>OY757025.1:122532741-123132741 GCA_963580285.1 Lucinisca nassula | reverse complement strand
TGAAGGTTCTTACAAAACAGTTTCGTTAAAAGAACTTCCAAAGACGCTGTCCTATTTGTTACCCTTTCGCAGCTTAGTTTCAAAAGAGGACTATGTCCTTCGGGCATTTGCACCGATGCCAATAATGATTTTAGTTAATGTTACAGACCGCAATACAGGCCACCCTCTTTATACCAATAATCGATATAATGACAGAACTCGTTATAACAACACTTTCAATGAAACGAATCCTTAGCTAAAGTTGGTACGGATTATTGGTAATATACAAGAATATTGCAATTATTTAATACTTCAAGAAGCAAATGTTATGGATGTTTGTTAGAATCGCCTCAACGAGGCGATTCTAACAAATATCCACAACATGTGTTGCTTGAAGTAAATGTTATGAATATTTGTTAGAATCGCCTCAACGGGGCGATTCTAACAAATATCCACAACATTTGTTGCTTGGAGTAAATAAGCGAGAAAGTCCTTTTCACTCCTTTTTGTGATACTTTATAACGGCTAAATCCTTATAGCGGAACCAAATTGGGGATCAAATACTGTCGTTATAACGAGGGTCCACTGTACCGCCTTTCAATGATATATTGATAGATTATGAATCGCTTACAGTTTATCACCACACCCTGACAACTGCGTGAGGGAGTCCACTCTTTGGCTCAATGGTTAGAACATTAGACTTTCGCCCGATCGACCCACATAGGTGGGATTTTATTTAGCTTTGCTTCATTCGTTTGTAACATAACTCTTCTCTAACTTAAAATATTTAAGCCCACGCCCAACGGGGCTTGGAGAAAAAGATTGGAATGCATGGATCATCCACCCCCCCCCCCCCCAAAGCTGAAATCGACTAAACATGAGTACTGGTAAACCTCTTATAAGGTCTAAGCTTGCCCAGGCAAAGTGGTGCGAGTCGTCCGACCCTCCCCACATAAAAACCCGATGGTTTGTTTTGGCGGTTGGGCTTGGGCTTTTCAGTGGTTTCTTGCTGTCGAGTCCTCACCGTTTTTCCACCTCTGTGGTTGTTTGATTTTTGTGTTCACAGAGATGTTGCACTGATGAATTTAGGAGGCCTTCATGCGGACTGAACAAATTATTTGTCTAAATGGCGACGGCAAAAAGGCGAGGATTGTGGCCACGCAAAATAGATTTAATTCCCCTCAGTGGAATCCGTTAGACTGGCCGTTTCAATGCGGTTCTACTGTAGCGGTTTTTTTTTGTTATGGTTTGTCTATGTGTGTGTGAATCGCTTATATTATTTTGTTTTGGATTGCCAATTGGCCATTTTGTGGGAAAGTAGCTGTCCTTTTGGCTTTCCATTATTGATGTTTCCATTAGGGTCTAGTTGTTTTATGTTTGTGCTCCTTTCCCTTCGGTGTCGCTGATGGGAGCTGATCGTTGCTTTCATTTCTATTTTGAGTTGTCTCAAAAAGTCCCACAAAATTGAAATCAACGTCTCAAAAATGACCTAAAGGACGTAAAACCGCAACACAAACAAACAATTAACTTATAATATACAAATAAAAAAAAGATAGATAAATAAATGAATAGATAAATAAATACAAAAAATAATAAAAAAAAAAGATAGAAGTTTTCCTGGCGGCCAGTTGCAACAGGGAGGCGATGATTACTGAATCGAAGAACATGCTCTCTTTTTTTTTTCACATTAGAAGACCCGGTCCCACAGACCTCGTGACTGCGATGCGACCTCTCTGCAACTGATTTCGTTGCAACTGGCCCGCGAACTTTGCAACTGTTGCAACTAAATTTGCTCCGTAAATGTGATCGCCGACCCGTCGTCGGCGACCGGTCGCCGAACAATCGGCGATTAATGTTGCCCAAAGCCGGCGATTGATCAGCGACTTGTCGCCGAAGAATCGCCGTATGATCGGCGACTGACTTGCAACAGGTGAAACATGATCGGCGACTAGTCGGCGATCAACCGGTGACTCTTCAGAGACTGGATAAAACCGATCGGCGACTTGTCGAATACTGTTTTGCGTTTTTTTTTTTGACACAGACAAAAATAAACTAAATTATCGACTGCTGAGAGTCTTCTCTGGGCTGCTGCAAGTCCTCGTCATCCGAAATTGGTGTCCGAGCCTTGCTTTCCGTTTTTTTTTCGGCTGCGCCGCCGTTTTCTTTTGCCCACCTCTCCGAACCATGTTGCGTCTTTGAAAGCTGTCGTCGAAATGATGTTAGGATGTTAACAGTTTTTTATTGTATATAGTTGGCGCTATAATCGTTCGGTGGTTTTAACACCTTTTTACAGCTTGTCGGCGACCAGTTGCAGATCAATCGCCGACTTATCAGTGATCAATCTCCGATCGATCGCCGACACATCGCCGAACAGTTGCCGACCGATCGCCGATAGGTCGTGTATCGATCGCGGATCAGTCGGCGATAAGTCGGCGATCGGTCTGCGACCAGTCTCCGATAAGTCGAAATAAGGTTGCTAGAATTTACAGCCAAATTTGCATAAATTCGGTCGGGGATCGATCGGTGACTGTTCAGCGATCGATCGGAGATTGGTCTGCGATGTCTAGAAAACCATTGCAACTAGTCTGCAGTCAAAATATGTTGCAGCCAGTCTTTTGTGCATGCACAAAAGGCGATCGGCGACTAAATTTGATCGGCGACCTACCCGCGACCTTGCTGCAACCTTTATAAAACCTCTCTACGACTTCTGCAACCGCTCCGCGATTGCCATTTTTTAGACGTGGAGAGGTCGCATCGCGGTCGCAAGCTCTGTGGGAGCGGGCCTGAAGTGAGGGTAATGATCAGAAATCGATACAATTAACCCACAGCTCCCATCGGAGACACCAAAGGGAAAGAAGCACTCACAACCTATGTTTGCAGTACAAATAAGGAAACTATCAAGAATTTTCATCAGAAAAGTAGCCATTTTTGAGATGTGAAAAAAATGCAATATGTCGCATGGGACATCGTAATGAGATCCGTTGCTGTTCACACACATGTAGAAGGGACTTTGAGGTACTGGCATGTAGCATCACGCTCGACGTCATGCTTTAGCCCGAATCATGTAGTCCTGTTACTTTTCTGCGGATGCGCATTTGGAAACCATAAAGTGGAGAAAGATAATGGGTCGTTTTCACAGGGGTTTGCACAAATGCCTACGAGAGTAATCAATTACAAAAACAACCATCTGCTTTTCAAATGTGTCAAACATTATGATGTCTTACCGATAAATTCTTCAGACTATATCTGAGCCGATCCCTGAGATGAGGGATTTTACCCGTCTCCGATTTGTGTTTATATGAAACGCGCGTGCTCGTGCGCATGCGCGGTTAACCGGTATGATAAAGCGCTTGACTAGCGCAAGAGCTGCGAGAAAGGGAAGGCGCCTGAGGCAGAGCTCATCACCTGTGCATTTAGCACCCTTTTTCTTTGAGTTGGGCCTATTTTCTAATGTTCATAATTATTCTTAAATAATGGCAGGTTTATTTCATAAAATGCAAACAACATTCGAAAAACATTGTTAAACCTGAATAGTCATTTTATCTCTCGGTGTATCACTGCAGTAGAGTTCACCAAAAGTCGCGAGCTACAAATATGGCCAGTTGAATACAATTCGGATTTTTAGAATGTCTTAATAGCTGTTAACAGCGCATAAAATATGGTAAATTTGCATGTGTCAGTTGGTAGGTCATAAAATTATTAAATCACAATTCGGTACTACGCATGTTGCGAGTTAGTGCAACTAAATAAGCGAGTTATTATTGCAAATCTTAAGATGTCTGGGAGTGATAGTGGAATTTTATGTATCATGAAATAGCTTAATGCAAGCGATAAACTGTACTTAATGTGGCACAGCCTTGTGGTCGCAACCACCCAGCATGAAGTGCCTTAGAATACAACTTCAGTAAATACTTGAGTGGCTTGTTTACCATGGCTAATTCGAACTCCCCTTCATCATAGATTGAGTTATATTTTCTAGTAAGTTTTAAAATACAGTAAAATTACGCTGTTAAGACGATCTAAAATTAAGACAAATTCTGCTATAAAAAGCTTATTTTGGAGGTTGTAGTTATTCTTTCTTTGTGTTTTCTGCATACGGTGTCCTCTGATCATAGACAACCTTTTGGACTGTTCAAAAGTGGTCTTAAAGACCACTTTTGAACAGTCCCAAAGGTGGTCTTAATATAGGAATTTTACTTATTTGATGCTCACTGCATGATGAGGCCTAGCCATTCTGACCCACAGAAAGCTTATACACTCTACGGGTTTTCAGTTCTGTGTTACACGTATCTTTGCTTCCAAAGGATTACCTTTATAAAGAAGACACTGCCCCTCATCGTAGTGTATATTATATTTTCTAGTCCTTTGGGATCATTGTTTACACCCCGCCTATTCTCCGGACTTAGCTCCTAGTGACTATTTCCTATTCCCAAACTTGAAAAAAGGGCGAAGAAGTCGTGACGGCAGTTGAGGAGTGGGTCGGAGACAAGGACCCTGGCTTCTTCAGTTCTGGGCTGATGGCACTGGGACAGCGTTTGTCCAAGTGTGTCATTCTAGAGGGCAACTACATCGCAAAAGAAGAGAACTATCTGACTCGCCCTCGTGGTACAGAAGCAACACAAGAGAGACTGACGAGAAAGAAGTAAATACAGTGAAATTCATCCGCTATATTAAGACCACATAAAAATTAGGACTAATTCTGTTATAAAAAGCTTATTTTGATGGTTACACTTAATTTTTCTCTCGTCAGGGACCACCTTTGGGACTGTTCAAAAGCGGTCTTTAAGACCACTTTTAAACAGTCCCAAAGGTGGTCTTAATATAGGAATTTTACTTTAGATTAAAGTGCCGAAACGGACGAAATAACAAATACATGTATTGCCCTCCCCGTCTACCCTTACTTTTCGCAAGGACAACAGGCCTTACCTATCAGCAGGACGCCCCGGGAAGTACATATAAGGTACACGACACCTCCGCCTCCGACAGCAGTATGTTGTAGGACAATAAAAATTTTGACAAAGGAAAAGTAAATTTTATCTAACTTTTTTTATTACAGGATTATGTTTCCTACATTTACATAGACATTCCTGATCCTATAATACCAGATTACATGCCACAGTTTCAACCTCTCTTATAGTATCTCTGTCAATCCATTCGTTCCCCTCCCATCGGGGCTTGAATAAATATATAGACTGCATGATGCTTCCACGCAGAGCTGAAACCAACCCGCACACGAGCACTGGTAAACCGAGTATCTAAGCCTGCCCAGTCCGGTGCGAGTCGGACCGTCCATTATTATAAACCCTATTTGTTTCATTGGGTGGCAGGGCTTGAGAAGTCATTTTATCTCAGTGTCGGGTAAAAGTCCCACAAAACTGGAACTAACGTCTCCAAAATGACCTTTACAGTGTTGACGGGGACGTTAAACCTCAAATCAAACAATTAGGGTCAGTCCATCATATCACGACAACACGGCTGTATAAATTTGACCCCCATAAGCCAACCTTTATCAGTAAAACTGGGGTTTAAAGTAAAACTGGGGTTTACAGGGTATACATCTCTGCTCAAAACTAGATCGTGGGTACTCGTTAGAAGCGCCTCGTCGAGGCTGTTCTATCGAGTACCCACAATCCATAATTTGGGCAGAAATATGAAAAATAGCAAAATTGTTTTATTTGAAAATTTTCCTTTTTTTGGTGATAAAATATTCAATATATTTGAATAGGGGTGCTTTCGAAAGTCGGTGTAATAAACAGCCCTCTGAACCCCATATTCTACAGAGAAAACCGAAGTTCACATGGTTGTCCATTAATGTATTCTTCTTAATTAAGTTCCAAGACATAGGAGGTGGCCCTTCTGATGAGGACCGAAAATCTATTTTTTAATTGTTCTCACATTACGATAAATCACCTGTACGACATAGTGCATTTTTCACATCTCCAAAATGGCTACTTTACTTATGAAAATCCTTTATATTTTTCTTATAAATGCTCATAGCATAGGTTGTGTGTGCTCGTTAGAACCGCCTCATGAAGGCGGTTCTAACGAGTACCCACAACCTATGTTTTGGAGCAGAAATAAGTAAAATAATAAATACCCAACCAATGTTTGAAGTATAAACGAACATTAGGGTAACACACCCGTGCGAGACAGTGCATTTGTCATATCTCTAATATGGCAACTTTTTCGATGAAAATCCATGGTATTTTTCTTATTTATATAGCAAACATAGGTTGTGGGTGCACGTTAGAACCGCCTCATGGAGGCGGTTCTAACGAGTACCCACAACCTATGGCTTGGAGCAGAAATAAGTAAAATAATGAATACCCCCGTAATCCCCAGTTTTCTCTATATAATGTGGGGTTTAGGGGGGTCTTCATTTCACGGACTTGTTCACGTGATGACTAGTCGGTTCTTACGTGCATTGTCAACCAATGTTTGAAGTATAAACGAACATTAGGGTAACACACCCGTGCGAGACAGTGCATTTGTCATATCTCTAATATGGCAACTTTTTCGATGAAAATCAATGCTCTTTTTCTTATTTATATTGCAAACTTAGGTTGTGGGTGCTCGTTAGAACCGCCTCAATGAGGCGGTTCTAACGGGTACCCACAACCTATGTCTTAGATCAGAAATAAGAAAACTAGTTTGTAACCCCATAAACCCCAGTTTTCTCTATATAAAGTCGGGTTTAGTGGGACGTTCATTTTACGGACTTGTTCACGTGATGTTAACCATTTTGGAGACAAGTAAAATGCACATCTTAACGTAATGCATGCATTCACAACATGAGCCTTGTAAAACGCCGAACAGAAAAACAGTGAATTCGTTTGTACAGAATATGAGACAGGGTTTTGATACTTGAAACGCGAAGTGAACCAGTATTTCGCTCTTCAATGGAGTAGCTTCAATGTCTTTGATAGGAGGGTCGTTCAATAAGCATTACGAAAACACCCCTATTCACATACACGGTAAATTTTCCCCGCCGAAAAAAAAAATGAAACGTTTAAGATGAAAAATTGCGATATATTTCTTATGTCTGCTCAAAATATAGATTGTGAGACTACGATAGAACGAGTACCTACAATCTATACTTTAGAGTAGAATGAAGAAAAATAAGGTTTACCCCTGTTGTCTGGGAATGTGTGGCGGCCGTAAAAAGTCTCCCTGCTCTACATCATAGTGTTGTTTATATTTTCTTGTCCTTTGGGATCATTGATTCCATTGGCGAATTTTGAAAATATTTTAGGGTCACTGATGAGGCCTAAATGGCCGAAACTAGCTAGTCTGGCCCAGAAAACATGTGCACTCCGTATTTTCAAGTTATGTGGTGTATTCCTTGCTTCCAAAGGATAATCCTTTCTAGAACATATTCACTGTATGAATGTGGGATTCAAGGGGGTCAAAACTATATAGGAGTGTTTGTCTGATGGTATCTGACCTTATCTACCTTGAGTAAACACTTAACTTCTTCTTTTCCCACCCTGCAACAATAAGCACTTCCTCCATCGATGAGCCAAAATAGAAGTGAAGGCAAGGATAAGGCTGAAAGTCCATCATGGTCTACCCTCCAACCGCTGCCTTAAAATTGATCGATTTTACGCAGCCACAATCCTCGCCCTTAAGCCTCATCCGTCATTCTGGCAAAGTTATACTCAGGCAAAGTCAACCTGTATAAACAAAGCTGGATTCAAAGCCGGAAGCAGTACAACAGAACAGATATTAAACACTCCGTCAGACGTACCTGCGGCATCAACCAGATCTTCGTTTTGTTTGACTTCATAAATGATTTGGACAGGGTGTCATATGCAGCATTGTGAGCAACTATGAGCCAAATAATATTTGCACTGTATGAATTTCTGTCGTGTTTTTATTACAACGCACGTGGCTCAGGACTATATAAAAGTGGGGTTCAAGGGGTCAAAATTATATAGGCATGTTTTCGTTGATTGGTTGGTTGATTTGAGGTTTAACGTCCACGTGAACACTGTAAAGGTCATTTTAGAGACGTTGCTTCCAATTTTGTGGGACTTTTACCCGACATTGAGAAATGACATCTCAAGCCCTGTCGCCCAATGAAACCAATAGGGTTTATTAGCATGGACCCTCGCCTCGCACCGCCTTTCCTGGACAGGCTTAGATCCTCTAAGCGGTTTACCAGTACTAGTGTGCGGGCCGGATTCAGCTCTGCGTGGAAGCATCATGCAGAGGCATGTTTTCGTAATGTGGAGTCAGGCAAGGATGTCTTCTATCAGTATCTTCTTGGTTTTGTATGTTTGTATTGGAGTTTCACGGCCCAGTCAAAACTATTTAGGTCATTTGTGAGCAGGCCTGTTTAGCTATCCACACTTTTTGGGCAGGATTGCCTTCACTCCTATTATACGTAAGCGGTTGACCAGTACAGTGGTAGCCCCCGCCCATAGGGGCTTGAAGAAATATATGGGCTGCACGATGCTTCCTTGCAGAGCTGAATCCGGCCGCACACTAGTACTAGTAAACCGCTTAAAGGATCTAAGCCTGTCCAGGAACCGCGGAGCGAGGCGGACCGTCCATGCTAATAAACCCTATTGGTTTTATTGGGCGACAGGGCTTGAGATGTCATTTCATCTCAATGTCGGGTAAAAGTCCCACAAAATTGGAAGCAACGTCTCAAAAATGACCTTTACAGTGTTGACGGGGACGTTGAACCTCAAATCAAACAAACAAAGACCAGTACAGTGCACATTCTTTCGCGAGAAACTGACAACTGCCCTTCTTAAATCAGTGGAAGGGAGAGAATCACCACCGTAGAAAAGATTTCATGATCAATCTCCACGAAACAATGTTGCCGACCCCGGCAGGAACGAATCAAACCTGAAGCCTTGCTTGGATGGACAAAATTGAGCCGATAGCATTGAAGAAACATCACAGGCTGTGCTTTGCAGATGACATTGATGGATTGCAGGATCTTCAAAGGAATTCAAGGACTTAGTACGCAAACCAAGCCAATCATCCATTAAATTTGAGATAGAAATATAAGTGTTGAGAAGACTAAACTCATGAATTGAAACACAAAAGACCTTGGAAACGATACTGACATCAATGGGCAAAGGCTTGAGATGTTTAGGATACTGCTGTAGCATCTAACTTCTTCTCTCCAGTTTTGCTGTCATAGATTATAAGAATCGTATACACACTGGTCAATACATACGCACAGGCTGCGTAGCGGTCGCATAGGCTTCGTATTTTGGACGCATAGGCTTCGATGAAAAATGGCGGATGACAGTTCGTCAATGCAGGTAAGAAACGGTTTTTACGTTAAACTAACTGTTGTATTGCATTTCCCGGTACTGACATCTGCCTTACGGACCATTTTTTTAATGTGCGGCTTCGTCTGTTGCAAGAAAAAGCTTGAAAAACGGAATATAGAAAAATAGACCCCAAAAGAAATTTGGCAGTCAACACAGATTCACCTGTAGTTTCACTTTGGTCCGGTCGCCCTATGTAACTACACGTTTTTGGCTGGTGTTCTGGCCGATAAATTGTGAATAACGATAATGAAATCGAAAAGCTAATATGCAACTTTCGTTTATATCTTTTGCGAAAAATAAAAATCTTGATATTTCGATACAACGCGCGTAGCTTCGTTACCTTTTACAACGCAGAGGCTGCGACCTAAATTTGAAAGCCCTGTATTATGTAGAATAATAGCGATTGCTATTAAATTAATGTCGACGAATCAGTCAACCAGCGTTAGTTGGTGATGCTAACGACATTCTGTATCATCTATACCGAAACATTTTCAGTCTCAGCTATGCAAATACATGTACAACATTTTGAGGCGAATGCACAAAATCTGTCAATTTACAATTATTAACACCACCGTTCATAAACTCGGCAAGTCCTCGTCAAATCTGTTAAGTATTAAGCCAAATAATATTTGCACTGTATGAATTTTTGTCGTGTTTTTTACAAAGCTCGTGGCTTCGCGGGTTACAGAGATGGGAAGGTGCATTACGAAAACACGCCTATTAAAATACCACTAAAAAGATAAAAAAAAATTCTTTCAGATAAAACATTCTGATATTTTTAATATTTCTGCTCTAGACATAGTGTATGGGGACTTGCTACAACCGCCCGGACCAGGCAGTTTTATCGCGTATCCACAATCTGTATTTCTGAGAAGAAATAAGGAAAACAATGTATATCCCTTTAAAGCTCAGTTTTACTATATAAAAGTTGGATTTATGGGGGTCAGAATTATATAGGCATGTTTTCTTGTTTCGCAAAATTGCAGTATGTTTCCTCTGGCTTTTTTGCCGGATCATTACAGGGTCACTGATGAGGCTTTATTAGTCGAAACTACGTAGTATGGCCCATCTTTTTTCTTATGAATGTTTACATTGCTCTTAAAGGAACACATTTTTTATTTTTATTTGCCTTCACTGCAGCTTGTGTTGTGCCGTGTGGCGGCCGTAAAATGTCTCCCCGTACATCAACCATAGTGCAGTTTATATTTTACTTTTGGTCCTTTGAGATCATCGTGAATATTCTGAGAAATCAGAAATAAATTATTGATTTAGACTCATTCTAGACAGGTTTTTAATTATTTGGACCCCAATTTGATTTATATCAGTCTTTGAATCGACTGCCTATTCGAAATTCGCAAAATTGCAGTATGTTTCCTCTGGCTTTCTTTGCCGGATCATTACAGGGTCACTGATGAGGCTTTATTAGCCGAAACTACGTAGTATGGCCCATCTTTTTTCTTATGAATGTTTTCATTGCTCTTAAAGGAACACATTTTTTATTTTTATTTGCCTTCACTGCAGCTTGTGTTGTGCCGTGTGGCGGCCGTAAAATGTCTCCCCGTACATCAACCATAGTGCAGTTTATATTTTACTTTTGGTCCTTTGAGATCATCGTGAATATTCTGAGAAATCAGAAATAAATTATTGATTTAGACTCATTCTAGACAGGTTTTTAATTATTTGGACCCAATTTTGATTTATATCAGTCTTTGAATCGACTGCCTATTCGAAATTCGCAAAATTGCAGTATGTTTCCTCTGGCTTTCTTTGCCGGATCATTACAGGGTCACTTATGAGGCTTTATTAGCCGAAACTACGTAGTATGGCCCATCTTTTTTCTTATGAATGTTTTCATTGCTCTTAAAGGAACACATTTTTGATTTTTATTCTATTTAAATGCTTCAATCGAATACATGCAGCTCCTACAAAACTTCAGCAAAGGTTCATTAATCGCGCCTGCACTGTCTGATCCCAGTCTTCGTTTCCGATAAAATAGAAGCATCTGCTCATTAAACAGTAAACATATAAGCTAATTCTAGCCTTTGTAGGATCAAAGAAGAAAAAAAAAATACAAGACTTTTCTTTATCTCAGATCTATTTTCAACCCTTACATCATAATATTTTGCTAACCAGACTGTCTTCTGCAACATAGCCTATCAGAATCTGAATTTCATAGTGACTTAGAATATAAATTCAGAAATATACTTGCTTGCAATGATTTCAGTAACCCATTTCGTGAAATCATTCTTCGGTATAACAAGATAAGATAGATAAAAAATGTTTTTGCTTTACGGCCCTTTCATAACTCTATGACGGCTCCGGCCCAAAGATTTACTTTTTTAAGAAAGTCTGTCGGCTGGATGCTTACTTATGGATTTAAACTGCTTCCTTTAACCCTTAAACTACAGTTTAAAGCAAAAAGTGAAGACCCTGATAAGACGCTGCTTTTGGCCCTTACATTCATGTAATGTGAGCAAACAGTGAAGAACCTGATTAGACACCGCGTTCTGTGGCATTAGATCTGGTCATACACTGTTTGAAAAACCCAATCCATGATCTATGGATTTCCGTATTACGCAACACGCTGACCTGTCTTCGAAGAAAAATAAACGCTGCCGTTTTCTATATACAAGTTCCCTGGATTTCCTACCAATCAGTGATAATCACGTGGATTTAAGCACTGTAGAGCTACTTGCACTCTTTTACTTTGTGACGATTGATAAATAATCGACCCAAAAACTAGTATTTGTCTTTTCAAAAAAATAAACGGGTTATTCATATTTAGCAATTGCAAGTATGCTTAATATGCGGTAGGGTTTGAGATGTCATTTCGTCTCAGTGTCGGGTAAAAGTCCCATAAATTCGGAAACAATGTCTCAAAAATGACCTGAATGATGTTGTCGGGGACGTTAACATCAACACAAACAAAAAGGTCCCACTGAGTCATGTGCTGTGACATGAGAGGATTCTCTACCAATAATGAATTGACATACAACCGTTCGTTAGGGATACCAACCTAGGCCGAATTCATCTGGAGCCAATGACTAGCTTTGGCTACTTTTGGTTGCTGTTTCATTTTCCTATATCAGTTAGGCAAATCCATAAACACCTAACCAAAAATGAAGACTGCTATCTTCATTTTAAGAGTGCTCATGAGTGCGCACGGGTGGAAAACAGGACGAATCAACCGTAAGAAAAACCTGAATTGTAAAATGGCCCCTGTTTATACTGTCTGCTGCATCTTCTTAAAGTTTTTTTTTTTTCTTTTTTTTTTAAATAATATTTTCGCTTATAGACAAACAGTGTGGACCAAGATCAGACTGGATCAGACTTAGATTGGTTCAGGTAATATTTAAAGAAAGCAGCAGATGACTATGCAGACGAAAATTGTTGTGATTGACATGTAAGATAGCTATCTTCAGAGCTGCTGCTTCCCTCAGTAAATTCCTGATCACAAGTTTCCCTGGACTCAAACATATAAGGCTGAATATCTAAAGTGAAGTCCCCTCAAAGAGTGGCCAGTTCTTGCTTATTTTGCTCCATTTTATGCTTCTGTTTTAAATCTCAACATTGCTACATCTGCCTATTCAGTACACACCAAGCTTCTAGAATCCTCATGGATGACGTCAGGGCATATCTGTGGTTAATTGGAATTTTTAAGGTCAGTTCTTTAGCAGAGTAAATGGCTGAAGATTACACAGTGATAAAATCCTTATCAGACCTCTTAGAAACTTGCAGTATTCAGTAGAAGAAAGGGTTTATTGATGTTTACCTATTTATTGTAACAGATTATCGCTTTCCTGTCTCCTTTAACAGATTTGACGAAGACATACTTAACAAGTTTATGAACGGTAGTGTACATTGACAGATTTTCTGCATTTATTATATTTCCTTATTTATTGTCAGAAACACACATTGTGGATACGCGTTAGAACCGCCTGGCCTGGGCGAGCAGAAATATCAAAACTATCAGGATGTTTTATCTGAATGTTTTTATCTTTTTAGTGGTATTTTAACAGGCGTGTTTTCGTAATGCGTCTGCCCATCTCTGTAACCTGCACGTCGTAAATTCCTGAGCCACGTGCGTTGTAATAAAAACACGACAGAAATTCATACAGTGCAAATATTATTTGGCTTAATACTAAACAGATTTGGCGAAGACTTACCAAGTTTATGAACGGTAGTGTAAATAATTGTAACTTGACAGATTTTGGCATTCGAGTCATAATATTGTATTTGAATAGCTGAGAATGAACATGTGTTTGGAATAAATGATGCAGAATGTCTTTAGCATCATCAACTAACGCTGGTTGGCTCATTTTTCGATATTAATTTAATATCATTCGTTATTATACTGCATAATTAAGGGCTTTCAAATTTAGGTCGCAGTCTCTGCGTTCTAATAGGTAACGAAGCTACGCGCGTTGTATCGAAATATCATGATTTTTCTTTTTCGCAAAAGATGTGACGAAAGTTGCATGTTAGCTTTTCGATTTCATTATCATTATTCACAATTTATCGGCCAGAACACCAGCCAAAAACGTGTAGTTACATAGGGCGACCGGGCCAAAGTGAAACTACAGGTGAATCTGTGTTGACTGCCAAATTTCTTTTGGGGTCTATTTTTCTATATTCTGTTTTTCAAACTTTTTCTTGCAACAGACGAAGCCGCACGTTAATAAAATGGTCCGTAAGGCAGATGTCAGTATTGGACAACGCTATACAACATTTAGATTGACGTAAAAACCGTTTCTTACCTGCATTGACGAACTGTCATCCGCCATTTTTCATCGAAGCCTATGCGTCCGAAATACGAAGCCTATGCGACCGCTACGCAGCCTGTGCGTATGTATTGACCAGTGTGGTATATGGGTGAGAGGGGTGGATGGAGAAAAACCCGTCCCGAGGGACACTGTCCGGCATCACGAGGCTTGCCGAGTGATGCCGGACAGTGATCCCGAGGGACGGATTTTTCTATCCACCCCTCACACCCATACTGGATTCTTTTTCTTGCAAATCTACCATTTCTTAGCGCGGAGTTGTAATGCTGCAGGCACTTCGGTTACCAGCGTCCGCCATATTGGAATGTTTAGTGGTGTTGCGTAACGTGCTGTGACGTCAACGTTAACGACGTCGCATACGAGGTTGAAATCAACCAGTGCATGTATGAAACACGCGATTATCTTCGATTTTGGGTTGGAACACCAGGGTCAGAACATAAATTTCCATCCCAGGGTAAAATCACGAATTTCCTTGTCTGGTGTGCAAGAAAAAGAGGTCAGCAGTTGAATTCTGGCGACGCCGCCTTGAAAGTTTTCCTTCGAAAACAGACGGGCTAAAATGGGTGGAAGACAAGTGAAGAGATGGGATGCTAGTGTGAATGAGTGGACAGGGATCAGCTTTGCAGCATCTCAGCAAGACAAAGTAGAAAGATTGCCTATATAATTCTCACCATCCTTGAACCCCACTTTTATGTGGTACGTTATTATTCTTATTTCTGCTCTAAAACATATATCCGGCAATAAAAGTTCTGTACAACTGGGGTTTTTGCAAATTTATTTTACTCACATATAGTATCTGTTTACATGTTTTATAGCAGCTTTTAGCTTACCCTTTTGGAAACAGTTTGCTTTAAACAGAATCAAAATCGCACAAGAAATGCTGGAGATTTTGGCTTGACAAGGCATCAGGGGTCGGCAGTCAAAAATGACAAAATATCGATTTTCAATGCGATCGTTTATTACCTGTCCGTCTGTTGGCTTCAGACGTTTAAACGCGTATAGGATGAAAGGCATTATTTTAATGGGTCTTTGGTTAATTTTGGTAAAAAAGCTGCTCTTGTTGTTGCTGCTACTGCTGCTGCTGCAGACGAAGGCTTGTGATGCTCTTTTACCTGGCGTTTGTAATATTAATGCTGCATGCGATTTTAAGAGTGAACATTTCTGTCAAAAGTCACCATCAAATTTCTTATCCAATAACATGCATGGAATTAAAAGTGCTCACCAGGCTACATATCCAACTGCATTTTTCGCATGATTTTTTAAAGATGTTCATCATTTCATTAAATCAATTTTAATTGCCAATTATTAAGCGTTTGGTTACAACAACGGCGAAAGCTAGACCTTTCCGAGCTTTGAGAAAGCTATTGATGAAGAACGGAGCCCGGGCGCTTGGGCGTTTCGAGGCGGGGGCTCATCCGCAAGATGTTGCTAATCAGTTCAACGTGCATCACAGCACTATTGTCCGCATTCGTCAGCGTCATCAAGCAACGGGGGCTGTTTCCGACCGACCCAGATCCGGACGACCGAGAGTTATCACCCATCGTGAAGACAGATACATTGCGGTAACTGTAGCAAGGCGGCGTTTTGTTGATGGTACCAGTCTGGAGAGAATGTTGAGACAACAACAGAGGCCTGGCGCACGTCGAATGTCGGTGCAGACAGTCAGGAACAGAGTTCGAGCCTCGGGGTTTCAAATCCAGAAACTCGGCCAGGAAGCCTCAGCTTTCTCAACGGAACAGGGCCCCACGGCGTCAGTTTTGTGCACGACATGGCAGATGGAACCGAAGTTCTTTTTTCCGACGAGTCGAGATTTTGTCTTCGGAAGATTGATGGTCGGGTCAGGGTTTTGCGTCGCCCTGGGGAGAGGCACCTTGAGCCTAATGTCCTAGTAACAACAGCTTACAACGGCGGCAGTGTAATGGTTTGGCAGGTGTCAGTTCTAATGGCAGAACTGCCCTTGTCGTATTGCCAGGAAACTTTAGTGGTCGTCGGTACATTGACGAAATTCTAAGACCTCATATTGTACCGTATCTCAGACAGATGGGCCAGAAATTCATCTTCCAAGACGACAATGCGAGACCACATCGTGCCAGGATTGTCGATGCTTTCCTGCAGCAGAATGGTGTGCAGAGACTTGAGTGGCCACCGATGTCCCCTGACTTGGCGTGCATTGAACATTTGTGGGATATTCTTGGTCGGGCTGTAAACCAACGGGTCAATCAACACACAAGACTTCCAGACTTGCAGAGACTTCTACTCCAAGAATGAGCTGCGATTCCTCAGCATCATGTACAGAGACTGGTGAATTCCATGAGGAGGAGACTTGGCGAGTGTCGTGTGAATCTTGGTGGCTAAACGCATTATTGATTATTGAGTTACAGTTCAGAAATAAAGTAGAAGTAAAACAAAGATCAGGAATTGATACAATTAACTTACTCCATCCATAAAAGACACCAAAGGGAAAGAAATACAAACATTAAGCGACCAGACCATAATGGAAAGCTAAACAAAGGAAGGCCATATGGACAGTTACTTTCCCACAAAATGGCCATATGGCCATCCAAAATTAAAAGACACAAGTGATACACACAGTAAGTAACAAACAACAACATAAATAAATCGCCACAGAAGAGCCGCCTTGAAACGGTCAGTGGAAGATTTCCACTGGGGGGCTTAAATCGATTTTACGTGGCCACAATCCTCGCCCTTACTTCCGTCGCGATTTAGACAAATAATTTGTTTACGTGGCCACAATCCTCGCCCTTACTGTGATTTTGTCATTTTTGACAACCTACCCCATGTGCCTTCGGAGAAGCATTATTCATGACTCGGTGATGATATTCTTGTTTTGATTTCTGTTTATTATAAGGATTGAATTAAATTTGCTTGCGGTGTAATTATTTTTTCTGTATATTTATTTTTTAGGCAAAATAGGTCGAAAAAAAAGCTGTGCAGAATTTTTTTACGGGTATAGATTATGGGTACTCGTTAGAACCGCTTCATGAGGCGGTTCTGAAGTGTACCTTCAATCTATATATTTTAATCATTAAGAAGAAAAATATCACAATTTTTCATCTTAAAATTTTCGTTTTTCGGCGATAAGTTTACAATCTGTTTGCAAAGGCATGTTTTCGTAATGGCTAACGGATAACTGAAGTTACTGTTACTCTTCTTCTTCATCTTCTTCTTCTTCTTCTTTATTATTATTATTAGTGGTAATTGTATTAAAATTACTTTTTCATTATTATTTTTATTATTATTATTATTATTATTAATTACTTTTTTCATTATTATTATTATTATTATTATTATTATTATTATTATTATTATTATTATTATTATTATTATTACTATCATTATTATTATTATAGCATAATAAAACTGGGCCTGACAGTTCAGCTGTTTTATAAAGACCCGTACTGTTCCTCATCCCACCAGGTTATAGATTCGGAGGATGGGTAGAAAAATCTCCTCATTCAGTTTCTAGGCTTGTAACTAAGGGCACTGAGAAACCTACCACATTTACGCCCAGTTGAGAGATGCTCCCACGAAAGCAGGTGTTTTGTGCAAAGAAGGCCAGACCAGAGCCTTTAGTCTCTGTTCACAGAGTAGCCGTGGGTACAGACCTAGTTTTTACATTGAAAACTCAGAAAGAACTCTGACCTGCGGTTTCGTAGTTGGCGCTTATCGCGTTTTGGGGTTTTTACCTTTCCCGGCATATTTTAGTTTTTGACTTAAAGTCTGTATTTTCATTTTAGTCACATCTTGTCATTTAGCAGTTCCTTTATTCAGGGACGCCGCGTGAAAACATGCAATGAGATTAGTAAAACCCTTTGCCTTATAGAACAAGTGATGCGTGCTCTGCCAGCTTAGATCCCATTCACACTCATGACCCTCTGCAATTAAGGGTTTCCTGTGCAGCTAAGTTGAATAGGAAGGGGCTTAAGACCCAAAGGTGGGCTCGTTTTTTCAGCTTTACCATTACAAATCATTTTTGCTCCCATTGCAAAATAATTCAGTGTTTGGGTGATCTTGCAATATAGTTATTAATCAGTGTAAACAGACGGGTTCAGCGTGTTCAGATTAACTATTAACATATTGGCCTAGCAATGAGAATCCATGTTTTCTAGAACATCTCACCAGCGCTTGGCGACAATTAAGTTTCGTAGAAGCCAGTGTTTCTCTCCTGGCAGCCATTGATTCATTGAGGCCTTATATGGACAGTGAAGATCTTATCAGACTGCGCAGCCAGATCAGAGCGCTAGCTGCCCACCCCGCGCAGATTATAAAACAGGTTTGCCGGTGACTCATACGCAATGTAGGGCTAGAAGATTCTTTTCTGTATTTTGTCGCATAATTCGAAATGCAACATCGCCAAAAACAGGTCAAAAGCTGCAGTTCAACAATCTCTTAATATCCTGTAGTGCACCAGATACATTTCGCTGCAATTTTCTATTAATTTTAAAAGTGAATTCATAAGCTTTTCGTCTCGGATTTATTTAATCCCTCAAATTATAATGCATTATAAAATTCATTGACCTCTTTCGGTTGAGGATGTCGGAATTATGCTCGTTGACTTTGTATATGTATTTTAAATTTAATTTTTCATTTGACTGCTGCGCACTTAAATAGTTTTCGACCAAATCATACCGATGCACTGACTAAGTTAGCGTTATATATGTACATGTATCAGCTCATTTATTTAACAAATGAAATTTATTTTTCTGCAGTTCTTGGAAGTTTGAACGCAACGTGCAAAGTAAATGAACCCCGAAGGGGTTTCATGTAAATGAACCCCGAAGGGGTTTCATGTAAACTTTGTTAGCGACCCACTGTCGTTCATACTTTCATGAAAAGCAGAAAAATTCAGTTTATTTTTTTATATTTACATTGTTTGCCCCTCACCACTGGGAGAAAAAATGCTTGTAGGGCAAACTTTCAAAGCTGAAAAACATTTACACGCTGTTTTTCTACAAAGAGCGGGTCAGCGTTGACGTCATCAACCCCCGTAGAGAACAATGGCTTAGAATGACGTCATTTAACGTCACTGAAAATCATGTGGTTCGATGCGTTCATGGAAGTATGAACGCAATTGTTTTCTTATAGAAAACAATGTAGTTCATACTTAAATGAACACATTCAGTCTCGCGATTTTCAGTGACGTCAAGTGACGTCAGTCTAAACCATGGTTCTCTATGGGCGTTGGTGACGTCAATGCTGTTCCGCTCTTTGAAGAAAAACAGCGTGTGAATGTTTTTCAGCTTTAAAAGGTTGCCCCACAAGCATTTTACGCCCAGTAATGACGGGCAAATAATGAAAATATAAAAATAAACTTTTTTTTTCTGCTTTTCATGAAAGTATGAACGACAGCGGGTCACTAGCAAAGTTTACATGAACCCCCATTTACTATGCACGCGACCCACGGCGTTCATACTTCCATGAACAGCAGAAAAATAAAATTCATTTCTTAATTGAAATTTGAACGATATTGTCGTAATAGGCTGATACATGTAAGGAATGAAAAACGATGGCATAATACAATACTGGGGAGGACGAATATCACTTCACATTAGTCTGTCCTAAAGTACGTGTATATGTATAATGATATTCGAAAGCCACTGTTACACTCATCAATTGTGTGTTTCAGTTAATAATGATTGAGCTCTTTCTTCAACATTTTCTTCAGAATTTGCTGTCGGAATCGTAAGTTACATGTGTGCAAGAACAACGATCATACATGGTTATTTCACTGCATTAACATTTGCCGCATCAAGAAAACACGCCTATATAATTTGAACCCTCGAATCCCACTTTTTTATAGTAAAACTGGGGTTTCCGGGGGTATACCTTTTTTATTTCTGCTCTAAAATATAGATTGTGGGTACTCGTTAGAACCGCCTCGACGAGGCGGTTCTAACGAGTGCCACAATCTATATTTTGAGCAGCAATAAGAAAAATATCACAATTTTTCATATTAAAATTTTCAATTTTTTCGGCGATAAAGGTGGCAATGTATTTGTATAGGCGTGTTTGCGTAGTGGGATCCCTCGGAAGTACCAACCAACTACGGCAGCCTCGTGTTCAAACAGCTTCCTTGGGAGTCCGGCAAATGTTAATGCATGAACAACCATGGTTGATCCCTATATTCAAACATGTCGTAAACGTTTCCCATCGAACACCGTGATCAACGTAGTGACGCAGAAGGGGGCGTAAATGACGTCACATTTATACATGACATGCACTTCTCAGGACGTCGTTTTCGAAAAAAATTGCAACAATATACAAAATCTCGTGAAAATGCTTTGCAGTATAACACATTCGTTATTTTGATTTTTGACGGGGAACATAGGGTCACATGCCTCGCCTGAAAGCGATATTTGCCCTCGCCTGGGAGCAATATTTGCCCGAGTCGTCAAGCTCGGACAAATGTCGCTCTCGGGCGGGGAATGTTCCCCTAACTAATAATACATGTGTATATGTTTGTATGTGACCGGCCCCGATAGCTCAGTTGGTAGAGTGTCCGCTCCGGGGAACCGGAGGTCTCGGGTTCGATCCCGGGCCGCGACATACCAAAGTCGTTAAAAATGGTACTAGCTGCTCCTCGCTTGGCACTCAGATTTACGGGGTAGAGCTAGGACTGGTCGATCCAGTGTCAGGATAATGTGACTGGGTGTGGTATCATGTAATGTGTCTGGGACATGATACTTCAGTGAGGCAGCACTATAAACGTGAGCATTGAGCTACCTGTCGCAACCAGACACCGTCGTGATATGACTGAAAAATTGTTGAAAGCGACGTTAAACCCGAATTCACACACACATATGTTTGTATGTTGACTAGGAAACGCATTGTTTACGTCATTATTTTTCTATTCTGTTCCGTTCTGTTCAATTATAAAACGTCACGCAATATGGTAGTGTTCAGTGTGTTTACATACTGGCCAAACAATGATAAACCTGTTTTCAAGATCATCAGTGGCGATGGAGCTCCGTCCATTGTCCTTTGCGATTGTTCAGTTTCATAGGCACCAGTGCTTCCCCATCTTGGCTGCCATTGATTCGTTGGAGTCCCACGTGGGCAGTGAAGGGTCTGATCAGACTGCGCATATGCACAGTCTGATCAGAGCCATTCGCTGTCCACGACTATCATAGAACAAGTTTGCCGATGACTTGGCTTTTACGCAATAGAGGGCGTCATTGATTTATTTATTTATTTATTTATTTATTTATTCATTTATTTTTTTATTGATTGATTGATTGATTTGGGGATTAACGTCCCCGTTAACACTATATAGGCCATTTTGAAGACGTTGCCTCCAAGTTTGTAGGACTTTTACTCGACACTGAGATGAAATGACATCTCAAGCCCTGTCGCCCAATTAAACCAATAAGGTTTATAAGCACGGACGGTCAGACTCGCTTAGATCCTAGCGGTTTACCAGTACTCGTGTGCGGTCGGTTTCAGCTCTGCGTGGAAGCATCATGCAGTCCATCTATTTCTTCAAGCCCCGATGGACGGGGGCCGAATGTAGAGCGTGAAGATTCTTTTTCTTGTGTGTGTGTGTGTGTGTGTGTGTGTGTGTGTGTGTGTGTGTGCGTGCGTGCGTGCGTGCGTGCGTGCGTGTGTGTGTGTGTGTGTGTGTGTGTGTGTGTGTGTGTGTGTGTGTGTGTGTGTGTGTGTGTGTGTGTGTGTGTGTGTTTACACATAATCCGCAAAAAGAGGGTCAAAAGATTCAGTTTCATAACCCTTTCATATCCTGTTGTGCATCAAATTCCAATATAAAAGTGAAGTTTTAAATCTCTGAAATTATAATACGAGTGCATTACAAAGTTTATTCACCTGCTATGGTGGAGGGTGTCGAAATTCATTGACTCAGTCATTTAACCTACTGCAAAGATAAGATAATCAAAATAATCAAAATTCATCGTTCTTGTTCCGTTGGGGCAAACAAAATCCGACTCGAGGGCCCACCGGTCACATTGGAAACGAGGCTTTGCCGAGTTACCCTTGTGACCGATTTCCTGTTCACGTTAACGGTGAACAACAATGATCGATTCTTTTTCTCACATACAACACATACAACCTGACGCCCCCCTCCCCCACCCCCCCCCCCCACCCCCCATTGAGACTTGAAGAAATAGATGGACTGCATGATGCTTCCACGCAGAGCTAAAACTGATTCGCACACGAGTACTGGCAAACCGTTAAGAGGATCTAAGCCTGCCCAGGCAAAGCGGTGCGAGTACATGCTTATAAACCCTACTGGTTTCATTGTGCGCAAGGGCTTGAGATTTCATTTTATCTCAATGTCGGGTAAAAGTTCCTCAAAACTGGAAGCAACTTCTCCAAAAGGACCTATACAGTGTTGACGGGGACGTTAAACCTCAAATCAACCAACCAACCACTTTGCCCAGACAGGCTTATACCCTGTAAACGGTTTACCAGTACTCATGTGCGCTCGGTTTCAGCTCTGCATGGAAGTTTCAGGCAGCCCAATATATTTCTCCAAGCCCCAATGGGCGTGGGTGCTGGGAAGCTCGAGTAAAATAAACAAACAACAATGTACCAAAATGTTCCTTTTGATTTATTTGAAACAACGCATACCTACACATCGTGTTTATTTTTTTAATTAGAAATTCCGAAGTTATAGACGTTTGAACTTCTGAATCCTTGTTTCACCATCTAACGTCGCCAATGAAGTCCGATAATTTGGAACGTTCATGACGTCCGAAGTCGACGCTTCGGTGTCCATTACATGTAGGCACAGATATCGTCTAATACGTAAATGTGTTAAATATTACCCTTTTCTAGAACACTATGATATTTTTCTTATCACAAACATACTTCAAACAAAAATTGAAGGCATTAGTTAAACCCGCCTTACTGACGCGGTTCCAACGAGCACCCACAACCTATGCCTTAGATGAGAAATAGGCTAAAGGATGTATGCCCTTGTAAAATCGGACTTTTCTCTATTTAAAGTTGCGTTTTCTAGCATTTTTTATCACCAGCTTCACGGTTTATTATTTCATTTTGCATAAGCGCTGACATGAAATAGGGGCTATCAAGTACACGAAAAGACAAAAATTATAAACTAAACCAATGTTATGATCTATGCGCGCGTAGGTATGAGGCCCCTGAAAGTGCGTCTAGGCATAGCCAGCCTTTGTGCTTGGCAGGAAGTGCTTGCTTTCATATAAATGTCATCACGAAAATACGCCTTTATAATTTTGACCCCCTTAAACCCCGTTTTTATAATGTAAAAAAAGGAGTTTACATGGCTATACATTACTTCAAAAACATAGATCGTGGGTCCTCGTTAGAATCGCCTTGGCGAGGTGGCTCTAACGAGCTTCCACAATCTTTGTTTTTGAGCAGAAATATGAAAACTATCAGAATTTTTTATCTGATTTTTTTCATTTTTGATGGAAAAACTTTGAATATATTTAAATAGGAGTATTTTCGTAAGCCTACTCGTTTTTGCTACTGGCTTATTTTAACTGCCATCACGAAAAGACGACTATATAATTTTGACACCCCTCGAACCCCACTTTTATATAGTAAAACTGGGGTTTGCAGGGGTAAACCTTATGTTTCTCATTTCTGCTCTAAGATATAGATTGTGGGTACTCGTTAGAACCGCCTCAACGAGGCGGTTCTAACGAGTACCCAAAATCTGTATTTTCAGCAGAAATAAGAGAAATATCACAATTTTTCATCAGAAAATTTTCATTTTTTCAGCGATAAATGTGTCAATGTATTTGTATAGACGTGTTTTCGTAATGCTATTAAAACACATCTAGATCTATTGAACCTTTTTATAAATACAGCGAAACTTCGATAACTCGAATACGGTTACTTCGTTTACCATGGCTAATTCGAACTAGTTCTCGAGTCCTTTGAGAATAGGCCCCAAAGCTCCAGATATCCATATATTTAGGATTGGCCTAAAACATGGAATTTTTCTAATTTTATATGAAAAGCTACATGTATGTTGTGTGCACTCATTAGAATCGCCTCAAGGAGGCGATTCTAATGAGTGCACACAGCATACCTTTCTTTTATAAAGAAGATTGTAAAGGTAACCTAAATGACTAATTGCCTAGTTTTGTAAGTAAACCTCAGTAATTCGAACTACCCTTATTTCGAACAAATTTTCAGAGGTGTTCGAGTCCCAAATATGTTCGAGTTATCGAAGTTTGTCTGTGGGTTGTTACATGCGTCCTGATATTATTTCAAAACTCTTTTAATACGTGTAATCCATTATGATACCATTCTTGTGACATATAACAATTTCAATATCTCCTAAATGTTACTTTTCTGATGGAGCGTTCAACTTTGTGATATAAATTTTACCTTATTAATACTACCCAGCAGGCACATGACGTAATTGTGACGTCACATCAACGTCGGTACAATGTCATGACCTCTAAGCAACGTCACATCAACGTCGGTGCAACGTCATGACGTTGCACCGACGTTGATTTGACGTTGTCATAGCGACGTGTGCCTGCTGGGTAATAACATAGGTTACGGGTGCTTGTTATACGCGTCTCATTCGGGCGGTTCTAACGAATACCCACAATCTACAGGCCTGTCTTTGAGCAGAAACATAAAAGAAAACAGATTAATACGGCTTTTTCTATATAAAATGGGATTTAAATGGGTGTTCATTACACAGACTTTTTTGGCCCCCGCCCATCGGGACTTGGAGAAATGAATTGGGATGCCTGATTCTTCCGCGCAGAGCTAAAATCGACCGCACATGAGTATTGATAGAAGGTCCAAATCTGCACAGGCAAAGTGCTGCGAGGTGGACCGTCCACGCTTATAAACCTTGTTGGTTTGATTGAGATGTCGTTTCATATCAAAGTCGTGTAGAAGTCCCACAAAATTGGAATCTCCTCCATTTCCAAAATGACCTAAATACTGTTGACGGGGAAGTTAAACCTCAAATCAAACAAACACACTTGCC
The DNA here is from genome assembly GCA_963580285.1 of Lucinisca nassula. NCBI lineage: Eukaryota > Metazoa > Mollusca > Bivalvia > Lucinida > Lucinidae > Lucinisca > Lucinisca nassula. The sequence continues at coordinate 123,107,713 of OY757025.1, read as the reverse complement.
ACCATGATGTTTGAGGGTCCCCACTAATCGGGGCTTGGATAAATAGATTTGGTTTCATGGTGCTTCAACGCAGACCTGAAACAGACAGCACATTAGTACTGGCAGGAGCATCCTGGTAGTGGTTAACTTTTAGAAGATTTAAGCCTGCTCCGGCTTAGTGGTGCGTGTCCGACTAGAATAAAATAGAAGTAGAGGCAATGATCAGGAATCGATCCAATCAACCCACAGCTCCCATCAGAGACACCAAAGGGAAAGAAACACAAACATGAAGCAACAGACCCCAACGGGAATACCAACAGCGAAAAGCCAAAAGGACAAACCTTATTGGTTTCTTTGGGTGGTAGGGCTTTTGAGATGTCATTTCATCTAAATGTCTGGTAGAGGGCCCACAAATTTGGAAGCAACGTCTCCAAAACGAACTAAGTAGTGTTGAGTGGGACGTATAACCTCAATTCAAAGAAACCTACTTGATGCACGTCAGAGGCAAAGGAAAAAGTGTCACAGTTTATATATCATGTGCAAAAAAGCCAAAATCTTTTGCTTTTGGTGCATTATTAATTTTCTTGATTTTAAAATAAAATCTTAATATTACGAAAACAAACACACCCGTATGCTTTTATGTGTAAATGGCGTCTTTCGTGTCTCCAGAATAAGCACTTGTAAGATGCAAATGTGCTATGATTACTTTAATCCAAACATAGGCTGTTGGTGCTCGCTAGAACCGCCTCTTTGACGCGGTTCTAAAAGAGTACCCACCGAACATATTGTGGGTTCTCGTTAGAATTGCCTTACCAGTGCTGTTAGCAATTTGCTGTTATTTTATCGGAATATCTACACCGAAATGGAGGGAGACTGTCGTTTATCAGGGTAAACATGCAAAGTCTCAATTATATATTCGGACAAAAAGGTTGCCAAGTACAGTTGGAAATCATTTACAATGGCAACTTAAGCTGATTTTACCGTCTGCACTGTCCAAATACGCACTTTAAATTCAGCCTGTGCACGTAAAACAACAATAAGACCCGGGCCATCAGACTTTACATCCACAAAGTTTGTCATTTTTTTCCCATGTCTTTCTTTTAATAGCCAGGAACCTTTAGAATGCTCCTGTGAGCAGTGAAGACTCTGATCAGACTGCGCATATGCGCAGTCTGATCAGAGTCTTCACTGCACGCACAGGTTTTGGAGTTTGTTTTGCTGTGCGCTGTCGCAAAAAATGTATTTTCTTCTAGTAAAATTTGAATTTAAAAAGATGTTTCTTTCTTCCATGAATACATACGCCGTTCGCGTGTTCGACGTGTCAATGCCAATAAAAAGAGACACCCGGTAAAATCCATTTCAAGGTCATGTCATTAACCCCACATATTTTTGGATGACCCTCAGCTATGGCCAACCGATATATGCTCGGCGAAAGTATTTTATCCATCAACGATTATGCGCGACTATGATGCGCCTCTTTCTTTCAATGTACAGTCAAATGCACTTTCTGCACTGAAGCAGATTTTTGTAGGTCATACGCCCCCATCAACACTTTCTAGATCATTTTGGAGACGTTGCTGCTGATTTTATGGTACTTTTACCCGACATTTATGTGAAATGACATCTCAAGCCCTACCACCCAGAGAAACTACCAGGTTAAAGGAACGGCCCAACTCGCACCACTGTTCCTGTGCAGGCTTAGACAGTCTAAGCAGTTGATCAGTACTCAAGTTCAGGCCCCCGCCCACAGGGGGTTGAAGAAATATATGGGCTGCATGATGCTTCCACACAAAGCTGAATCCGGCCCGCACACTAGTACTGATAAACCGCTCCTGTCCAGGAACTGCGGTGGGAGGCAGACCGTCCATGCTAATAAACCCTATTGGTTTCATTGGGCGACATGGCTTGAGATGTCATTTCATCTCAATGTCGGGTAAAAGTCCCACAAAATTGGAAGCAACGTCTCCAAAATGACCTTTACAGTGTTGACGGGGATGTTAAACCTCAAATCAAACAAAAGTACTCAAGTTCAGCCAAAATGTTATTGTTGTTGTTATTCACTACCCGCCCATCGGGGCTTGAAGAAACAGATGGGCTGCGCGATGCTTCCACGTTGAGCTCAAACCGACCCCAAGAGTACTGATAAAGCGCTTATATATAGAGGATCTAAGTCTGCCAAGGCAAAGCGGTGCGAGGCGGACCGACCATGCTTATAAACCCAATTGGTTTCTTTGGGCGACAGGGGTTGAGATGTCATTTCATCTCCATGACGGGTAAAAGTCCCATAAAATTGGAAGCAACATTTCCAAAATGATCTATACAGCGTTGACGAGGACGTTCAACCTAAAATCAAACAAATTATTATTATTATTATTATTATTATTTGAAAAAAATTCTTCCTCTTGGAGTGGGAATGCCTCAAAAGAAGAAAAATTAAGAATCTTATATGGGTGTGAGGGTCGGATGGAAAAATCCGTCCCGAGGGTCACTGTCTGGCATCACGAGGCTTGCCGGGTGATGCCGGACACTGATCTCGAGGGACGGATTTTTCTATCCACCCCTCACACCAATTTAGGACTTCGCGCGGTCTTCGATTACCGACATCCACCATATTGTGATGACACTCCAGGAATGTTTACTGACATCACGTAACGTGCTGTGACGTCAACCTTAACGACGGCGCATACGGGGTGAAAGATGATATTCGATTTTGGGTAAGAAGATCAAGGTTAGAACAAAATTTCTATCACAGGCTAAAACCATGGATTTCCTTATCTGGTGTGCGAGAATGGAAAATATCCAGGTGTAGAATGGAACGTGATCTAAAACCACATACAATCATATGCCAATAATGGTAAAATGAAAGTTCATTTGTAAAGATTTTCAAATGGGTTCAAGCCATTATAATATGCTTCTGTCTCGGTATTCAAGGGTTTAGCAGTCAAAAACAAATTATTTCGACTTAAAAAAGATTCTAAGATGTTCGAAAATAGGATTTGAATACTGGATACATTTTAATATTTGAACAAAAAGGTTAATAGAGCCCCTTCCGTGGCAAATTGACGGGATTACCGCGGTGACACGAAAAATAAATGCTCCGCTGAGCAACAAACTTTCGCTGTTGTCTTCACAGTTTTGGTAGGTCACGCATGCGTGTGGGGCAATTTGCAGAATTCCCCCAGCTGAGCAGCCCTACAGACAATACTTTGTGCCCTCTGTAGCTGTTAGTTCTTTGGGCCGATCACTCACCCGTGCGACATAGTGCATTTTTTGCTCATCTCCAAAATGGCTACTTTTCTGACGAAAGTTCGTGATATTTTATTTATTTATACTGCAAACATAGGTTGTTGATGATCGTTAGAACCGCCTCATTGAGGCGGTTCTAACGAGCATCCACAAGTTATGTCTTGGAGAAGAAATAAGAAAAATAATGTTTACACCCGTAAACCCCATTTTTTCTATATAAAGAGGGGTTTAGGGGATGGGTTGTTTATTTCACCGTCCTGTTCACGTGATGTATCAGCCGCCTAAACGTTACTACTTGTATATTTCTTTAGTACGTATGTTGCTTAGGCCCCCGCCCATCAGGGCTCGAAGAAATAGATGGGCTGCATGATGCTTCCACGCAGAGCTGAAACCGACCGCACACGAGTACTGGTAAACCGCTTAGAGGAGCTCAGACTGCCCAGGCAGAGCGGTGCGAATCGATCCGCCCATGCTTATAAAAACCCTATTGGCTTCATTGGGCGACAGGGCTTGAGATGTCATTTCATCTCAATGTCGGGTAAAAGTCCCACAAAATTGGAAGCAACATCTCCAACGGGGCTATCACTGGCCATCCCAAATATCCAGGTTAAAAGTCATTCTTATCTTTGTGAAAACGTGAGTGTTTTCTCAAGATGTTTATCTGTAACATCTGGACTGGACTCATTTTTTGAACATTAATATTATAATGTTATTAATCAAATAATTTCGTATTGGCCCAGTTACAGGTCCGAGGTCTGCTGTATTGGCACGAGGCCGAAGGCCGAGGCCAATACAGCTGACCATGGACCTGCAACTGGGCCAATACGAAATTACTTGATTAATGACACTTTTATTAATTGACGCAATTAAAAACATGATTTATGATTTTTGAATATTGGTTGACCTGGTGTAATACACGATAATCAATTAATAAGATGTTATTAATCCCGTATTTCGTATTGGCCCAGTTACAGATCCGAGGTCTGCTGTATTGGCCCGAGACCGAAGGCCGATGCCAATACAGCTGACCGAGGACATGTAACTCGGCCTCGGGCCAATGCAGCAGACATCGGACCTGTAACTGGGACAATACGAAATAACTTGATTAATGACAATTTTATCAATTGACACCATTAAAACATGATTATTAATTTTTTTTACCTCAGTGTTAATACAGATGACGTCCAAACAATACAGTCTAGTCAATTAATAACAAACAGTATAAACCCAGATCAGACGCCGTATAATACGGCGTCTGATCAGGGTCTAAACTATTTGAATAAAACACTTCAAATTGCCGTTTAGGAGATTTTTTCGGCCTACTTTTACAGTGTGCTTGCCAATGCGGTAATTAATTTGATTAAGAAATAGATCAGCTCTAACTGTGATTTGTTGTGTAATAAATCACAGTTTGGAGGTCAGTTGTAAAGTAGACAAATCACGAGCGCGTAGCGCGCGTGATTTGTCTACTTACAACTGACCGACAAACTGTGATTTATTACACAACAAATCACTGGCTAGAGCTGATCTATTTCGATTCTAACACGTTGAAAATCGGCAATAATGTTGTTGTTTCCTTCAAAATCTCACAACTTTTCGCCATTGGTAGAAGAAATCCCGCTAAAATTATCGACTGAAACACATGCATTTATATCCTTTTCTAACGTTTTCGATGCGAGAAAATGACGTTACACCGTCTAACGTCATGGAAATCGACTAGTGACGTCATCGATTGGCAATTTTTAATGACGTCACTTGTCACGCTCTTCCTAGCCGTGATTTGTTGTAGAATAAAACACAGTTGTTTTCCATTGCTTATAAAGGCGCGCTGTGTTAGAATTTTTCTTTAATCCTCCAACGCAACATACCTTTATTTTTATGGGCCCCGCCCATCAGGGCTTGGAAAAATAGGCTGCAATGTGCTTCCACGCAGAGCTGAAACTGACTGCACATGAGTACTGGTACACTAAGCCTGTCCAGGAAATGTGTTGCGAGTCGAACAGTCCGGTGCATATAAGCCCTATTTGGTTTCATTGGGCGGCAGCGCTTGAGATGTCATCTATATAGCTACTCGTCGGGTAAAAGTTTCACAAAGTTGGAAGCCACGTCTCAAAAATGACCAGATAAAGTGTTGACGAGGACGTTAAACATCAATTCAAACAAACAAAGCCCTTACTTTATAAAACGTCAAAAATGATGTTCCTAAATAATTGCCAAAACTAAGATTGTGGGTACTCGATAGAAGCGATCTATGTTTTGAGCATAAATATGAAAAATATCAAATAGTTTTTATATGAAAATTTTTCATTTTTTTTTTTTTTTATTTTTGTTTAATGCACTATGTTTGAACAGTATAATACTCCTACCTGGTACTAAAATTAACAGTCATATAATATAACATATCATTATACTCCTGTCTCGAACCAATTTTCCATGCTATTTTATTATTAGTGTTGTGTTTTGGAGTTTAACGGACCAATCAACACTAGTTAGGTTATATCGTGCCGGCCACTCTTCCCTGGGCAGGCTTAGGCCAAAGCTGTTTACATATACCAGTACAGTCCACAGGCAATCGCCAGAAACTGTCAATAGAAAACTTGAATCAGCGGAAGGAAGAGAATGACCGTAGAAAAGATTTCATGATTAGCCTCCGAAATGACCTAAATAATGATGACGGGGACGTTTAGCTTCAAATCAATCAATGATCAGTCTCCACGAAAAGACAAGTATCGAACCCACGACGTTCTGCTCACCACAAGTCGGACGCACATCCGACTAAGTTGTCGAGGCCGGCAATATTCATGGTGCCAAAGCTACGGTTAAATTCCTGTAATAAGACCACCTTTGGAACTGTTCAAAAGTGGTCTTTAGACCACTTTTGAACAGTTCCAAAGGTGGTCTCTTTCTAAAAGATATTGAGTTCAGAAAACACACAGGAAGAATGACTGAAAACTTTCGGCCCCCGCCCATAGGGGCTTGAAGAAATATAAGGGCTGCATGATGCTTCCACGCAGAGCTGAATCCGGCCCGCACACTAGTACTGGTAAACCGCTTAGAGGTTCTAAGCTTGCTAAGGAACCGCGGTGCGAGGCGGACCGTCCATGCTAATAAACCCTATTGGTTTCATTGGGCGACAGGGCTTGAGATGTCATTTGATCTCAATGTCGGGTAACAGTCCAAAAAAAAAATGGAAGCAACGTCGCCAAAATGACCTTTACAGTGTTGACGGGGACATTAAACCTCAAATCAAACAACAAACAAAACTGAAAACTTTCAAATATGTTTTCTAACGGTGGTCTCAATAGCGGAATTCCATTGTATTTGAGCAATCGAAGACAAATTCTAGAATCAGGAAAGAAATTATTAAAAAGCTATGCGCTTCTAATGCGTGACACTTCTTAACTTAAGAAATCCTCATCAAAATATTCAACCACTGCAGCCCCATTCATCACTTGGTTGATATTTGATAAAATGTGTTATTTAATCAAGATAAACGCTTATCAAAATATCATACGACATGGAAGATTCGCGATAGTGTTTAGATAAAGACCCTTCCTGAATTCAAGAAGGACAGTTGTTTGATTAGCATTTAAATTGCTATCGTCTCACGGCTTACAAGATGCATTATAAAAGCATTTAGCGATCTGTTTTTGGTAGAAATAAAGGGAACATCAAAGCAAGACGACCAGATTTTCTCCGCTAGATAAGAAGTGTTTAAATTATGATAGAAATTAAGATTTTTGTCAGATTGATAGTTTGACGGTACAGTTTATTCCGACCTTTTACCATTTCAGTCATTTATTTTAATGTATGGGCTGGAACGCGGGGAAAAGATTGAAAAAGCCTTTACCGTTCTCTCATTTATCTTCCTCAAACGTAGAAGCCCCCGTGGTGTATTGGTGATGAACTGGGGGTCGTGGGTTCGATCCTGGGCTTCTCCAGACTTTCTGATGAGTCTTTAAACCGAGGTCCTGTCTCCGTATGACCTTAGCTATTGGTGAGACGTAAAACTCAAATCCTCAAATACGATTACATGTACGCAGCCAACTCTCATGGATAGACGCAAAACGTCAGACGCACGACATCATCATTCTGATCATGCAAGATCTTGAAGAAAAATAGATGGGCTGCATGATGCTTCCACGCAGAGCTGAAACCGACTGGTAAACTGCTTAGAGGATCTAAGCCTGCCCAGGCAAAGCGGTGCGAGTCGGACCGCCCATGCTTATAAACGCTATTGGTTTAATTGGGCGACAGGGCTTGAGATGTCATTTCATCTCGATGTCGGGTGAAAGTCCCACAAAATTGGAAGCAACGTCCACAAAATGACCTATACAGTGTTAACAGGGACGTCAAACCTCAAAACAAACAAACAAACACAGCTACACCAGGATCTCTTCTACATGTCTGCAACCAATAAAGACTCCGGTGAGCATGCGCTTATGCGCAGGCTCACCGGAGTCTTTGTTGGTTTTGACTTTCGGATGAGTCTTTAAACCGAGGTCCCGTCTCCGTATGACCTTAGTTGTTGGTGGGACGTAAAACTCAAACAGTCACAGTCTTTGTTGGTTGCCTCTGTGATAGTACCATTCTCTCACGAGCTGGCTGAAATTATGGGCCGCAAAACCTACCTTTGTACATTCATGTATGAGACTGAAATCAAACTTGACATCAGCGTTGTGTTACTGTGCACGTGAATGCACGTAACTTCCGGTTTCAAGACCACTATATACGTATTCAGAACCCGAGTACATGACGCAGGTTTTTTTTTTTTTTTTTTCATTTTCACGGGTCCCCGTGGCCTAGTGGGTAAGAGCGCTGACTCTAAGTCATTAGGTCCCTCAATGTTGTGGTTCGAGCCTCGTTCGGTCATAAATGAGACGCCAAGTTCTGCAACAGAACGTCCGGTGGTCTTTCTCCGAGTACTCAGGTGCCGCCCACCTCTTATCAAGGATCGTCTCGAAATACAATTGTAAGAGGGCCGACCCCACCCCCATCCCACACACACACGCACCCGAAACGTTTTCAAATTTACCTTTAAAACGTTCGACCTTCTCATATGTGGGCTCATATATAATAATGAAGAGTATATCGTATGAATGGGGCATCCGGCTCAGCTTTCCATATAAATAATCCTTATTTCGTTTTATCATCTTGGTCTATAGAGGCGCATCAGGGAAAATGTATCTGTGGATACATGTGTATGCGCTCGGTGAAACTTCGATGGCTTGAGCACCGATGGCTCGTTTACCATGTATGTTTCGATCTCGTTGGTTTCCTGGAAAATATTTCCCATAATTGCATTTATTAATATATTTGGTTTTATAATATCTTAAACAAGAAATATCTTTAAAAAAGATATGCGGCGTAGATTTAATTGGAAGGTTGTTTAGAAACCAGTGCTTCAGCTGAAGTGCACAACCCGCCGGATGCTTTTAGCTTTATGAGTGTTACCATATATGGGTATCGCGGCCATTTTGGTCATGTGACCTGGAGCTAAAACGGTTCCCCCAATAAATGCGCCTTATCGTAAGGAGCAAAAATATATCTTATACTTTAGTACTGTATTCTGAATCGTTTGCAGGATAAAATGAATTCTCACTTTTCCAATACAAAAGCATATGTGTCAAAGTTTGACCTAGGCACAAAGAAGGTCAAGGTCAACCCAGGGTCACCATTTTAGCAATTTATGATGGGCCTACGTCCCAGATGTTATTTATCAAGTTTCGTGGAAATCTGCCAAGTGGTTCTGGAGAAGACTATTTTGAAGGGTTTTTACCATATATGGCTTGGCGGCAATTGGTCATGTGACCTGGACCCCATGAGCAAATTTTGGTTTCCTCCATCCTATAGAGGCTCCCAATGAAATTTGACCTTAATCGGCTCAACGGTTTCCGAGGAGAAGCAGTTCGAAAATTTTCACATTTTTCGCCTCAGCGATGCTATACTAAATGGAATGTAATATTTCGCAAGTTCATTGGTTAGACCTCATTGATACTATCAGTATGCCAAAAATTGTTTAAATTTTCCAAGCGGTTAAGTCACTATCACCAATTTTCACAAACGGGTTACGGACGGACAGACAGACAGACCATATATGGCTTGGCGGCCATTTGGGTCATGTGACCTGGACCCCATGAGCAAATTTTGGTTTCCCCCATCCCTTAGGGGCTCCATATGAAATTTGACTTCAATCGGCCCAACGGTTTCCGAGGAGAAGCAGTTCGAAAATTTTCACATTTTTCGCCTCGGCGAGGCTATACTAAATGGAATGTAATATTTCGTAAGTTCATTGGTTAGATCTCATTGATATCTATCAGTATGCCAAAAATTGTTTAAATATTCCAAGCGGTTACATGTAAGTCACTATCACCAATTTTCACAAACGGGTTACGGACGGACAGACAGACTGACAGAATGACACGGTGATTTTAGGGCACTCTTAGAAAATCAACCGACTTCAGTCGGTCGCTTTTTCTACGGGTCGTGCAATATGAGCTACAATAGTGACAGCAACAATTGTCTAGCTATGAACTGGTTTACTGTATTCAAACAATTCAGATGTCACGCGAGGAAAAATAGCTTTGCAGAGGGCGGTGTCCCGCCTGTTTGAGCTAAGGTCAATGTAAAAGGTCAAGGTTAAAAACCTGGCCTCATTTCAAGAGCATATGATCTCAAGTATATGCATAACAAATAAGAAAACGTTATCATTTACTGTTTTTTGAACACAAATTCTAGGGTTAACATTTAGGGTTGTCGCTATGGTGAACGTAAACGCATAGGCGGACGAACAAACGGACGAGCAGACAAACGGACGGAAACTTGATCTTATGTGCACCTAATTAAAACTCAAATTACACTTATTCCTTTTCAGAATTTATATAATATTATTGATATTCGAAAATGTCCATTTTGTGTTAAAATGGAGGACATAAAGTATGCTGAAGACAAATGATACACTGCAACTTTTATTTAGCATATATTGTAAATTAAACATCTGTCAATTTGTAATGCGATTATTACATGTTTTTGTCATGCTATATCTCTTTATTGGTTTCATTGGGCAACAGGGCTTGGGGTGTCATTTCATCTCAATGTCGGATAAAAGTCCCACAAACTTGGAAGCAACGTCTCCAAAATGACCTACACAGTGTTGATAGGGACGTTAAACCTCAAAACAAACAAACAATTCCTTTCGCAGAAAATTCTTCCTTTCGCGAAAGGAACCTTCCTTTCGTGAAATGGTTCATTTCGCTATATAGACCAACCACGTGAAATTAGGTCAAAATAGTTATTCACCGCAGCAGTTACAGAATTCACTAGAAACACAATTATACATATGACGTATGGTCATCAAAGGACAAGACGGTGAGCAAGCCGAAACTGTATATATTTTTCATTCATGTCTCACATATAAAACGAAACATTTCCTAGGTTAAAACTTCAGTAAACTGTCGTATTTTTGAGTAGATTTATTTATGCAAATCATTGACCAATGAAATGGTCATCTCCTTGGACATGTGGTTTTATTGACCAATGGAATAACGAAAAATGTAGGACAAAAGCAAAACCATAACGGCTGCGCCGTAAAAATAATATATTGTCTGTACTCATCGCTACGATACATGTAACATGTAACGTAACACCCATCACGTGAACAAGTCCGTGAAATGAAGACCCCCTTAACCCCACTTATATAGAGAAAACTGGGGTTTACGGGAGTATACATTATTTTTCTTATTTTTGCTTCAAGACATAAGTTGTGGGTACTCGTTAGAACCGTCTCAATGAGGCGGTTCTAACGAGCACACACAACCTATGTTAGCAGTACTTATATGAAAAATATCACGGATTTTCATCACAAAAACAGTCATTATGGGGATGTGAAAAATGCAACATGTAGCACGGGTGTGTTAACATGTATCACCCGTGTGGTAAACTGCACTGTGTCATATCTCACAACCGGTTATTTTATAGTTGAAAAATTGCGATAGCTCGTTCTCTTATTTATACTCCAAACATGGATTGTGGGTGCTTGCCAGAACCGACCCAATGAGCCTCGCACGCGCAAAAAAGGAAAATAATGTATGCCTCTGTAAACTTCACTCTTCTCTTGATAAAGTGGGGTGTCATTACGACAACACACACGTGCGATATAGTGCATTTTTAGTGTCCAAAATGGCTACTTGTCTGATAAAAATCTGATATTTTTCTTACATAGCGGCTGGGTGCTCTTTAGAAAAGTCTCATTATAAATGAGAAAAAGAAATATCACACATCTTCATCAGAAAAGTAACCATTTGAACCCATTATGTCACATGGATGTGTTATCGTAATGCGCTTGATTTATTTTTTATTTTTTATTATAAAGGGGAATGGGCCCGCCCATAGGGACTTGAAGAAATATAAGGGCTGCACGATGCTTCCACGCAGAGCTGAATCCGGCCCGCACACTAGTACTGGTAAACCGCTCAGAGGATCTAAGCCTGTCCAGGAACCGCGATGCGAGGCGGACCGTCCATGCTAATAAACCCTATTGGTGTCATTGGGCGACAGGGCTTGACATGTCATTTCATCTCAATGTCGGATAAAAGTCCCACAAAATTGGAAGCAACGTCTCCAAAATGACATTTACAGTGATGACGGGGACGTTAAACCTCAAATCAAACAAACCAAAGGGGAATGGGAACACCTGGCAGATTTTTCCGCCATTTTTCAAAGGGAAACAACTTTCGGGACTTCCTGTTCGCTTTACTATAAGCCCTGTCGCACTGAAAAAGGGGTCTACTCTTAAAGGAAAGAATTTGTTGCTCTGCAGCAAATTCTTTCCTTTAAGATTGACCCCTATTTACATGTTAGACAAAAATACTTTTGCAGGAGTTGCCTCCCCTGAAGGTGTTCCCATTCCCCTTAAATAGCGATCAAGCTGTTCCGTTATTTCATTGAAGTAACAGTTATACACATTTACTAACTTATTTTTGTTGAATCGCTTGTTTTTCGAGCTTTTTTTCGCTATAAAGACCACCTACGTAAAAATGAAGACTAATTATTCTGTTTTTACAAGTTCATTTAGAAGGCTGCAGTTATTCTTTCTTCCTGTTTTCTGCACACAATGTCCTCCGGTCAGAGACCACCTTTGGGACTGTTCAAAAGTGGTCTTAAAGACAGGACTTGTTTTTGAAGCATAATTTATATCTCAATTTTGTGTGGCCCCCGCCCATAGGGGATTGAAGAAATATCTGGGCTGCATGATGCTCCCACGCAGAGCTAAAATCCGGCCCGCACACTAGTACTGGTAAACCGCTTAGAGGATCTAAGCCTGTCCAGGAACCGCGGTGCGAGGCGGACCGTCCATGCTAATAAACCCTATTGGTTTCATTGGGCGACAGGGCTTGAGAAGTCATTTCGTCTCAATGTCGGGTAAAAGTCCAACAAAACTGGAAGCAAAGTCTCCAAAATGACCTTTACAGTGTTGACGGGGACGTTAAACCTTAAATCAAACAAAACAAAAATCTCAAATTTGTGAGGGTAGTTGGTGGTAAAATTTATTTGAATAGATGTGTTTGCGCAATGACATAGGCATATACGAAAGAGCATTAGGGCCACTTTAACTTTTATTTTTTTGACTCGTATCTCGAAATTTCGACTTAGTATCTCGAATTTTCGACTTATTATCTCGAAATTTCGACTTACTATCTCGAAATTTCGACTTAGTAACTCGAAATTTCGACTTAGTATCTCGAAATTTCGACTTAATAACTCAAAATTTCGACTTAATATCTCGAAATTTCGGCTTAGTATCTCGAAATTTCGACTTAATAACTCGAAATTTCGACTTAATATCTCGAAATTTCGACTTAGTATCTCGAAATTTCGACTTAGTATCTCGAAATTTCGACTTAATAACTCGAAATTTCGACTTAATATCTCGAAATTTCGACTTAGTATCTCGAAATTTCGACTTAGTTACTCGAAATTTCGACTTATTATCTCGAAATTTCGACTTAATTACTCGAAATTTCGACTTAATATCTCGAAATTTCGAATTAGTTACACGAAATTTCGACTTAATATCTCGATTTTTCGACTTAATATCTCGAAATTTCGACTTAATAACTCGAAATTTCGACTTACTATCTCGAAATTTCGACATACTAACTCGAAATTTCGACTTACTATAATTTCTACATACTAGCTCGAAACTGACTCTGTGATCTGCGCTGTGCATTCAACTCTGAATAGGGATTAGCCATAACAGGAATCTTGTTATGGTCAACTCAGAGTTGAAAGAAGACCTCAGATGTCATAACCAACTTTCCACAACTTCATTATCACGGTTTAAATATGGAGTTTGGATATTTTTGCATGTTTAGCGCCAGAAGTCATGCCTCATTTTGAGAACGAATCATTTGCCACTGGACCTGTGTGCTAGACCCCGCCGTTATGGAAGACATTGAGACATTGGCTTGGCTAGCTAGGAGCCCGGATTTGAATCCCCTGGAACATATTTGGGAGATTCTTGGGCGTCGAATACAGAACATTGAACACACCCACGCTCCCCCCCCCCCCCCACGTGACCACCACCACCACCACCACACACACGCGTGGCTAGAGCTGACCAGCCATCAATTTCGACGTCTGACCGATGGGATGAAACGAAGGGTCTAGGAATCTGCTGCTCTGTCAAAATGATAGTGAGTGAGTTTTAGTTTTACGTCCCACCAACAGCTAAGGTCAAACGGAGACGGGACCTCGGATTAAAGACTCATCCGAAAGTCTGTCAAAACGATACATCTTGAACACGCAACGTATTCTGATACCGCATTTTCTGTCCGGTTGTTGCTTTGTTAAGTTAGTCATGGTGTTCGTGTTGCATAGTTTACCATCTTTTGGGTCGATTTTTTTTTTCATTCGACCCAAAGTAACAACCTACAGGAGCTTCTCGCCTGCTATTGTCCACGTGACTTGCGCTGACCATCTACACCATGAACGTACCAGTTATTTAATGAAGCTCTCTTCTGCGGCGTCTGATCAGGGTCAACACTGTTTGCAATGTCCATGTTCCCCGGCCCAGTCTACATGGGGCAAGGACGTCACAAGAAAGACTATAGCGCTGCTATAAATAGCTCGACCTGGATTTTGAACATTGTCAGTGATAGTCACTAGGTCAATAGAAGACGGGAAGCTTCTGTAGTTAGTAACTTTTAGTCAATTGATAATTAATCGACCAAAGTGCGGCGTCTGATCAGAATCTACACATTTTGCTTATAGTATAGGAATTTAAAGGATAAACGAAACATGTTCAAATCCACACTCGAGGACAATCGACCCACCAGTGCTCTATACATGATTTTTACAGCACACGATGAGAAAGTTTGATACCGAAAAAAAAAACTGTCAAATATGACTTTTAGCCCGCTTTTATTTTACTGAAACGGGGTTGAATTTGTTTGTTTGATTTGAGGTTTAACGTCCCCGTCAACAGTGTATAGGTCATTTTGAAGACGTTGCTTCCACTTTTGTGGGACTTTTACCCAACGTTGTGATGAAATGACTTCTCAAGCCCTGTTGCACTGTTTGTTTGATTTGAGGTTTAACGTCCCCGTCAACACTGTAAAGGTCATTTTGGAGACGTTGCTTCCAATTTTGTGGGACTTTTACCCGACATTGAGATGAAATGACATCTCAAGCCCTGTTGCCCAATGAAACCAATAGGGTTTATAAGCGTGGACGGTCCGACTCTTGCGCACCGCTTTGCCTGGGCATGCAGGCTTAGATCCTCTAATCGGTTTACCAGTACTCGTGTGCGGGTCGGATTCAGCTCTGCGTGGAAGCATCATGCAGCCCATATATTTCTTCAAGCCCCGATGGGCGGGGGCCGCCCTGTCGCCTTATGAAACCAATATGAAACCAATAGGGTTTATAAGCATGGACGGTCCGGTCCGACTCGCACCGCTTTACCTCCTCTAAGCGATTTACCAGTACTCGTGCATATGCGGTCGGATTTCAGCTCTGTGTTGAGGCACTATGCAGCCTATCCATTTATTCAAGCCCCGATGGGCGGGGGCCGTGAAACGGGATTGAATGAGCGACGTCCTGGCGAGACAGAAAACCCTCTGATTCTTACATGATGCATATGTTTTGGGCATCTAGTTTTATAGTTCTTGAGAAATATTTGATAAATTTAACATTGGCCAATATAGAGAGAAAGAAGAATGAAAGAACATGTGAAAAAATACACCAAGAAAGGTAATTGGCGTTTACATGATACAAGTAAGCCGACAAGGACCATAGTCTCACAATGTTATCACATAATTTGCATAATCTGCTTGATGTAAACTTGTTTTCAAAGCTGGGGGTATAATAAAACGGGGGTGTTTAACATTAACTGTGTGTATAGGACTTAATATCTCGTAAGTCGAAATTTCGAGATACTAAGTCGAAATTTCGAGTTATTAAGTCGAAATTTCGAGATACTAAGTCGAAATTTCGAGTTAATAAGTCGAAATTTCGAGTTATTATGTCGAAATTTCGAGTTAATAAGTCGAAATTTCGAGTTATTATGTCGAAATTTCGAGATAATAAGTCGAAATTTCGAGTTAATAAGTCGAAATTTCGAGTTATTATGTCGAAATTTCGAGATACTAAGTCGAAATTTCGAGTTATTTAGTCGAAATTTCGAGATACTAAGTCGAAATTTCGAGTTAATAAGTCGAAATTTCGAGTTACTAAGTCGAAATTTCGAGATACCTATCAAAAGAAAAAAAAGTATACCTGGCCCTAATGCTCTTTCGTAGGCATAAGTCGGACAGCTTCCAGGAAAGATATTAACATACATTTGAATCCCTATCGATCTTTTCTATAAAAAAGAAAAACAAATCTACATTTATTGATTCACAGTGGCAACATCTTGTCCCTGTTTATTCTTTCCTCAACACGTATCATCCCCAGGCTACAGTTTCAAAAGGTTGAAAAAATAATATGTCGGCGAAAAGAAAAAAATACGGAACTTTGATGATGTTCAATCACGTGAACAAGCCCGCGAGAACAAACAACAACAACAAAAATAAACACCCCCTTTACCCCAATTTGTATAGTAAAACTGGGGTTTACAGGGGTAAACCTAATTTTTCGTATTTCTGCTCTATATTTTGCTCGTTTGATTTGTGGTTTAACGTCCACGTCAACACTGTATAGGTCATTTTGGAGACGTCGCTTCCAATTTTGTGGGACTTTTTTTCCCGACATTGAGATGAACTGACATCTCAAGCCCTGCCACCCAATGAAACCAATATTGTTTATATGCATGAACGGTCCGACTCGCACTACTTTTCCTAGGCAGTTTACCAGTACTCAAGTGCGGTCGGTTTCGGCTCTGCGTGGAAGCATCATGCAGCCCAATCTATTTCTTCAAGCCCCGATGGGCGGGAGCCGCCTTCTACTCTGAAATATAGATTGTGGGTACTGGTTAGAACCGCCTCGATGAGGCGGTTGTAACGAGTACCCACAATCTATATTTTGAACAGAAACAGAAATAAGAAAAAATATCACAATTGTTCTTAAAATTTTCGATTTTCGGTGGTAAAATTTACAATGTATTTGTATAGGCACGGAAAGAAATAGGGAACTTTGATGAAACATGTCCATCCGTAGCTTAGCCCGCATATGACATGCAATCGAACTTAGACGTCCCATTGGCTTGTTCTTATGAAATGTTTTGCTGCTGTTTCATTACGAAAACACGCCTATACAATTTTTTTTTTTATTTTTGGTTTCGGTTTTACGGCCCTTTCATGATTATTTCACTCAACTCAAGCCGATCGTTAATCAGAGGTGGGCGAAAACCGGAGTACCCGGAGAAAAACCACCTCACCTTCCGTTGCAGAACTTGGCGTCTCACATATGACCCGAGCGAGGCTCGAACTACAGCGGTAAGAGACCTAATGATCAAGAGTCAGCGCTCTTAACCACTAGGCCACGGAGGCCCGTGCCTATACAAATACATTGCCACCTTTATCGCCGAAAAATGAAACTTTTATGATGAAAAATTGTGATATTTTTCTTATTTCTGCTCCAAATATAGATTGTGAGCACTCGTTAGAACCACCGCATAGAGGCGGTTCTAACGAGTACCCACAATCTTTATTTTAGAGCAGAAATAAGAAAAATAAGGAATACCCCCGGAAACCCCCGTTTTACTATATAAAAGTGGGGTTCGAGGGGGTCAAAATTATATAGACGTGTTTTCGTGATGGTGAAGAATCCGGACCTTATAATGACAGAAAAGATAGTGCCAAAAATAGTGATTACGAAAATATTTGCATTCTTTGCATTTTGCACGTGCGCATGGCCATCATGAAAATCACGCAGTATTCGTGTCAAACAAACTCATGCTTCGGTGACAATTGTACAGTACCTTAAACATCAGTTGAAAAAGTCTAAAGTACAGAAATCAAAATTCTAAAAGTAGTGCGTTTCTCATTGATTCTGAGCATGTATATTGAAAGTTTTACCATCGAAAAATTATTTTTTTCACATTCACATTTCGGCTAACAGCATAGATTGTGGGAACTCGTTAGAAACAGCTATCTATGTTTTCGAGCAGAAATAAGACAAGAGGGCCCAGAGGGCCTGATTCGCACACCCGAATGCTACTGTCTCTAGGACATTCTATTTTTAGCTCTGGTGGCCATCTTGTTCCTCAGAGCGGAAAGATCTTAGCTATTTTGGTTGGCAACATTCCTGTGAAGTTTCAATCAAACTGACCCAAGGGTTTAGGATGAGTTCGCATTTGAAGAAAATTTACAATGTTTTTTCTATTTTTCTATTTTTAACTCTGGCGGCCATATTGTTCATCGGGGCAGGATCACTTTAGCTGTTTTGGTAGAAGGTCATCTAAGCAACATTCTTTTGAAGTTTGAATGAAATCGGCCCAAGGATACAGGAGGAGTTGTCGTTTGAAAGTTTTATATATTTTTAGCTCTGGTGGCCATCTTGTTCATCAGAGCAGAATGAATTTAGCTATTTTGGTAGGGAGTCACCTACGTAACAGTCCTGTGAAGTTTGAATCAAATTGGCTTTAGGGTAAAGGAGGAGTTCGCGTTTGAAGCACATTCACGATGTTTTTTATTTTATTTTTAGCTATGGCAGCCATTTTGCTCAACAGAGCAGAACCGTTTTAGCTGTTTTGGTAGAGGGTCAACTAAGCAACATTCCTATGAAGTTTGAATGAAATTAGCCCAAGGGTACAGGAGAAGTTGTCGTTTATAGATTTGTTCAATTTTTGCTCTTGCGGCCATCTTGTTTGTCAGAGAAGAACGTTTTTAATTATTTTGGTAGGTGGTCACCTGGACAACATTCCTGTGAAGTTCGAATCAAATGCGCCCAAGGGTTTATGAGAATTTCGCGTTTGAAGCAACTTTACGATGTTTTTTTTTTCTATTTTGGCTCTGGCGGCCATATTGTTCATCAGAGCAGAAAGGTTGTAGCTATTTTGGTAGAGGGTCACCTAAGCATCATTCCCATGGATTTCGAATGGAATTAGCCTAGGGGTTTGGGAGGAGTAGTCGTTTAAAGATTTTTCTATTTTTAGCTCTGGCAGCCATCTTGTTCATCGGAGCAGAACGATTTTAGCTATTTTGGTAGAGAGTCACCTAGGCAACTTTTCTATGAAGTTTGAATGAAATTGGCCAAAGGGTTTGGGAGAAGTAGTCATTTAAAGATTTTTCTATTTTTAGCTCTGGCGGCCATCTTATTCATCAGAGCAGAACCATTTTAGCTATTTTGGTAGAGAGCCACCCAAGCAACATTCCTGTGAAGTTTAAATGAAATAGGCTCAAGAGTTTAGGAGGAGTAGTCTTTTAAAGCAATTGTTGACGACGGACGACGCAAGACGCACGACGGACGACGGACATTGACCGAGCACAATAGCTCATCATGAGCACTTCATGCTCAGGTGAGCTAAAAATAATGTATACCCCTGCAAACCACAGTTTTAATGTATCAAAGTGGGGTTTAATGGGATCAAAATTTTATGATGCGATCTCGAGTAAGACATAAGCGCAGTATGTCCGTTTCGAACCTTCCATCTAGGTATTGGGAAGCTCTGTGTCAAGCATGCATGACATGCGCAGTCTGGTTGGAATGTTTCCGAACGAGCATACCGCTCAGCATAATTAGAAGTGGAGACAATGATCAGGAATCGATACAATTAACCCTGAGCTCCCATCAGAGACACCAAAGGGAAAGAAACACAAACATGAAACACCAGACCCTAATGGAAACATCAATAGCGGAAAGCTTAAGGACAGTCACTTTATTATTAATATCATATTGACAGTCATCGTGGGTGACACAACTCTTTCTTGATTTTTTTTTTTTTTTTTTTTTTTTTTTGTTATTAAGAAAACAGGCCTATACTAATATATTGTATATTTTAGTGTCGAAAATAAATGAACTTTTTCAGAAGAAAAAAATGCGATATTTTCTTATTTCTGCTCAAAATATAGATAATGGGTGCACGTTAGAACCGCCTCATCGAGGCGGTTTTAACGTGTGTCCACAATCTATATTTTAGAGCAGAAATAAGAAAAATAAGGTTTACCCCTGTAAACCCCAGTTTTCCTATATAAAGTGGGGTTCAATGGGGTCAAGATTATATGGGCGTGTTATCGTGATGGTGCTGAGGATTCACGTGTCCGTCAACACTATTTAGGTCATTTTGGAGGCGTTGCTTCCGAATTTGTGGGACTTTTATCCACTTTTGTAATGACATATCTAGCCCTACCACCCAAAGTAACCGGTAGGGTTCTAAGGAACGTTCGCCTCGCACCCTTTTTCTTGGACAGGCGTGGATCCTCTTAGGTTTAAGCGCCATGAAGTCAGATCTCATTATGAAAACACGCCAGTACAAATGTATTGTAAACTTTACCGCCGAAAAAAAATGAGCATTTTAAGATGAAAACTTTTGATAAATGTTCTATTTTTTCTCTCAAAATATAGATTGTGGGTACTCCAGGTGGCTCTCACGGATACCCACAATCTATATTTTAGATCAAAAATAAGAAAAATAAGGTTTACTCCTGTAAACCCCAGTTTTGCTATGTAAAAGTGGGATTCAAGGGGTCAACATTATATAGGCGTGTTTTCGTGTTGATTTGTTCGAGCCCCGATGGGAGAGGGTCATTCTATACTTTGAGGCCAAATTGACAAGGAACATGTATATACACATTAACAAAACTAATTAATTTATACTAATTTCTTTTACATCAAACAAAACTAATTTATATACATTAATCAGCAATATCAAACGATGAGAGGTGGAAAATCTACGTATCTTTATTACGACAATACGCCTATTCAAATATATTGAAAATTTTACCATCATTTTCAGATAAAATTAAGTTATTTTTCACATATCTGCTCAAAACATAGATTGTGGGTACTCGTTAGAACCGCCTTGACGAGGTGGTTCTAACGTGTACCCACAATCTATGAGCTAGAGCAGGAGACGATTTTCAAATGAACCTCGCCAAGCGAATTTGTGTCTTCGAGCATTCCGTTATGACAAATTTTAACTGCGCATGCCCAGCCATTCAGAGGGGCCAGGGATATGGCTTTCTGTCTGAAGGTTCCTCTTGATACACTGCTTGTATGGGCGAGCAGCGAAGGTTCTGGCGAGACTGCGCGGATGCGCAGGCTCGCCTGAACCTTCGCTGCTCGTAAAGGAGATAAGTACCAAAATCGCTTGACGGGGCCCACATAAGCACTGTGCTTACGGCCAGATCTCGTATCATATACCATGTAAACACGATTAAACCAAGTATGGAAAATAATGGATACCCCAGTAAACCACAGTTTTACTATTTCAAACTGGCTTAAAGGGGGTTAAAATATACGAAGTGGCTATTGATAGTAACCGGCATAGCGGTTTTACGTTAAAATTGTTGTTGCGGCAATAGCAATTTCAACGTAAAACCACTATTACCAGTGAACTGGTTAAAGCAAAAATATCTTACGACAATATCTTATTGCCATTTAGCATGGAATAAAAAGAAACAAACTGATGATATGAATGATTATGCACATATGATTTGGACAAGTGGCATGTATCCATCTAATATAATAAGTTATATGCTACCAAAAATGCAGCTTGCAGAGATCAGTTGTCCCTGGAGGTTCTACATGTATGCGAATGGATTAAAGACTCTCTATATTTTTCTGTTAGTTTCTACTCGCTAAAACACAACATTATAAAAACACATCTATTGAATACAATAGGATAGCCATTACCAAATCACGCATTATTCAAATATAGTGGAAAATGTTACCATCAAAAAATGAAAATTTTCAAATAAAAATTTCGATATTTTTCATATTTATGCTCCAAACATAGATTCAAGGAACTAGCGAATGCCCATAATCTAATGTTTTTGAGCAGAAATAAGCAAACAAAATTGTATGCCCCTGTAAACCCAAGTTCTCCTATATAAATTACATTATACCATGCCTAGGGGTCCTCATTAACTTAAATATTTAACAACAACTTTTGTCTGCCCGAGCAATCAAATCTATTTCCATGCAAAGTACTTGTTACTATAAGTTCGAGTAGTTTGTTTGTTTTAATTGCGGTTTTAACGTCCCGTCAACACTATTTAGGTCATTTTTGAGACGTTGCTTCCAATATTGTGGGATTATACCCGACATTTAGTTGAAATGGCATCTCAATTGCTGCCGCCGAATGAAACCAATAGATTTTTTTTTTTTTTTTTTTTTTTTTAGAGTTTGTATGCATGGACGGATTCGAATGGCACCAATTTGCCTGGGCAGGCTTAGACCTTCTAAGCGGTTTACCAGTGCTCATGTGCGGTAAGGTTCAGCTCTGCGTGGAAGCACCATGCAGTCCAAACTAGTTCGAGTAGTGGTTTTCAATTACTGGATATCAGTATATGTTACATGTCTCTGTACTGAATTGGGATTACAGGGATTACAATACTTTTTTCTCATTTCTGTTCTAAAACGTAGGTCGTGTATACTTGTATGAAAGCCATCGACGTATATATTGGGTCCGTGCCACCAATATGGCAGTTCAGTTTATTCCCAGCGAGCACATGACGTCTAGGTAACGTCGCACCACCGTCGATACAGCGTCATGTCGTTACATAGACGTTGCTATGACGTTGCATTAGCGTTCTGTGCCCAGTTGGTTATGCTTAAGACGCCTTTTTATATTGCCAGAAAAAAAGGGTTCCAGGCTAAATAGTATCCACAATCTATATTAGAAAAAATAGAAATAGAAAATTTATACTGTCCATGGCAGAAAAAATCAGAAAAAATTATCCACATCTTCCGAAAACGAGGTGATAAAAAACTAAATCAAGTCAACAATGCATAACATAGTACAAAATATGGAAATGCTTGGTAAAAGAAAAACAACGATTCGTATCTTAGCCGAGTTACAAAAGATCCACCAGTCTAAAACAAGCATATGCATATAGTAAATACATGGTTAGTGTCTTTGATAATGAAATATAATCGGTGAGCCTTAGACAATTTTATAGGGGCGAGCTTCAGCGAGCCCCTGTGAAATTGTCGCGGCGAACCGATTATATTTTATTATTAAAGACACTAATCATGTATTTAGTTTATACTGCAACTCAAAACAATCAAGGGGTTTCGCAATAATTGAGCAAATTTAAGCAAATAAGCCAGCAGACAGCGTGGCATGTTAAACGACTTCCAGTGACATGGCGCGCACACGTTGTATAATGTGACGTCAAATAGTGCTAAGTTTCTGACGGCAACGCGCCACAGAGGGGTTAGAAACAACATGGACGCTCGAATAAGAGTTTCTCAGCGCTTTACATTCTGTATGGAAATCTGCAAATAAGTAGTTTATTTAAGCTTTAGAAATTAATTTCGAGGTTGAGACGCGCAGCAACCGTGCGCAGTTATTCCAACGGACCATTCAAACCAGGAAAGCCCGAGAAGGTAAGAATTTAGCTTAAAATTATGAAAATCTGATTAAATAAATATTAAAGAGATTATAACTTGTTGTTTGGTTGTTTTCCCGTGTATAAAAGGTTGCATGTTATTGTTTGCATTTGCGAATTAGGGACCTGAAAAATAGGTCCGGTCTATAAACGGTTCCCAGACGTATTATAGGTCAGTAAAAGGTATTATAGGTCACTACCGATTATTCGACCCCCTTTATTAAGTTACTAGAATGCCTAGTTGTGGTATAAATAAGCTTTTACAGTCATAACATTAGTTATTGAAAACGTAATAACCACAATGAAATAATTCTGCAAGCCAACTGGCTATAGCGATTTTAACGGTTGTTTGTTTGATTTGAGGTTTAACGTCCCCGTCAACACTGTAAAGGTAATTTTGGAGACGTTGCCTCCAATTTTGTAGGACTTTTACCCGACAATGCGATGAAATGACATCTCAAGCCCTGTCGCCCAATGAAACCAACAGGGTTCATTAGCATGGACGGTCCGCCTAGCACCGCGGTTCCTGGTCAGGCTTAGATCCTCTAAACGGTTTACCAGTACTAGTGTGCGGGCCGGATTCAGCTCTGCGTGGAAGCATCATGCAGCCCATGTATTCTTCAAGCCCCTATGGCCGGGGTGGAGCGATTTATAACGTAAAACCGCTAGTATATATATATATATATATATATATATATATATATATATATATATATATATATATATATATATATATATATATATATATATATATATATATATATATATATATATATATATATATATATATATACGTGTGTGTGTGTGTGTGTGTGTGTGTGTGTGTGTGTGTGTGTGTGTGTGTGTGTGTGTGTAGGCGTGTTTTCCTGTTTTCCTGATGACCACTGTTCTTTACAGTTCAGTCTGGTCTAAGACATACTAAATATAAAGAAACTCTATGCCCCCCCCCCCCACCCCACACACACACACATGCTGAAAAACAAAATACAATGCAAGAAAGGGCTCCGCTTTCGCTTGTATAAAATTCAGCACAGACACTTATCAGTCTGTAAATATGTTGGACGCACAAGTCTGAAGTTACATGTTAGTTATTAGCCCGGTCACGAAGAAACATGTTCCAGATAAGATAACACACAAACAAGTCTGGTTAGCTAAACAGACTAGCAAGACTCTTTAAATTTTAGATATACAAACTAGACATATGTTATTATCCAATCAGCGAACAAGAAAGGTACAGATCAGACTGCGCATGCGCAGTCTGATCTGTACCTTTGTTGTTCGCAAAAAGATAAAGTAGGTTTTCTAATGACGTTGAACAATTAATCATCAGTGCATTTTGCTATTGGTGAAATATAGAAAATTCTAGTTACAAACGTCAATAGAACAATAATTCAGGGCTGGTCACAGATGTTAGCCCTTTCAACCCCACTGACATCAGTACGGACACCAATATAAACCATGTAGATCCAGAAAAGCCTACTCATTATGAGCCGTTCCATCAGGAGCTACACTGTTTGCCATTCTGCCAATGCCCATTTTCAAGCTTGGATGAGTCCACTTCTAAGAACGGAAGAGCCTATTTCTGAAATATAGGGATAAAAGTGTTGATACACATGAAACTTTGTGTAACTATAGCCCAATTAAAAACAAATCTACAACATGCGTTTTTTTCCATCAGCGCAACTACTACACCAAATGATATTCATAACAAATACCTGTTTTGGGTCAATCGACCAAACCAAACTTTTATAAGTTCAGTAGCTTTACGTCGCTGATGTCAACATTCATTTCAGGTATTTGTTCGAAATAACGGTAAAGCTTATTTACAACCTCATTTAGGTCAGTATGTTGTTTAAAGAATCAATCTTTAGTAAAATCAAACATTTTCATCAGAAAAGTAACCACACGGGTGTGTTATTGTAATGTGTCGCCCCCGCCCATCGGGGCAAGGACAACTAGATTGAGCTACATGGTGCTGCCACGCAGAGCTGAAACTGACCACACATGAGAACTGGTAAAACGCTTAGAAGGACTAAGCCTTCGCAGGTAAAGTGGTGTGAGTCAGACCACTCAAGGTCTTGAGATGTCATTTTATCTCAGTGTCGGGTAAATGTCCCACACAATAGGAAGCAGGATCTACAAAATGACCCAAATAGTGTTGACGGGGACGTTAAACCTCAATTCAAACAAGCAAACATACAAACAAACAAACAAACAAACAAACAAACACTTGTAATGTAAGGGCCACTAGGCGTTAAAATGAATAATATGGAATTAAAATCATCTTTTGGACTAAAATGAACAGTGTATGAAAGTTTAGCTAGTCTAGTCTCTCTGGCTCAATTTTAACTGATAATCCTAAGATTTGAGACTTGCCATTACAAAGAAGGTGATAAGTTTTATTACAATAAAAAATACCCAAAATGATCAGACTTTCATTTTACGTCTAGGGTCAAATATAACAGATATAACAGTCTAAGTCATCACGAAAACATGCCTATATAATTTTGACGCCAACACATCCCACGTTCATATAATAAAACTGGAGTTTACAGGGATAACCCTTATTTTTCTTATTTCTGCTCTAAAATATAGATAATAGGTACTCGTTAGAACCGCCTCATGAACTTAATATCTTGTGCGCACACATATTATCTTGTTAGCACAAGTTAATCAGACGCATAAGATATTATGTTGTCCGCACAAGATCTATGTTGACAAAACAAGATAATATCTTGTGCGAACAAGATATTAAGTTGTGCGAACAAGATACTATCCTGTGCGCACAAGATATTATGTTGTTCGCACAACATATTAAAATAAATTGCACAATTCCTTTCCGGGTTCCGTAATTTTACTATAACATGGAACAAACAATGTTAGATTTTATTTGTGTGTGTGGCAATTCGGGAATATTTTACTATTTCGCCATAGAAACGTAGGTTGGAGATACCTGTTAGAGCGGCCTCGTTGAGGCGGCCCCAACAGGCATCCATAGTCGCATATAATCAACACAAAAAACGCCTATTTATATGTTTTGAAAATCTTATCAACAAAAAACTGAAAATTTTCAAACAAAAAAAACCCTGATATTTCACATACCTACGCCCAAAACACAGACCATTAACACTCGTTAGAACCACATCTCCGAGGCGGTTCTAACGAGCACTCCCAATCCACGCCTCTGACATTAGGATAACACACCCGTGCGTCATAGTGCATTTTTTCACATCCAAAAATGGCTACTTTTCTGATGACAATCCGTGACAGTTTTCTTATTTATACTGTAAACATAGGTTGTGGGTACTCGTTAGAACCGCCTCATTGAGGCGGTTCTCACGAGTACACACAATCTACATGTATGTCTTGGAGCAGAAATAAGAAAAAATAAGGATACACCCGTAAACGACAGTTTTCTCTATAATAAGTGGAGTTTAGGGGTGTTCATTTCAGGGACTTAATAACGACGATGAGCAGAAATAAGGAAAATATGTATACCCCTGTAAACCCCAGTTTCACTATATAAAAGGGGGTGGGGGTGGTTTGGTGGAGCATAAGCGTGATTTCGTGATGAGTTTCATAAAATACTTTTTATCGAGAATATTGCCAGACTCACTTTTTATTTGTTCCGCTGCATTCCATTGTCGACAGTGGTGAAAATTATCCTCATTTAAGAATATACATGACTTCTAAATCTGATCCGTCATTTTGAAGTTACTTTGTAAACGCAACAAGCCCAAGCCCTCAGTAGATTCAATGCTGAAGATTCTCTTCAAGACAAAATGAGGAGTCTTCATCGCTAAATCCACCGAACAGCTTAAGGGGAATGGGAGGAACACCTGGCAGATTTTCCCGCCATTTTTCAAAGGGAGACAACTTTCGGGACTTCCTGATCGCTTTTCTGTAATCCCTGTCCTTCTGAAAATGGGGTATACTCTTAAAGGAAAGAATTTGCGCCTCAGGAGCCTTAAGAGTTGACCCCTATTGGCAGGAGTTGCTTTCCCTGAAGGTGTATCCATTTTCAGGTGATCTGATTGGTTAATTATCGAGAACAAACACTAAATGCTAACTAGTTATTTAGATTGTCTTAACCGACACTGTCTGACATCAAGGAAACATCAATGGCGCAGTTATTATGTCAAAAGCTAGCGCCAACGTAAGCAATGACGTTTCGCCCAGTGATTTGTTGCTGAACAAACACAAATCTTTAACACTGGCTGCACACGCGAGGTGTATTAGAACAGACATGCTCTTGGATACGAATACTGTCTGTACGAAAGAAACAAAATAAGCCTTAAAACTGCCGATTTGTTAGAAAACAAGAGCATCGGTGAAACCGAGGGATGCTCCCCGAAGATGCGCAGTAGTAGGAGAGTTATTTTAGTGAAATGATCCTATACACTTTGAAGTTTGATAAGATTTGTTTGAAGACAAAGGTTATGGGTACTCGTTAGATCCGTCTGAATGAGGAGGTTCTAATGAGTACCCTCAGCTGATGTTTGGAGTACGAATAAAGAAACTAGGTAGTGATTTTCAACAAAGAATGCAAAAAATGAGAAATGTAAGTCCCCTTCCCTGCAAGAAACTGTAAATCTTAAGCCATAAGGCTAAGAAACTCAATTTTGTGTTCCCTAGTGAGTGATTTTCAATGGAAAATGTCACAAGGAATACACATGTGAAACATGAAAGCCCTATCACCCATGGCTATGAAATAACAGGAGATATTTTTTTGAAAAAGGGGAGATGATTAGTGAAAATAAGCAATATAGTAATGGCCCTTTGTCAGAATGTAGGTTTTTGTAATGTAAGTATGTGTATGCAGTTTCATGAGAGTAGGACAAATACTTTTAAAATTTTGACCGGAGTTTAAGTTGATTGGGTATGGCCTGACAAACACACACCCAAATGCAATTTGTCAGGATGTAGGTCTTGTGATGGTAATTATGTGTGTGATGTTTCATGAGAGTAGACAAAATACTTTTGAAAGTATCACCGAGGTTAAGGTTTTTGGTTTAGGTGTGACAAACACACAAGTTATTCTCCTTTGTAAGAATGTAGGTCTTGTGATGGCAAGTATGTGTGTGAAGTTTCATAAGAGTAGGGCCAGGTTAAGGCGTGACAAACACGAGTTTCGTGGCGTCTGATCTGAGCCTGCACTGTTTGCCACTTAGCCCTTTTGGGGTTTCCGGTACCAAATGGGTTTAACCTAAAGTCTAAGAATTCCCTAGTTAGTGATTTTCAACAAAGACTGCAAAAATAAGGAGAAATGTAAGGCCCCTTCTGTGCAAGGGCATGTAAATCTTAAACCATAAGACAAAGAAACTCAATTTTGTGTTCCCTAGTAAGTGATTTTCAATGAAGAATGTCACAAGGAATACATATGTGAAATATGAAAGCCCTATTACCCATGGTTATGAAACAACAGGATATGTTTTTTTAAAAAGGGGACATAATTCAGTGAAAATAAGCAACATAATTATGGCCCTTTGTCAGAATGTAGGTCTTGTGATGGTAAGTATGTGTGTGAAGTTTCATGAGAGTAGGATAAATACTTTTAAAATTTTGACCGAGTTTAAGTTGTTTGGTTGTGGCCTGACAAACACACGCCGAAAAGCAATATAGTTATGTCCCTTTGTCAGAATGTAGGTCGTGTGATAGTAAGTAAGTGTATGCAGTTTCATGATAGTAGGGCAAATACTTTTGAAGTTATGACCGAGGTTAAGTTTTTTTGGTTAAGTCGTGACAAACACACGGACAAAAGCAATATGGTTTGTCAGAATGTAGATCTTGTGATTGTTAGTATGAGTGTGAAGTTTCATGGGAGTAGGGATAATACTTTTGAAGTTACAACCGGTTGAATGTTTTGTTTGGTTTAGATTTCAAACTGACTGACAAGGAGATTACTATAGGGCACCCAAAATACTGTGTGGGGCCCTAATTAAGAAGGGAAGTAACTCCGTAAATACTGTTGGTACGGTTATGCTTCTTGCATTCTGCGATTTCCCTCATAGCCCCATATCAGTGTATCAAGTTTCACTAAATTACCTTTAAAACTTTTAGAGATATGCTCCGGACAAGCTTAATATAGCAAAAACTAAAAAGGGAAATAACTCTGTAATTACTTGTGATAGAGTTACAGTTCTTGCACTCTGCACTTCCTCTGATGGCCATCTATCAATGTATCAAGTTTCACTTAAATCCCTTTTATACTTTCAGAGATATGCTCCGGACAATCTTTTCATTGAAATAGTTATGAAGGCAAGTAACTCCATAAATACTGGTGACAGGGTTATGGTTCTTGTATTTTACGATTCCCCTCATCGCCCTCTATCAGTGTATCAAGTTTCACTTAAATACCTTTAATACTTTTAGAGATATATAGCGTGACGGACGGGCGGACGGACGGACGGACGGACGGTCGGACGGACGGACGGACGGACAAAGCGGCGACTATATGGCTCCCCCTTCGGGGAGCATAAAAAGTAACAAGTACATGGAAAACAGGTACATGTAAAACAACAGTCCATTACGACAACACAACCCGTGCAACATAGTGCAACTTTTCACATCTCCAAAATGGCTATTTTTCTGATGAAAATCCGTCATATTTATCTTATTTATACTGCAAACATAGGCTGTGGGAGCTCGTTAGAACCGCCTCATTGAGGCGGTTCTAACGAGTACCAACAACCTATGTCCTGGAGCAGAAATATGACAAATATTGAATACCCCCGTAAACCCCAGTTTTCGCTTTATAAAGTGGGGTTTAGGGGGGTCTTCATTTCACGGACTTGCTCACGTAATGTTTCTTTCCCTTGGTATCTCTGATGGGAGCTGTGGGTTAATTGTATCGATTCCTGATCATTTCCTTTTTTTGTTTGAAAACGCCCATTTAATTACGAAAACACGCCTACACAAATATATTGTTAATTTTTCCACTGAAAAATGAAAATTTTCTGATGAAAAATTGTGATATTTTTTCCTATTCTGCTCCAAACATAAATTGTGGGTACGCGTTAGAACCGCCTCGGCGAGGCGGTTCTAACAAGTACCCACAATGTATGTTTTGAGCAGGAATAAGAAAAAAAAACAATGTATTCCACTGCGAACCCCAATTTTACTAAAAGTGAGGTTTAATGGGGTCAAAATTATGTAAGCATGTTTTCGTGATGGATACAGCCTGTTAAGTGGAGTTTACAGGGGAATGCGGTTTTCGCTCAAAATCATACTTTAATCAAGCTCAAAAATAACAAAATTGAAGTGAAGGCAATGATCAGGAATCGATACAATTAATCCACACCACCCATCAGAGATACCAAAACCATTGAATAACTAGACCAAAATGGAAAATATAAGTGAAGGCAATGATCAGGAATCAATACAATTAACCCACACCAACCATCAGAGACATCAAAGGGAAAGAAACACAAACATGAAATGACCAGACCCCAATGGAAACATCAATAGCGGAAAGCCAAAGGAGAGTTACTCTCCCACAAAATGGCCAATTGGCTATCAAAAACAAAATGATATAAGCGATACACACAACCACAGATGAACTATAACAAAAATAAACCAAGACCGTTTACTGGGGGCGGGGGTGCTAAAATCGATTTTACGCGGCCGCAATCCTCGCCCTTTCTTCCGTCGCGATACAAGCCTTGAAGACAGACAAAACTGTGGTTTACTAGGGAATACAGTTTTCCTTATTTTGATGTTGGGCTGTCACTGGGAACGCATCGATGAGGCGTTTATACGTACAATTCATTATTTCATTATGAAAACACGCCTACACAAATACATTGTAAATTTTAATACTAATTTTAATGCTGAAAATTGAACATTTTATGATGAAAAGTTGTGATATTTTTCTTAAAATATAGATTGTGGGTACACGTTAGAACCGCCTCATCGAGGCGGTTCTAACGAGTACCCACAATCTATATTCTAGAGCAGAAATAAGAAAAATAAGGTTTACCCCTGTAAACCCCAGTTTAACTGTTTAAAAGTGGGGCTCAAGTGTTTGAGAATTTTGTAGGCGTGTTTTCGTGATGTGAAGAAGAAATAAGAAAAAAAGCGTGTCACAAATTTTCTTAATAAAAAGGAACTTTCTGGTTCATGAAAGATACTACCATCTCACCCTATGTCTTTGTTTGTTTGATTTGAGGTTTCTCCGTCAACACTGTAAAGGTCATTTTGAAGACGTTGCTTCCAATTTTGCGGAACTTTTACCCTACATTGAGATGAAATGACATCGCAAGACCTGCCGCCCAATGAAACCAATAGGTTTTATAAGCATGGACGGTCAGACTCGCACCACTTTGCCTGGGCAGGCTTAGATCCTGTAAGCGGTTTACCAGTACTCGTGTGCGGGTCAGTTTCAGCTCTGCCTGGAAGCATCATGCAGCCCATCTATTTCTTCAAGCCCCGATGGGCGGGGCCGTCACACCCTATGTCTGTTACCCTGATGTATTCTGTATATTTATAACATAGTAATCTCATACTGCTGATGTCTATGTGAATACCTACCACTGACCAATAAAATCAAACCCCGCTGTGCTCAAATCCCAATGGAAATAGAAGGCAACTACTGGAAAATGATTTCATTATTGAATTGAACAATTCATATATACCTACTATCCTAAAATGGGGCGTAAGTTAACACTGTAAACCAAGATCAGACGCCATGGAACGCGGCGTCAGATCTAGGTCTACACTGCTTGCTTAAGTCGCAGAATAAGAGGGTATTGTTCATGGTTTAGGAACATTTTAGCACACACAGAGACGCAAACGACCCACCAATGATGCCAGTGCCTTTGATTCAAAATCGTCCTACTCAAGGCATATCAAAGTGCAATAGCAATACGTTATACCTCAGCAAGCGCATGACAAAACCTACAATAAGACATGTGCGCCCAACGAAGACTCATATCAGCCTGCGCATCCGCTCAGTCTGATCAGAGTCTTCGTTGTGCGCTCTAAGGCTAGCCAAGGGCCCAATACTACATGTACTTCATGCAGCAAAAGAAGTCTCTGGTTTGACTGTATGGATGCGCAGGATGATCTGAGTCTTCGGTTGGCGCACATGTCTTTTTATAGGTTTTGTCGTGCGCTGGCGTGCGGAATAGAGGTTGTGGCACACGATCTGCATGGCTACGGATAAGCCGAACTGTTTCATCACGTGAACAAGTCCGTGAAATGAACATCCCCTAAACCCCACTTTATATTGGGGTTTACGGGGTATACATTATTTTTCTTATTTTTGATCCAGGACATAGGTTGTGGGTACTCATTAGAACCGCCTCAAAGGGACGGTTCTAACGAGCACCCACAACCTATATTTGGAGTATAAATAAGAAAATTATCGCACATTTCATCAAAAAAGTAACCATTTTGGAGATATGAAAAAATGCACTATGCCACACGGGTGCTTGTCTCGCTAGACCCCAGCATCAGCCTTTTTAGCTTCTGCATGGTTAGTTGAAACATCTTGTAAAACCCACAATGGCGCAGTGGCGCCCATTGTTAACTGATAATGGGGCCCCGATTAATGAAAAGGTTTATGGTATTGATAGTCGAAAGCTTTAAGACCACGAATATCCAGTACATTTGAACATTCTGCAAGAAATGGCGGTTTGTTTTTCAGCACATAGATGAGTTTACTATGGTCTCCCGAAATATCGCTATGGTCTCCGGAAATATCGCTATGGTCTACCGAAATATCGGAGTAATTGCGAAAAATGGAAGGGTTTTCCGGAAGGAGAGGTTTTCTATATGTGAAGCCTTTTTCCGGGGCATGACGAACCATTCATTTACAGATCAAACAAAACGGTACTTTTAACATGCTTTTAAATGCATTTGATCAGCTGTTGCAGCCTCACACGTGTTCACGAAATTGTGATTTCTTTGGCGCATTACATTATCTTTGATCGTGCCGAAACGAGCCTACAAGTTTCTTCAAGATTTTCAAAAATGACGAAATAAAGGGACACGTTACAGGACGCATGATTTCTAGAAACATAGCTGTTAACAGTAGGGCAATACGTATAGTAGCCAGCGCACGACAAAACCTACAATAAGACATGTGCGCCCAACAAAGACTCAGATCAGCCTGTGCATCCGCGCAGTCTGATCAGAGTCTTCGTTGTGCGCTCTAAAGATAGCTATGAGCCCAATGCTCCTTTCATGTAGCAAGAAAAATCTCCGGTTAGACTAAATGGATGCGAAGGCTGATCTGATTCTTCGTTGGACGCATATGTAAGTTGTAGGACATGCTGTGCCTCGGCTCAAATATATTACAGTGCTTAGAGGGCGATTGAGAACAAGAAAACACATGACAGTAAATTGTCAAACATATGACAGTAAACTGTCATATCAGGGAATCGATTTCACTGTAAAAGAGAAGTGAACGCAATGATCAGGAATCGATGCAATTAACCAACATCTCCCATCAGTGACACCACAAACATGAAACAAGAAAAGATGAGACACAAGTGTCATATCAAGTGACTCGATTGTGATTGCATTATTTTGGAAAGGAACAGGCAATGAAATCTTATTATTCAACCGTTCAGTTGTAAACTTATAAACTAGAATCATTTGACCGTGTTGATATGAACACTGAATTTGCAGTATGAGTATCATATTCAATATGAACGGTTGTCTTGTCAGTTTGATCATGTTTGTGGAAAACTGTGTTGAATTTAACAGAGTTGAATTCGACAATGACTGATCAACGTGCACAGCATTAGGGATATAACAAACCGACAAGCGCAATCAACAAAGAGACTGGTCTTCTTTATACATGTACTAGCATCCTCCTTTTCAACAACAAGAACAACAGGAGTCCATTAATGTCGTGCGTGTTTATATAATTATTATTATTATTATAATTGTTATTATATTTATCGTTTTCTATATTTATTATTATTGTTGATGAATGTTCAGCAAGTGTTTATTCATTTTTTTTCCAACACATAGATCACAATAATAATAATAATAATCAAAATCATAATACTTGTTGTAAAAACAGCAGTAGCAGTTGAAGTGATGGTGGAAATAGTAGTAAGTATAATTATTATTATCATCGAATGGATTATTGAAATTATTATTATTATCATTATTATTATTGTAGTAGTAGTAGAAGTAGTGGGAGTAGTAATAAGTGTCGTATTGTTTGTTTGATATAAAGTCCCCGACAACACTATTTAGGTCATTTTGGAGACGAGGCTTCCAATTTTATGGGAGTTTAACCCTACACTGAGATGAAATGACATCTCAAGTCCTGCCGCCCAGTGAAACCAATACATGAATAGGGCCTATATGCATGGACGGTCCGACTCGCGCCACTTTTCCTGAGTAGGCTAGTGGTAAGAGTTGTAGTTACAGTATAATTATTATTATAATTGTTTTAGTATTAAAATTATCATTATCGTAAGTAGTAGAATTAGAAGTAGTAGTTTGTTTGAATCCCCGTTAACACTATTTTGGTCATTTTGGAGACGTTACTTCCAATTTTGTGGAGCTTTTATCCCGCATTGAGATAAAATGTCATCTCCAGCCCTGACGCCCAAACAAACCAAAATGTTTATATGTGGGGCTGTCCGACTCATACCAATTTGCCTGGGCAGGCTTATACCCTTTAAGCGGTTTACCAGTACGCATATGTGGTCAGTTTCAGTCTTATGCAGCACATGTTATTTCTGCAAACACCTATGGGCAGGGACCCATGTAGTAGTAGTAGTAGTAGTTGTAGTTTAATTATGCTCAACATCGTTTTTATTATTAACATTATTATCAGTAGTAGAAGAAGTTGTAGTTGTTATTGTGATACTATTATAATTATAATTAAATTATGTACATTCCTTCAAACAATATTGACTAGTTTTTATCAAATTTCGTTTTCATCACGTAAATATGCTCTTGTAGTGCCCTTATAAATCCGATTTTATGATATTTTCATTATTTTATCAATATTTCCACCAACAACCTTCAATTGAATTGTTAGAAAAGCGCAAGTTTACAGTCAAGAAACACAGCATTGATGAATTGTAAATATGTTTTCTGTCCTTATGAACTTCATTTGAAACAAATGAGAAACATAATAAAATAATATCTTGTTGACGGCTTTATATTAATTTTTGTAACTAAAGTGCTTCTAGCAGTTATACGTCTTCTAAGTGAGCATATCCACAGTCAGGGCACAGCAAAATGTACCAGTTGGTAAGTTTAAAACACAACTTCCCATACAAAGTGTCCACAAAGTTCCTTACGCAACCTTATAATATTCATCAACTGATCTTTTTATATGGTACTCGAGTATGTAAAATAATCAGAATCAATCTTTATGTTATTAATCAAAATAGGATGTGCAACCTTTTCTTGCTGAACAGCTAGAAGATCATGTAAAGCTGCTGCATATCAAGAACTACTTGCGTCAAGAAAATGTGTAAGCATTGAATAGCGTATTGCCGTGTTGAAGTCTTTTTGTTTTGTTTTGTTTGATATGAGGTTTAACGTCCCCGTCAACACTGTAAATGTCATTTTGGAGACGTTGCTTCCAATATTGTGGGACTTTTACTCGACATTGAGTTGAAATGACATCTCAAGCCCTGTCGCCCAATGAAACCAATAGGGTTTATTAACATGGACGGTCCACCTCGCACCGCGGTTCCTGGACAGGCTTAGATCCTCTAAGCGGTTTACCAGTACTAGTGTGCGGGCCGGATTCAGCTCTGCGTGGAAGCATCATGCAGCCCATATATTTCTTCAAGCCCCTATGGGCGGGGGCTTCCGTGTTGAGGTCTTAAACTATATTATTAGTGACATATGAACAGTTTAGATCAATCAACATTTTCGAGTCACAATAACTAGACCTACGGAAACACCAATAGCGGAAAGCAAAAAGGACATTTACTTTCCTACAAAATGGCCATTTGGCTATCCAAAACAAAATAATAAAAGCGATACAACACTCAAAGGCAAAAATAAACCGCGACAGAAAAAAAGGTGTGTGGGGGGGGGGGGCTTAAATCGATTTTACGTCACACCTTCGTTGCACCGACGTTGATTTGACGTTGCCATAGCGACGTTTGCCGGCTGGGTTTTAATCCAATACCATTTTCCTTTCCAATTTTATTTTGCAGTAATTCAAACTTCTTGCACAATAGCCGGAAGTGAAGGAAACGGACACTATTTAGACATTCAAATTTGCCTGAAAATATTTCATCGTGACATATTCTTTCAAACTGTGCTTGTAAAAAATCAGTTGGCCGGGTTTTTAAGGGGGCTTCTTCGAAAATTAAACTGCACCCCTATTTTTGGAAACAGCCTATATGGAAACATCTTAACTTTCAAACATGGATAAAACAATTCATTACGAAAACACGCCTATACTAATACAATGTAAATTTTACCGCCGAAAAAAAATAACATTATCTGATAAAAGGCGGTTCTAACGAGTACCCACAATCTATGGTTTTAAGCAGAAATAAGAAAAAATAGTGTCCACCCCTGTAAGTACAATATAAATATAAAAGTGGGGTTCGATGGGGTCAGAATTATATAGGCGTGTTTTCGTGATGTTTTCAAGGGTAATGTCCCCTCGTGATGTCATTTCTGGGTTGCTTTACGGTGTGTACTATTCATAAGCATAACTGTTAAAATACGGCATAAATTTTTATGCGAAAAAAAAAAAATACATTTTTCCCGAAATTTTTATCCACTGTTAGCATTTGCAGACTTGAAAAACTCAATCATGAAAACTTATACCAGTGCTTAAACTTATTCACAATTATTTATCTTGGGTGAAATTTTTCTTATAAATGCTCAAAACATAGGTTGTGGGTACTCCTTAGAACCGCCTCAATGAGGCGGTTCTAACGAATACCCACAACCTATGTCTTGGAACAGAAATAAGCAAAATAATGTATACCCTCGTAAACCCCTATTTTCTCCATATGAAGTGGGGTTTATTTCACGGACTTGTTCCCGTGATGAATAGGCATGTTTTCGTAATGCTCACTTTATTAGCTTTGAACATTATACCGAATACTTGTTTCATTTAGTTTTTGCTGGTAACTAATTTAACCCGTTTAGTACCAGAAACCCCAAAACGGGTACCCTGGCAAATAGTGCAGGCCCAGATCAGACGCCGCAGAACGGGGATCAGGGCCTACACTATTTGCAAAAAGGTCAGCCATTTTCCGAACAAATTTAGAAGAAACCACAACCTGACACCCCTAAATTTTGAAATGGACTCCTTCTATATATAAAGAGGAAGATTCCATTTGGTACAAAAAGGGTTAAAAAAAATAC
This sequence comes from Lucinisca nassula, assembly GCA_963580285.1. Taxonomy (NCBI): domain Eukaryota; kingdom Metazoa; phylum Mollusca; class Bivalvia; order Lucinida; family Lucinidae; genus Lucinisca; species Lucinisca nassula. The sequence continues at coordinate 123,070,181 of OY757025.1, read as the reverse complement.
GAGAAATCCAATGAGGGATTGAAACGACAATACGTCCACCCGATACCCCAGACCCCTCGTAATGTTCCACGCTCAGGCAGGTGTTCAATGAAGTCTGGACCTACAGTTGATTGTGTTACCAAAACTTGAACATCTCAGTTTCTTAAAGCTTAAAAAAATGACCGGCTGGTCGCTATCCCAGGTAACCAGCAGCGTGGCTTCGTCAAAAGAGGGTAGGAGAAAACAAAAATATTAAAATATTCTGTGGACATATTTAAACCTTTTAGCTTGCAACGAAACCCAACGTATATGTGTGGTTCCAAACAAATTAGGATTTGGGACAAAACAAACGTCCTCCTCCTCTAGGATGTCGAAGAAAACTGCGTTTTCCCTTGCAAGGACTAACCCGTTTTGTACCAAATGAAATCTACCTCCTTTTATACAGCAGGAGTCCATTTCAACACTTAAGGGCGTCAGGTTGTGTTTTCTTCAAAATCTATTTGGAAATTGGCTGAATATTTTGCAAACAGTGAAGGCCCTGCTCAGATGCCGCGTTCTGCGGCATCTGATCTGGGCCTGCACTGTTTGCCAACTACCCGTTTTGGGGTTTCCGGCACAAAATGGGATAAGGTTGATCTATTTTGTATTTCGTTACTTTGGCACGTGCAATTCAATCTTCCCGCCCAGTCTGGTAGAAATCCTATGAAGACATGATCTCTTTTCGCGCGTGGCAAAATTCATAAAATTCCTCTCTAGTTACCCAAAAGGGTCACATTAGCAACACATCTAAGGCTACAAATGTGGGATCAGCTTACCTTGATGTTTGCGTTTTTATGCGAAGCTACACGAGATTTGATTTTTTTATTCATGGATAGCTTTTTTTTAATGGAAATAGATAGGCTACATTCTGCAAACATACGGTATTTGAAAAAAAAAAAAAATAATGAACACCCTATGAACCACACTTTAGAAAATGAGAAAATGGAGTTTACAAGGGTATAAGTCAGTTTTCTTATTATTGTCCAAGAACACAGACTGTGTGCGCTCGTTAGAACTGCCTCTATGAGGCGTTTCTAACGAGTACTCACATTTTATGATTTTATCTGAAATACGAATATGAGAAAAAAATAAACAGTTTCCAGGGCGAGTATTGCAGCTGCGTAAAATGGATTCAAGCCCCCCCCCCCCCCTCCCCCGCACACACACACCACCACCACCACCTTTTGAGTGTGTGTTTCGCTTATATTATTTTGTTTTGAATAGCCAGTTGGCCATTTTGTGGGGTAGTACTGTCCTTTTGGCTTTCTGCTATTGATGTTTCCATTAGGGTCTAGTTACTTTATGTTTGTGTTTCTTTTCCTCTGGTGTCACTGCTGGGAGCTTTCTCGATCGCATACATGTACCCGTATGCTAGCTTTTGTTTGATTGAGGGTTAACGCCTCCGTCAACACTGTTTAGGTCATTTTGTAGATGTTGCTTCCAATTTTGTGGGCCTTTCGCCCGACATTGAGATGAAATTGCACCTCAGTATCTGCCGCCCAGTGAAACCAATAGGCTTTATAAGCATGGACGGTCCAACTTGCACCACTTTGCCTGCGTACATGTAGGCTTAGACCCTCTAAGCGGTTTACCAGTGTTCATGCGCGATCGGTTTCAGATCAGCGTGAAAACATCGTGCAGCCCAATCTATTTCTCCAAGCCCCGATGGGCGGGGACGCAAATTGACGTCATTTATATCATCCATAATTTTTCAAATGTTTTATGTACAGTAGAACTTCGATAGCTCGAACACCGATGGCTCGCTTACCATGGATGCGTCGAACCCATTCTTGAGCCCCTAGCGAAATCCTCTACATAAGAAATACTGGATGGATAATTAAGGAGATTTTTGTATTTTATCTTTGAAATGCATGCTGTGTGTACTCATTAGAATCGCCTCGATGAGGCGATTCCAATGAGTACACACAGCATACATTTTCATCATAAAATACCGAAAAGATATCGAAAAATATATCGTATACCTCCTAGCAGGCTCCCTCAGTGGCTCGAACTACCCCTGTCTCGAACAGATTTTAGATGTCCCAAAGGTGTTCGAGCCATTGAAGTTCGACTGTATATTCATAGTTTTCTCATCTCTGTCCTGCCATCCTGCTAACTTTTTTGAGCTCATTTCTAGCCCAAACATAAATTTTTGGTGTTCGTTAGAACCTTGTAACGAATACCCCCAAATCTATGTATTGATACAAAAATCAGGAAAATAATAATGAAGACTCCCATAAGCCCCACTTTTTGCTACAGTCGAACTTCAATGGCTCGAAGTCCTGTGTGACAATGATAAACTGTTCGAGACAGGGGTAGTTCGAGCCACTGAGGGCTACTTCCAGAAGACAAAACGGGGATAATTTTGGGACTTCTTTCCGATGCTCTATGATATAAATGTATGCTGTGTGTACTCATTATAATCGCCTCATTGAGGCGATTCTAATGAGCACACAAAGCATACATTTGCAAGATAAAAGAAGAAAATCTAATTTTTCCCTCGCTATTTCTCATGTAGAGAAATTACCTAGGGACTCAAGAGCGAGTTCGACTCAGCCATGGTAAACGAGCCATCGGTGTTCGAGCCATCGAAGTTCTACTGTATATATAGTGGGGTTCAGAGGGCGTTCATTACACGGACCTGTTAACCTGTTGGAATGAAAAGCTGAAAAAATTACTTTAGTTCTGTTTCAAACATAGATTGTTGGTGCTCGTTTGAAGATGTTCTATGCCTCATCAAAGCGGTTCTAGCAAGCACCTACAATCTCTATTTGGGGCCATCATGTGAACAAGTTCCTGAAATAAACACCCCCTAAACCTCACTATATATATGGAAAACTGGGGTTTACGGGGGTATACACTATTACGATGACATTCTTTCATACATGTATCTCCGAATTTGTTATTTTTTCTGATGATACTGCTTGAGTCTTTTTAGCAAAAACATAGGTTGCGGATGTTTGTTAGAACTGTCTCATTGAAGCAGTTGTAAGCATCGCCCCAATCCATGTCTTGGAGAAGTAACAAGAAAAAAATAATGTACAGCGGTACAAACCCCAGTTTTGTCTATATAAAGTCGGATTTACATGGGTATTTATTTTTAAAGGTGCATTATTGAGCTACCGGGTCTCAATTTTTTTCTGGTTTTTATCTTCAATGCATACTCCTTTGTCATGTGTACACTTTTGGAGCCAAATACAGCTTCAGAACTTTGTGAAAATGGTCGTTTTCATTCGTGTTTACCCTTCGCTCTGAACATGTGTTCGGAATTTCTGTTCTAAAAATAAATCTGTCACTTTACACATACATGGCGACCGTATCGTCTCTGAATGACGTTACTTATGGCATGGTATTTTTCCGATTCAGGCATGGCCTAAGCAAACAAGGCCAAAACTAAACGTCGCATAACGTCATATATGGGGATTCTATTTTTGTCACGAACTAAAAATAGATCTAACTAGTGTTCGAAACCTAGTTTGGGAATCCCTCTCAAACTCGTTTACCTGTCATCATAATTGTTCGCATTTTTGCATAAATTGCATTCATTTGTATTGTTTTAAAGAAAAATACCGGCTATATGTATTTTATTTTTGGAAACATTTTTTCCAGATAGCTCAATAATGCACCTTTAACATAAGACAAGATTTCTTCAAGAACGATTTATCAAGAGCAGGGTATCTTAATTAACCTTCTGCATGCTGGATATTTTTTCAGCAGACGACATTTTGAAAATGTTTTCTTATTTTCCCCAGAAAACAGGATTTGGTATTTCATGCAAATTGTCTGGAGACAATCTGCTTGAAATGTCAAATCCTTTTTCTGGGGAAACAAATACGAAAATATCAACAATTTGTCATCTGCTGAATTAGCTCAGAATGTTGTCAAGATTAACCTTTACCTGTAGGCGAATTATGCAGACGACAAATTGTAAATTTTCCTTCTTATTTTTCCAAGAAAACAGGACTTAACATCTCTTGCAAATTGTCTCCATAGGAGACAATTTGCATGAGATGTCAAATCCTGTTTTCTGGGAAAGTTAGAAAAAAAAATATTTCAAAATGCCGTCTGTTGCGAAAAAATAAATACCCAGCATCCAGAGCGTTAAAGTGTAAAAGGGAAAGTAAACAGCTCAGCCCGGTCCCCACCCATCGGGGCTTGAAGAAATAGATGGGCTGCATGATGCTTCCACGCAGAGCTGAAACCGACCCGCACACGAGTACTGGTAAACCGCTTAGAAGATCTAAGTCTGCCTAGGCAAAGCGGTGCGAGTCGGACCGTCCATGCTTATAAACCCTATTGGTTTCATTGGACGACAGGGCTTGAGATGTCATTTCATCTCAGTGTCGGGTAAAAGTCCCACAAAATTTGAAGCAACGTTTCCAAAATGACCTATACTGTGTTGACGGGGACGTTAAACCTCAAATCAAACAAACAAAACAGCACAGCCAAAGGTCTGATACGTATTCTTGCATAAAAACCTATGCGCATGGCTGTTTGAAGCCATTGTCAAATGGACCGAAAGCCGTAGTCAAACAGCAAAAACCATGTTCAAATCATGAAATTCGAGTGCTGTTTGAACATGGATTTTGAGCTTTTGATATCACAAGACGGGCCTTGCTTTGTTTACGTTACGTTGAGGGACGTAACGTTATCGCCCTGAACGTAGTGTTTTAGGGTTCTATGATGACGTCACTGCATGGCAACGTCATTGTAAACATCCATCTGTACTGACCGCCATTTTGGTTTGCCTGTCGCATTTGAAGAGTTTATATGGAATTTATATGGAGCTTTTGGGCGTTTTCGTAAAAATTTGCTGTCGGATTCGTAAGTTATGCAAGAACAACGATCATCCATGGTTATTTCATTGCATTAACATTTGCCGGATCCCTCGGACGATATTTGAACATCGGCCTAGCGGCCTCATGTTCAAACAGCTTCCTCGGGATCCGGCAAATGTTAATGCATGAAAAACGTTGGTTGATCCCTATATTTTATTCAGTTTTGAAGTCCAGAAACTGAAGATGAAACAATATCAATAAGGAGACAGGACTGTTACCTGTTTATTTCTATGAATACACAAAAAGAACAAAAAGGAGCACGTGTCTTTTCCATATTTCGAAGACCTCAAATTAATTCTTGAATTATAAAAGATGAAAAGAGACATCGAAACTGGTATTATATGAAAAACAATTGCTGATCAATGCTGCATAATTTTTCTTCAATATGTTAATAATATTTTACAGACAAAACCTGAAGAGGCAGTTTATGGAAAAATCTATGAAAATGCAACGTGCGAACACTGAAAGACGCAGACCGATTAGCGCGTTTGTTCTGCGTATGCAAACGCCTTCGGCTAATGATGGATGTTTACAGAGAACCGCGTCGACTCTGATCGGGTTTTATTCAAACTTGCAGTGTTGGTCTGATGCCTCTCTGGTTACGTGGTTTTCAGACAGCTGATGTTACCTTTTCTCCAGTACTGCCTTTACTATCAGCTGTTGCAGCAACGTGTTACATAGCTGTAGTCAGTTCATCGATCAACCCTTTCACCCCAGAGTTTTCTTAAATGGACTCTAGTCAGTTCATCGATCAACCCTTTCATCCCAGAGTTTTCTTAATTGGACTCTGTTTTTGTTTGATTTGAGGCTTAACGTCACCGTCAACACTGTATATGTCATTTTGGAGACACTGCTTCCAATTGTGTGGGACTCTTGCCTGACATTGAGATGAAATGACATCTCAAGTCCTGCCGCCCAATGATATCTGTAAGGATTATATGCATGGATGGTCCGACTCGGGCCACTTTGCCTTGGCAGGCTTAGATCCTCTAAGCGGTTTACCAGTGCTCATGTGCAGACGGTTTCAGCTCTGCGTGGAAGCATCATGCAGCCCGTCTATTTCTTCAAGTCCCAATGGGCGGGGGCTAAATTGGACTCTGTAGTCATCGCTTAGTACAAGTTTCTACCCAGGGAAAAAGAGGGCCACAAAGAAGATATTGATGGTAATAAGACCACCTAAATATAAGGCTGAATCTGCCTTATTGAGAAAGTATCAGTTATTCTGTCTTTTTACATTACGCAAACACGCCTATACAAATACATTGCCACCTTTATCGTCGAAAAACATGACATGATATTTGTTTAATTTCTGCTCAGACTGCTCAGAATATAGATTGTGGACACTCGTTATCGAGGCGGTTCTATCGAGTACCCACAATCTATATTTTAGAGCAGAAATAAGAAAAATAAGGTATACCCCCGGATACCCCAGTTTCACTATATAAAAGTGGGGTTCAAGGGGGTCAAAATTATATAGGCGTGTTTTCGTGGTGTTTTGTATGTGTGTGTGTGAATTTGGGTTTAACGTCGCTTTCAACAATTTTTCAGTCATATCACGACGGTGTCTGGTTGCGACAGGGAGCTCAATGCTCACTTTTATAGTGCTGCCTCACTGAAGTATCATGTCCCAGCCACATCACATGATACCACACCCAGTCACATTATCCTGACACTGGGTCGACCAGTCCTAGCTCATCCCCATAAATCTGAGTGCCAAGCGAGGAGCAGCTAGTACCATTCTTAACGACTTTGGTATGTCGCGGCCCGAGATCGAACCGGTGACCTCCCGTTCCCCGTGGTGTTTTATACACCCAGTGTCTCCTATTAAGGTATGTACAAATGTCAATCTGGCACCTGAGCTAAAATTTACAGTTGTTCAGAATGTCGACAAGTTTCTAGAAAAGCAACCCATAATGTTCCAGATGATATGAATAATTATAAAATATGCTTGATAAAAAGTGTATTATGGTTGTTAGAAGACAAAAGTACTAAATTACTTTATTTGAAAAAAGCCTTTCAAAATGGTCAAGTGTCAAGCAAGTTTGAACATCGGTTTCTGCATTGTCCTTCCTCGGAAACATTACGTTTTTACATCCATCTAAAGTATATTCTGTGTCCTAGCAACGACGAGAAGTAGTTTTTCCAAACACTGCCATAATAATATTATATCCATTCTTTTAAACACCCACCGAACAGTCATAGCGGTAGTCATTACTGTATACATGTTCGGTATTTGTTTGATTTGTTTGATTTGAGGTTCAACGTCCCCGTCAACACTGTAAAGGTCATTTTGGAGACGTTGCTTCCAATTTTGTGGGACTTTTACCCGACATTGAGATGAAATGACATCTCAAACCCTGTCGCCCAATGAAACCAATAGGGTTTATTAGCATGGACGGTCCGCCTCGCACCGCGGTTCCTGGACAGGCTTAGATCCTCTAAGCGGTTTACCAGTACTAGTGTGCGGGCCAGATTCAGCTCTGCGTGGAAGCATCAGGCAGCCCATATATTTCTTCAAGCCCCTATGGGCGGGGCTCCAAACACACATTCTCCAGGTAAATCAGGGGTATAAACATGCTAATCGTGGATGAAAATATCCTGCAGAACGGATTTTATTCCAATGTTTTTATGAACAAGTTAAATTTATTTCCTTTATTCTTCCGTTAATTTGGTAAATATTATTATGCATAGAATAGATACAAGAGGGGAACATTGTTTGTTTTGTCCAAAAGCCATAATAACGCATCACGAAAACACACCTATATCCTTTTGACCCTCTTGAACACCACTTTTATATAGTAAAACTGGGGTTTACAGAGGTAACCCTTATTTTCTTATTTCTGCTCTAAAATATAGATTGTGGGTACTCGTGAGAACCGCCTCATCGAGGCGGTTCTCACGAGTACCCACAATCTATATTTTGAGCAGAAATTAGAAAAAAAAATTTTCACCGTAAAATGTTCGTTTTTTCGGCGGTAAAGTTTACAATATATTAGTATAGGCGTGTTTTTGTAATGATTTGGCTGAATTTTTATTATCGCTACGCTGGTTTACGCAGTGTTAAATTAATCCGTGCGCAATACTGTGTACATGGATGACAATGTATGAGAGGGTTTCATTCAGCATGGATATATGTTAAAATGCCATTTTTTTTTTTAATCATGTCTCGCCGTTGCTGGTACACACAATAAAGTATATTTTGGTGTAAAAATGGTATGTTTCTGATGAAGGACAATGGAGAAACAGATGTTCAAAAATGGACCATCTTGAAAGGTAATTTTCTTACAAAGTGAATTTTTATTTTTTTTTTCTTCCAACAGCAAAAATACATATTTTAATGTGAATGTTTTACCTTTATTCATTTAATTTGGAACATAATGGGTTGTTTTCTTGAAATATGCGAACATGCTAAACACCCATGAATTTTAGCCCACGTGTCAGGAAAACATTTTCATAGTCCCTAAGAAACCATCTTTGGGACTGTTCAAAAGTGGTCTTAAATACCAATTTTGAAGAGTCACAAAAGTGGTCTCAGTACAGGAATTGTACGTTACTGAACACCCGGACGGCTGTTAGGCACCACCCAAACACTTTGACATTTTTTACAAAAGCTCATCGGCCCCGATAGCTCGGTTGGTAGAGTGTCCGCTTCGGGGAACGGGAGGTCACGGGTTCGATCCCGGGTCGCGACATACCAAAGTCGTTAAAAATGGCACCAGCTGCTCCTCGCTTGGCACTCAGATTTACGGGGTAGAGCTAGGACTGGTCGACCCAGTGTCAGGATAATGTGACTGGGTGTGGTATCATGTAATGTGTCTAGGACATGATACTTCAGTGAGGCAGCACTATAAAAGTGAGCAGTGAGCTCCCTGCCGCAACCGGACACCGTCGTGAGATGACTGAAAAATTGTTGAAAGCGACGTTAAACCCGAATTCACACACACACGCATTACAAAAGCTCAACCCGATTTTTATCTGTATATGTGCACACCTGTATAATGTAATACATGTCCACTATGTGCTTACATGGGAATATACAGTCACGTGGTCAGTCGTTATATAGTATAGGAAGGTTGTTGAGGTTACCCTGGCCTGTTTGAAAACCCAGGTTTGCATGTACATCACTGATTTGTTATCTACAGAATAAGAAAGGCGTAGTAACGCTAATCAAAAGGCGTTGTAACGCTAAAGAAAGGCGTAGTAACGCGAAAAAAGGCGTAATAACGCAAGCGAAAGGCGTAATAACGCGAAACAAAAGGCGTAGTAACGCGAAAAAACAGCCATCAGAAAATGTGGTAAAAATCTTCGATCAAAAGTTAATATGGCATTGAGTAGATTCTACACATGCAGAATGTGCACTAAAGAAAAACAACAAAAAAAATAAATAAATAAAAAACCAGCTAATCATCAACTAAATTGCTGTTGATACCAGCAAGACATATGTAAGATATTATATAAAGTACATCACGATAAAATGTCCGTGAAACGAAGACCCCTATAAACCCCACTTTATATAGAGAAAATGGGGTTTACGGGGTATACATTATCCGCCTTATTTTTGCTCAAAAACATAGATTGTGGGTACTCGTTAGAACCGCCTCATTGAGGCGGTTCTAACGAGCACCTGCATGAGGCGGTTCTAACGAGCACCCACAATCTATGCTGAAAGCAGAAATAAGAAATAAGTTATCATTTTTATCCAAAATTTGTCGCTTCTGACACCATGTTGGGCGCCATTATTTCACACGGACATGTTTTCCTATAGTATGTGGTCAAAGAGTGTTGGAGTAATGACGATCACGAGGTTTTACTGTGAGGGGAGACAACTAATATACTTTGTCATTCATAGTTGTGGTTATTTTTCATGATGCTTCTTAACCCCATATACAATTATACCATATACCAGCAACCTGTCTCAAAAGGTGTTGAAGTTATTGCGATTACAAAGTTAATTGTCTGGGATATAACTTGAATACGATGTTGTGGTTCTTGCTCATGAATCACCTTTTTAATCTCGTGTACAATCGTATCAAGTCCCATCATTTATTTTATACACAGAAAGTGTCCGATCATATGGGCCCCGTCAAGCGATTTTGGTACTTATCGCCTATGCGAGCAGCGAAGGTTAAGGCGAGCCTGCGCATCCGCGCAGTCTCGCCAGAACCTTCGCTGCTCGCTCATACAAGCAGTGAATCAAGAGGAACCTTCAGACAGAAAGCCATATCCCTGGCCCCTCTGAATGGCTAGGCATGCGCAGTTAAAATTCGTCATGACGGAATGCTCGAAGACCCTAATTCGCTTGGCGGGGCTCATATATCTCAAAGGTTACTGAAGTTATTGCGATTACAAAGTTATATTGTCATGGGTGTTTTGCTAAAACCATGGCATCCAGAGTTGTTGCTTATTCTCATGACACGACCCCTTAACCTCATGTACAATTGTGCAAAGTACCATCAACATATCTGAAAGGGTATTTGAGTTATGGAGATCAAAATGTTATATTGTCAATAACTAAAATATCAGTGCACCCAGAATTGTGGTTCTGTCTCATGACATGTCTTCTGTACTTCATATACAACTAAACTAACTGCCATCAATACATCTTAAAATGTGGTGGAGTTTCTGTGATGAAAAGGTTAAATTGTCAGTGGAGACCTTGTGTACAATTGTATCAAGTCCCATCAATTATTCTCAAATGTTATTGGAGCTATTGTGATCACAAGGCTATATTGTCAGGGGAGAAAACTAAAATACCAAGGCATACAGAGTTGTGGTTCTGACTTATGACACGCCTTCTTGACCTCATGCACAACTATACTTAGTAACATCAATATATCTCAACGGGTACTGGAGTGATGGCGATCACAAGGCTGTGTCTACGGACGGACGGACGGACGCCAGGCTGATCGCTTAGTTCCCTGAACCTTTTCGGTCGGGGGATAAAAAGGCGTAGAAACGTAGAAGAAATGCGTATTAACGCCAATAAAAAGGCGTAGTAACGCGACTCAAAAGGCGCAGTAACGTGAAAAAGGCGTAGTAACGCGAATCAAAAGGCGTAGTAACGCGAACCAAAAGGCGTAGTAACACGAACCAAAAGGCCTTTCTTTCGCAATACTTCGCCTTTCTTTCGCGTTACTACGCCTTTTGATTCGCATTTCTACGCATTTATTTTGTGTTACTATACCTTTTTTAGCTCATCTGAGCCGAAGGCTTAGCGGTTCACTTGTAGTATGGCAAGGGCCCGTTGTTTTGTCTGTCTGTCTGTCTGTGTGTGTGTCTGTCATTTTCAAACATCTCCTCTGAAACCAATGGTGTGGATGAAGTCAAATTTCATGTACAGCATCCATAGGATGGGGGAAACGAAGTTTGTTCGCGGGATCCAGGTCACACAACAAAGATGTCGGCCATGCCTATATAAGGAAAACACTTCAAAAATTATTTTCTTTACTATTGGCTATCCATGTTGTTGATTTCTTTTTCAGAAACTAACGCAGCCTGTGAACTGAAACTTTTAGATGCAGTGAGCAAAATGGGAAAAAGAAATTACTCGGGTCTTCACGGTCAATTTCGTTTCCTTAACCTTGACCCAAGGTCATCCAGATATGAAAACTAAAAATTCTTTTTCTCAGAAACCACTGGACCATTTGTAACTACATTTTATATGAAAGCTTTCAGGGAACAAGGGAATGAAAATGACTAAATATGAGTTCGGCCACATAACCAATATTACTGCCTGCCCATACAAGGTAAAGGCCCTTTAGAAATCTTGTCCGCCGATTGTCATGAAATTTGGTATGTAGCATTGGGGGCTATAGCCATTAAAAGTTTGTTCAAATGATGACCCTTGGATTTTGACCTATTTCAGACCATGGTCAACTTTGATTGCATAGGCTTTCATATAGCCAAAACCATGTTTTTTTCGGAGTCTATTGCAGTCTGTGATGAGAAAATTTGAAGATGAGCAAATGAATCAAATAAATATTCATTCAAGGTCATTCCATTACCACGTCCAAGTTCATTCAGATATGCATTGGTTTGCTCAGAAACCACCGGGCCATTTGTAACCAATTTTATATGTGGTTTTAGGAACAAGGACATGAAAATTAATTAATATGAAGTTGGTCACATGACCTATGTGGTCGTCATGCCCATATATGGTAATAAAATAGAAGTGGATGCTATGATCGGGAATCGATACAATTAACCCACAGTTCCAATCAGAGACACCAAGGGAAAGAAACACAAATATGTAACAACTGGGCCCTCATGGAAAAATCACTAGCGGAAAGCCAAAAAGACATTTACTTTCCCATAAAATGACCATTTGGCTATCCAAAACAAAATAATATAAGCTATACACACACTCAAAGACAAGACATAACCAAACTAAACCACGACAGAAGAACCGCATTGGAACGGTCAGTGAAACGAACTCCACTTGGGGGGGGGGGGGGGGGGTGTGCTTAAATCGATTTTACGTGGCCACAATCCTCGCCCTTACTTCCATCGCGATTTAGACAAATAATTTGTTCAGTTCGCATGAAGACCTCACAACTCATCAGCGCAGCATCTCCAAGAACACAAACATCAAACAACCACAGAGATGAAAGAACGGTGCAGACGCGACAGTAAGAAACCATTGAAGAACTGGTGCAACAGAAAACCAAAGTAAGACTCCGATGGGCCCAACAAGAGACAAAGCATAAAAAGTCTGAAAATATGGAACATGTATTATGTTGAAACAAGTAAACATCACGTGAAAACGCCTATTAAGGCGTAACTATACCAAATTTAGGGACACAGAGACCTTTCTGATATTTAATCTTCATCAGTGTGTCTCAACCCCAAAGTTCTGAAACCGAAACGGATGATGGACAAGTCGCGGCAAACACAGCACATCATCCTCCGAGCACACACCGACCGACGCAGATCATGAGACAGGTCAACTGGAGGCATCAGGCAAGAGACGCCTACATCAGGACTAATAGGCGCCCCCACCGAGCCAACATCAGCAAACATGGCCCACACTCCACGGAAGTTCCGGGCAACAGGAAGGAGATGTTCAAAGTAGCGAGACTTGCAAAATTTTAAAATATAACAAAAAGTGGCAACCAAATCCGCTAAGATACATGTGTCACCTGACAGGTCAGTCTTAGTTTTAGAAAAATCAGAATTTTATGCTGCAAAAAATTAAAGATAAAATATAGTTATTTAAATCAGTATCTGATTACTGACGTTAACACCGCAGTATCAGCCTCAGCACTGAGGAACTGATACTGAGCTGATGATACCCTCGGGGACGAACGAATCATCAACCAACAGAGATACCGACCCAGTGGTTGCAATTAAGGCGTAACTATACCAAATTTAGTGGCACAGAGGCCTTTCTTATATCAAATCTTCATCAGTGGGTCTCAACCCCAACGTTCTGAAACCGAAACGGATGATGGACAAGTCCCGGCAAACACAGCACATCATCCTCCGAGCACACACCGACCGACGCAGATCATGAGACAGGTCATCTGGAGGCATCAGGCAAGAGACGCCTACATCAGGACTAATAGGCGCCCCCACCGAGCCAACATCAGCAAACATAGCCCACACTCCACGGAAGTTCCGGGCAACAGGAAGGAGATGTTCAAAGTAGCGAGACTTGCAAAATTTTAAAATATAACAAAAAGTGGCAACCAAATCCGCTAAGATACATGTGTCACCTGACAAGTCAGTCTTAGTTTTAGAAAAATCAGAATTTTATGCTGCAAAAAATTAAAGATAAAATATAGTTATTTAAATCAGTATCTGAGTACTGACGTTAACACCGCAGTATCAGCCTCAGCACTGAGGAACTGATACTGAGCTGATGATACCCTCGGGGACGAACGAATCATCCACCAACAGAGATACCGACCCAGTGGTTGCAATTAAGGCGTAACTAAACCAAATTTAGTGACACAGAGGCCTTTCTGATATTTAATCTTCACCAGTGTGTCTCAACCCCAAAGTTCTGAAACCGAAACGGATGATGGACAAGTCCCTGCAAACACATCACAGCGCCCTCCGAGCACACACCGACCGACGCAGATCATGAGACAGGTCAACTGGAGGCATCAGGCAAGAGACGCCTACATCAGGACTAATAGGCGCCCCCCACCAAGCCAACATCAGCAAACATGGCCCACACTCCACGGAAGTTCCGGGCATCAGGCAGGAGATGTTCAAAGTAGCAAGACTTGATAAATTTTAAAATATAACAAAAAGTGGAAACCAAATTCGCTAAGATACATGTCTCACCTGACAAGTCAGTCTTAGTTTTAGAAAATCAGAATTTTATGCTGCAAAAATTAAAGATAAAATATAGTTATTTAAATCAGTACCTGGGTACTGACGTCAACACCGCAGTATCAGCCTCAGCACTGAGGAACTGATACTGAGCTGATGATACCCTCGGGGACGAACGAATCATCCATCAACAGAGATACCGACCCAGAGGTTGCAAATAAGGCGTAACTATACCAAATTTAGTGGCACAGAGGCCTTTCTGATATTTAATCGTAATCAGTGGGTCTCAACCCCAAAACCGAAACGGATGATGGACAAGTCCCGGCAAACACAGCACAGCGCACTCCGAGCACACACCGACCGACGCAGATCATGAGACAGGTCAACTGCCATGGAGGCATCAGGCAATAGACGCCTACATCAGGACTAATAGGCGTCCCCCACCGAGCCAACTTCAGCAAACATGGCCCACACTCCACGGAAGTCCCGGGCATAATTTTGACCCCCCTGAAACCCCAGTTTTATAATAGCAGAACTGGGATTTGTAGGGGTAAACCTTATTTTTCTTATTTCTGCTCTTAAATATAGACTTTGGGTAACGTGTACCACAATCTATATTTTGAGCAGAAATAAGAATAATATCACAATTTTCATGTTAAAATGTTCCTTTTTTCCGGCGATAGAATTTACAATGTATTTGTTTAGGAGTGATTTCGTAATGAGCAATTGGATTCACATTACAAAAAACACGCCTATACAATTACATTGCCACCTTTATCGCCGAAAAAATGAAAATTTTAAGATGAAAAATTGTGATATTTTTCTTATTACTGCTCAAAATATAGATTGTGGGCACTCGTTAGAACCGCCTCATCGAGGCGGTTCTAACGAGTACCCACAATCTATATTTTAGAGCAGAAATAAGAAAACTAAGGTTTACCCCATTTAAACCCCAGTTTTCCTGTATAAAAGTGGGGTTCCAGGGGGTCAGAATTATATAGGCGTGGTTTCATGATGATTACATAATTAATGTTTTTTTTAACCAAGACAAAAAAAATGTATTATATTTAGTATTTCGGAAAAATTTAAAAAAGTTTCCGGAAATTCGGACACATGAAAAAGGCTAATTGTTTCTGCAAATTGAGTTTTTATGTTCACAAAGAAAAATCGTTGCACTAATGTTTCACGCCACTTGGGATGCAGTACCTGGTGTAACCTTCACTGTTACGGCTCATTTCCTGCACGCGTCGTCCCATGCTCTGAACAAGACGACGAAGTTTGACTTAAGGAAACAATTGCCACAGATTCCCCAAACCCTGACCTAATTCTTGAAGATTTTGATACGGTGGGTCTAGCGCATTAGTTTTTCTTCCGATTTGACCCCACACATGCTCTATGGGGTTCAGATCAGGCGAGAGAGTTGGCCAGTGAAGCATGTTGAGGGTCTCATCTCGACTGAGCAATTTGATTCATTATATAATTAATGTTCTTTTAACCAAGACAAAAATGTATCATATTTAGTATTTCGGAAAAATTAAAAAAGTTTCCGGAAATTCGGACACAGAAAAAAGGCTAATTGTTTCTGCAAATTGAGTTTTTATGTTCACAAAGAAAAATCATTGCACTAATGTTTCACGCCATTTGGGATGCAGCAACTGGTGTAACCTCCCCTGTTACGGCTCATTTCCTGCACACGTCGTCCCGTGCTCTGAACAAGACGACGAAGTTTGTCTTAAGGAAACAAATGCCAGTCATTCACCAAACCCTGGCCCAATTCACGGTGGGTCTAGCTTCTGATTTGATCCCACGCATAGTCTATGGGGTTCAGATCTTGGGAGAGAGTTGGCCAGGGAAGCATGTTAATGGTCTCATATCCACATCACAAAAAACACGCCTATATAATTTTGACCCATTTGAACCCCAATTTTATATTGTATAACTGGGGTTTACAGGGGTAAGCCTTATTTTTCTTATTTCTGTTCTAAAATATAGATTCTGGTTACTCGCTAGAAACGCCACAATGAGTCGGTTCTCACGAGAAGCCACAATCTATATTATGGGCAGAAATAAGAAAAAATATCACAATTTTTCATCTTCAAACTTTCGTTTTTTCGCCGGTGAAGTTTACAATGCATTTGTATAGGAGAGTATTCATAATGAAGAAACTGTTGCACTATTCGAGCAGCGCGTTATCATCCGTAAATAGAGGACGACTTGCGAGATTGTGGTCATCAAAATGAGGAACAGCGTAGTTCTGGAGGATATCATCTCGGTACTTAACGCCATTTAACGTGCCTTCAAGAACATGCATTGGAAATTTACAGTCATTTGGCAGTAATACAGCCATCACGAAGCATATGTTTCAACGATATTTCGTTGCCCATATGCAGCTCACGCGAATTCTGTCCTCAATATGACGTAAAACCAACATACTTTCATCCGACCAGGGGATTCTTCTCCAATTCCGGATATTCCAGTGCAGGCTGTCACGTGACCAGTCCAAAATTCCTGCTTATGACGTTGTGTCAGTTTTAGATGTTTAATATGCCGTCTTGCCCTAAGTCCAGCGGCATCGAGTCTTCTTGTCACTGTTCGGATAGATATAGGGATAGAGGTGTTCCACTTATCCTTGATAAGTGTCCCAGTTTTCAAGGGCATCATTCGTACACGACAAACTAACGCCCTGTCTTGACGTGCTGTCGTCTTCAGTGGTCCACAAGAAAGCGGACGTTCAATTACATAACTGGTGTAATAACGGCACCACTACATACTGGTTGACTTCAAGCGCCTTGGCCATGTGCCGACTGCTCCTGCCACCCCTTGACATAGAAGTAGAGGCAATGATCAGGAACCGATAAAATTAAACCACAGCTCCCATCAGAGACACCAAAGGGAAAGAAACACAAACATGAAGCAACAGACCCCAACGGAAACACCAACAGCGGAAAGCCAAAAGGAAAGTTACTTTCCCACAAAATGGCCTTTAGGCTATCCAAAATAAAATAATATAAGTGACACAAACACCCAAAGACAAACCATAACAAAAATAAACCGCGACGCGACAGAAGAACCGCCTTGGAACGGTCAGCGGAAACGAATTCCAGTGGGGAGGGGATGCTTAAATCTATTTTACGTGGCCACAATCCTCGCCCTTACTTCCGTCGCGATTTAGACAAATAATTTGTTCAGTCCGCATGAAGGCCTCCTAACTCATCAGTGTAACATCTCCGTGAACACAAAAATCAAACAACCACAAAGATGATACAACGGCGAGGACTCGACAGCAAGAAAAAACAGAAATGCTAGAGAAAAAGAAAACCAACAGTTAGACTCCGATGGGCCCGATCAGAGACAGAGCATCAGACACCAACCAACACATGCCCCCACGCCGGAACCGCCACAGAACCCGAGGCCCGACCCACCGGCGCGCAATCAAAGAGGGAAGCAAAGCCGCCAACCGTTTGCCATTTTTCGGCCAAAAGTAATTTTCTTTACATGCAGAGCATGTGGATAACTACGAAAGCCTAGAAGGCTCAGTTAACAGAAAATAAAATACTGTAAACGCGTAGTAACCCGAAACAAAATGCGTATTAACGCAACAAGGCGTAGTGATGTGAAAAAAGGCGTAGTTACGCTTTAGAAAGGGATAGTGACGCCAAAAAGGCAAAATAACGTAAAAGAAGGGCGTATTATCGCAAAAGAATGGCGTAGTTATGCGAATCAACGGGTGTAGTAACGCGAAAAAAATGCGTACTAACGCAACAAAAAGGCATTGTAACGCAAAAGAAAGGCGTAGTAATGCGAATCAAAAGCGTAGTGACGCGCGAATCAAGGCGTAGTTACGCGAAACCATCGGACAATGGTCCTGACCCGTTCACCTGAGCGCTGAATGTCAGCTGAGCCATTTGGTTTCCGAGAAGAAAAATTTTTAAAGGGTTTTACGATGGCATCCATGTTTGTCAACTGACCGAAACCATTTGAACCAACGTTTGCTCCTTCAACTCAAAAGGTCTTAATATGAAATTTGGCTTAAATGCCTAAATTTGCCTAACTGCTTTTATAATATTCTTATTTATTTCTGTTATATCTAAGTGACCCTGGACCTAGGTCATTGAGTACAGTATTATTGACCTTTGGTACTCAGGCAGCTTCATCATACATTTAGCTAGTCAGAATCAGAATTGTTACTGGTGACACGTCAATGACATTCATACGCCAAGACCTGTGATGTGGGAAGTTAGTCCCTAGCTCTAACCAAAGAGGTAAATTTAGCTACAGAATCATCAGCACCTTCATTTGTCGAAATAATCGAATCGGGAAGGGCATTCCAATCTCTAATGGTTCTTGGGAAGAACGACTTTTTATAAATGTCAGTTCTTGCAGTAAGGGTCTTAAACGCCAACGAATGGTGATTTCTACAGTGTCTTGCTGGGGGAACAAGGTCATCTGTTGGAATGCTGGCAGCACCCTTTAGACCTTTGCATAAAAGGATAAGCCTACTGTCGTTTCTCCTTTTCTTGAGAGACTCCCATTTTAATTTCCCAAGTGTTCCAGTCATGCTCCCAGTTTCAAAGCAGTAATTGCCTGTTACAAATCTAGCAGCTCTATTCGGAACTTTCTCAATTTCTTCGTTAAGAACCACTCCACTGGGGTCCCAGATACAACTACCATATTCCAAGACTGGGCGAACAAGACCTTTATTTGCTGCCTCTTTTTCATCCTGATGGCACTGATGAAGATTTAGCCTCAGGAGACCAAGCGTTAAATTTGCCTTAGTAAACATGTTGCTAATATGAGTATTCCATCTCAAGTTGTGTGTGATTGTCACTCCAAAGTATTTTATGGAGTCTACATTCTCGAGGACTGTTCCCCCGAAGGTGTAAGAAGCCTCAACTTTATTAGATCTCTTCCTAGTTATCTGCACAATATTGCATTTAACTGGCTGAAATCTCATGCCCCATTTTCGGACCCAACATCCTATTCTATCTATGTCAGTCTGAAGTTTCAGTGAGTCATCTGTATCTCTAATTTCCCGGTAACAAACACAGTCGTCTGCGAACAGTTTTATTTCTGAGTCAATGTCAGTGGAAATATCATAGATGCACAGGGAAAACAATAGTGGACAAAGAACAGTCCTTTGCGGGACTCCAGACAAAACTTGGGCCCACTCCGAAGATTCATCATTAACAGCAACACGCTGTTTTCTGTAGCAAAGAAAGGAATCTATCCATTTGAGGGTATTCCTCGCCCGATTCCGTAACCATATAACTTAGATTTAAGTAGTTCATGAGGAGGTGTGTCAAATGTCTTCTCGAAATCCAGAATAAATGTGTCCACTTCTCCCCATTTGTCCAAGTTTTTTGCCCAGTCATTAATAACTGTACTCAGCTGAGTTTCACAACGTTCACCTTTTCCTAAATGCATGTTGTCTGCCTAACAAGAGTTTATATTCATCCAAGTGGGCCATGATGTTTGAGCAGACAATATGCTCAAGCAATTTCCTGGTGAAGGATTGTCTAAGGACGTGTCACCAGTAAATGATTCTGATTCACAGAACACAAGTCACAGACACAGGGCGATAATTACCGGCAAGAGCCCTATCGCCTTTTTTGAAGAATAGACAGATGTTCGCTAAGAGCCATTCTTTGGGGATTTTACCCGTATCAAGAGACTTTTGAACAAGTGTGCAAAAACTGGACCTGACTCATTTGCTAGTTCCTTCAGGACTCTAGGATGAAGCTCATCAGGTCCTAAGGCTTTTCTGGGGTTTAAGCCTTGAAGTAACTTGATCACTCCTGCAGCTGACACAACAATATTATCCATGAATGGGGCCATCTTCCAGTCAATGGAAACTCCATGAACTCAGTTTTATTAAACGCATCATTGAATTGACCAACTTGATTCTCTGCCCTTTCAGAGTCTGATTCAGCAACCCCCGTTCCCCCTCTTTTATTAAGGGGCGAGATACCTTGCCTGTCTTTCTTCTGGCTATTGATATATCTGTAGAAGTCTCTGGGATTTGCCTTTACATCACCTTCCAAGTTATTCACATACAAATAGTGCTTAATGTTTTATACATCAGTCTTGATTTCACGTCTCAAGTTTTCAAATTTTTTCGGGAGTTTACCACTTCCCGTCATTTTTGCCTTTGCATGAATCTAATTCCTTCTCCGAATTTTTCTTCTTATCTCTGGTGTGATCCGGGGTATAGAAAATACAGACCTACTAGTTTTTGAGTGAGAGAATATGATTTTCGGCCGAAGTATGAATGAAAGAAGTTATCAAATCAAAGTTCCTGATCATTGCCTCCACTTCTATATTCTCCTGTACAGACCGAGAATCTGTATGACCATTAAAGTACTTCTCCTTTGCAAATCTGAGTGCATCCTTCCTCATAGTCTCATAGTCACCTTTCTGATATGAGTACACCTTCCTCCGAGGTTTCTTTATTGGTGGAATGTGAATGTTTAAATATCCGGGGACAATATCGTGATCACTTAGTTTATCTGGCAAAGTAAAAAGGATCAGATCTAATATTTTCTTATCACGAGTGGGGAAGTTAAACAATTTGTTCCAAGCCATGATTGTTCATAATGTCAATTAATATTTGTCCTTCGGACTGACTGGTTGCTGGTTGCTTGTACCATGCGAATTCACATGCAATAATAGTTTCTGAAAACTAATCATCACGAAAACACGCGTATATTCTTTTGAACCCCTTGAACCCCATTTTATATAGTAAAACTGGGGTTTACAGGGGTAAACCTTATTACTCGTATTTCTGTTCTAAAATATAGATTGTGGGTACTCGTTAGAACCGCCTCGATGAGGCGGTTCTAACGAGTACCCAAAATCTATATTTTGAGCAGAAATAAGAAAAATATCACAATTGATCATCTTAAAATGTTCATTTTTCGGCGGTAAAGTTTACAATGTATTAGTATAGGCGTGTTTTCGTAATGGATATCCACCTTTTTACCTTACAAAAGCACAAGAAACAAAATTTGACCTTGGTATAAGATTGGTCATTTTTTTTTCAAATAAATTAGAAGTCCCCAAGGCGATATTCCAGTTTATAGTAAAACTGGGGTTTACGGGGGTAAACCTTATATTTCTTATTTCTGCTCAAAAATATAAATTGTGGGTACTCGTTAGAACCGCACAATCTATATTTTAACCAGAAATAAGAAAAATATCACAATTTTTCATCTTAAAATTTTCATTTTTTCGGCGATAAAGGTGGCAATATATTTGTATAGGCATGTTTGCGTAATGACCTTTTTACCTTACAAAAGCACACGTGACCTTGGTGTAAGATTGGTCTTTTTTTTTCAAATAAAGTAAAAGTCCCCAAGGCGATATTCCAGTTTCAAGGCCATAGGCCCACTGGTTCCAGAGAGAAAAATGAAGATTTTTTACATACATGTTCATGACTGCCATCTTGGTCAGTTGACCTGGACCACCTGGACCAATTAAACACATTTTAATTTCTTACATCCCATAAAAAATGTTGCATGTCTTATCACATCTTTTCTTTTAAGTTCTTCATCATCCTAATAGATCGACCGCAGGGTGGGCGTGTCAGCGGGCGTCTCAGCCTGGGCGGGGGTATGCTTCCTAGACACTGGGTCTGCAACATGTCCTCTGCCCTCGGCGACGCCGTCTAGTTGGCGATACGTGTATCGTGTGGTCGAACGAAGAATGATTAATGTAATTAATCTGACAATCTTAATATCTATGTCGTACACATGATTTTAGCATGTATTGTATAGAAAATGCTGTGATAGTCTCTTATAATTTTTTATAGAATGGCAAGGTTAATCTTTTAAAAAGTGACTTTGTTTAGTTGTACATATGTACATGTATGTTAACCATGATGAGACACTAATAAACTAATAAACTATGAAATTTGACTTCCGCCCGTGATATTTGCCCAGCAGTTGTTAATGAATATTAAGTTTTATTTTTTATATCAGAGTGACCTTGATCCAAGGCCAATCAGTGACCTTGGTCTTTGATACTCATGTACCTTCATTAACTCATTAAGCTGATTACATGTATAAACATTAAGTTCGCATGGAATAATAGTTTCCAAAAAATAAACAATGTGCACTTTTTTCTTTATGAATGCATAAATTATGCAACCAATTCTGACTTTCAGGTAATTTGGGTCAAGGTCAAGTAAGAATCACTATCTAAACAGCGTATGATGCTGGACAGCCCAACGCTGCATACTAAGTTTCAAAGCAATCGGACCATTGGCTCCAGAGAAAAAATGTTTTAAAGTGCTTTGTCTCTAGTTGGGCCCATCGGAGTCTAACTGTTGATTTTCTTTTCTTCCGGCATTTCGGTGGTTTCTTGCTGTCGAGCCCCCTCTGATTGGAGGTGTGGGTTAACTCATTTAGTACCAGAAACCCCAAAACGGGTACCCTGGCAAACAGTACGGGCCCAGGTCAGACGCCGCAGAATGCGGCGTCTCATCAGGACCTCCACTGTTTGCTAATAGTTCAGGCATTTTCCAAATATATTTTGTTGAAAACACAAGTTGACACCACTAAATTTTGAAATGAACTGGCATTTTGAATTTTGAAATGAAGGCGGAAGATTCCATTTGGTACAAAAAGGATTGATTGTATCGATTCCTGATCATTGCCTTTACTTCTATATTGACCTTGAATGAGTGCATTATGAACAATTGTTTTAGCTTATTTTATCGTATTACTGACCATCTGATAAAATTTTAGGTGATGCTTAACCTTTGTGCACGTGTTTGTTTTACATCCCACCAACAGCTAAGGTCATACGGAGACTGGACCTCGGATTAAAGACTCCGAAAGTCTGGAAAAGCCCGTGAACGAGCCCAAGATCCCTGGTTTATGAGGCGGGTAGTATAACCAACCACTATATCATGGAGGCTTCTATTGATTTAGATATATCCAATCCCGTTTGTTCGTTTGATTTGAGAATTAACGTTCCCGTCAACACTATTTACATGTAGGTCATTTTGGATTTTGTGGGACTTTGTCCCGACATTGAGATGAAATGACCTCTCAATCCCCACCGTACAATGACGCCAATAGGGTTTCGGGCCGCCTCGCACCACTTTGCCTGGGCAGGCTTAGACCTTCTGGGCGGTTTACATGTACCAGTTCTGCTACCCTAAAACACTTATATTTGGCGGTCGTTTTATTTTGGTGCTATTGGCGGTCAAAGAAAAAACCGCAAAAAATAAAAACAGCTCATAAAGTTAAAAAAGTATAACAGACTGAAAAAAAATTATTTGTAGTACACATTGCAAGTATGATATCTTTAACGAAGTCGTTCTTTTTGCTACACTTGTCAATTATTAAACCATTAAGCACGCTAAACAGAGCTGAACAAAAGCACAAACTCCTGACAGTAATTGTGAAAACTTTTATAACTGATACTGTTTGACGGCTTTGCCTGTGAATAAACCGAGTAATTCAATAACAATAGAACGGATTTGTTTTCACACATACCAAGAACAATGCAATTTGGAAAACATTTAAAAATCATTTGCAAATACCATGTTAAACTCGCAAGCATAAGAGAGACAGGGCTACGTCAGAAATAACGGATTTTTTTTTATAATATTTTGGAAACCGAAAATCCGCCAAAATATAAATCCGCCAAAAGGTCCATTCATAAAAACCGCCAAAATTTGCTGCCGCCAAATTTAAGTGTTTTACAGTATGCGGTCGGTTTCAGCTCTGGGTGGAAGCATCATGCAGCCCAATCTATTAATCATAGTCCCGATGGGCTGGAGCAGTTATATTTATCCATTCTAGTCAATAGGGGTTTAGTCTAAATCATTTACAGGATATCAAACATTGTAGATTCTGATGAGATGTCTCGTTATGAGCCGTTTCATGTGGATCTATACTGTTTGCATGGACGGGCCTCAGTGGCATAGTGGGTAAGAATATAAGAATCTTATATGGGTGTGGGGGGTGGATGGAAAAATCCGTCCCGAGGGACACTGTCCGGCATCACGAGGCTTGCCGAGTGATGCCGGACAGTGATCCCGAGGGACGGATTTTTCTATCCACCCTCACACCCATATTGGATTCTTTTTCTTGCATACTTTCCATTTCTATTGCGAATTTTTAATGCTGCTGTCACTTCGGTTACCGACGTCCGCCATTTTGTGATGACACAACAGGAATGTTTAGTGACGTCACGCATGACGACGCCGCGAATGAGGTTGTAATCAGCCAGTGCTTTTATCAAACACGCGATTATATCGATTATATTCCAATTTGGGGTCGGAACACCAGGGTCAGAACATAAATTTCTATCCCAGGGTAAAATCATGGATTTCCTTGTCTGGTGTGCAAGAATATAAGAATCTTATATATAGGTGTGAGGGGTGGATGGAAAAACCCGCCCCGACGGTCACTGTCCGGCATCACGAGGCTTGCCGAGAGATGCCGGACAGTGATCCCGAGGAACGGATTTTTCTATCCAACCCTGACATCCATATAGTATTCTTTTTCTTGCATACCTTCCATTTCTTAGCGCGGATTTTTAATGCTGCAGTCACTTCGGTTACCGACGTCCGCCATATTGTGATGAGACTGCAGGAATATTTAGTGACGTCACGTAATGTACTGTGACGTCAACCTTAACAACGGCGCATACGAGGTCGTAATCAACCAGTGCATTTATCAAACACGCGATTATTCTCGATTTGGGGTCGGAACACCAGGGTTAGAACATAAATTTCTATCCCAGGATAAAATCACGGATTTCCTTGTCTGTTGTGCAAGCACGCGGACTCTTAATCGTTAGTTCTCTCACCGCTGTTGTCCTAGTCCCGCTGTTTTGTTTTTTTTTTGTTGTTGTTTTTTTTTGTTTTTGTTTTTGTTTTACGACCCATTCAAGATTATTTCACTCAAATCGAGCCGATCGTTAAGCAAAGGCGGGCGAAAACCGGAGTACGCGGAGAAAAACCACCTGACCTTCCGTTGCAGATGTTGGCTTCTCACGTGTGACCCGAGCCAGGTTCGAACCTACAGCGGTGAGAGACCTTGTGATTAAGATTCAGCGCTCTGATTCACTAGGCCACGGAGGCCCGTTGTCCCGCTGGTGTCACATGTGAGGCGCCAAGTTCAGCGATGGAAGGTCAGGTGGTTTTACTCCCGGTGCTCCGCTTTTCGCCCACCTCTGATTAACGATCGGCCCGAAACAAGTGCAATGATCTTGAAAGGGCTGTAAAACTAAAACAAAAACAATAAAACACTGCTTTTACCACGTGTTTGTACCGGTCTACATCACGTGAACAGGTCCGTGAAATGAAGACCCCCTGAACCCCACTTTATTTAGAGAAAACTGGGGTTTACGGGGGTATAAATTATTATTTTTATTTTTGCTCCAAGACATATGTTGTGGGTACTCGTTAGAACCGCCTCAATGAGGCGGTTCTAACGAGCACCCACAACCTATGTTTGCACTATTTATAAGAAATATGTCACGGATTTTCATCAGAAAGTAGCCAATTTAGAGGTGTGAAAATGCACTATGTCGCACGGGTGTGTTATCGTAATGACAGGGGTGAAAATGCTAATATAACTCAAGCATTAGGAAAACACTCCTATGCAAATACATTGTAAATTTTACCCCGAAAAAAAAAAACACGAACATTTTACATGTAAGATGAAAAGTTGTGATAGTTTTCTTATTTATTCTCAAAATATAGTTTGTGGGTACACGTTAGAATCGCCTTATCGATGCGGTTCTAACGAGTACCCACAATCTGTATTTAAGAGCAGAAATAAGAAAAATAAGGTATACTCCTGTAAACCCCAATTTAACTATATAAAAGTCGGGTTCAAGGGAGACAGATATTTCTAGGCGTGTTTTCGTGATGAAGAAGGCATGTTGTTGTGTTGTGGTTCTAGGTACCCTTACACCCTCTAAGCCGTTTTCCAGTACACTCAGTTAGATCGGCCCCGACAGTAACTGGCAACACCCGGTGGGTAAACGGCCGATTCCTCCTCAAGTCCTCGCCGCGCCAGAAGATTGGACATTAAAAAAGGATCTTAGTATAGAGTAGAAGAAAAGATTAAAAAGCTTCCCATCCCGCACCTGCTGCAAGCACAACAAGCCCTTACCCTTCTGAAGCCGAAGCAGTAGACTGGTCCGGAACTCAAAGCTACACAGCACCTTCAAACTGACCCAACCTTCCGCGAAAGTGAAATGAATCCGGCAATACCGAGCAGGTTGATGCTTTTCATAACGATAATGTGTGAGTGAATTCGGGTTCAACGTCGCTTTCAACAATTGTTAGTCATATCACGACGGTGTCTGGTTGCGACAGGGAGCTCAATGCTCACTTTTATAGTGCTGCCTCACTGAAGTATCATGTCCCAGACACATTACATGATACAACACCCAGTCACATTATCCTGATAATGGGTCGACCAGTCCTAGCTTTCCCCGTAAATATGAGTGCCGAGCGAGGAGCAGCTAGTACCATTTTTAACGACTTTGGTATGTCGCGGTCCGGGATCGAACCCGTGACCTCCCATTCCCCGGAGCAGACACTCTACCAACTGAGGTATCGGGGCCGGTCTTTATAACGGTAACACACCCTTGTACTAAATTGGAGTAATTTCCTCTAACAATCATTTTTGAGATGATTGTTTTGTTTATATATACAGTAACATTTCTATATTAAGACCACCTTTGGGACTGTTCATAACCTGTCTTTAAGACCACTCAGTTTGAACAGTACAAAATGTGGTCTCTTATTAGGGGCATTTGGTTAGTAAACACAATGAAAGAATAACGCACATCTTTTAAATCATCACGAAAACACGCCTTTATAAATTTTGCCCCCTTGAACCCCACTTATATAGTAAATCTTGGGTTTACAGGGGTAAACGTATTTTTCTTATTTCTGCTCCAAAATATAGATTGTGGGTACTCGTTAGAACCGCCTCATCGAGGCGGTACTAACGAGAACCCGCAATCTATATTTTGAGCACAAATAAGAAAAATATCACAATTTTTCATCTAAAAATGTTCGTTTTTTACAATGTATTTGTACCGGCGTGTTTTCGTAATTAAGCTTTTAAAAGCAGATTCAGTCTTAATTTTAGAGCAAGGTGAATTTGGTTTGTTTTTCGTTTTTCGATATTCACTTTATGGCGAAGATAGGTGAAGTTAGTTTTTTTTTTCGTTATTCGTTTTTCGTTATTCGATTTGAAGCCGCATATCGTATTTTAACATTCGAAATCCTATTTTTTGAAATTCGAATAGGGACCGAATATCGCGTTTTGACATTCGAAATCCTATTTTGACATTCGGATTGGGGAAGAATATCGTATTTTGATATTCAAAATCCTATTTTGACATTCGTATTTGGGCAGGATATCGTATTTTGATATTCAAAATCGAATGTTAAAATACGATATGCGGCTTCAAATCGAATAACGAAAAACGAATAACGAAAAACAAACTAACTTCACCCATCTTCGCCATAAAGTGAATATCGAAAAACGAAAAACGAAAAACAAACCAACTTCACCTTTTTTCACCAGAAAGTGAATATCGAAAAACGAAAAACGAAAAACAAACCAACTTCACCTTTTTTCACCAGAAAGTGAATATCGAGAAACGAAAAAGGTGGTCTTAATACATGTCATCGCGAAAACACGCCTATATAATTTTGACCCCCTCGAACCCCTCTTTTATACAGAAAAAACTGGGTTTTACAGGGGAAACTTTATTTAACTTATTTCTGCTCCAAAATATAGATTGTGGGTACTCGTTAGAACCGCCTCCACTATCTATATTTTGAGCACAAATAAGAAACCTATCACAAATTTTCATCTTAAAATGTTCGGTTTTTTTGCGGTAAGGTTTAAAATGTATTTGTATAGGCGTGTTTTCGTAATGAAGGTTTTGAAAGAAGATTTAGTCTTAATTTTAGGTGGTCTAAATGCATGTAACTGAATTTTCTACTGTATCCTTCTTCTCCTTTCTAGACCAAATATAGAGTGTGTGTGCTCGTAAGAACCGCCTCATTGAACGAGTACCCACAATATATGTTTCTGAGCTAAAATAAGGGTAATATTGTATACCCCTGTAAACCACACTTTTCTTTGAATATAGGGGGACTTTGGTGGTTTTCATTACACGCACTGGTTAACGAGGGGTTTGATTAGAGCCTACACTGTTTGCATAAAATACAACAATTTGAAGGGTTAAACGAAACAGCGTAATTCTTCATCATGATGTTTTGATTTGAGGTTTAACGTCCCCGTCAACACTGTAAAGGTCATTTGGCTAAAAATAGAATGTCCTAGAGACAGTAGCATTCGGGTGAGCGAATCAGGCCCTCTGGGTCCTCTTGTCTTATTTCTGCTCGAAAACATAGATAGTTGGTTCTAACGAGTTCCGACAATCTTTGTTGTTAGCCAAAATGTAAATGTGAAAAAAATAATTTTTCGATGGTAAAACTTTCAATATACATGATCAGAATCAATGAAAAACGCACTACTTTTAGAATTGGGATTTCTGTAGTTTTGTTTGTTTGATTTGAGGTTTAACGTCCCCGTCAACACTGTAAAGGTCATTTTGGAGACGTTGCTTCTAATTTTGTGGGACTTTTACCCGACATTGAGATGAAATGACATCTCAAGCCCTGTCGCCCAATGAAACCAATAGGGTTTATTAGCATGGACGGTCCTTCTCGCACTGCCGTTCCTGGACAGGCTTAGATCCTTTAAGCGGTTTACCAGTACTAGTGTGCGGGCCGGATTCAGATCTGCGTGGAAGCATCATGCAGCCCATATATTTCTTCAAGCCCCTATGGGCGGGGGCCGACATCATGATGTAAACAAGTCCATGAAATAAGTACCCTGTCTTAGCCCCTGGCATAGGTTGTGGGTACTCCCACTCACAGAGGCGGTTATGACGGGCAACCACAACCTAATTTGAAAAACAGTCGAACGTCGATGGCTCGAGCACCTTTGGGTCCTCGAAAATCTGTTCGAGACAGGGGCTAGTTCGAGCCACTGAGGGTTACTGCTAATAGACATAACGAGATACTTTGGGGCATATTTACAGTATTCTTATATGAAGATGTATGCTGTGTGTACGCATTAGAATCGGCACATTGAGGTGATTCTAATGAGTACACACAGCATACATTTGTAATATAAAAGACGAAACTCTCCTAAATTCCCCCCCCCTCCCCCCTATATGTGTTATGCAGAACATTTTCCTAGGGGCGCAAGAACGGGTTCGACTCAGCCATGGTAAACGAGCCATCGGTGTTCAAGCCATCGAAGTTTTACTGTATAAATAAGAAAATATCAGGGATTTTCATCAGAAAAGTAGATTTGAAAAAGAGATTTGAAAAAATGCACTTTGTCGCACGGTCGACCCACCGGTGCCGACAGTACATCGATTCTACTTGCAATTATTTCGGTTACTATGCCTTTATTTTTAAACGTTTTATCTAATTTTTCGTTGTCTGCGTTACAATGTTATGCTCTCATCTGCAAAGCAGTTGATTGGACATAGGGTTTCCGCCGTCGGTCTGTCCGTCTCTCTGTTCGTCCGTTATACTTATTATCAACAAAATGCGCGTATCTCAAGGAGTTTGACAGACACTTTAGAACCACTATAAGGAGATGATACGCTTATCTAATTTGAGCAATTTCATAAATAGCTACGGAACCCGGGAAGGGACATTCAATTTTATTTGTAATATGTTGTGCGAACAAGATATTAAGTTGTGCGAACAAGATAATATCGTGTGCGCACAAGATAAAATGTTGTGCGCACAAGATATTTTCTTGTGCGGACAACATAAATTATATGTGTGGACAACATATTATCTCGTGCGCACAAGATAATATCTTGTTCACACAACTTAATATCTTGTGTGCATAAGGTATTATCTTGTTTGCACAACATATTATCTTGTTTGCACAACATAGATTTTGGGAAGTTGTGCGAACAAGATATTATCTTGTGCGCACAAGATAATATGTTGTGCGCACAATTCAGTATGTTGTCCGCAAATGATATAAGTTGTGCGAACAAGATAATATCTTGTCCGCAAAAGATATTAAGTTGTGCACACAAGGTTATCTTATGCGGACAACATGATATCTTGTTCGCACAAGATAATAACTTGTTCGAACAACCTAATAGCTTGTTAAGATATTATCTTGTGCGAACAAAATATCATGTTGTCCGCACAAGATAATATCTTGTGCGCACACGATGATATGTTGTGCGAACAAGATGATATCTTGTCCGCACAAGATATTATCTTGTGCACACAACTTAAAACACGTTAATAAATCCTTATTTTGTATGTCCCCATCATAACCTCAGTGTACCCTGTACATGTATTGAGTTCATTTTGGAGACGTTGCTTTAGATTAGGTGGGGCCTACTACCCGACATTGAGATGAAATGGCTTATTATGCCCTACCGCCCAAACAAACCGCTAGGCGACTCGCACCACTTTTCCTGGGCAGGCTTAAGCGGTTTTTCAGTGCTCAAATGTTATCTCTGTGCGGAAGCATCATGCAGCCCAATCTGTTTTTTTTCCAACCCCGATGGGTGGGGACTCATATGCGTGCGTGCGTGCGTGAGTTCGTGCTTGCGTGCGTGCGTGTGTGTGTGTGCGCGAAATACTGTCGCAATGAAGCATTGATAGTTATAGTTCATGGACTCTCTCTCTCTCTCTCTCTCTCTCTCACTCTCTCTCTCCTAATGGTGGTTCCAGACACATTGTTGCGGTCCTACAGTACGACACCCAGTATCTATTTCAAGCAGGTGTCAGAGAAATGGTAACAATTGGCTGCAAGCTACCTCTCTCTTCTCAAATGACAAAGAAAAAAGTGCAGAGCAAAAAAAGTAAAAAAAAATGATATTTAAAATAAAAATCTGTCTATAAATTAAGGATACTTGTCGATGACAGCATCAAGCCAGCGTGGACGAATTTAGAATGTAAAAACGATCTTATCTGTGCATAATTAATTGTTTAATTGTAAAAAAGGTATCGCTAATTCACGCAAATGGGTTTTGAACGACGCTCGGTGTCCATTTTGTAACAAATCTGGTCTGAATTTACAGCCACGTCACGTATAAATGGTCCTATTTCTATCGGCGATTTTTGATCATTTAAATGCGCACGTGTGGTCTCAATTTATGTCTTAAAATTGTCACACCTTTCTTTAACTGTATTTGGTGCGTGTAAGCAGTAATGACTCTGGAGACACTGCGCAATGTCATCAGAGTCATTGCTGTTCGCATATACACTAAAGAGTTCCTCGTCCGTACCTTTGCTCGATCAGTTTACCGGGACGTCCCGCATCTTTATTCAGAAGGCTTCTAACTGTGCACGTGACAGATAGTTATCTCACGGTACGTGCACGTGCTTCAAGTGACAGTCTTCCCTTAATGCGCGCCAGTTGGTTTCGAAATTCAGATCACGTGCTAATAAGGATAGGTAATTTATCTAATTAACAGCTGTACAGATACCTGAAATTTAATTAGTACTTTTTCCTCGTATCTGTACATACGTTCGCTATCTGTCAAATGTATCGTAAAATCGACTGTCACTCGCAGTCGGTAACTTTCAAAATCATCAAAACAAAACACTTGTGATTGTTCATGCTTGACGATGAATTATATGGATAATCAAAATTTAAAATAAAAAAAATAATCGTTGCTTTAATCATCACGAAAACACCCCTATATAATTTTGACACCCTTGAATCCCACTTTTATATAGTAAAACTGGGTTTTCCGGGGGTATACCTTATTTTTCTTATTTCTGCTCTAAAATATAGATTGGCGGCTCCCGCCCATAGGGGCTTGAAGAAATATATGGGTTGCATGATGCTTCCACGCAGAGCTGAATCCGGCCCGCACACTAGTACTGGTAAACCGCTGAAGGATATAAGCCTGTCCAGGAACCGCGGTGGTTTGGTCAAAAATTTAAAGGTTGATAACTGTTCAACCATTGTCTAAATTTTCATTTTGTAAACAATATTCCCAACGTTAGATGATGAGTAATAACTGGTAAAAATGGGAACCTCATTCGCGGCACAAAATGTTTGAGTCAATGGAAACTTGAACAGCAAGATTTGGACCCTTTCTTTGAACCTGTGGCTTTACCCGTTAAATCGGAGCTATCATTAAATATTTTATTCGATAAATCAGATAATTTATATAATTGGAATTCAAATTTCATTAAAATGTTTTGCCAGTGGCCATTTAAAAATGAGTGTATAGTTTCTATTTCCGGTGAGTATGGATAAAATATGCATTTATGAATGGGCAAAGTTTAATGAACAAGCACATTCTTGAATATTAGACAACCAAATTACGAGAGGGATTGGAAAGTCTTTCCTAACAGAACAGCAGAATTTTCGTAACAGAATTAGCGTCCGATTGAGTAGAGCATGTGCCACTCAAGTCCAAATAAATGACACCAGATTGTCTGAGGATTTGTTGATTCCGTAATTATGCTGTCTCACCGATTAAACAGTGTTACAGAATTTTGTTAACCCTGAAATTGATTTGATAGACCGGATATGATTAAACAGTGGTAGAGAAATTTGTTAACCTTAAAAATAGACTGGAAATTTGGGTTCAGTTTTCTAAAGTGGGGTAACCCTGACAGATAACTACTTTACTGGTATTTGAGTTGTTTTGAAAAGGACTGCTTTATATCCGAAACAAAAATAACAAACAACCATGTGTCATAGTAGCCATTTCGATAACACACCCGTGCGACATAGTGCATTTTTTCACATCTCCAAAATGGCTACTTTTCTGATGAAAATCCGTGATATTTTGCTTATAAATACTGCAAACATAGGTTGTTGGTACTCGTTAGAACCGCCTCATTGAGGCGGTTCTAACGAGAACCAACAACCTATGTCTTGGAGCAAAAAAAAATAGGAATAATGTATACCCCCGTAAACCCCAGTTTTCTCTATATAAAGTGGGGTATAGGGGGTCTTGATTTCACGGACTTGTTCAGGCCATCTCTTAAGCAAGCAACTTGTTTAAAGCAAGCCTTTATTCAGTTTCTCAAAAAAAAAGAAAACACCAACAAAAAAAAAAACCGAATGCATTAAAACGCAAGTGCCTGTCGTGCATATTAAAACATCTTTTATTGCACTCTGTTAATTAATCCTTATCCTACTGAACACGATAAGCACTAACTTTGCAAACAATGTAGATCCTGATCAGATGGCTTCTGATTCAGAACCATCTGCTCTGGATCAACACTGTTTATCATTCAGTTTGTGAATTTTAAAGAATACACTATATATCAAGTACTTTGATTGGCTGATAGTCAGAAATAGTTGTGGCAAAATGAATTTATTCAGCAGGATTAGGGTTAAATAGCTCACAAACCATCATACTTAATGGTGAATGTTAACTGGGTTGATTGACAAACTTTGATGTGCGGCTTGTAAATATAACGCTTACCTGGTCAAAAATAACTAACTACAAGCTCAAAATATTCTCCCTTGACATGTATCTAGTCTCTTTACCCACTCAGAAAATGCATTTTGAAGTCCTTTTGGGGTATGATATTTATACACTGGAACAACGCACTACCCAATGAAAACGACGTCCTTGCAGACATGTTTTTATACATGTATATGGGTTGAACAAGGAATCTCATGGAGATAGGCCTAGACTGTATGGAGGAATATTCGATCACCACGGCTGAAGTGTGCAGAGGCGTTATCATGAAGAATATGAAGACCACGCACCCCTGCACGTCGGCGCTGTGCAACATAGTGATCCACCACAGCAGTAAGATGTGTTTTCTTTATAGACACTCTCGGGTACTGGTACTCGGAACACACTTCCATCGCAGTCAAAACATAGAGCGTACATGACACGTCTGGAAGGCTTATTTCTCTTCGGAATTTGAGGTATTTCGCCATTTTCACCTACCCAAACTTTATTATTTTCTTTGCAATCGGGTTAAAACATACAGCCACGTTTCATCTACCTTTACTATTTGTCTGAGTCTCCTGTTATCAGCATCCTTATATTTTACCAGAAGTCTGAGGCATTTTTCTACCGTTACCCTCTTTTGTTCAGGTGTCAAAAGATGGGGGATCCACCTAGCACAAACTTTCTTAAGCTTAAGCACTTCTTTCGATATATAAAATACGGCTGACGAATATAGCCTATCTCTGCAGTTGCCGTTTTCACCCTTTCGAGTTCCTTTTCGGACACTGCTGAAAGCGGTCGACCCGGTCGCGGCTCATATTTGACTGAAGTTCGTCCACCATTGAAAAGTCGCACCCAATTGCAAAGTGTTCAGTACGATAGTGCATTTTCACCATAAACTTCATCCAAATCGGCTTTGATCTCCTAGCAATGCGCGCACTTTGCAGTACACCCTTAGTTCTTCTAATTTAACATTGCTATATTTTAGACCTGTGTTAAAGACATGTCGTGCAAATCTAATTCGGTCAAGTGGTTCAAGGTTAGATTTTTCATGTATGTTTGAAAAAATGCACGAAACCTTCGTTGGACCCCGCCCATCGGGGCTTGAAGGAATAGATGGGCTGCATGATGCTTCCACGCAGAGCTGAAACCGACCGCACACGAGTACTGGTAAACCGCTTAGAGGATTTAAGCCTGCCCAGGCAAAGCGGTGCGTGTCGGGCGGTCCATGTTTGTAAAGTAGAAGTGAAGGCAATGATCGGAAATCGATACAATTAACGCACAGCTCTCATCAGAGACACCAAAGGGAAAGAAACACAAACATGAAACAACAGACCCTAATGGAAACATCAATAGCGGAAAGTCAAAAGGACAGTTACTTTCCCACAAAATGGCCAATTTGCTATCAAAATCAAAATAATACAAGCGATACAAACATTCAAAGACAAACCATAACAAAACAATAAACTGCCACAGAACAACCGCCTTGGAACGGTCAGTGAAACGAATTCCACCGGGGGTGGGGGGGGTGGGGTTGGGGATGGGGGTTGGGGGGCTAAAATCGATTTGACGTGGCCACAATCCTCGCCCTTACTTCCGTCGCAATTTAGACAAACTATTTGTTCAGTCCGCGTGATGGCCTCCTAACTCATCAATGCAACATCTCCGCAAACACCAAAAAAAATCAAACAACCACAGAGATGAAACAATGGTGAGGACTTGGCAGCAAGAAAACATTGAAATGCTGGAGCAAAAGAAAACCAACAATTAGACTCCGATGGGCCCGACCAGAGACAGAGCATCAGGCAACCCCATTGGTTTCATTGGACGAGAGGGCTTGAGATGTTATTTCATCTCAATGTCGGGTAAAAGTCCCACAAGATTGGAAGCACCGTCTCCAAAAAGTCCTATACAGTGTTTATGGGAACGTTCAATCCCAAATCAAAACCTTCGAAACTATTACGCAATACGGCTACTTTTAATACATGTACTTTCCAAATGGCCCCCGTACCCGCCTTATTTTTCAAGGAAACACAATGGGGCGGCATCTTTTCCGAACCGAAGCAGAGTTACTCGTATATGCCTTTTGCAGCGCATGGTTCGTCTAAACGACATTTTGGCAGACTAGCTGACGATTCAGAGTTAATCTCTTCTGCAACAAGGCCTATCGGAACTTGAATTTAATCGGTGACTTAGTATATAAATTCAGAAAAAAATATGTAGATATGAAGCGTTGTGGTTCAGTGGTCAAGCATCGTATTTGAAATCGAGAGATTGCCGGTTCGATCCCTGCATACGCCAAGTGTTGTTTCCTTGAGCAAGAGACTTTATCCACATTGTTTAGTACTGGTTTCTACCCAGGAAAAAGAGGGTTACATGGAAAATTAGTATTAGTTTACTAAATGTGTTACCCTCTTTAAATAAGGTTCATTAAAATTATTATTATTATTATTATTATTATTATTATTATTATTATTATTTTCCTCCATGGTTGGAGAGCATATCAACTACAAACAGAATAACATAGTGTCAAAACTAACACATGCACTACACGTGAATCTGTAATGTCTAAACAAAACATAATATACATTTAATTTAGTATACGATGAACTTTGTTATTCACCAGGGTTACTTTCCAGTAGGGCGGCATCTAAGGCCGTTGCTATGATTCTATTCGCAATCTGCTTCCGCCGGTTGGGACTATATTTTGTCAAAAAATATAAGGAAGAAAATCACAAGAACTTCCGGTAATTTATAGGCCATTACATTTTGTTACGAGATGTTTTGTTTTGTTTGATTTGAGGTTTAACGTCCCCGTCAACACTATAAAGGTCATTTTGGAGACGTTGCTTCCAATTTTGTGGGACTTTTACCCGACATTGAGATGAAATGACATCTCAAGCCCTGTCGCCCAATGAAACCAATAGGGTTTATTAGCATGGACGGTCCGCCTCGCACCGCGGTTCCTGGACAGGCTTAGATCCTCCAAGCGGTTTACCAGTACTAGTGTGCGGGACGGATTCAGCTCTGCGTGGAAGCATCATGCAGCCCATATATTTCTTCAAGCCCCTATGGGCGGGGGCGGATTACGAGATGTAGATTGGAGAAAAATGAAGGACAGTTAAAGGCATTTATTCTGTAACAGTAAAACACACCGTGTGTCTATAATTGTTTTATTGCCCCCTGTGATATACTGACTATAGCAGATCAAAGGCGGCCCTTAATAGGGTGATTAGTAGCTCTTGTTGAATCCCCTGACTGAGGCACTTAAGGGGAATATCAATAATGTACACCAGTCAACAGTAAGTAATTTATTGATTTTCCCCAAGGTGGCCCCATACCTGTTGAAGACAGAGGACTTCTCTCCAGTGAGCACTGAGGGCTGCATAATATTATGTAATGAAATGATAGTCCTCAATAATCAAGAATAAATGCCTTTAATAAGAAAAATCTTTTCTGAGGTCTATAGGAAAGGATAAAGAGTGTGAAGGCTTAAACCGACTTAGCAGACGCCGCGAAACAACGGCCCCTCAATTTATTGACGTCCAAGTACTTTGATACACATGTTGGGAAAAAATGGCACAAAAAAATGCTCCCCTCCAGATTAAGATTATTTTTCGCACATTTGTCAAGGACATATCAGTCCGTCTTGAGGACTGAGTGGGAGTTGTCGCGAGCGTGTTACATTTAGAAAATCCTTGTTCAACTGAGAGCCAATTCTGCTTGGGTTTACGAAGATTACGCATGCGCGTTTCGATATCTTATCAAGTCATTTTTGTCTCGCATGCTTCAGGATTACGGGGGGACATTGTTTAATATGCTTTCAAGTCTGATGAGTTGAATTATTTTGGTAATCTAACCATACTAGAGAGAGAGAGAGAGAGAGAGAGAGAGAGGAGAGAGAGAGAGAGAGAGAGAGAGAGAGACCCAGCCAGCAGAGCATGTCGGACCAACGTCGAGCCGACAGCGATACAACGTGTCTGTCCGGGCCCGACGTTGGCCCACTATTTTGTGCTAGCAAGAGAGAGAGAGAGAGAAATCAAAATGAAAGTTTACAGATACGCATAAGGAATGCACCATGAACCAAAAGAAATGACGACGAGAGAGAGAGAGAGAGAGAGAGAGAGAGAGAGAGAGAGAGAGAGAGAGAGAGACCAATCTGTCAGTTAAAAAAAAAATCAGTTGTATGCGGACTTTGATTTAATCGATCAGATTTACTGACGTCATTAAATATGACGTAATTTAATATGATTTCGTCACACCAAACTGTCTACACAGCTGTGTCATGCTGGTGTAAATATACTGTACATTCAGTGTATTGACATATATTGTTGATGTAAATTATAAACAAACATGGTTGAAAGGTGGATTGTTCAGTGAAGAAGATGAATATGGTACCACAAGACTTTTATTCCACTCGCTTTTCATTCGTTGTTATCGAATACAGGGGAAATCTGTGAGTTTCACTTAAAACTTTTAGCCAAACCTGCCATTTTGGAGAGAAAAAATGCTTTTGTACACACGTTTCGACCGGAAGTGGGTGGAAAAAAATGGCACAAAAAATGCTCCCTCGCCGATTTTAGCACAAATTTCAAGGTAACCAGATTAATGTATGCCGGAATTGATGATATAGGTGAGCATTATCGCGAGGAATATTATAATAGTCTATTTTTGCTTTTCCCGATGGTACCGACATGGTTGAAAATTCGCCATTTTCAAACCCTTGGTCTGCCCACACAAAAATGCTAATTCAGGTTTTAGTCTTTATATTGAATACAGCAATATTTATATATATCGCTTTTATCTTTGTCAAAGCTAATAAATAAACGACAATCACGTTATTTGATGCCAAAATAGTTAGTCGAATGGGAGCATCAAAATCGGAAGTAGTCCCATCGAATCGACGCACGAGAATTTTGTTTTTAAATCTACCTACGCTGGCCACTCTAATGACCTACTGTTCTATATCTCCTTGATTATACAAGCAAAACAACAAGGCGATCCTTGGAAACTATTGATTAATACGGATTTGTTAATGAATAGCAGGTATAAGAATTTTCGGGCCGCAACGAAATGCAAGGAAAACGTGGAGAGAGTCATGGAGGATGGAACAACCATGACGAGAGATGCTTTCACATATTCGAAAGAATTTTTTGTAGTTAATCAAGCGGCACAGCAGAACGTGTTGCCTCCTGGGACACAAACGATGGGAGAGGGGGGGGGGGGGGGTGGAGGGGGTGATCGAGGAATCATGGTGAGGATCCGCGTCTGTGCCGACCATATGACGTCAATCTTCATCTCATTCACCGCGATATCACCTAAACAGTCGCTTGCGGTTCCGTTTCCATAGCATGGTTCGCGACTGTTTAAGCAACGCAATGCGATGCTGCACGTCGCCAGGCTCGCTACTGGCTAACAACGGCAGCAATGCGAAAGTTTACATGTACCATGACTGTCGCTATGTCTTGATTTCAGTCCAGTTGAACTATTGTGGACAGAACGTGGAGAAGAGTGTCTTTTAGGGTTGTGCAACCAGAAAACTGCCGACACCAGGCCCTGAGATTATAAAAATAGAAGTGAAGGCAATCTTCTGTCGCGTTTTATTTTTGTTATGGTTTGTCTTTGAGTGTGTGTATCGCTTATATTATTTTTGTTTTGGATAATCAATTGGCCTTTTTGGTGGAAAGTTACTGTCTTTTTGTCTTGCCGCTATTGATGTTTCCATTAGGGTCTAGTTATTTCATGTTTGTGTTTCTTCTCCTTTGGTTTTTTCTGATGGGAGCTGTGGGTTAGATGTATCGATTCCTTATCATAAAGCCTTTTTCGTGCTCAACTCAGCTGAGTATGAAATTTATAATACACATAAATATTAAAATGCAAATAAAAGAGGCATTTTTCTTCTCAGATCATCACAGAAAGTTATTTGTCCTACTCAGAAATTTTAAAATGCCAACAATTGTTGGCATTTTAAAATATATGAGCAGGAAAAATTTGATGTTCAAGTGAGTTGAGTACGAAAAAAGTTTTATAACCTCGGGGCCTGATAGCTTCGTTAAACGAAGAGAAGCAAGCGATTCCACCGAAAAATTGTTCCTTTCAGCTTCAGTCTTAACCATCATTCCACAATAAGTGCACAAACAAACTCATCTCTCTCTTTAAATAAAAAAGTGTCCGATAGCAGTTGGGATGGTTTCTTGTAGTATTTGATCATAATGTGAGCTGATGTCTGTCTGTCTTTCTTTCTTTCTTCTTTTCTTAATAAACAAATCTAGGGAGAATGGAAAATCCTTTCTTTTTTTTTTAACTTTTTTTTTCATTTTTTTTGTTTTGTTTGATTTGAGGTTTAACGTCCCCGTCAGCACTGTAAATGCCATTTGGAGACGTTGCTTCCAGTTTTGTGGGACTTTTACCCGACATTGAGATGAAATGACATCTCAAGCCCTGTCGCCCAATGAAACCAATAGACTCCCACCGCATTGCCTGAGCAGGCTTAGAACCTCTAAGCTGTTTACAAGTACTCGTTTGCGGGTCGGTTTCAGCTCTGCGTGGAAGCATCATGCAACCCATCTATTTCTTCAAGCCCCTAGAGAAGGAGACAAAAACTCAAATATATATGTATGTACGTCGATTATGCCATTCTAATGCATACAAACAACATGCCATTATTGA
Organism: Lucinisca nassula; assembly: GCA_963580285.1. Classification (NCBI taxonomy): domain Eukaryota; kingdom Metazoa; phylum Mollusca; class Bivalvia; order Lucinida; family Lucinidae; genus Lucinisca; species Lucinisca nassula. The sequence continues at coordinate 123,029,901 of OY757025.1, read as the reverse complement.
ACAGAACATTAAAAAGATATACAAAAAAATCATTCCAATCTAGCGCTATCATTAACGCCCAGTAACTCGAACTACCATCTTGAACACATATTTTGATAGCATTACGAAAACACTCCTATACAAATACGTGGTAAATTTTACCGCCGAAAAAGGAAGATTTTAAGATGAAAAATTGTGATATTTTTGCTGTTTCTGCTTGAAATATAGAGTGTGGATACCCGTTAGAACCGCCTCATCGAGGCGGTTCTAACGAGTACTCACACTCTATATTTTAGAGCAGAAATAAGAAAAATAAGGTTTACCCCTGTAAACCCCAGTCTTACTATATAAAATTGGGGTCCAACGGGGTCCAAATTATATAGGCATGTTCTCGTGATGGTATTAAAGCTGTTCGACCCATTTATGTTACACTGCACTTCATCACGAATGCACTGTGTCACACGAAAGTGCTACCCAAAAGACCTTTGGACCAGTTTTACTGGTACACCTGTGCGACGTCTTAAGAAAGCTGTACTCTCTACCCGTCCCGAGGAGTTTTCTTCTTTTTTCGTCGATGGCGATAGTTTGTTCAAGTTAGAACCCCGCTGATTCTGTAGTCAAGCAAAAAATATCCCGCTACTTGCTTGCATGTGCTCATTAGAAAACCAGCCAGGCATAAAATAGTCACTTATGCCTAACAAAAGTGTCGTTTGTAAAGTATAATGTTACGCAAGAAGACTTCCCGAGGACGCTGCGGTCGGTTTATCATAGAAATGTTCTGCATTTATTGAGAATACAGGCTTGCGTGCGTTGTATTGTGATTTAGAGTCAGCATTAAACGGTGTCTCTCTAATCCGGCGGCAGCATCATATCAGGTAAGCCGCACAAACTTGGTTTCTGGATGCAGGTTTCTCTTTGAAAACCAGCCCATAACCGCAAAATTAAACTCTCATTGAAATCGCGTAGAATCTCGTTGTTCTGCACGTTATATGCTACCGGTCTTGTTCCTGATGGCGCGTGCTACTGAAATTCTCTTTTTTGATCAGATTCGGTACCAGCGCGTGGTAACCCGCCAATTTTATTGTCTCCAAGCATGCGCTTTATGCGGAAAAAACTTCTTTTCCGGTACAGGTAACGCCATTTGACCTTCCATACACAACGTTACCGCAAGTTTAAACTAAGGGTTTCTTTTACGGCACAATCCTTCCAGACGTAACAAAATTTTTGCCACAGAATAAGCACGGGACCAGACTAGACACGTGACTTGCGCACAAACTAAAATAATAGAAAAGAACGCGGTCCTGGTATTTCGTCATTTTAGAGTTGCACTACCTGACATTTCAGGTGTTATTAAAGCAAACAAGAACATTAAAAAGACATTTAATCCGAACGTTGATTTACAATCTAATGTAGCAAAAAAACATCTAGACGATGGTACTGGTCGCGGACATATGTGCCACACTGGGCACTTTGTCTAGTTATTAATTTATTCATTCAACTTTAGGAAAATGCTAGCTCAGTGGTAGAGCGTGATGAGGAGGCCGCGGGTTCGATCCCTGGCCGCACTATACCAAATGCATGAAAAATGGTACTAGTAGCTCCCTTGGCTGACGCTGGTAGTCTTAAGAAGATACTTGTCGCAGAAAAGCTCAGCAGAGCTGATGTTGATTATTTCTCATCACGAAAACACGCCTATATGAGCCCCGCCAAGCGAATTTGTGTCTTCGAGCATTCCGTCATGACACATTTTAACTGCGCAAGCCCAGCCATTCAGAGGGGCCAGGGTTGTGGCTTTCTGTCTGATGATTCCTCTTTATTCACTGCTTGTATGAGCGAGCAGCGATGGTTCTGGCGGGACTGCGCGGATGCGCAGGCTCGCCTGAATCTTCGCTGCTCGCACAGGCGATAAGTACCAAAATCGCTTGACGGGGCCCATATAATTTTGACCCTAAAACCCCACTTTGCAGGGGTAAACCTTATTTTTCTTATTTCTGCCGAAATATAGAGTGTGGGTACTCGTAGCAAAAATAAGAAAAATATCACAATTTTCATCTGAAAATTTTCATTTTTGTGTGGTAAAATTTCCAATAAATTTGAATAGGCGTGTTTTCGAAATGAATATGCGACATTGAATAAAGCTTCTTTATCTGTTTTGTGTATTGCATTGTGTATTGCATTGTGTATTGCATTCCTACTATCACGTGCATAATATAACAGTAGGCAAAGGGGGTAACTAATGTTGAGAGAAATTGTGGCACAACCCCGTTGCTTAGTGTTACATGTGACATGATGGCAGAAAAGTAATCATAAACAAAGAAGATAGATATTTAACTACGATTCTAAACAATTACAACTAAGAATTTGTACTACAATTTAAAGACAACAGATTTTACATGCAAACATGGTTAATAGAGACCTTTTACGATGTAGCTTTGGAAGAATTTAAATTAATTTCGCCACAGCATGTACATGCAATAAAATATGATTAAACTAAACTAAAAAATATACTTTTACCAGTACTCAGGTCTGCTAAAGCAACCATCATCACGCAAGCAAGTCCTTGTAATAAACACCCTGGTTTACCCCATTTGTGCCCCGTCAAGCGATTTTGGTACTTATCGCCTATGCTGCTCAGCAGCGAAGGTTCAGGCGAGCCTGCCCATCTGCGCAGTCTCGCCAGAACCATCGCTGCTCGCTCATACAAGCAGTAAATCAAGAGGAACCTTCGGACAGAAAGCCATATCCGTGGCCCCTCTGAATGGCTGGACATGCGAAGTTAAAATTTGTCATTACGGAATGCTCGAAGACACAAATTCGCTTGGCGGGGCTCGTCTTATATGCAAAAAAACTGGTTTACATAGAGGATCCTACATGAGTCATCATGTATTATTGAACTTATTAAAAGTGTTTTGGAAAAGGGATAACATGCGAGGCTTGGCCCAGCATTTGATCCCTTTTTCTTAACGAGTTTAATGATTTCAATAATTTATCCCTTTTCCTCAACGAGTTTAATAAATTCAGTAATATATGAGCACGAATGCAAGATTCTATTTATCATATGACATTCAAATCGCATTTCATTCACATAATTGTACAAACACGTCAATATTCCACCATTGGTAAACGCGACGTCGTAAAGGACGTCGTACGTGTAACGTTACGGGACGTGTCTGACTAATTTGCATAGTTAATCTAATGGATTACAAAATTTAATGCATAGAGAATCTTACAGGAGTGGTCTTTTAATATGGACTTAATGAAACCATCCTTTTGCGAGTTTCATAAATTTCATGTGAAATGATCACGAGTGTAATATTCTGTTATCTTGTACACATTCTAAACTGGATCTTACTGCCCTGAATAGTGACAAATATTCAACAGAAATTGCATGATTGACATGGACGTCGTCATGACGTTTCTTGTTCCAGCCTACATGTAAGTGTTATTACATGTGTAGTCATATGAAATTTATTACACGACGTTATCCACTGCATAACAACGACGTCCCTTGATAAATGGCGTACACCTTGAAATGTTTAAATTCAACATGTCTAATAGAAGTGAATACAAAGATTGGGAATAGCCATTATACCACTACGCATTACATTGTGACTTCAGAGACTGATTAATGAGCCAGCGCATGACAAAATCTACAATAAGGCCTTTGCGACCATCCGCGCAGTCTGATCAGAGTCTTCGCTGTTCGCCCGAACCTTCTATAGCCTCTGGGCTATTCATAGGGCAACAAGAGAATGCTTCGAACAGCCTGACCTGACGGGCTGGCTGAACTGAGTCTACGACCATAGCATGCGTCTTACTGTAGGTTTTGTCGTGCGCTGGCTCATTTATTCCCTGTGACTAAACCAGGGAGTGAGCAAGGCGGTGTACCAGCTCCTATGCTGTTCAGCATGCCGTTTTCTGACACGCGCAGGATGGTTTGTTTGTTTGAGATTTAACGTCCCCGTCAACACTGTACAGATTTATTTGGAGACGTTGCTTTCAATTTGGGGGACCTTTACCCAACATTGAGATGAAATGACATCTCAAGCCCTGTCGCCCAATGAAACCGATAGGGTTCACAAGCACGGACGGTCCGACTCGCACCAATTTGCCTGGACATGTTTAAATCCTCTAAGCGGTTTACCAGTACTCGTGAAGGGGTCGGTTTCAGCTCTGCGTGGACGCATCATGCAGCCCATCCATTTCTTCAAGCCCCAATGGGCGGGGCCGTCAGAATGGTGACAATACTATATCTATTCGTTTACCAAGGCTGAGTCGAACCCGTTATTGAGCCCTAAGAAAATCCTCTACATAAGAAATAGTGGGGGATTTTTCGTCCTTTATCTTTTATCTTGAATGTATGATGTGTGTACTCATAAGAATCGCCTCGATGAGGCGATTCTAATGAGTACACACAGCATACATCAAGGCAATTCTAATGAGTACACACAGCATATATTTTCATTATAGAACGCCGAAAAGATGTCCACACAGGTATCTGGTTATGCCTCCTGGCAGTAAAAATCAGTGGCTCGAACTACCTCTGTCTCAAACAGATTTTCTAGGTCCCAAAGGTGTTCGAGCCATTGAAGTCCGTCTGTATTTAATCTAAAAGCTGTTGCGGAGTGTATGGGGCATACTCTCTCAGCCCAAACGTGCACCGGCGTACAACTCTAAGCGTAAACGACGCTCGAGTGACGAGTTTGCAACGTAGTATTTTAGAATTGGCAAATTTCTTCAAAACGACCCGCACATTTCTGGTCCAATTACACTTATTCGATATTTTTGCTTTCATTCCATGCATCTGAGATTTGATTTGTAGCGCTAACCTTGACATGTGTGCAGATGTGTGTGTTTACAGCAAGGTATATGTATGTAGAATAATTTATATTGTTCAACAAACAGTAAAATTTCTATATTAAGACCACATTTGGGAGTGTTCAAAGACCACATTTGAACAGTCCCAAAGGTGGTCCCTGACCAGAGGACACTCTGGCCAGAAAACACAAAGAAATATTTATTGCACCCTTAGAATAAGCTTTTTAAAGCAAAATTAGTCTGAACTTCAGGTGGTATTAATAGCGGAATTTCATTGCACTGTTAAATTTCAATATGGGACTGTTCAAAAGTGGTCTTGAAGACCACGTGTGAACAGGCCCAAGGGTGATCTCTTGCAAGGGGCGCTCATTCAATAGTGTCACTAATGGCTTACCATACCCAGAGGAAGTGGAAAATGCGTTGTTTTCACAGGGGAGTTATTTTCTATAACTTCGGTTTATAACTTCCCAAACATTAAAGGTCGAGTTGATATGATTGGTTAAGTATCAGATATATAGTGAACAAGTAAAAAATTGCTCCATGCTGGAGCAAAGGAGAAAGCGCTGCGGAAAACAACTTTTGTTACCTTTAATTTCTTTCAAAGATTTCATAATGTTGCATGTCTTTAAAGGATTGGAACTAATACACGAGATGAAGTAGCCTTTCTCTTACTAATTCATTATAGTAACGGTTTTCTTAGGCCATTCCCAATTGAGGGCAGTGCAAATCATCAACAATGAAGATGGAACAAGAGTATGAAACATCGCTTGTAGGTCATAAAGAGCATTACGTCGCAATTAATCAACCAAATACTTTAGGAATTTTGAATGACTTCAGAGTTATCTCTGTGAGATCTATCTATCACAATTAAATGACACTTTACCTGATTTTTCGTTATTATCCCCTCGCAACAAAATTGCGTTAGGGATATAACATCGCTGCCGTGTGTCCGTGTTTGTGTGTGTCCGTGTGTCTGGAACCTTGTCAACAGGATTGAAGACAAAGCCATCATCGGAGAAGCATCAAACCTTCATAAATGTTCCTCATGGAGAAAGGATGAAAACTGTAGATTTTCAAGGTCAATGGTCAGATGTCAAGGTCACAATGGACTTAACATTCAAACAGTGTGAACAGGAGAGAAGACAAAGCTATCATCACAGGAGCATCAAACTTTCCATAAATGTTTTCCAATGGAGAGAGGCTGATTCCTATCGATTTTCAAAGTCAAGGATCAAATGTCAAGATCACAATGGACTTGACATTAAAAACCTTTTGAACAGTATACAAGGCAAAGCTATCATCATAGAAGCATCAAATCTTACAAAAATGTTCCCCGTGGAGGGAGGATGAACCCTATCGATTTTCAAGGTCAAGGGTCGAATGTCAATGTCACAATGGACTTGAAATCAAAAACCTTGTGAGCAGGATAGCAGACATAACAACCATCACAGAAGCATCAAACCTTCCATATATGTTCCCCTTGTAGAGAGGGTGAACCCTATTGATTTTCAAGGTCAAATACCATGGGTCAAGGCCACAATAGACTTGACATTAAAACATTTTGAACAAGACCGAAGACAAGGCTATCATCATAGAAGTATCAAACCTTCTACAAATGTTCCCATGGAGAGAAAATGAACCCTATAGATTTTTAAGGTTAAAGGTAATGATCAAAATGGACTTGACATTAAAAAAACTTTGAGAACAGGGTAGAATACAAAGCACTCATCACAGAAGTATCAAACCCTCAACAAATATTCCCAATGGAGAGAGGATGAACCCTATTGATTTTCAAGGTCAATGGTCAAATATCAAAGTCAAAATGGATTTGACATTACAAACCTTGTGAACAGGAAAGAGACAAGATCTATCATCATAGAATCGCCAAAACTTCTATAAATGTTTCCCAAGAAGAGAGAATGAACCCAACTGAATTTCAAGGTAAGGGTCAAAGGTAAAGGTCACCATGGACTTGTTAGTAAAATCCCTGTGAACAGGATAGAACCAAAGCATTCATCACAAAAGCATCAAACCTTCCACAAATGGTACACATGGAGTTGATGAACCCTACTGATTTTCATGGTCAAAGGTCAAGGTCACAATGGACTTGGCATTAAAAACATTGAGAACAGGATAGAACACAAAGCAATCATCTTTGAATCATCAAATCTAATGTTCCCCATAGAGAGCGGATTAACCCTTTTGATTTTCAAGGTCAATGGTCAATAGCCAAGGTCACAGTCTCTTCTCGTATTCTTAAAAGACTCCCATCATAGTTTTCCTAGTATTTCAGTATACTCCAAGTTTCAAAGCAGTAATTGCATATTGCAAATATAGCAGGTCTATTTTGAACTTTATTTTTTCAATTTCTTCATCGAGGATCACTGCCTTGAGGTCCCAGATACAACTATCATATGCAAAGATTGGGCGAACAAGTCCTTTATATGTTGTCCCCTTTAACATCCTGAGGACACTGATATATGGGGCGCCGTTATACTATTTATTCCCTATTTATAGATATACATAATTATTTATGAATATCCATAATATGATTTATGGATATCCATAATAACGGATTAAATAGTAAAACGGCACCTCATTCTGACGAAGATTTCGACCCAGGAGAACAAGCGTTTTATTTGCCTTAGTATACATGTCGCTAATATGTGTATTCCATCTCAAAACGTGTGTGATTGTCACACCCAATGTGTTTAACGGAATCCACATCTCGAGGACCGTTCCCTCCTAGGTGTAAGACGCCTCAATTTTATTGGCTATCTTCCTAGTTATCCGCATAAAATTGCATCAACGGGCTAATTTATCATGCCCCATTTTTGTGCCGAACATCCACAAGTATATATATTTAGTTTCAGTATCCCTAATTTCCCGGTAGCAAACACAGTCGTCTGCGATCATTCATATTTCTGGGTCAGAGTCTGTGGAAATTTATTTATAATAGACAGGGAGACTAACAGTGGACCAAGAACAGTCCCTTGTAGGACCCCAGACAAAACTGGAGCCCACTCCCAAGATTCACCCGTTTACAACAACTCGCTGTTTTCTGTAGCAAAGAAAGGAGTATTTGAGAAATTTTCCCACTATACCGTAATCAGATCATTTGAATTTCAGTAGTTCATGAGGGTGTGTGTCAAAAGCCTTCTAGAAGTCCAGAACGAATGTGTCAACCTGCCCCCGCGAGGCGGTTCTAACGGGCATCTACAATCTAGTTTTAATCATAAATAAGATAAAAATAATGTGTACCACCGTTTACCCCAGTACTATATAAAAGTGGGATTTAAGGGGGTCAAAATTATGTTGGCGTGTTTTGGGGAAATCCAGGTAGCGGTCATTTACAAAAAAAAAAAAAAAAAAAAAAAAGAGGTATGTGTACCGCTGTGAGTTCAGAGTGTTGCGTACATGTTAGAGAGTTATCTGTAGATTTTGTTTGCATGTACTGGAATTAAACGGCCCAGTCAACACTATTTTAGATTATTTTTGAGCCGGTCAGTTTCCCTATCCACACTTTTCCTGGTCAGGCTAATACATAAGCGGTTAACCAGTACAGTGCACATTTTTTGCCAGAAACTGACAACTGCCCTTCTTGAATCAGCTAAAGGGAGAGAATGACCGTATCAATCTCCACGAAAGAGTTATCAGTAGAATCTGGACTGGAATCGTGTTGGGTTTTGCAAACAGTGTAGACCCATATCAGAACGCGGTGTCTGATCAGGTCTACATGTTTGCTTAGGGTATAATTATTTAAGGGTTTAACTAAACAATTCAAGTTCCCATTCAGGGTCATTTCAGAGATACTCGATCTATCAGTGCTGCCAGTGCTTTGATTTATTTACCCTTTCACCCTTGAGTTTCCGGAGTGGACTATACCATCACAGACTTTGGGCACGCCCATTCTACTAAATATAGTGTCTAGCTTAAAAGCGTTATCAGGATAGCAAGTAATATATCTTAATAAGGTGGATCACTATGAGCCATCTTATCAGGATCTACATTGTTTGCATAAGTATCTGTGCTGGGCTTCAGGATTGAAAGGGTTAACCTTTGTTGTAGTTACAGGCTTAATTATTACGCAGTAAACAATCACCAGAATCGAAAGGGATACGCTTAAACCTCAGATTGTACCAGACTGTTTAGGAACACTGTCATCTATTTCAAACTCATATAGACATACCGTCATCTATTTGTATTTCAAACTCATATAGACATACCGTAATCTATTTCAAACACTGAATTTTAATTTTGGGACATTCAACAATGAAATATCAGGAGTATATTCAGGACTGTACTGATTGAAAATAAAACAATAATCAAAACCGAATACCCTTTCGACGATTAAAACGAAAAACATAGTTCGTTATTAAAATCCAGAATGTATCAAAAATAGAATGCGAATGGCAAAAATTCAGATTACAGATGTATATTTGAATGTAGTCGCAAATTAGAGTTGCTAAAAAAGCCTTTTAATTTTATCTATAACGCGAACTTCTGTAACTGACAATTCGCATACATCAATGAAAAGTCAAGTTTCATGAATACATAGTCCGTGTCTCAAACTCATCACAAATGGCGCTGCGTTGGTACGCAGCGCAATGAGACCGGCCCGCGCACATCGGGGCTTGAAGAAATAGATGGGCTGCATGATGCTTCTATGCAGAGCTGAAATCTGACCGCACAGGGGTACTGGTAAACCGCTTAGAGGATCTAAGTCTGCCAAAGCAAAGCGGCGCGAGTCTAACCGTCCAGTCTTATAAACCCTATTGGTTTCATTGGGCGACAAGGCTTGAGATGTCACTTCATCTCAATGTCGGGTAAAAGTCCAACAAAACTGGAAGCTACGTCTCCAAAATGACATATACGGTGTTGTCGGGGACTTTAAACCCCAAATAAAACAAACAAAAAATACATGAGATATCTGTTTCTCCAAAACGTCAATTTTCTGATGGCATAAAAATATCAAAGATAGTCATTACGCAAACACGCCTATACAAATACATTGCCACCTTTATTGCCGAAAAAATGAAAATCAATGAACAATTGTGATATTTTTCTTATCGAGGCGGTTCTAACGAGACCCACAATCTATATTTTAGAGCAGAAATCAGAAAAATCTATATAAAAGTGGGTTTCAAGGGGGTCACAGTTATATAGGCGTATTTTCGTAATGAAAGATCAGCCCCGTCGTAGCCAGCCAAGCAAACCTACTACAAAGTCTAATGTTGCTGCTGTGGTAAATATGGGAAAACAAGATACAAGGTTCACGGTGAAAGAAATTGCTGATAGTGTTGATGTTTCATTGGGGACAGTTCATAAAATTTTGAAATGTAGAAAGATTTGTGCACGATTACTAGGGCTGGCTAATCGCAGCTGAAAAGATAATCGATTATCAGTCCTGTCATTGCGATCGATAATCGATTAGTTATCGCTAAGGTTTTTGTCATGATTTTAACTGTCTGACTTTCTGTCTGAGCATGACTCTTACCATATGATGCACTTTACCATATGTATATTTGAACAGACAGGCCTGAGCAAACAGTGTTGACCCAGTTGAGACGCCGCATAATGCGGCGTCTCATCAGGGTCTGCACTGTTTGCTATTTTAGGCATGACTTTGGGTAGTAAATTGTACCTCTCGAGTAACCGATTAAAAGCAAATCAGAAATGATAATCATTTTTGTGGAATTTATCGATCGATTAATCGATTATACGATTAATCATGTCAGCCTTAACGATTACAATGGTCCCGCATCTCTTGGCCAAAAAACAAAACATCACCCGTGTAAAAATTGCGAAAGTTTTTTTGAAAAAGTACAAAAATGTTGACAACGTACAGTGTACAATTTCGGAGCTGTTTTAAGGTGATGAAGCCTGGGTATAATATTAGTAAGCCGCAAAGCCCGTCATTGCCAAAAGAATTAAAAGCGCTGCCAAAGTTTTGCATGTACGGAACCCGGGAAGGGACATGATTTTTTATTTTTATTATGTTGTGCGAACAAGATAACATCTTGAGCGGACAAGATATTATCTTGTTCGGACAACATATTATCTTGTGCGGACAAGATAATATCTTGTCCGCACAACATCATATCTTGTCCGCACAACATATTATCTTGTTTGCACAACATAGATCTTGGGAAGTTGTGCGAACAAGATATTATCTTGTGCGGACAAGATAATATCTTGTGCGGACAAGATATTATCTTGTGCGGACAAGATAATATCTTGTACGGACAAGATAATATCTTGTATGGACAAGATAATATCTTGTGCGCACAAGATAATAAGTTGTGCGAACAAGATAATATCTTGTCTGCACAAGATCTATGTTGTGCAGACAAGATATTATCTTAACAAGATAATATCTTGTTCGCACAACTTAATATCCTGTGCGGACAAGATAATATCTTGTCTGCACAAGATAATATGTTGTCCGCACAAGATAATATCTTGTGCGCACAAGATAATATGTTGTCCGAACAAGATAATATCTTGTCTTGTGCGTACAACTTATAAAATAAAAAAAAATCATGTCCCTTCCCGGGTATGCGTGTTTTTTTTTTTTTTTTTTTTTTTTGTTGCTTTTTTTTTTTTCAATTGTAATGGATCCACTGTCCAAATTCCCATACCAATTGGTAAGACAATCACAAGTAAATTTTATCAGAAAGATGTGTTGTCAAAAGTAATGGCACATTGTGAGAAACGTATATGTTACAACGCATAATGTAGTAATGTAGTAATTACTACATTTTGATTTTTTTTACTACATTATGCGTTGGCATAGTCGACGCGAAATGAAGTAAAAAAATTATTTCATTTCGCGTTGATATGCACCATATCGACGCATAATGAAGTAATGATGGTAGAACATAGCTGTCTTCGAAAAGACTTAGGAAGCAATACAGTTACATTCCTACAATTTAGACCAAATTTGAGACGGTTCAAAAGTGGTCTTTAAGACCACAGTTGAACAGTCCAAAAGACGGTCTTCCACAAAAGCACACTGAAGGTCAAAATCACAAAGAAAAAGGTTTATTGGGCGGCATCTCAATGTCGGGTAAAAGTCCCATGAAATTGGAAGCAACGTCTCCAAAATGACCTAAATAGTGAGACGGGGACGTTAAACCTCAAATCAAACAAATCAAACAAAAGACAGACAGGCAGACAGACAGACAGACAGACAGACAGACAGACAGAATGGACAAAAACTATATACCCCCTTGCATACTTCGTATGCCGGGAGTATAAATAGATGGGCTGCACGATGCTTCCACGCAGAGCTGATACCGCCCGTACATGAGTCCTCGTAATCTGCTTAGAAGGTCTAAGCCTGTCCAGGAAAACTGCTGCGAGTCGGCCCATCCATGCATATAAACCCTATTGCTTTTAATTGGACGGCAGCGATTGAGATGTCATTTCATCTAAATATCGGGTAAAAGTCCCATAAAATTTGAAGCAATGTCTCCAAACTGACCTAAATAGTCTTGACGGGAACGTTAAACCTCAAATCAAACAAACAAACTGTTGACGCATAATGAAGTAAAATTAAGTATGCCACCCATCGCCGCAAAATGAAATAATTCTTTCATTTTGCTCAAACCTCTTAGTATCGACGCATAATGTAGTAAAAACGACATTTTATTTCATTTCGCGTCGACTATGCCAACGCATAATGTAGTAAAAATTTCAAAATGTAGTAATTATTACATTACTACATTATGCGTTGTAACACGTATACCTGCAACCGGTTTAAGGAGTCCGTGTCTTTTCATTGACAACGCAATGCTCATAAGTGTGCTCTTGTAAGAGGAAAATGTAGATTCGCCAGAACTTAGTCCCCGATACTTTGTCCGTTTTTCTTTATGAATCCCCATTACGCAAACACGCCTATACAAATACATTGCCATCTTTATCGCTGAAAAAAAAAAAAGAAAATTAACATGAAAAATTGTGATATTTTTCTTATTTCAGCTCAAAATATAGATTGTGGGCACTCGTTAGAACCGCCTCATCGAGGCGGTTCTAACGAGTACCCACAATCTTTATTTTAGAGCAGAAATAACAAAAATAAGGTTTACCCCCGGAAACCCCAGTTTTACTATATAAAACTGGGGTTCAAGGGGGTCATAATTATATAGGCGTGTTTTCGTGATGCAAAATGCACTTGGTTGTGGAAATGACTAGTGTCTTCAGGGTATACCTAAACATGCCTATTTCTTTGCCTTTACAGAATGGATTTCGAGACTTGAAAAGTGTTTTTTTTTTTTTTTTTTTTTTTTCGTTAAGGGGGACTACTTCGAAGGGTTGTTTGTTTGTTTGATTTGAGGTTTAACATCCCCGTCAACACTGTAAAGGTCATTTTGGAGACGTTGCTTCCAATTTTGTGGGACTTTTACCGAAATTAAGATGAAATGACATCTCAAGCCCTGTCGCCAGATGAAACCAATAGGGTTTATTAGCATGGAAAGTCCGCCTCGCACCGCGGTTCCTGGCCCGGCTTAGATCCTCTAAGCGGTTTACCAGCACTAGTGCGCGGGCCGGATTCAGCTCTGATTGGAAGCATCTTGCAGCTCATATATTTCTTCAAGCCCCTATGAGCGGGGGCCAAAACGCGCCATATAGAACTTCCAATGATAGCATTAAATGGACGACCATCGTACAAGAGGACACTGGGTGCAGAAAATTTAACGAAAGTATGCCGAATTCTTTAATACCGTTTTTAAAAACAGATCTATTCATAAATTTACCGTGTCTTAATAGCGGAATTTCACTACAAATAGTTACCACTTCATTTGATTTCCTGCGTCTTCCAGAAGAAACGCATCCGTTGGAGCTATTGTCTTCATTTTTTTCATTGTCTTAGATAATAATGCATTTTATGAGATCATAATACTTGCACCTGGTTGATTTGCATTTATGCTAAATGTTCAAGGGCCTGTGGCCTCTCGCATTCAACATAGAAATGACAATTCTATGTAACTTTTTTGCAATAAAATTTATCTTATCATCTATTCATTACGAAAGCACGCCTATACAAATACATTGTAAACTTTATCACCAGTAAAACGAACATCTTAAGACAAAAAAGTGTGTTATTTTTTCTTATTTCTGCTCAAAACATAGATCGTAGGTACTTGTTAGAACCGCCTCATCGAGGCGGTTCAAACGAATACCAACAATCTATATTTTAGAGCAGAATTTTTTCTTATTTCTGCTCAAAATATAGATCGTAGGTACTCTAACGAATGCCAACAATCTATATTTTGGAGCAGAAATAAGAAAAATCGATAAGGTGGTTCTAACGAGTACCTACAATCTATATTTTAGAGCAGAAATAAGAAAAATACTGTTTACTCCTGTAAACCCCAGTTTTACTATATAAAAGTTGGGGTCAATGGGGTCAGAATTATATAGACGTGGATTCGTGATGGGAAGAACTGACAGCACCATTGAGTCCATTGTCTCTGAGAATAGGCTTGGAAAATGGTCCAATTATGTGAATAAATCAGTGAAACGAATCTCCCTAAACCCCACTTTTTATAGAGAAAACTGGGGTTTACGGAGATATACATCATTTTCTTATTTCTGCACCACGATACAAGTTGTGAGTAATCATTAGAACCGCCTCAGTTAGGCGTTTCTAACGAGCACCCACAACCCATGTTTGCAGTATAAATAAGTGAAAAAAAAAAAAGGATTTTCATCAGAAAAGTAGCCATTTTGGAGATGTGAAAAAATTCACAATGTCGCACGGGTGTGTTATCGTAATGGTGTAAATTCATATACGCCCTAGCCCCTCCCCACCCCCACAACATACACACACACGTCCAAACGGACACTGACAGTCAGTGTAGACCCAGATCAGACGCCGAAGATCAGGGTCTGCAATGCAGCGAAAGAGTTTTAGTCAAACGTCACGTGAACAAGTCCGTGAAATGAAGACCTCCCTAAACCCCAATTTATATAGAGAAAACTGGGGTTTATGGGGGTATACTTTATATTTGTTATTTCTGCTCCAAGACCTAGGTTGTGGGTACTCGTTAGAACCGCTTCATTGAGGCGGTTCTTACGAGCACCCTCAACCTATGTTTTGAGCATTTATAACAAAATATCAAGGATTTTCATCAGAAAAGTAGCCATTTTGGAGATGTGAAAAAAATCACAATGTCGCACGGGTTAGTTATCGTAATGGTGTAAATTCATATACGCCCTAGCCCCCCCCCCCCACTCCCCACAACACACACCCACACCCAAACGGACACTGACAGTCAGTGTAGACCCAGATCAGACGCCGTAGATCAGGATCTGCAATGCAGCGAAACAGTTTTAGTCAAACATAACGTGGACAAGTCCGTGAAATGAAGACCCCCCTAAACCCCACTTTATATAGAGAAAACTGGGGTTTACGGAGATATACATCATTTTCTTATTTCTGCTCCAAGATACAAGTTGTGGGTAATCATTAGAACAACCTCAGTTAGGCGTTTCTAACGAGCACCCACAACCCATGTTTGCAGTATAAATAAGTGAAAAAATACGGATTTTCATCAGAAAAGTAGCCATTTTGGAGATGTGAAAAAAATCACAATGTCGCACGGGTGTGTTATCGTAATGGTGTAAATTCATATACGCCCTAGCCCCCCCCCCCCCCTACCACCCACCCCCACAACACACACACATACCCCCAAACGGACACTGACATTCAGTATAGACCCAGATCAGACGCCGTAGATCAGGATCTGCAATGCAGCGAAACAGTTTTAGTCAAACGTCACGTGAACAAGTCCGTGAAATGAAGACCCCCCTAAACCCCACTTTATATAGAGAATACTGGGATTTATGGGGGTATACTTTATTTTTCTTATTTCTGCTCCAAGACCTAGGTTGTGGGTACTCGTTAGAACCGCCTCACTCAGGCGGTTCTAACGAGCACCCTCAACCTATGTTTGAGCATTTATAACCAAAAAAATCAAGGGTTTTCATCAGAAAAGTAGCCATTTTGGAGATGAGAAAAAATGCACTATGTTGCACGGGTTAGTTATCGCAATTGTGTAAATTCATATACCCCTAGGGTCCCCACACACATACACACACCCAAACGGACACTGACAGTCAGTGTAGACCCAGATCAGACGCCGTAGATCAGGATCTGCAATGTTTGCAAGCACAAGAATTGATGGGAAAAGCGAAACCGTTTTAGTCAAAGTTCATGTCCATTTTCCCTGCCTACATCAAGAGACAATTTCCGACCCCCGCCCATAGGGGCTTGAAGAAATATATGGGCTGCATGATGCTTCCACGCAGAGCTGAATCTGGCCCGCACACTAGTACTGTTAAACCGCTTAGAGAATCTAAGCCTGTACAGGAACCGCGGTGCGAGGCGGACCGTCCATGCTAATAAACCCTATTGGTTTCATTGGGCGACAGGGCTTGAGATGTCATTTCATCTCAATGTCGGGTAAAAGTCCCACAAAATTGGAAGCAACGTCTCCAAATGACCTTTACAGTGTTGACGGGGACGTTAAACCTCAAATCAAACAAACAAAATCAAGAGACCAATCAGCCCACCAGTGCTGTCGACTTAAAGTACTCATAATTCGATAAAAATCAGAAAAAAGATACGTTAACTGCTAATATTTACATTATTTTTCATCCAGAAAATTTTATGATTAACCCATATGTCACCGGTCGAGGTCATATGAGCCCCGCCAAGCGCATTTTGTGTCTTCGAGCATTCCGTCATGACAAATTTTAACTGCGCATGCCCAGCCATTCAGAGGGGCCAGGGATTTGGCTTTCTGTCTGAAGGTTCAGCTTGATTCACTGCTTGTATGAGCGAGCAGCGAAGGTTCTGGCGAGACTGCGCGGATGCGCAGGCTCGCCTGAACCTTCGCTGCTCGCACAGGCGATAAGTACCAAAATCGCTTGACGGGGCCCATATTATTGGATAATAACAACTTGAAATCTAGACTAAGATGATAATACGCTCTTTAATCCTTTGCCCCCCCCCCCCCCCCCCCCCCCGCCAATCGGTGCTTGAAGAAATTGATGGGCTGCATGATGCTTCCACGCAGAGCTGAAACCGACCACACAAGAGTACTGGTAAACCGCTTAGCCCAGACAAAGCGGTGCATGTCGGATCGTCCATGCTTATAAACCCTATTGGTTTCATTTGACGACAGGGCTTGAGATGTCATTTCATCTCAATGTCAGGTAAAATGCCCATAAAATTGGAAGCAGCGTCTCCAAAATGACCTATACAGTGTTGACGGGGACGTTAAACCTCAAATCAAACAAACAAAGTCTTAACCCTTATCTTGCTGAATATTCATTTAAGCCACATCCATTTCTGTCTATCAACCAATCGAATTACTTCTTCAGAAGCCATCTGATCAGGATCTACACTGTTTGCAAACATAGGGGTTGTCGTGAACAGCAGGACGAGGGTTAAATCCTTATCCTTCAGTTCACGACAAACCCGAGATTAGCAAACAGTGTAGATCAGGATCTTATAGTGTTTGTCATTCAGTTTGCGATTTTAAATGAATATATTACATCAAGTAATTTGATTGGTTGAAATGAAAATGGGTGTGGCTAAAGTAAGTTATGTAGCGGAATAAGGGTTAATTGGGTCATTTCGATAACACACCCGTTGGACATAGTGCATTAATTTTTCTGATGAAAATTGCACGACCCGCTGAAAAAGCAACCGACTGAAGTCGGTTGATTTCTAAGAATGCCCTAAAATCACCGTGTCATTCTGTCATTCGGTCAGTCTGTCAGTCTGTCCGTCCGTCCGTAACCCGTTTGTGAAAATTGGTGATTGTGACTTAACCGCTTGGAATATTTAAACAATTTTTGGCATAATGATAGATATCAATGAGATCTAACCAATGAACTTGCGAAATATTACATTCCATTTAGTATAGCCTCGCCGAGGCGAAAAATGTGAAAATTTTCGAACTGCTTCTCCTCGGAAACCGTTGGGCCGATTGAAGTCAAATTTCATATGGAGCCTCTATGGGATGGGGGAAACCAAAATTTGCTCATGGGGTCCAGGTCACATGACCAAAATGGCCGCCAAGCTATATATGGTCTGTATGTCTGTCTGTCCGTAACCCGTTTGTGAAAATTGGTGATAGTGACTTAGCCGCTTGGAATATTTAAACAAGTTTTGGCATACTGATAGATATAAATGAGATCTAACCAATGAACTTGCGAAATATTACATTCCATTTAGTATAGCCTCGCCTAGGCGAAAAATGTGAAAATTTTCACTGCTTCTCCTCGGAAACCGTGGGGCCGATTGAAGTCAAATTTCATATGGAGCCTCTATGGGATGGGGGAAACCAAAATTTGCTCATGGGGTCCAGGTCACATGACCAAAATGGCCGCCAAGCCATATATGGTAAAAACCCTTCAAAAGTAGTCTTCTCCAGAACCAATGGGCAGATTTCCACGAAACTTGATAAATAGCCTCTGGGACGTAGGCCCATCATAAATTGCTAAAATGGTGACCCTGGGTTGACCTTGATCTTCTTTGGGTCCGTCCGTAACCCGGTTGTGAAAATTGGTGATAGTGACTTAACCGCTTGGAATATTTAAACAATTTTTGGCATATTGATAGATATCAATGAGATCTTACCAATGAACTTGCGAAATATTACATTCCATTTAGTATAGCCTCGCCGAGGCGAAAAATGTGAAAATTTTCGAATTGCTTCTTCTCGGAAACCGTTGTGCCGATTGAAGTCAAACTTCATATGGAGCCTCTATGGGATGGGGAAAACCAAAATTTGCTCATGGGGTCCAGGTCACATGCCCAAAATGGCTGCCAAGCCATATATGGTAAAAACCCTTCAAAATAGTCTTCTCCAGAACCACTGGGCAGACTTCCACGAAACTTGATAAATAACATCTGTGACGTAGGCCCATCATAAATTGCTAAAATGGTGACCCTGGGTTGACCTTGACCTTCTTTGTGCCTAGGTCAAACTTTGACACATATGCTTTTGTATTGGAAAAGTAAGAATGCATTTTATCCTGCAAACGATTCAGAATACAGTACTAAAGTATAAGATATATTTTTGCTCCTTACGATAAGGCGCATTTATTGGGGGAACCGTTTTAGGTCCAGGTCACATGACCAAAATGGCCGCCATACCCATATATGGTAACACTCATAAGCTTAAAGCATTCGGCGGGTCGTGCACTTCAGCTGAAGCACTGGTTTGTGATATTTTTCTTAATTATAATCCAAACATAGCTTTGGGTTTGCTCGTTAGAACCGCCTCATGGAGGCGGTTCTAACGAGTACCCACAACCTATGTCTTGGAGCTAAAATAAGGACCCCAGTTTTCGCTATATAAAGTAGGGTTTAGGGGGGGGGTCATTTCACGGACTTGCAAACGTTATTTCATGGTGGGCTTTATGCAATACGTGCATATACAAGCATTTTAAACAAAACGAAAGAAAAAAAAAACATTCTGAGGATGAACAACCTATTGTGTTAAGTGTTATATATTAAATTAAATTAAATTAAAAGGAGATAATAACTATAGGCTGAGCCTACTTCCAATCCTTTGATATTTGTATGTATATTTGTCGCACATATGTATTCGTGTCATGAAATTTTAAATAAATAAATAAATAAATACATACATAAATATTAAACTGCGCCTTCGCTTCAATATTTCCCAGCAGGTTTTGGCTGTTACCCTTACACAGAATTCGTTGGACAATATAAAACATATTTGTGAATATCTGGAAACTATAGAAATTTTCTGGATGTTCGGGAAGGGTCATGAATTTTTTTAATATGTTGTGCGAACAAGATATTATATTGTGTGCACAAGATAATATGTTGTGCGCACAAGATATTACCCTGTGCGGACAACATAATTTACTTTGTGCGGACAACATATTTTCTTTTGCGCACAAGATAATATCTTGTTCGCACAACTTAATATCTTGTCCGCACAAGATATTATCTTGTTCACACACCAAATTATCTTTTTTGCACAACATAGATCTTGGAAAGTTCTGCGAACAAGATATTATGTTGCCCGCAAAAATGTAAAGGTGTGCGAACAAGATAATATCTTGTGCGCACAAGATATTAAGTTGTCCTCACAAGATTTATGTTGTGTGGACAAGATATTATTAATTGTGCGGACAAGATAATATCATGGTTGCACAACTTTATATCTTGTACGCACAATATATAATGTTGTCCGCACAGAAGATAATATGTTGTGCGAACAAGATATTATCTTGTTATAATAAAAAAAATCATGTCCCTTCCGCGGTTTCGTAGTTCTTTAACCTTTGTGTTTTGGTCTCTTTCGTCATTATATATATGACAAGAAGTTAGTATATATACAGTCGAACTTCAATGGCTCGAACACCTTTGGGACCGCGAAAATCTGTTCGAAACAGGGGTAGTTCGAGCCACTGAGGTTACTGTCAGGAGGCATAACGAGATACTTTTAGACATCTTTTCGGTGTTCTATAATGAATATGTATGCTGTGTGTACTCATTAGAATCGCCTCATCGCGGCGATTCTAATGAGTACACACATCATGCATTTGCAAGATAAAAGACTAAAATCTCCTTAATTATCCCCCACTATTTCTAATGTAGAGGCTTTCGCTAGGGGCTCAAGAATGGGTTCGACTCATCCATGGTAAACGAGCCATCGGTGTTCGAGCCATCGAAGTTCTACTGTATTTCGTTTTCTTTATCGTTGTTCAATAGGGCATAGGCATTAACGCTCATTTCGCCCAGACTTACCGCGAAGTTTTGATCACACACTTTTTTAACACTTTGGCATAACCGTTTTGCATAGGCCTCTACGTTATATATATGTATTTTGAATTACTTATACGTCTTTAACTTGTTCATACCTGCGGAGCTTATACCCTGTTCTGAACTTATCACTTTTTACGATACCCAGGAACATAGCAAAAAGAAAATCATTTGTACGCAAACCAAAGAGAATGCTTTAGGGAGCAAATTCTTTCCTGTAAGTGCGGTCCCCCGTGCCAAAGGAGGAAACTATGCTAGCTAATAAAAAGTGTTCCGTATATCCTAGACACATACAGTTTTTCTTCTTCATCAACATCTTCCTCTTTTCTTCTTCTTTTTCTTCTTCCTCTTCTTTTCTCTGCTTCTTTTTCATCTTCTTCTTCTTCTTCTTCTTCCACTTCTCTGTGCTTCTTCTTCTTCTTCTTCTTCTTCTTCTTCTTCTTCTTCTTCTTCTTCTTCTTCTTCTCTGTGCTTCTTCTTCTTCTTCTTCGTCTTCTTCTTCGTCTTCTTCTTCCTCTTCTCTCTGCTTCTTCTTCCTCTTCTCTCTGCTTCTTCTTCTTCTTCGTCGTCTATTTTTAACGTTTGTAATGTGTACGCAAGTGCGTATCTGCGTACAGGTAGCTACGCCCCTGATACCATGGTTAAATATGATCTATAAAAAAGGTTATCCTTTGGAAGCAAGGAATGCACCACAGAACTGAAAGGCTATTTATATCCGCGCCTGAGTGAGGTTCTAACAAGCGCCCCACTAAATAATATGAAAGCACTGACAGCCCTGTTAGGTTAATTGTCTGTCATAGTGCTGGGAAGATATCATCCAGGACTGAGATAGACTGTTCCGTTTAACCATTAATAATCGACCTTATTTATGGAGGGTAGCACATTTAGTAAACCAGTACTAATCTTCCATGTTGTCCTCCTTTTTGTTACTCGAAACTGTTGATTGCCCTAAACTGTCCATATGTCACCATCACGTGAACAAGTCCGTGAAATAAAGACCCCCTAAACCCCACTTTATATAGAGCAAACTGGGGGTTACGGGGGTAAACAGTATTTCCTATATTTCTGCTCCAATACATAGGTTGTGGGTACTCATTAGAACCGCCTCAATGAGGCGGTTCTAACGAGCACCCAAAACCTATGTTTGGAGTAGAAATAAGAAAAATATCCTTTTTGGAGGTTAAAAAAAATGTACTGTATCACACGGATGTGTTATCGTAATTACTAATATTAGAGTTTAAGACTTCAACACGGCAATTCTTACACCTTTTCTTTACAAAAGTAGTTCTTGAAATGCAACAATTCTTACATGAAGGTTTTACACGATCTTCCGGACCAGCTGCTAAGCAAAATAAAAGGATGCACATCACATTTTGATTACTTTCATAAAGATTAACTCTGATTATTTTACATACTCGAGTACCATATATCGGGGCCGGTAGCTCAGTTGGTAGAGTGTCCGCTCAGGGGAACGGGAGGTCACAGGTTCGATCCCGGGCCGCGACATACCAAAGTCGTTAAAAATGGTACTAGCTGCTCCTCGCTTGGCACTCAGATTAACGGGGTAGAGCTAGGACTGGTCGACCCAGTGTCAGGATAATGTGACTGGGTGTGGTATCATGTAATGTGTCTGGGACATGATACTTCAGTTAGGCAGCACTTTAAAAGTGAGCATTGAGCTCCCTGTCGCAACCAGACACCGTCGTGATATGACTGAAAAATTGTTGAAAGCGACGTTAAACCCGAATTCACACACACACACGAGTACCATATAAAAAGATCAGTTGATGAATATTATAAGGTTCTGAAGGAACTTAGTGAACACTTTGTATGTGAAGTTGTGTTTCAAGCTTACCAACTTTGTACATTTTGCTATGCCCTGACTGTGAATATGCTCACTTAGAAGACGTATAACTGCTATAAGCACTTTAGTCACAGAAATTAATATAAAGCTGTCCACAAGATATCGTTTTATTATGTTTCTCATTTGTTTCAAATGAAGTTCATAAGGACAGAAAACATATTTACAATTCATCCATAATAATCAGATATCGCTGTGTTTCTTGACTGTAAAAATTGCACTTTTCTAACAATTCAACTGAAGATTGTTGGTTGAAATATTGTCAAAATAATGTAAATAACATAAAATCGGATTTATAAGGGAACTACAAGAGTATGTTTACGTGATGAAAACGAAATTTGATAACAACTAGCCAATATTGCTTAATAATAATAATATTAATAATAATAAGTATTAAATAATAATTATAATAATGTTAATATCACAACAACAACTACTATTTCTACTACTACTGATAATAATGTTAATCATAAAAATGATGATGAAAAGAATTAAACTACTACTACTACTACATGGGCCCCTGCCCATCGGGGTTTGCAGAAATAAAATGTGCTGCATAATGTTTCCACGCAGAGCTGAAACTGACCACACATGAGTACTGGTAAACCGCTTAAAGGTTCTAAGCCTGCCCAGGCAAAATGGGGCGAGTCGGCCAGCCCCTACATATAAACATTTTGGTTTGTTTGGGCGTTAGGGCTTGAGTTGACATTTCAACTCAATGCCGGATAAAAGCTCCACAAAATTGGAAGCAAAGTCTCCAAAATTACCAAAATGGTGTTGACGGGGATTCATCCAAACTACTTTTACTAATTCTGCTACTTATGATAATGATAATTTTAATACTAAACTCAGTTATAATAATAATTAATATTACTTATACTACAACACTTAGTATTAGCCTGCTCAGGCAAAGTGGCGCGAGTCGGACAGTCCATGCATATAGACCCTATTCATGTATTGGTTTCATTGGGTCGCAGGACTTGAAATGTCATTTCATCTCAATGTAGGGTAAAACTCCCCTAAAATTGGAAGCAGCGTCTCCAATATGACCTAAATAGTGTTGTCGGGGACGTTAAATCTCATACTACACTTATTACTACTCCCACTACTTCTACTACTACTGCTACTAC
The DNA here is from genome assembly GCA_963580285.1 of Lucinisca nassula. Taxonomy (NCBI): domain Eukaryota; kingdom Metazoa; phylum Mollusca; class Bivalvia; order Lucinida; family Lucinidae; genus Lucinisca; species Lucinisca nassula. The sequence goes on along the minus strand of OY757025.1, from coordinate 123,006,293 downwards.
AACAATAATAATGATAATAATAATTCCAATAATCCAAACAATGATTATAATAATTATACCTACTACTATTTCCACCATTACTTCAACTGCTACTGCAACAAGCTTTTACAGCAAGTATTATGATTATTATTGTTTTTATTATTATTGTAATATATGTGTTGGGAAAAATGAATAAACACTTGCAGAAAATTCATCAGTAATAATAATAAATTTAAAAAACCGATGACTAAGTTGATAATAATAATAATAATAATAATAATAATAATAATAATAATAATAATAATATATAAACATACACGGAATTAATGGACTCCTGTTGTTCTTGTTGTTGAAAAGGAGGATGCTAGTACATGTATAAAGAAGACTAGTCTCTTTGTTGATTGCGCTTGTCGTTTTGTTATATCTCTAAGGCCTGGCCCATTGATCAGGTTTGTCTTTGGGTATCTGTGATGCTTATATTATTTTATTTTGGATAGCGTATTGGCCATTTTGTGGGAAAGTAACTGTCCTTTTGGCTTTCCGCTATTGATGTTTCCATTACGTCTGTTGTTTCATGTTTGTGCTTCTTTCCCAATGGTGTCTCTGATGGGAGCTGTGGGTTGATTGTATCGATTCCTGATCATTGCCTTCACTTCTATTGTCAAATTCAAATCTGTTACACTGTTAAATTCGACACAGTTTTCCACAGACATGACAAGACAATCGGTCATGTTGCATATAATACTGCGAATTCAGTTTTCATGTCGACACGGTCAAATAAGTCTAGTTTACAAGTTTATAACTGAACTAAGTCTATAACTTTCATTGCCTGTTCCTTTCCAAAATGGTGCAATCGAGTCACTTGATATGGCACTTTGTGTCATATCTTTTCTTGTTTCTTTTCCTGGGTAGAAACCATTACTAAGCCACGTGGAATAATATTAAAAGAGAAACGACCAGGAATTGATACAATCAGATCGCAAATTCTTCCCACAATATCAATAGGAAGTCGAATCATCGAGTGACGACAGTAAACAAAACGGGCCCTAGGTAAACCCAGTTAGCAGCTCCATCCCAAACAGGCGGAGACCCAGATGACAGAACACCCAAACCACTAATTAGGAGCAACACGCACAGTGGGGGAAACGGCGGTCTGAAACACCAACACGACAAACACCAAACCGGAAGGACAAATGCAACCAAAACTGAACAACAGAAAGGGGGGGGGTGCAGAATCATCAATAAACATAAATAATAAGGGAAAAAAGCAGAACCACTAACACAAAACATGAAAGAACCGGTAAAAATTACTGGTGGGTTTAAGTTAACCCCATGGGACCCTAAACCTCACCCTCACTTTCATTGCGGCTCAAACAAGTACCCGTTTGGTCCGCGTGAAGGTCATCCAACTCATCAGTAAATCAACTCGGTGGACAAAGAAGATATCACATAAAGGCCAAGTCGACACAAGGATGAGGACTCGACAGCAAAACGCGCCGAGCCATCCGGTGCTAAACACAACGCCACAGGAACACTGGAGCAAAAGAAAACCAAGAATAGAACACCGTTGGACCAAGCAGCAGACATAAAAAATTCCTGTTCCGGGCAATTAATGAACAGCATAAAGCCAAAGCCATCATTGAGTCTGAACCCCGATCCACCGGCGTGCAATTAAAGAGGAAAACATAATGTCTGACCGTGACTGGGTCAAACACAGTGCATTCAGACTGCTGAATAACATATACATGTATATTATATCCAATGCGTTTTTTCACGTTTAATAATTTTCTGAAAATTTTTCGAAAAATTAGGTTGGCCTTTAATGTTTCTTAATTTATATTTAATGTCGCCAAATAACTCAGGCTGTGACATCCCCTGCAGCAAAAGTCTATTTAATTCAACCTTAAATTTAGACATTAATTGATAGAATCGGCAATACAACTTAGAAAATGCTTTCCGAAGTTTATGATATCGATATCCCTGATGTCGCAGTTTAGCAGGTAAACTTTTATTACGAGTGTTTAAATCAACGACATGACTTGACACTCTTGCGAAGCGAATAAGCTGCAAAATCTAAACACCGTAAGATGGCGAACTAGGAATAGCATCATCTAAAAACGGAAATGTTACTATATTAAAATCAAATCATCGCGCAAATCATAAATTTTAGTTGAAACAAAACCATTTGAAATGTTCCATTTCCAATCCAATAACTGGGCTTCGATATCAAAATTACTGGCTTTCTTTAACTGCAGCTCGGATGGATAAATTTCATTTACCATTCCTTCAAAGTAACGGTTGTCAAAATTTAAAAGATCTTCTAAATATCTTAAGGTAGAGTTAATTTTGAGTGTTTGATTTGAGGTTTAACGTCCCAGTCAACACGGTAAAGGTCATTTTGGAGACGTTACTTCCAATTTTGTGGGACTTTTACTCGGCATTGGGATGCAATGACATCTCAAGCCCTGTCGCCCAATGAAACCAATAGGGTTTATAAGCATGGACGGTCCGACACGCACCGCTTTGCCTGGGCAGGCTTTGATCCTGTAAGCGGTTTACCAGTACTCGTTTGCGGTCGGATTTCAGCTCTGCGTGGAAGCATCATGCAGCCCATTTATTTCTTCAAGCCCCGATGGGCGGGGGCCGTAAGGTCTCCCTGCCCTACATCATAGTGTAGATTATATTTTCTTGTCCTTTGGGATCATTGATTTATTTAACTTCACTACAGCTGGTGTGTGGGAATGTGTGGCGGCGGAAAAACGCCTCCCTGCCCTACATCATAGTGTAGATTATATTTTATTGTCCTTTGGGATCATTGATTCCATTGTGGAATTTCGAAAATATCTGAGGATCACTGATGAGGCCTAATTGGCCGAAACTAGCTAGTCTGGCCCAGAAAACATGTACACGCCATATTTTTAAATTCTGCTGTATATTCCTTGCTTCCAAAGGATAACCCTTTTATAGAACATATTCAATAATGTCAGCTTGGCTTTGACTAGAAAGTGACATCATAAAATCTCGTTCATAACAAAACAAAAATAAATAAGCTACAGAGGGAGCACAATTTATACCCATCGGAATACCTACGATTTGTCTGTGTAACTTTGTTCCAAATCTATTGTGATTATCATCCAAAAGATAAGATAAAGTGTCTTACTATAGTTTAACAAGACCAAACTGTGTACTGTGTTAGATTTAATCTGATGAAAAGAATAAGATATTGCATGCAAGGGAAGTAGCGCCCTCACTTTGAAAAGTGTTTTCAATCAAATTATTGTGTTTTTCCTTTATCAAGTTATGAGGTAAAGTTGTGTATAGGGTGGAAAAATCATATGTAGACAGACTAGAAGCTCGAAAACCTCAACTTTATTTTCTTAAGTGCCGCACCAGAATTCTTTATAGATCAAAACAGTTTAACCTGATCTTTCATAGATAGGATCATAATATCTAATAACATGATTCTTTATAGCGGTGAGACACGAAGTTAATAATTTAGAAAGTTCAGTAGTCGTACAAGAACTGGAGACAGCAATAAAGTGGGCATTCAAGAATTTCATAAGAAGTTTGTTTTGGCTCCAGCAGACAAGGCCGATAATAATGTGGTCGTTGTTTGACGACTCCATTATGTTAACACTTTTCAGCAAGAACTTGGTGGTACTAAGGTTTATGAATTGCAGTCTTTGGCTGTAGAAAGGAAAGTATTTGATGACCATATTTGTCATTCAGCCAGCAAAATTGCTACATGTTTTACAGAAGGCCAAGAAAAGCTTCCTACGCTGTATTGGTTGCCTAAGTTCATAAAAGACCATACAAAGCGCGGTTTATTGCAAACTCAAACTCTTGTACCACCACTGAACTTTCCAAATCATTGACTTCATGTCTGACTGCCATCAAAAACACCTGATTAAATATTGCGACAAAGTCTTTGAATGATCAGGGAGAAATCTGGTCTACTAAAATTTTAAATTTTAAATAAGTTTTAAATAAACTGAAATCCAAAGGTTTTCGTGCCTCAAGTCTGTCTACTTATGATTTTTCCACCCTTTACATCACACTTCCTCATAGTCTTATAAAACGAAAAACTTAATCATTTAATAAAATGGACATTTCATATGGAAGACTCCCTCTATCTTGCATACAATGTAAAAAAATGCGTTTTTTTTCACTTCTGAAGAGCATAAAAATTATACTTTATGGTAATGTCAGAAAGTGTTAGAAGCTCTCAACCTTCTACGTCACAATATTTACACAAAATTTGAAACTAAGTTAGTTAGACAAGTTGTGGGTATTCCGATGGGTACGAATTTTGCACCCCTTGTAGCTGATCCGTTATTGTTTGTTATGAAAGAGACTTCATATTTTCCAGTTCTGTGGTGTATTCCTTGCTTCCACAGCATAACTCTTTCTAGAACTTATTTCATGGTGTCCTTTTCCGTTGAAAACCATTCTAAAATCATTGAAGCCTTTAGCTCGACTTCTAGATATTTGGAGTATTTATTAAATATTGACAATACCTATTTCGATGCTTTGATAAATTTACCTACCAGAACTTCAGTTTAATAAAGCCAGCTCTTCTGATACCGAGGATTTACATCTGTCTATTGTAGATAGGTTTGTTTCCTGCCAAATTTATGATAAACGCGATGATTTTGATTTTGATATTGTAAATTTTCCTTTCTTTGATGGTGATGTTGCTCGTGTGGTATCCAATGGCGTTTATATTTCGCAATTATTTCGATTTGCGAGAATGTCTAGTCGTGTAACTGACTTCAACACTCGTAATTAATTGTTAACTGCTAAACATCTTAATCAAGGTTATCGGTATCATAAACTATGCATTGCATTTTCAAAATTTTATAGACCTCATTCCGATTTAATTTCCAAATTCAATGTTGGGCTTAAATCTCTTCTGCAACAAGGTCTATCGGAACCCGTATTTTATGGTGACTTAGTATATAAATTCAGAAAAATACATAATTGAAATGACTTCAGCACCCAATTTCGTAAAATCATTCTTCGATATAAAAAGATTGGGTACAACATAAATATTACACGTCAGACTGCATACATGGAAGTTAACCCAATCACTGTTGACGGCTTTGCTTCAGTCTTTAGCTGCACGCCGGTTAGTCAGACCTCAGATTCTATGACGGTTCCAGCGAAAAAGCTTACTGAGAATTAGAGAGAATTCAATTTTTTTGTAATGTTGGTTGGTGCCTGGTGCTCTGTCTCTGGTCGGGCCCATTAGAGTTTAACTGTTGATTTTCTTTTGCTCCAGCATTTCAGTGGTTTCTTGCTGTTGAGTTCTCACCGTTGTTTCGTCTCTGTGATTGTTTGATTTTGTGTTCTTGGAGGTGTTGCACTGATGAGATAGGAGGCCTTCATGTGCACTGAACAAACTGTTTGTCTAAATCGCGACGGAAGTTAAGGCGAGGATTGCGGCCGCGTAAAATCGATTTAAGCCCCCACCCCCAGTGTAATTTGTTCCACTGACCGTCCCAAGGCGGTTTTTCTGTCGCGGTTTATTTTTGTTATTGTTTGTCTTTGAGTGTGTCTATCGCTTATATTATTTTGTTTTGGATACCCAATATGCCATTTTTTGGGAAAGTAACTGTCCTTTTGGCTTTCCGCTATTGATGTTTCCATTACGGACTGGTTATTTCATGTTTGTGTTTCTTTCCTTTTGGTGTCTCTGATATGAGCTGTGGGTTAATTGTATCACTTCCTGATAATTGCCTTCACATCTATTTTATATGGTCGTTTATGAAGCTTTGGTAACCAATACATTGTGGGAAGCTTATCCTTGCGTTCTTTAACATTCGGATGAAACCTTGAAGCTAGTTTGTAGCTGTGTCCATCAACAACTGACTTGTCTTCCAAATGTTCTGCTCGTAAGCCACGGTACCATTTAGTTCCTTTTTAAAGAGTTAAAATAATGCAGCCGTCAATCAACGACATTATTAGCAGCCTTATCTGCAAGAACCAAAACGTACTTCCCATGAAAGTTTTGGAAACCATGCTCCAAATTGCGGAAAGTAGATTTAGGTGTAGGCGGTAGAAGATTTGAATTTTTGGAATCAAATTCGAAACGTTTATTAATTAATTTAAAAATGTTAGCTCCTATTTTTTAAAGCACTATACTCAACACCTTCTCTTGCCGAAGGAAACTACATTTTATCATTGCCTTCACTTCTATTTTAGAACAGGGTACTCCTCGATCTCTTGTCCGATGCTTAAGCGCTATACAAAAATCCAATAGTTATAAAGCAAACAGTTTAAACCCTGATCAGACGCCACAGGAAGCGGCGTCTGATCAGGGTCTAAACTTTGTGCAAGTGTCCCAGCATATAAGCGCAGTCCACATTGGACCCCCGTCCATCGGGGCTTGAAGAAATAGATAGGCTGCATGATGCTTCCACGAAGAGCTGAAACCGACTGCACACGAGTACTGGTAAACCGCTTAGAGGATCTAAACCTGCCCAGGCAATGCGGTGCGGGTCGGACCGTCAATGCTTATAAACACTATTGGTTTCATTGGAAGACAGGGCTTGGGATGTCATTTCATCTCAATGTTGGGTAAAAGTCCCACAAAATTGGAAGCAACGTCTCCAAAATGACCTATACAGTGTTGACGGGGACGTTAAACCTCAAATCAAACAAACAAACAAAGCAGTTCATGTTATACTGATAACCACCATAACACAACAGTTTGATTTCGGAACAACAAGAATTTCGCATCTACATTTTATTTATTTATTTATTTATTTATTTATTTATTTATTTATTTATTTCAGAGAGGATGGCACAATAAGCTGTAATGTAGCCTTTTTGTGGCGCTCTTGTTGCGCTCTGTAATTTGGCGACCCGTTTGGTTTAATATTCATTTTATATAGATATCAGTACATTTATTTTTTTTATATTAAGAAGTCTGAATTTTAATACCGGTATGATATCTATATTTAAATATATGTTGTGGGATTTTTACCCGAAGTTGAGATGAATGGCACCCAAAGCCCTGCAATAAATATAGTTTGATTTGATGTTTAACATCCCCCTCAACACTATATAGATCTTTTTGGAGACGTTGCTTCCAATTTTGTGAGACTTTTACCGATATTAAGATGAAATGACATCTGAAGCCCTGACGCCCAATGAAACCAAGGTTTATATGCAAACGCCCATTTCGAATCCATACTCATAAAAGATGCTCCCAGGCGATTGTAACATACGTCTTCTTAGTCGGTCAATAATAAGTGAGACTAGTCTTATAAATGTACTTTACTTACTGTTAAGTATTGAGTACTAAAATCTTATTCATTTGATCCAATAGGTGCTATCAATAGGTACTGAATTTGCAGATGTTAGGTCGCTAGGCAACAAAGGAACGCTGTTTAACTGACACTGGCTACGTTGCGAGGTCAGAGATTGTCACTTGGACATAAGGAACAGAACTGTGGTTCATTTACATGTATTGACTTTGTGATCTACCATCGACCTTAAAACATTATAAAGTAACATTTGAAAAAAACAAAAATATAACTAACGCTTAACCCTTACCATAATGCGCGGGTTTCATTACGATAACACACCCGTGCGGCATAGTGCATTTTTTCACATCTCCAAAATGACAATTTTCTGATGAAAATCCGTGATATTTTTCCTAAAAATGCTGCAAACATAGGTTGTGGGTGCTCGTTAGAACCGCCTCATTGAGGCGGTTCGAACGAGTACCCACGACCTATGTCTTGGAGCAGAAATAAGACAAATCATGAATATCCCCGTAAACCCTAGTTTTCTCTATATTAAGTGGGGTTTAGGGGGGGGGGGAGGTCTTTATTTCACGGACTTGTTCACGTGATGTGTTGTTAGACAGAAAGCGATGCCATAAACTTCGATGCGCGTATTAAATTAAGCAAAAGAGACAGTCTGAAAACAGTCTCCTATTCCGGTTTTTGTTAAAAAGTTTCTAGTTTTAATCATTTTTGCGGTAATCTTACACCTGATAGACACCACTATAGTTTTTTCTTCTTTCTTTGAATGCAAGCATTTTCAAGGATTTAGTTTCTACTCAATTTGACTCATTTGCACAAGCTAATTATCGGCAGATTCAATACAGATTTGGTTTAAAAACTGAAAACGCACCTTTTCGCCATTTCAAGATTCTTTCATGGAAATTCAAAGGAAGCGGTATTGTGATCATTTCACTGGCTTCTCCAACTAGCCCCAGTTGAATCTTCTGACCGCGAAAGGTCAATCACACTACAAGCTGCGGTTACAGGCATTTCCGAATGCGTATCAATAATTTCGCTGCTATTCTTGCACACCAGACAAGGAAATCCGTGATTTTACCCTGGGATAGAAATTTATGTTCTGACCCTGGTGTTCCGACCCAAAATCGAATATAATCGCGTGTTTGATAAATGCACTGGTTGATTACGACCTCGTATGCGCCGTTGTTAAGGTTGGCGTCACAGCACGTTACGTTACGTCACTAAACATTCCAGCAGTGTCAACACAATACGACGGACGTTGGTAACCGAAGGGATCGCAGCATTAAAAATCCGCGCTAAGAAATGGAAGAGTATCCAATATGGGTGTTAGGGGTGGATAGAAAAATCCGTCCCTCGGGACGGACTGTTCGATTCACCCCTCACACCCATATAAGATTCTTCTATTCTCACACCTGTGAGACAAAGTACATTCTTTCATATATCCAACATCACGTGAACAAGTTCGTGAAATGAACGCCCCACATAAACACCAAATGGGATGTGCGGGGTATACATTATCTTTCTTATTTCTACTGCAAAACATAGGATGTACGTACTCGTTAGAACCGCCTCAATGAGGCTGCTTTAACGAGCACCCACAACCGATGTTTGCAGTATAAATAAGGAAAAAAAGTAGCCATTTTGTAAATGTAAAAATGCACTGGGTCGCACGGATGTATTATTGTAATGAAATGGTTAATTTTAGATTTTTTCCATAAGGGTATAATAATAACCAACCACTTGTTTTATTTCAACTCTTTACCAAATTTTCGAGGGCCTCCCCTCTTCATCCGGGTTATATGGACACTGCAGTCTCCCCTCTTCATCAGGGTTATATGGACACTGCAGTGTCCATATAACCCTGATGAAGAGGAGAGGCCCTCGAAAATTTGGTAAAGAGTTGAAGAAATGGTTAATGTTCTTACACACATTTGTGATATTTAATTTAGAATGTGTGTGATTTGAAGGCGGCCAAGTAAACGTCCAATGTTAGGTACAGCGCCGATATTGCATCTTTTCGTAAAAGTGCGTCTTTTCATATCTCTGTAAGTTGAATTTTTCAGATCATTGTTCGTTTTTTTTTTTTTTTTGTGTGTGTGTGTTTTTATTTTTATTCTTTTTTATATTTTTTTATTTTATATATTTTGTTTTTTGTTGTTGTTTTTGGTTTTGTTTTCTTTTGCTTTATTTTGTTTTTGCACCAATGAGGCGGTTCTAGCGAAATTACGAAAACGTCTATAGAAATATATTGAGAATTTTACCACCTGATTTTTTTTTTTTAGATAAAAAAAAAAACAACAACAAAGATCCTGATATTTTTTCATAACTATTCTCAAAAGATACATTGTGGTTACTACCTAGAACTGTAAGGCCGTTCTAATAAGTACTCAAAAGCTATGTTTTTGAATAGAAAGAAACAATAATGTATACACCTGTACACCAAAGTTTACACCCCATATTCCCCATCAGGAAACAACATAACGAATTTGTTGTGTTTCCAAGTCTTTCGGTGGCATTTTGTACATTTTTGCAATTCTTTTATAGCGGACTTCGTACGAAGCAAATTTTCACACGTGAAGTCATCAAACACGCCCGTCTGCACGCGCACTGCGTTAATCATGGTGCTCAGTTGAAAAAAATAACGTCATTTTATCATATGACGTCACGTCTGAGAGTGTAATAACGCCATGTAATATTTTCGATAATCCACTAGTGGATTAAATATGCAAATTAGCTAGATACGTCCCGTAACGTTACATGTACAGCGTCCTTAACGACGTCGCGTTTACTAATGGCGGAATACTGATATTTTTGTAAACAACCGCGAATAAAATACGTCTTAAATGTCATATGATAAATAGAATCTTGAATTCGTGGTCATGTATTATTAAATTTATTAAACTCGTTGAGGAAAAGGGATAAAATGCTCGGCAAAGCCTCGCATTTTATCCCTTTACCTCAACTCGTTTAATAAATGCAATAATACATGAACACTCATGTAAGATCCTCTATATAGAATGAGAGTGTTACAATGGAGAACAATAAAACTGTGTACCGAATGAATTAAAAAGAAACGGAAGTAAAGTTTTGTTTTTGTTATTTAGTACCTGAAAATTGTTGTGGTGCATACAATTCTATCCACGATTGTGGATATCGAACATTGTTAGCTCACGGGCGATCGAAGTGGAACCAGGTTATCATATTACGGCTAAGTTCGTAGTTAATGGAAACCAGAACAAACATCACCGCGTTCTACTGGTTACCAAAACTTCACAAAGGTCGTACAAAGCTCATATCATCGCTAATTCTAATTCATGCACGACAACTGAATTGTCAAATATTATAAACTTCCTGCCTTACTGCTGTCAAAAAAAACATGTAACATAGAAGTGGAGGCAATGATCAGGAATCGATACAATCAACCCACAGCTCCCATCAGAGACACCAAAGGGAAAGAAACACAAACATGAAACAACAGACCCCAAAGGAAAATCCAACAACGGAAAGCCAAAAGGACAGTTACTTTCCCACAAAATGACCAGTAGGCTATCCAAAATAAAATAATATAAGAGACACAAACACCCAAAGACAAACCATTACAAAAATAAACCGCGATAGAAGAACCGCCTTGGAACGGTCAGCGGAAACGAATTCCACTGGGAATACGGTACTGAAAGAAATGCTAAGAATATTTTGGTCAATCAAAACCTCTGGTGAGGTTTTGAATAAACTTAAATGCAAAGGTTATCGAGCGTCTAGTATGTCTACATATGACTTCTCCACTCTTCAAACCACTCTCTAAAACATTTCGATGTTAAGTTCAGTCTATAAAATGACAAAAAAGAACAAAATAACTGAATTTGTACCGAAACAAAATCACTATGAAGTTCCACATTGACGTTTTAGAATATCCCCAATCTATGTTTCAAAACAGAAATAAAAAAAAATAATGTATTCCAATACAAATGCCAGATTTACAATATAAAAGTGGGAATTGAGGAGATCAAAATTAGAAGCGTGTTTTCGGGAGGATCTGGGCTTGCAGCAGACGGTAGACAATTATTACAAATTTTCACCAGAACAAAATTGACAGATTTTCAGATATGGAAAAATGAACTGAAGTATGATAAGGCAAATACACCAATGCGAACGCGACACAGGTTTCAGTTAGTTTCATCGAGGCGGTTCTTACGAAGACTCTAAGTTTCTGAGAACAATAAGTAAAACAATGTATACCAGGCTTGTAAATTTTCCTTTCTTGGATGGTGATGTTCCTCGTTCGCCATACTATGGCGTTTATATTTCGCAATTAATTCGATTTGCCAGAGTGTGTAGTCACGTAACTGACTTTACCACTCGTAATAAATTGTTAACTGCTGAATTTCTTAGTCAGGGTTATCGGTACCATAAACTACGCAAAGCCTTTCCAAAATTGTATAGACGTCATTCTGATTTAATTTCAAAATTCAATATTGGACTTAAATCTCTTCTGCAAAAAGGTCTGTCGGAACCCGAATTTTATGGTGACATAGTATATGAATTCAGAAAAATATATAACCGCAATGACTTCTGCACCCAATGTTGTAAACTCATTCTTCGATATAAAAAGATTGGGTACAACATAAATGTTATACGACAGACTGCAAGCATGGTAGTTAACCCAATCAACTTTGCTTCCCTCTTTAATTGCACGCCTCAGATTCTATGACGGTTCCAGCGTAAAGGCTTACTGAGAATTAGAGAGATCTAATTCAATGTAATGTTGGTTGGTGCCTGATACTCTATCTCTGATAGGGCCCATCGTAGTCTACCTTTGATTTTATTTTCCTCCGGCATTTCAGTTTTCTTGCTGTCGAGATCTCACCGTTGTTTCATCTCTGTGGTTGTTTTTTTGTGTGTGTGTTCACGGAGATGTTGCACTGATGAGTTAGGAGGCCTTCATGCGGACTGAACAAATGATTTGTCTAAATCACGACGGAAGTAAGGGCGAGGATTTTGGCCACGTACCATCGATTTAAGCGCACCCCCCCCCCCCCTTCCCAGTGGAGTTCGTTTCACTGACCGTTCCTTGCTATTCTTCTGTCGCGGTTTATTTTTCTGTTATGGTTTGTCTTTGAGTGTTTGTATCGCTTATATTATTTTGTTTTGGATAGCCAATTTGCCATTGTGTGGGAAAGTAACTATCCTTTTGGCTTTTCGCTGTTGATGTTACCATTCATGTTTTTGTTTCTTTCCCTTTGGTGTCTCTGATGGGAGCTGTTGGTAAATTGTATCGATTCCTGGACATTACCTTCACTTCTATTATGTAAAACCCTCTTTTTCGAGACGAAAGACCTTGATGCGCATAAGTCAAGTCGTCACAAATTACTGATGCGCCGCCTGCAGAAAGGGCTCACCTGTTCATTTTTTTAATTTCTTTAAAAATATAGTCATTCATATCTCTTACTGTGCTTCAAACCATATCAAAACATGAAATTCATTCATTCTCATAAGTTGATCAAAAGTCACGTCTCCGCTGTATTCAAGTGTACTTTTAACGTCTCGGGCAGACGAGAAGTTACTGCTCCAGTTATGACCCTGTCACAGAAATCAGGAACCGTCTACGCGACGGAGACAAAATAATCCTCGAATCAAAAGGCAGCAAAATTACATAAAAACAATACACCCCAGACCAGAGAGTGTAAAGAAGGTGTCGGAAAAAAAAGTATTGTTTTGTGCCTTCTTTTGATGTCAGAACAATCCAAACAGCATTGTAGTCTCCAACAACATGCTTCCACCTGTAATTTGCGAGCCCACAGCGCTGTGCAACAAACGTCAAAATTTGACATGCTTCAAATGCCTGTTGGTTAGTCATTGTTTAAACAAAGCTAATCACCGCCCGGATACTTCTGTCTACCCCTGCAGTGGCATATAGGGGTTTTCCATGGTAAGGCTCGCGTTTCAACAAGGTCTCATTTCTTTATAAGTCATTAGACCCCTAAAAATCCCACTTTTATACAGTGAAACTGGGGATTGCAGAGGTATCCACTATTTCTTTTTATTTCTGCTCAAAACCATAGCGGTTCTACCGAGTTCACATAGTCTATGTTTTGAGCAGAAATATGAAAAATATCAGAATTTTTTTCTGCAATTTTTACTTTTGGTGGAAAAATCAATATATTTGATTTTTTTTTCCGTGATGTTTTGTAATGTCAGGTAAGCTCGGCAAAATTGATATTGCACTTACCCCTTATCTTGCTGTTCACGACAACCCCTATCTTTGCAAACAGTGTAGATCCAGATCGGATGGCTTCTGAAGCCATCTGATCAGGATCTACACTGTTTGGCATTCAGTATATGAATTTGTAGCAATCAATTACATCAAGTAATTTGATTGGTTGATAGACAGAAATGGGTGTGGCTTAAATGAATATTCAGAAGATAAGGGTTAAAGTGTACTCGTATTCAAACGGTCGTTGATCTGAGTACCCAAACACGGAGCTGTGCATTTCCGAGTAAAATACAAAGAATAAGCTACTCAGAAGAAACGTAATTAAGAAGCTTTGGCCTACAGCCGAATGTCAATGGCTCGAACTCCTTTGGGACCATAGACATAGTTTGAAAAGGGTTTTTTCGAACCACTGGCGGTTTATCACGGGAGGCATAATAGGGATAAAGTAGAAGTAAAACAAAGATCAGGAATTGATACAATTAACTTACTCCATCCATAAAAGACACCAAAGTACAGATATATATGAGCCGGCGCATCACAAAACCTACAATAAGACCGGTGCGACCAGCAAAGACTCAAATCAAACTGCACACCCATCCGCTATGACAAGACCTTTTGCCCATGTATCCTTGCTTAGATATAAGCCTATTCTAGCTACATGCGATCAGCGAGGACTCTGATCAGGATGCGCGAATGCGCATGCTGATCTGAGTCTCCGCTGGTCGCTCAAGCTTTCTTCTAGGTTTTGTCATGCGCTGGCTCATATTTTCGACTTCTATAAGTTCTATAAATAAATGTTGTGTGTACCTATTTGTGCGCCCCGGTAGACTTACCTTGATACAGGTGCGCTTATAAGAGCATGTATGCATTGTCTCTGCATGTTTTGCACACGAACGGTTACAGCTTTAAAGACATTTATTCTTGATTATTGGGGACTATCATTTCATTACATAATATTATGTAGCCCTCAGTGCTCACTGGAGAGAAGTCCTCTGTCTTCAATAGGTAAGGGGCCGCCTGGGGGAAAATCAATAAATTACTTACTGTTGACTGGTGTATATTATTGATTTTCCCCTTAAGTGTCTCAGTCAGGGGATTCAACAAGAGCTACTAATCACCCTATTAAGGGCCGCCTTTGATCTGCTATAGTCAGTATATCACAGGGGGCAATAAAACAATTATGGACACACGGTGTGTTTTACTGTTACAGAATAAATGCCTTTAAAAGTGGCTCTACTCTGCTAAAATATACCCATTTTTTGTAACTGATAATATTAGACCACTTGTTTTTTTTTCATATCTTTACCAAATTTTCGAGGGCCACCCCTCTTCATAAGGGTTATATGGACACTGCACTCTACATTTTACATGTCTTTCCAATATGGCTTTCCATATGTAAAATGTAGAAAGCAATGTCCATATAACCCTGATAGGGTTATATTGACACTGCACTCTACATTTTACATATGAAAGTCATATTGGAAAGCCATGTAGAATGTAGAGTGCATTGTACATGGCTTTCCAATATGGCATTCCATATGTAAAATGTAGAGTTCGGTGTCTATATAACCCTGATGAAGAGGGGAGGCCCTCGAAAATTTGGTAAAGAGTTGAAGTAAAACAAGTGGTTGGTTATTATTATTCCCTTATGGAAAAAAATCTACAATTGGATAATATTAGAATTGTCACCCTCAGTCGCGATATTACGTTGTGTAACAGTTTACGTGACTCGAATTTCGTGCAAAGACACGCGGATAACAAAGTCGATTGAATAAGAAGAATATTATATTAAGCGGAAAGGATATTTGAAAAGAGCATATTGCACGCAGGTGGGTAGGAGGTCCCGCTAATATGATAGAAAGTGATCATTCATCATTTCATCCGTTGTTTATTAGAACATGATGTTGTAATTTCAGTGTCGCTAATGTGTGTTAAGTACATTTCAGTCTCTTATTTCTACTTTCGCTTGATCAAATTTGCAAACAGAGCACATCAGCAGATGATTGTTTAATTGGGTAATTTACCGGCAAAAACAGACGCATTTTGGCTGAAAAATGTACGTTTAATTTATCATTTACAACATAGTTCGTTCGGCCAATTAATACTTCTATGGGGTGTGGTATTAAACACTTCAAGGTGATAGAAAAAGGTTAGAGATCACCATTGATAACTTTAAGCGTAGCGCAGTAACAGCAGCCGAAATGATTCAATTTTTATTTAATTCCTTTTGTTCATCCGGACTGTCTTTAAACGAACTCAAAATGTACGACCAAGGTGATGCTTGTTTTGTTTTGTTTGTTTGATTTGAGGTTTAACGTCCCCGTCAGCACTGTATAGGTCATTTTGGAGACGTTGCTTCCAATTTTGTCGGACTTTTACCCGACATTGAGATGAAATGACATCTCAGTCCCCGTCGGCCAATGGAACCAATAGAGTTTATAAGCATGGACGGGCCGATTCGCACCGCTTTGCCTTGGCAGGCTTAGATCCTCTAAGCGGTTTACCAGTACTCGTGTGCGGGTCCGTTTCAGGTCTCAAAGCATCATGCAGTCCATCTATTTCTTCAAGCCCCAATGGGCGGGGGCTGAAAGTGATGCTTGTATGTTCTGGCTTTTTTCCTGCAAAGTGCAATAACAATGACAACCGACTTATGGTTTGAAAATGCTCACAAGTAAATTCAAGCCAAAGTCACGCGCGCACATTTGCAAACGTGAGTTGATTTTCCACTAATTCAAAAATGCATGAACGAAAAGTACATGTACATACGTGTAAACTTTGCATAATACACCTTGGTCTGACCAAAGCAAAAGGTCTTACTTAGAATTAAAATTTAATTCTATGCAATGTTGGTTAGTACCTGATGCTCTGTCTCTGGTCGTACCCTGCGGCGTCCAACTGATGGATTTCTTTTGCTCCAGAATTTCAGCTATTTCTTGCTGTGGAGTCCCTAGCGTTGTTGCACTTAGGAAAATAGAAGTGAAGGCAATTATCAGGAATCGATACAATCAACCCAGAGGTCCCATCAGAGACAATAACGGGAACGAAACATGAAACAACAGACCCTAATGGAACCATCAATAGCGGACAGCCAAAAGGACAGTTTCTTTCTCACAAAATGGCAAAATGGCTATCCAAACACAAAATAATACAAGCGACACAAACACTCAAAAGACAAACCATAACAAAAATAAACCGCGATTGAAGAACCGCCTTCGAACGGTCAGCGGAAACGAATTCCACTGGGGGCGGGGCTTAAATCGATTTTACGTGGCCACAATCCTCGTCCTTACTTCCATCGCGATTTAGACAAATAATTTGTTCAGTCGGCATGAAGGCCACCTAACTTATCAGTGCAACATCTCCGTGAACACAAAAATCAAACAACAGCAGAGATGAAACAACAGTGAGGACTCGACAGCAAGAAACCCCTGAAATGTGCTGAAGCAAAAGAAAACCAACAGTTAGTCTCCGATGGGCCCGCTCTCTAATTCTCGGTATGGCTTTACGCTGGAACCGTCACAGAATCTGAGGCCTTACCCACCGGCGTGCAATTAACGAGGGAAGCAAAGTTGTCAACCGTGATTGAGTTTACTACCATGAATGCAGTCTTTCGTATACCATGTATGTTGTACCCAATTTTTTTATATCGAAGAATGATTTTACGAAATTGATGCTGAAGTCATTGCGGATATATATTTTTCTGAAGTCATATACTAAGTCACCATAAAATTCGGGATCCGATAGACCTTGTTGCAGAAGATATCTAAGTCCAATATTGAATTTTGAAATTAAATCAGAATGACGTCTATAAAATTTTGAAAAGGCTTTTCATTCTGATTTAATTTCAAAATTCAATGTTTGTGTTTCTATCCCTTTGGTGTCTCTGATGGGAGCTGTCTGGTTAATTATATCGATTCCTCATTATTGCCTTCACTTCTATTTTGCGTAGTTTATGGTAACGATAGCACTGATTAAGCAGTTAACAATGTATTACGAGTGTTGAAGTCAGTTACATGACTAATACCCTCTGGCAAATCAAATTAATTGCGAAATATAAACGCCATAGGATGGCTCAAGGGGAACATCACCATCCAAAAAATGAAAATTTACAATCTCAAAATCAAAATCATCGCTTTTATCATAGATTTTGCAAGAAACAACCCCATCTACACTAGATAGATGTAAATCCAAAGACGGGGCCTCGGTATCAGAAGAATTTGCTTTCTTTAACTGAAGTTCTGTGGGATAAATTTTACTGATCGAAATAGGTATTGTCAATATTCAATAAATCATCCAAATATCTAGAAGTCGAACAAAAGCTTCAAGGATTTCAGACTGGTTTTTAGCAGAAAGGGACATCATGAAGTCTCTTTCATAAGAAAACAAAAACAGATCAGCCACAAGGGGTGCGCAATTAGTACCCATCGGACAACCCACAACGTGTCTAATTAGTACCAAATCTTATGTAGATATTGTCAAGTAGAAAGGTGATAGCTTCACACACTTTCTGATATGACCAAAAAGTATCATTTTTATGATCCTCAGAAGTGAAAAAAGCATTTCTCACATTACATTCAAGATAGAGGGAGTCTCCCCTATGAAATGTCCATTCATTTAAATCATTAAGGTGGTTTCCCCTAAGATTATGAGCAAGTGTAGTGAGAAGGGTGGAAAAAATCCTAAGTAGACAAACTTGGTATTCTTGGTTGGTGCCTGATGCTCTGTCTCGGGTCGGGCCAATCGGAGTCTTACTGTTGGTTTTCTTTTACTCTTGCATTTCTGTGGTTTCTTGCTGTCGAGTCCTCACCGTTGTTTCATCTCTGTGGTTGTTTGGTTTTTTTTGTGCATCGAGATTTTGCACTGATGAGTTACAGATACGCTTCAGAAGAACTTAACCATTTTCCCGTTTTGTCCGCGTGACACACACGCATTGCGTGCGTGTAAATTTTTCGCGTTTCAATACGCGGTTCATCGCGTTTAAACGCGATTGCAATGCGTTTAATATCAGCCAATGGAAGTGATTATTCAAAAAGCGTTAGCTAAACTCAATAAGCGTTTCTTTGCAAGAGAATTACAACCAATAAGAATAAGACAAGAACGTGAAGATAAAACGCGTGAATGCGAAAGAGTCGGGCCATTCAAAATCCTCTTAGCTCGTATGTTTGACCCATATTCTTTTTTTTATTTTAATTCGTTCATGTATTAATGGCGGTATTGGTCTCCCTTATCTGTAGTGATTTCTTCGGATAAACACACACAATTACATTTACATATTTTGGATTGCATAACTCCCTAATGACTGGCAGTTTAGAGATAATACACATTCGGGGTATTCTGAGGAATGTCAAACAGATAAGGGACCAAGGGGTAGTCATTTAGCCTAGGATATGACAAGTCACGTCTATTTACTTGTTTGTGGAAGCTCATCAGAACCACCTTGTCATTGGTGTTTATGGTGTTTCTAACATATCTCGAAAACACAACTATACAAATTTGACTCCGCTAAACCCCACTTTTAAATAGTAAAATTGGAATTTAAGGGGATATATATTATTCTTTTTATTTCTGCACAAAATATAGATTGTGTGTATTCGTCAGAACCGCCTAGCCGAGTCGGTTCTAACGAGTACCCACAACCTTTTTTTGCAAAAATATTAAAATCATCAGAATTTTCTAACGGGAAATGTTCAGTTTTGTTGGTAAAAAGTTCAATAGATTTGTATAGGCGCATTTTCGTAATGAAGTATCAACAATCTCTGTTTTGAACAAAGAAAAATAAATAAATAAAAAAATAAACGAATGAAAAAAAGGAAAATATGGCAGACGCCTGAAAGTTAATAAAGTTTAGCGCCAAATGGCAAACAGTAGACACAGTGCAGACGCAGAAGAACTAGGCGTCTGATGAGGGCCTACATTGTTTCCAAAAGCTTCAGACATTTTGAAAATAAATTTTGAAGAAAACACAACCTCACGCTCTTAATTTTGAAATGGTCTTGTGCTATTTACAAGGTGGAAGATTTCATTTGACGCCAAATGGCAAAACATGCAAATCCAGATCACACCTAGCTGAAGTAGGCGTCTAATCAGGACCTACTTGGTTTGCAAAAATATACATTTTAAAGAAACACAACCCCATACTCTAAAATAATGAAATGGACTTCATGCGGACTGAACAAATTATTTATCTTAATCGCGACGGCAGTAAGGGCGAGGATTGTGGCCACGTAAAATCGATTTAAGCCCACCCCCCCACCCACCTTTGTTATGGTTTGTCTTTGGATGTTTGTGTCGCTTATACAGGGTGTTTGCAAAATATCTGATACCATTTGAACATTTTTAATAACTTTGTTATACATCATTATTTTTTCAAACATTTATATCACTGTTTTCTCCAGTAATTAAAGTTTTATGTGATATAACGAAAAGTGTTCTCACTTTACACACCGTTTGGCTTCATTGCAGTTAATTTTTATATGATATGTTCCAAATGACGTCCTTTTTGGGTAATCACAACGTCAAGTCGACTTTTAAAGTTTTGAATAACGTTTGAACACATTTCAGGTGAAACAGCTCTCATCTCCCTACGAATTGCAGACTTCAGCTCCACAAGGGATTCAGGCTTTGGTGTATAGACCTTCTCCTTTAAATATCCCCACAGAAAAAAGTCTAACGGATTCAGATCTGGGGAATGGGGTGGCAACACTTTCTCTGTTTTAAATGAGATAAAGCGATCTCCAAATGTTTCCTCTAGCCACGAAAGAACAACTCTGGCAGTGTGTGGGGCTGCTCCATCCTGCTGAAACCATACGTCCGCTATATTTTCTCCCTTCCTTTGTAAAGCTGGAATAAATTTGTTTTATAATAATTTCAGATACCGCTCGCTGTTCACTGTTTGTGTCTCTCCTTCTGCTTCAAAATAGAATGGCCCAATAATTCCGCTAGAACTTAACGCAGCCCTCACAGTAACTTTCTCATCATGTTAAGGATTTTCATGATAGAAACTTGGTTTTTCTTTCCCCCAAAACCGACAGTTCTGTTTGTTAACCACAGCATTTAAATGGAAATGCGACTCGTCAGAGAACCAAATCCGATCAACAATATCCAAACGGTCTTTCGTCCACTGGGCGAAATCAAGTAGGCTTTCAATGTCAGACTGTTTCAGATGTTGCATAACAAAAATCGTATATGGGAACAATTTCAAATCAAACCTCAATATTCTGTACACACTTGAAAAGCTGCATTCATTGGTGATGTCAACAAGAACTTTCCTGACAGATTTTTCTGGCGTTTCTGCGATAAGCCGTCTAACCTCTTCCACATTGGCCGCACTTCTTCCTGACTTTGGTCTTCCCGGATTGCTATGTCTTCTATCTTCAACAGAGCCAGTAAGCTGGAATCTCTTCACAACTCTGCGAACTTGTAGTTTAGTAAGTGTTTCCTCCCCAGGGTATCTTTTCTGCATAATTCTAATCACTGATATTGGTGAACGACTTTCAAAATAAAGCTGAACAACTTCAGCAGCTTTTTTCCTGGACATCTCCATCTTGGAAAATGATCTCGTTCTGATGACGTCACAAATGACGTCATGACGCCAACATATTTCCCGTAAAACGTATAGAATACAACTTTGGAACTTACTGCAACTTTTGATGTTTTACATGTCAAAATGCCATTAGCGGAACAAATTGTATAAGCAATCATATTGGTATCAGATATTTTGAAACACCCTGTATTATTTTATTCTGGAAAGCCCATTGGCCATTTTGTGGGAAAGTAACTGTCCTTTTGGCTTTCCGCTATTGGTCTGTAGTTTCAAGTTTGTGTTTCTTTCCCTTTGGTGTCTCTGATGGGAGCTGTTAGTTTATTGTGTCGATTCCTGATCATTGTCTCCACTTCTACTTTGTTCTATTAAAAAGGTAGAAGATTCCATTTGTCGCCAAATGGCAAGACGTGTAGGCGCAGATCAGACGCAGCAGAAATAGACATCTGATTAGGACCTTCATTTTATGCAAAGGATTAAGGCATTTTCCAAATAAATTTCGAAGAAGACACAACCTGATTATCCAAGTTAATTAAACAAAATAAATGAAAACTACCAAAAAAAAAAATCAATTAAAATTGGGCCGCTTCTTCGAGTGAAAGAACGTGAAGAATAAGTGACGATAATGAGGTGTTGTTTGAAACAGCTATCTTTATAGCCCCAAGTTGCACCTGATTATGCAGTACCTATATTTTACCCTTTACCCCCAGGCAAACGTAAACGAATAATTGACTTGTCCTCTTTTCGGAACGATCAGATATGTTAAGTGAAAATAATTCTGAAACATGGAAATTTTGAAGAAATAAAAAAGGAAATAAAAAAGAAAGATAATGTGAAATAGTATTGATTGGTTTTTTTGGAACGCGAAGCAGTCTGTAAATGCGCACTATCTGCGCTTTCGACACTCAGGTTTGATTGGCTGGTCAAAAATCGCGATTTACCCGCAATATCGCGTTATTCATAAAAGCAATTGGTTGGCTAAAATGCCATTCGCGAATGAAACGCGTGAATCGTGAGTGCGAATCTCGCGCGATACAAATGCGAAACAAATGCGTGTGCACTGTAATGTTCCTCGCAAGCGGGAGTGTAGGAGGCCTTCATGCGGACTGAGCAAATTATTTGTTTTAATTGCGACTGAAGTAAGGGCGAGGATTGTGGTCACGTAAAATCGATTTAAGCCCCCCCCCCGGTGGGATTCGTTTCCGCTGACCGTTCCAAGGCGGTCCTTCTGTCGCGATTAATGTTTGTTATGGTTTGTCTTTGGGTGTTTGTGTCGCTTATATTATTTTATTTTGGATAGCATATTGGCCATTTTGTGGTGTCATTTTGGCTTTCCGTTGTTGATGTTTCCATTAGGGTCTGTTGTTTCATGTTTGTGTTTCTTTCCCTTTGGTGTCTCTGATGGTAGCTTTGGGTTAATTGTATCGATTCCTGACCATTGCCTCCACTTCTATTTCTAACTAAAAGCAGACTTGTTGCACTAATGAGTTTGGAGGCCTTCATTATTATATGTCTTAATCGAGACGGAAGTAAGGGCGAGGATTGTAGCCCCGTAAAATCGATTTAAGCACACACATCCCCCCCCCCCTCCTCAGTGAAATTCGTTTCCGCTGACCGTAAGTAACTGTCCTTTTGACTTTCCGCTATTGATGTTTCCATTAGGGTCTGTTGTTTCATGTTTGTGTTTCTTTCCCTTTGGTGTCTCTGATGGGTGTATCGATTCCTGACCATTGCTTCCACTTCTGTTTTGAAGCACGAAAACGTCTGGATCACAATTTATTTAAACTTCATTAGAATTTTTTACAGACCAAAACAAGTTTCTCCACTTCTATTCTACCTGATCTTTCGAAGACTTTGTCGCAATATTTTATCACATGTTTTTTTTTTTTTTTTGGCAGTAAAACATGAAGTCAATAATTTGGAGAGTTCAGTGGTGGTACAAGAGCTTGAAATGCAATAAACCGTGCGTTGTGTGGTCTTTTATTAAGTTTAGGTAACCAATATAACGTAGGACGCTTGTCTGGGCCTTCTGTACCACAGACAGAAAACTTCGTGGCTGAATGACAAATGTGGTCATCAACTGAAACCCTCTCTACAGCTAGAGCTCTTGTACCACCACTGAACTCTCCAAATTATTAACTTTATGTTTTACTGCCATCAAAAACATGTGATAAAATATTGCGACATGGAAGCGAGAAATACACCACAGAACTGAATAATATGGAGTGTGCATGTTTTCTAGGCCAGACTAGCTAGTTTCGGCCAATTAGGCCTCATCAAGGACCCTCAAATATTTTCAAAATTCCACAATGATCCCAAAAGACAAGAAAATATAAACTACACTATGATGTACCCTATTGATTTCATTGGGGACGGGGCTTGAGATGTCATTTCATCTCAATGTCGGAAAAAAGTCCCACAAAATTGGAAACAACGTCTCCAAAATGACCTATAATGTGTTGACTGGGACGTTAAACCTCAAATCAAACAAACAAAACAAAACTTTTACATTAGTATTTTCTGCTCCAGTTCTAGTTGGCCTTTTAACTTATGTGTACTTATCAAAGCAAGTAGCCCCCGCCCATCGGGGCTTGAAGAAATAGATGGGTTGCATGATGCTTTCACGTAGAGCCGAAACCGACCCGCACACGAGTACTGGTAAACCGCTTAGAGGATGCGTGCCCAGGCAATGCGGTGCGAGTCGGCCCGTCCATGCTTATTAACCCTATTGGTTTCATTGGGCGGCAGAGCTTGAGATGTCATTTCTTCTCAATGTCGGGTAAAAGTCCAAGAAAATTGGAAGCAACGTCTTAAAAATGATCTTTACAGTGTTGACGGGGACGTTAAACCTCAAGTCAAACAAACAAACACAATCAAAGCAATATATTTTTAGCTTACGTAGTTTCCATACTTTTTATGCTAGTAATCTTTTGATTACTTGTTGAAAATAAAAAGTCGAAAAAACAGGCTGATAAACAGAGATATTTGCATTTCAAATACAGATATCTGCTTTTAAATTACAGATATCTCTAATTAAGTTCAAATGCAGATATCTATAATTCAAATACAGAACACTATAATTGAAATTCAGATATCTCTATTTAAAAGCCAAATAGAGATATCTACATTTCTAATATTGATATATGTATTTTAGACAGAGATACATGTATATGCATTTAAATACAGATATCTATATTTAGAAGCAGATATCTATGTTTAAATACAGATATCTGCGATTTAAATGCAGATATCTGTATTAAATGGGTAAAGCTCGAAACGGGACGCCATAAATACGGACATACAAAATGGCACATAATCTACTTCACTGAAGCCGGCCCCCGCCCATTGGGGCTTGAAGAAATAGATGGGCTGCATGATGCTTCCACGCAGAGCTGAAACCCACCAGCACACGAGTACTGGTAAACCGCTTAAAGGATCTAAGCCTGTCCAGGCAAAGCGGTACGAGTCGGCCCGTCCATGCGCATAAACACTATTGGTTTCATTGGATGGCAGGGCCAGAGATGTCATTTTATCTCAGTTTCGGCCTAAAGTCCCAGAAAATTGGAAGCAACGTCTCCAAAATGACCTTTACAGTGTTGACGGGGACGTAAAACCTCCAATCAAACAAACAAGCTGTTACATGTTGTATCATCACGCTAACAAGTCCGTGAAATGAACACCCCCTTAAACCCCACTTTATATAGAGAAAACTGGGGTTTATGGGGGGTATACATTATTTTCCTTATTTCTGCCCCGAGCCATAGGTTGTGGGTACTCGTTAGAACCGCCTCATTGAGGCGGTTCTAACGAGCACCCACAACCTATGTTTTTAGTATAAATAAGAAACATATCACTGATTTTCATTTTGGAGATGTGAAAAAAATGCACTATCATTTCGATAACACATCCGTGTGATATATTACATAATTCAAACCTCAGAAAAGTCAATTTTTCTGAAGAAAATTTGTGATATTTTTCTTATTTATACTCATAACATAGGTTTTGGGTGTTCGTTAGAACCTAGAACCGCCTCATTGAGGCGGTTCTAACGAGTACCACCAACCTATGTCTCGTAGCAGAAATTAGGGAAATAATGTTTACCCCATTGAACCCCAGTTTTCTCTATATAAAGTGGGGTTTAGGGGAGTCTTTATTTCACGGACTTGTTCACGTGATGTGTCGCACGGGTGTGTTATCGTGGTGTTATCTGTTATCATTCAAAGTCGCTGTTGTTTAGTGTATACCGTTTTGTTTTGTTTGGTTCGAGGTTTAATGTCCCTGTCAACACTGTATAGGTAATTTTGGAGACGCTGCTTCCAATTTTGTGGGACTTTTGCCCGACATTGAGATGAAATGACAGCACAAGCCCTGTCGCCCAGGGAAACCAATAGGACGGACCGACACGCACCGTTTTGCCTGGGCAGGCTTAGTGTAGTGTAGTTTATATTTTCTTCCATTGTGGAATTTTGAAAATATTTGAGGGTCACTGATGAGGCCTAATTGGCCGAAACTAGCTATTCTGGCCCTGAAAACATGTACACAACATATTTTCCGGTTCTGTGGTGTATTCCGTGCTTCCAAAGGATAACCCTTTTATAGAACATATTTAGATCCTTTAAGCAGTTTATCAATACTCGTGTGCGGTCGGTTTCAGCTCTGCGTGGAAGCATCGTGCAGCCCATCTATTTCTTCGAGCCCCGATGGGCGTGGGCGTACATAACGTCATGTTATATGGAGCCCCTACTTGGAGAAGCAGACTGAGCTGCATGGTGCTTCCACGCAGACTGAGCTGAAATTGACAGCAAATGATTACTGGTTAACCGCTTAGAAGGTCTAACCCTGCCCAGGCAAAGAAGTGCGAGTCGGACCGTCCCTGCATATAAACCCTATTTGGTCTGTTTTTGGCGGTAGGGCTTAAGATGTCATTTTATCTCAATGCCGAGTAAAAGTCCCACAAAATTGGAAACAACGTCTTTAAAATGACCTAAATTGTGTTAACGGAGACGTTAAACTTCAATTAAAACAAACAAACAAAAACCATGTAGCATCGAAAAAGGCCATTTCGAAAACACGCCTATACAAATACAGTGTAAACTTTACCGCCGAAAAAAAACTAAAATTTTAAGACGAAACTTTGTGATATTTTTCTTATTTCTGTTCAAAATATAGATTGTGGATACTCCTTAGAACCGCGAACCGCCTCATTGAGGCGGTTCTAACAAGTACTCACAATCTATATTCTAGATCAGAAGAAAAATAAGGATTACATGTACCCCTGTAAACCCCAGATTTTCTATGTAAACGTGGGGCTCAATGAGGTCAAAATTATATAGCCGTGCTTTCGTGATGTTTTTGCTTGGGTACACGTGTGCAGACAAAGATACCGTTAAATATATTTACCGGGTATTAGTCAATAATTGAAAATCTTAGTGTGCTTGCGGCGATGCGCCTAAATATTAATTACGTACGATCACTCATTCGTATGTTAAGAAAATCTACACTGGGAGCAAATATAAAGCATTGTCATCAATATTTGGGAATAGTTTTGCGTGTGTTTAAATATTTATATTAAATAACTTTGGAATCATTAGACAATTGCTTCTGGCCTATGCTAGAGTTACAAACATTTATAATTGGGTAATTAACCCCATTGTATGCGGGAAACCCCTAAAGGGTACCTTGGCAAACAGTGCAGGCCCAGATCAGACGCCGCAGAACGCGGCGTCGTATCAGGGCCTACACTGTTTACTATCAGGATTTTCCCTCAAAAAGAGAATTAAAAAAAGATAGGCCTGACACCCTTTATATGACAAATGGACTTGTCCAACATATAGCAATGGAGGAGTCCATCAGAATACAATGGGTTAACTTAAAAAATCGACCGGAAAGTACACAACAAATCTCAGATCTCAGAAGTTCTATATTAATTACATGTACATTTATGAACTGTTTATTTTTTTTTTTCAAAGGAAATCGTTACGAAACTTGATACATTCGTGTTACATGGTCTAACCTTCAGACTAGGAACCAGCAGATAATGCAAATAAGGTGACTGTCACCTTATTTGCATTATCTGCTGGTTCCTAGTCTGAAGGTTATCAGAGTTGGAAAAACAGGTAACCAGACCCCCCTGACCTTACAAGGTCAGGGGGGTCTGGTTACCTGTTTTTCCAATATTGACAATGTGCAAGCTGGGAGCCAGCAAGTAATGCAAATATGGTGAATTCTTTCATATCTCAAAACTTATTACTTTTCTGAAGGGAATGTGTGATATTTAAAGTATTTATACTCAATGCTCTAGAACAGAAATAAGAAAAATAATATATATCCCCGTAAATCCCAGATTGTTTTTATAAAAAAAAAGTGGGGTTTAATGGGATGTTCATTACATGGACTGCATTTTGAGCTTGTTCGTTTTTTTTTTTGTTTTTTTTTTTCATCTTTAACACACATCTGCTAGCCCCCCACCCCACCCCCATCCGCCCATCGGGGCTTGGATAAATAGTTTGGGCTACTTCCACGCAGAGTTTAATAAGTTCAACATAGTTAGATCCTTTGGAAGCAAAGAATACACCAAATTAACGAAAATAGAAGACTCGGTTTTATTGAGTCTGTTCAGGACCAGTACTGAAATGTGCAACACCGGCCACGCCCTCTAGCACCGGCTTAAGAAGAACTCTATTTTCATAATGATTCTAAATGAACCCAATGATCCCAAAGGACCAGAAAATATAATCTGCACTATAATGGATGTACGGGGAGACATTTTACGGCCGCCACACGGCACAGCACCAGCTGCAGTGGAGATAAATAAGTTCTGAATGACAGATACTTTGGAAGCAAATAATACAGCAAATAAACGAAAATAGCAGACTCGGTTTTATTGAGTCTGTTCATGGCCAGTACTGAAATGTGCAACACCGGCCACGCCCTCTAGCACCGGCTTAAGCGGAACTCCATTTTCAAAATGATTCTAAATGAACCCAATGATCCCTAAGGACCAGAAAATATAATCTGCACTATGATGGATGTACGGGGAGACTTTTTACGGCCGCCACACGGCACAGCACCAGCTGCAGTGGAGATAAATAAGTTCTGAATACTTAGATCCTTTGGAAGCAAAGAATACACCAAATAAACGAAAATAGCAGGCTCGGTTTTATTGAGTCTGTTCATGACCAGTACTGAAATGTGCAACCCCGGCCACGCCCTCTAGCACCGGCTTAAGCGGAACTCCATTTTCAAAATGATTCTAAATGAACCCAATGATCCCTAAGGACCAGAAAATATAACCTGCACTATGATGGATGTACGGGGAGACTTTTTACGGCCGCCACACGGCACAGCACCAGCTGCACATGAGTACTGGTAAACGTCTTAGAGGGTCTAAAATAAAAGTGAAGGCAGTGATCAGGAATCGATGCAATTACCTCACAACTCCCATCAGAGACACCAAAGGGAAAAAGACACAATCATGAAATAAACATAACTAGCGGAGCCAATTTACCACAAAACGACCAAACGGCTATGCAAAACAAAATGATAGGAGCAATACATACATGCAAAGGCAAACTATAACAAATGAGCCCCGCCAAGCGAATTTGTGTCTTCTAGCATTCCGTCATGACAAATCTTAACTGCGCATGCCCAACCATTGAGAGGGGCCAGGGATATGGCTTTCGGTCTGAAGGTTCCTCTTGATTCACTGCTTGTATGAGCGAGCAGCGAAGGTTCTGGCGAGACTGCGCGGATGCGCAGGCTCGCCTGAACCTTCGCTGCTCGCATAGGCGATAAGTACCAAAATCGCTTGACGGGGCCCAAATAATAAACCACGTTAGGATAAGAACCGCTTTTGAACACCCAGCAAACAGTATTTTACTTGGGGTTTCCATCACGAAAACACGCCTATATAATTTTGACCCCCTTGAACCCCCTTTTATATAGTAAAACTGGGGTTTCCGGGGGTATACCTTATTTTTCTTATTTCTGCTCTAAAATGCTCTAAAATATAGATTGTGGGTACTCGTTAGAACCGGCTCAATGAAGCGGTTCTAACGAGTGCCCACAATCTATATTTGAAGCAGAAATAAGAAAAATATCACAATTTTTCATCATAAAATTTTCATTTTTTCGGCGATAAAGGTGGCAATGTATTTGTATAGGCGTGTTTGCGTAATGAAAACGATTTTACGTGGCCACATTACTCGCCCTTGGTTCTGTCGGGGTTTAGACAAATAATTGTTTCAGTCCGCATGAAGCCTATCTAACTCATCTGAGCTTTTGATTTGATTTGAGGTTTAACATCCCCGTCAACACTGTAAAGGTCATTTTGGAGATGTTGCTTCCAATTTTGTGGGACTTTTACCCGACATTGAGATAAACTGACATCTCAAGCCCTGTCGCCCAGTGAAACCAATAGGGTTTATTAGCATGGACGGTCCGCCTCGCACCGTGGTTCCTGGACAGGCTAAGATCCTCTAAGCCGTTTACCAGTACTAGTGTGCAGGCCGGATTCAGCTCTGCGTGGAAGCATCATGCAGCCCATATATTTCTTCAAGCCCCTATGGGCGGGGGCTTTACTCATCAGAGCTACATCTCCGAGAACATAATCAAACAACTGCAAACAGTGAAATTCCGCTAATTAGGACCACCTAAAATTAAGACTAATTCTGCTTTTAAAAGCTTATTAAGAAGGGTGCAGTTACTCTGTCTTCGTGTTTTCTGCACACAATGTCCTCTGGCCAGGGACAACCTTTAGGACTGTTCAAAAGTGGTCTTTAAGACCACTTTTGAACAGTCCCAAAGGTGGTCTTAATATAGAAATTTCACTGTATATCGAGATGAAACAACGATGAGGAATCGACAGCAAGAAGTAACTTAAAATGCTGCAGCAAACGAGAGCCAACAGTTAGACTCGGTGGGCCAGACCAGGTACCAACCGACATTACCTAAAATAAAAATTTTAAGTAAGCCTTACGCTGAAGCCGTCATGGAATCTGACGCCCGAACCGCCGGCGTGCCATTAAATATCAAACGTGTGATTTGGTTAACTACCATGCATGCAGTCTGTCGTATAACATTTATATTGAACCCAATCTTTTATATCGAAGCATGAAGCCTGTCCATGCAATGTGGTGCGAGTTGCACATTCCCTACATATAAATCATTTCGGTTTTTTGGGGGTAGCAGGGCTTGAGGTGCCATTCCATATCAATGTCAGGTAAAAGTCTCATAAAATTGGAAGCAACGCCTCCAAAACGACCTAAATAGTGTTGATGAGGACGTTAAACCTCAATTCAAACAAAAACAAACACATCTACTCCATCGATTTTATCACGAAAACACGTCTATATAATTCTTACCCTTGAACCCCACTTTAATATTGTAATATTGGGAAGCCCCCGCCCATAGGGGCTTGAAGAAATATATGGGCTGCATGATGCTTCCATGCAGAGCTGAATCCGGTCCGCACACTAGTACTGGTAAACCGCTTAGAGGATCTAAGCCTGTCCAGGAACCGCGGTGCGAGGCGGACCGTCCATGCTAATAAACCCTGTTGGTTTCATTGGGCGACAGGGCTTGAGTTGTCATTTCATCTCAATGTCGGGTAAAAGTCCCACAAATTGGAAGCAACGTCTCCAAAATGACCTTTACAGTGTTGACGGGGACGTTAAACCTCAAATCAAACAAACAAACAATTGTAATATTGGGGCTTACAGGGGTAAAACATATTTTTCTTATTTCTGCTGAAAAATATCGATTATGGGTATTCTTTAGGACCGCCTCAATGAGGCGGTTCTAACGCGTACCCACAATCAATATTTTGAGCAGAAATAAAAAAAAATATCACATTTTTCGTCTTAAATTTTGTTGTTGTTTTTTAATGGTAAACTTTACAATGTATTTGTATAGGCGTGTTCTCGTAATGTACAGTGAACCTCCAAAATTGATTGTTTTTGAGTCCGTTCGGAATGTTTCCTAAATCTATTAAAAGAAATAGGTAGGAACACTTGGGAAGATATTTAACCCAAACATGACAATGAAATATTTCACCTACTGAGTTAGTAGTGGTCCCTTTCCCACGCAATCAGTGTAGACTAAGATCAGACGCCGTCTTCTACGGCGTCTGATCTGGGTCTACACTGTTTGCCTATGTCCCGAAAAAAGGCCGCCAGGCATATATTGGTCAATATGGGTTAATCGTGTTGTTTGCACTCAATGGACTCGCCTCTTGACTGATGTTCAGTCTCGTATTCCTTATATCAGTACATCTGTTTAATCCCTCTCTAATAGCAGCTGTTTTTTTTTTTTTTTTTTTTAGTTTGTTCAGTTTTAGTTTACTAAATACTCAGGTTACACTGAATATAGTAAATACATGGTTTTAGTGTCTTTAATGATAAAATATAAAGCGGTGAGCCTTAGACACTTTTATAGGGGCGAGCTTTAGCGAGCCCCTATAAAATTGTCGCGTCGAACCGATTATATTTCATTATTAAAGACACTAATCATATATTTAGTTTCTACCGCAATTCAAAACAATCAAGGGGTTTTGCAATAAGTAAGCAAATTTAAGCAAAAAAACACAGCAGACAGTGTGGTATGTTAAACGACATTCAGTGCCATTGCGCGCACACGTAGTATCACGTGACGTCAACAAGCGCAAAGTTTCTGACGTCACCACTCCACAGAGACGTAGGAAACAACATGGACGCTCGAATAAAAGTTTCTCAGCGCTTTACATTCTGTATGAAAATCTGCAAATAAATAATTTATTTTAGCTTGAGAAATTATTTTCGAGGTTGAGACACAACTGAAGTAGCAGTGCGAAGTTATTCCAACGAGCCATTCAAACCAGGAAAGGCCGAGAAGGTAAGAATTTAGCTGAAATTTCTAAAAATCTGTTCAAATAAATATTGCAAAGATTTGAACTTGCAGTTTCGTTGTTTTCCCATTTATAAAAGGTTGCATGTTATTGTCTACACTTGTAAATTAGTGACATGAAAAGTAGGTCCGGTCTATAAACAGTCACTAGACGTATAATAGGTCAGTAGAAGTTATTATAGGTCACTACCGATTATAGCGTGCAGTTACTGATGTGTTAGGTTTTCTAGAATGCCTGATTGCGGTATAAATCAGTATAACAACATATTACTTCTAGACAAACAGGAAAAAAGAGACAGAACAAAAATAAAAATTAAAGTAGGAGACTTGTACAAGTCTAAACCACCTCCAATGAGTGCAAACAATATACCTAAATTCTATAAAAGCATTATGCCTCCTGCCACGCCGCTTTCAAAAACAAAACTGCCGTGGCTCTAACAAAACCCATGGGTCTTCAAATCTTTGAAACTTCACTGTATGTGCATCAGGCTCAACCAGATAGCATCAGAACGTTTCAGCACATCACGTGATCAAGTCCGTGAAATAAAGACCCCCATAAACCCCACTTTTTATAGAGAAAACTGGTGTTTACGGGGATAAACATCATCTTCCTTATTTCAACTCCAAGACATAGGTTGTGGGTACTCGTTAGAACCGCCTCATTGAGGCGGTTCTAACGAGCACCCAAAACCTATGTTTGGCGTATAAATAAGAAAATTATCACAAATTATCATCATGAAATTACCTTTTTTGAGGAATGGAAAAATGTCCTATACCACACGGATGTGTTTTCGTGATGAAATCTAGTAAGACCGTGCCACTAAATTCTGCGTCGATTACTTTCGTCAACGGCTATGACAGTGAGTAGAACATCAGACGATATTAAAGAAATAGACAGCTCTAACTGTGATTTGTTGAGAAATAAATCAAAGTTTGGAGGTTAGTTGTAAGTAGACAAATCACGCGCGCTACGTAGTTCGCGTGATTTGTCTACTTACAACTGACCGATAAACTGTGATTTATTACACAACAAATCACAAACAAGAGCTGATCTATTTCGATACCAACAGGTTGATTATCGGCTATAATGTTGTTGTTTCCTTCAAAATCTCTTACCGGCCCCGATAGCTCAGTTGGTAGAGTGTCCGCTCCGGGGAACGGGAGGTCTCGGGTTCGATCCCGGGCCGCGACATACCAAAGTCGTTAAAAATGGTAATAGCTGCTCCTCGCTTGGCACTCAGATTTACGGGGTTGAGCTAGGACTGGTCGATCCAGTGTCAGGATAATGTGACTGGGTGTGGTATCATGTAATGTGTCTGGGACATGATACTTCAGTGAGGCAACACTATAAACGAGAGCATTGAGTTCCCTGTCGCAACCAGACACCGTCGTGATATGACTGAAAAATTGTTGAAAGCGACGTTAAACCCGAATTCACACACACACACACTCCTTCAAAATCTCACAACTTTTCGCCATTGTTAGAAGAAATCCCGCTAAAATTATCGACTGAAACGCATGCATTTATAACCGTTTCTAACGTTTTCGATGTGAGAAAATGACGTTACACCGTCTAACGTCAAGGAAATTCACTAGTGACGTCATAAATTGGCAGCTTTTAATGACGTCACTTGTCACGCTCTTCCTTGCCGTGATTTGTTACAGACTAAAACACAGTTATTTTCCATTGCATATAATTTTATAGGCGCGCTGTGTTAGAATATTGGACAAACAGTGTCCATAAAATACACCACGTAAACACGCCTATACAAATACATAGTGAATTTTTCCGCCTAAAATATGACCATTTTAAGACGACAAATTGTGATATTTTTCTGATTTCTGATAAAAAAAAAAAAAAAAAGATTGTGAAAACGCGTTCGAACCGCCTCGGCTAAGTGGTTTTAATGAGTTCCAACAGCATATGTTTTTTCGCAGAAACACAACAAAATATTTACCACTATAAACCCCAGTTTTACTGTATAAAAGTGGGGTTAAACGGGGTCAAAAGTATATAGGCTGTTTTCGTGATGAGAGTACACTGGCACTTAAGAAATTTTGAAGCAGTTTCCACTTCATTTAACACATCTATGCTTTACGTTTTACAACCTTTTAAGCAATCTGCGCGGACTCGGAAGAGAAGAGTCGTCTCATCAGGATAGAAGAAAAGGCAATGATCAGTATTCGATACAACTAACACACATACATCACGAAAACACGTCTATATAATTTTGACCCCCTTTAACCCCACTTTTATATAGTAAAACTGGGGTTTCCGGGGGTATACCTTGTTTTTCTTATTCCTGCTCTAAAATAGAGATTGTGTCTAAAATATAGATTGTGGGTACTCGTTAGAACCGCCTCGGTACTCGTTAGAACCGCCTCGATGAGGCGGTTTTAACGAGTGCCCACGATCTAAATTTTGAGCAGAAATAAGAAAAAGATCAAAATTTTTCATCATAAGTTTTCAATTTTTCGGCGATAAAGGTGGCAATGTACTCATATAGGCGTGTTTGCGTAATGATGAGTTGTTCGATATATGATTTTTTCCAAAGAACCCCTATTTACAAGAAAATTAAAAAGAGAAACAATTAGGAACTGATACAAACAGATCCCAAATTCTTCCCACAATATCACTAGGGAAAGAAGTCGAAACATAGTGGCTGGCGACAGTAAACAAAACGGACAACAGGTAAACCGAGTAATCAGCTCTTTTCCAAACAGGTTGTGCCTCAGACTAAAAAGGAGCAATATACATAATCGTGGAAAGAATCAGAACCACCTACACAAAACACGAAGAAACCACAGCAAAAGCACCGACTTGGAACGGTCAGTAATCAAAGCACTGAGACTGTACTGGTGGGTCGATTGTTAGGAAAAATGGGCCTGAACGGGGTCTTAGACTGTTTCGTTTAATCCTGCATCTCCTTTAATGAAAGCAAACCGTGTAGACCCTGATCAGACGCTGTGGTTTTCGGCGTCTGACCCTTAAATTCCTATACTGAAAGCAAGCAGTGTTGGCCCTGATCAGACGCCGCGTTCTGCGAAGTCTGATCTAGGTCGATACTGTTTGCCAAGCCCAACCCATGATTCCAGCCCAGATTTTACGGATAACATTTTTACGCAACACGTTGACCTCACTGCGATAAAATTCTATAACCTGCGGGGATTCCTAAAAATCAGTGCTAGTCACGTGGACTCCAGCACTAATAGAGCTTTTGTCCTTTATAACTTTGGGTCGATTGATAAACAATCGATCCAAAAATTACTCGTTGGTTTAAGTTAGGATTTACTGTCATATTAAACATCACACAAGTCTGTGAAATGAACACTCCCTAAGCCCTATTTTATACTGAGAAAACTGGGGTTTACAGTGGTATACATTATTTTTCTTATTTCTGCTTCAAGACATGGGTCGTGGGTACGCGTTAGAACCGCCTCAATAAGTCGTTTCCAACGGGAACTCACAACCAACGGGCACTCACAACCTATGTTTGCTGGGTTAAAAAGAAAAATATTACGGATTATTTTATGAGAAAGGTAGCCATTTAGGAGATGTAAAAAAGTGCACAATGTCGCACTGGTGTGTTATCGTAATTTACCAACATGTTCTGTGAGGTCATTCACCTTTGCTTTATTAAATTTAGGTATTAAATAATTTTGTGTCTTTTGTGCATTTATTAAAAATCAGACATTTGCGTAAAAAGGAGCCAACCGCTAATTTAATGCATGATTTAACAATGAAAACTACATCAAAGGTGCCATAATCAGCTGCGGTACGGTCTCACTAAGGTGCGCTGTGCCATCACGCTAATGAGTCCGTGAAATAAACATCCACTTACACCCCACTTTACAGTCGAACTTCAATGGCTCGAACACCTTTGGGACCTCGAAAATCTGTTCGAGATAGGGGTAGTTCGAGCCACTGAGGGTTACTGCCAGGAGGCGTATAGGGTATACTCTGGGGCTTCTTTTCGGTGTTCTATGACATAACTGATGCTGCGTGTACTCATTAGAATCGCCTCGTTGAGGCGATTCTAATGAGTACACACAGCATACATTTGCAAGATAAGGAACGAAAATAGCCTAAATTTTCCCCTTACTATTTCTAATGTAGCGAAATTCCCTAGGGACTCAAAAAAGAGTTCGACTCAGCCATGGTAAACGAGCCATCGGTGTTCGAGCCATCGAAGTTCTACTGTATATAGGGAAAACCGGAGTTTGCGAGGGTATACATTATTTTCCTTATTTCTGCTCCTAGAAATAGGTTGTGGATGCTCGTTAGAACCGCCTCATTGAGACGGTTCAAATGAGTACCCACAACCTATATTTTGAGTATAAATAAGAATAATATCACATATTTTCTTAAAAAAATTGATCGTTTTGAACATGTTAAAAATGTTCTATGATGAACAGGTGTTTTATCATAATGACTTGCCATCCATGTTTCCTTTTTTGTCTGTAAAAATACCATTTTTCTGATAAAATTTTGACATACTTTTTCTTACAAGTGTTTCAAACACAGATTGTGGCTGCACGTTAGAACCGCCTTGATCGCATTTTCATGTTTCAACTAGTATTTTCCAGACAGGTTTTGGGTCCACGTTAGAACTGCCGAATTTGGCGGTTTTCTTGGGCGCCAACTATCTATATTTTATAAATTAACATTGATCATATCACTTCGCTGTTGTTTAACCCATTGCTTCCATTGCTATATGTTTGACAAGTCCATTTGTCAAATAAGGGGTGCCAGGCTCATTTTGATACCCCACCACACTATAGCGGTTGGGTATTATGATATACCATCGAGTGTCCGTCCGTCCGTCCGCACCATTTCCGAGCGATAACTTGAGTAATTTTTCACGAATTTTGTTTTAAATTTTGAATAAATGTTTAAACCGGGAATGAGTGGTATTGGATTGTTAACGAGCAGAATCCGTTAACATTTGACAGAGTTACGGCCATTTTTAGTTCAACATAAGGGTCTTTTGGGCGTTTCCGATCAATATCTTGAACTGTGACTTTTTTTTCACGGATTATCTTCAAAATTTGTACATGTATATACATTGGTATTGTGTATGAGTGGTTTGGGACTGTTAATGGGCAAACTACGTTAAAATTTCACGGAGTTATGGCCGTTAACATTTCCCATTAAATGGTTTTTCGCCATTTATTCCTTTACTAAATGGAATATATGTATGAAATTGCACTGATATATAGACCACCATAAGAAGCAGATTTTGTTTATAGGCAAATGCGTTAACATTTGACAGAGTTTTTGCCGTTAACAATTTCTATTTAATGGTTTATGGGCGCTTATTCGTTTATTTTCAGGACTAATTTGATGAACTTTTGCATATATATTGGTATGTGGAATGTGTGGTTTGGGAACTGCTCATGGGCTAAATCCGTTAACATTTGAAAGAGTTATTGTCATTAACAATTTCCAGTAAATGGTTTTTGATCACTTAATTATTCCATTACTAAATGGAATATATGGATGAAACTTCATAGATATATAGACCACTATAGGTGGAGTGTTTTTGTTTGTATGATTTGAGGTTTAACGTCCTCGTCAACGCTGTAACGGTCATTTTGGAGACGCTGTTTCCAATTTTGTGGGACTTTTACCGGGTACTCCGGTTTTCGTCCACCTTTGATTAACAATCGGCTAGAAATGAGTGAAATAACCTTGAAATGGCCGTTAAACCAAATAAAAAAACTGCATGGTTTGTGTCTTTAATAATAATATATAATCGGCGAGGCAGGGGCGAGCTTTGGCGAGCTTTGGCGAGCCCCGCGGTATAAAATGGTCGTGGCGAACCGATTATATTTATTGTTGAAGACATTAATCATGTTGTTAGTTTATATCGCAATCCAAAAAAAATCCATGGGGTTTTGCAATTGTTATGTCCCCGGTAGCGAAAGCGGGGACATATTGTTTTTGTCCTGTCTGTTTGTTTGTTTGTTGGATTGTTGGTTTGAACGTGGACAATTTTAACGTTGGTCATAACTTTTAAACCGCTTGAGATACAGCCTTCGAATTTTGCATGTATGTTCCTTGTGACAACAGCTTTCACTATTTGAATGGTCCGTTGAAATAACTGCACGCGGCTTCTGTGGTTGCCTTTAGAAACTAGTAAGAAAGGGCCACTCAGGAAAGGCCTGTTTTCCCTATATAAAGCGGGGTTTAGAGGGGTGTTTATTTCACGAACTTATCCATGTGATATATAACAAACATTCGGTATTTCTATTGAGGTAAAGGCTGAAGCTGGGCCCTATTATAATATACTCAGTCAAAAAAGTTCCTATACGTAAAATTGCTTCTGTTACTATAGCTACTACAGATAAAAACTACACAAAGTTTGTTATGTTTTGATATGAAGACACATTTTTCCGTGCAAAAGCACCATTGGTTTTTGTTTTCGTAAACACATCATCGTAGGCTATTGCTTTAAACACCCAAGGGGTCACTGTATCATTTTCGCAGAGAAAATCATCAAAACATGCTATGATTTAACATCACAAAATTTCCCTGTACCCTACATTTCTAAAATTTGATACATGTTACATTTCTTTAGATTCCATTTGCGTCTATTCACAAAAGATTTGGAACTTTAGTTGCATCAGCTACGAGAAACAGGCTATCACATATTGACCTCCAATTCTTAGAAGTTGTATGCAAATGCTGCTTTCAATGGGAACTCCATAGAAAATCGCAATCGATAGTGCTACATGCTACATGAATTTTCTGCAGTTTTCACCATCATGATGAACAGCAATGGTGGACACAAAGCGTTTTTGAAAAAATGGCAAAAATTGATTGACAGGAATAAAAATTACAGCAGTTCGAAAATTGCTATATTTTTAATTGCAAGGGAGATAATTTGAGAATGTCACAAATTAAAACCTCGCTTATAATGCGAGATCATCAGATAATGTAAAAGTTAAGTGTTATCCGGTGTTCAGAGAATATTGTCTTCCATCTTAGACAAAAAGAGCTTTCTGCGCATGCGCAATGTCCATTTTCTACCAAATTCTTTCTAGGCACATATTGCAAGACAACTCTGGAGCAGAAAAGTATGGACAAATACAAGTTTGACAATTCTCTAGCTTAACGTCCGAATTAAATGTCTACATCCAAATATAGCTCGATAGCTGCCAGATATCTAGTGAGTTTCACCCGAAAGTT
Organism: Lucinisca nassula; assembly: GCA_963580285.1. Classification (NCBI taxonomy): domain Eukaryota; kingdom Metazoa; phylum Mollusca; class Bivalvia; order Lucinida; family Lucinidae; genus Lucinisca; species Lucinisca nassula. The sequence continues at coordinate 122,967,216 of OY757025.1, read as the reverse complement.
GGTATAGTTACTTTTTTGACTAAGTATACATATGACAGACCGATTAATGGCAGACCGATTATATTTCATTATCTAAGACACTTATCGTGTATTTACTATAACATCCTTTATATCTTTAAGTAAAATGTTATTGTTGTTTATGTTTTATAACACATAGTTGACAGCGTACTGAAGGCATGTTCAGTCAAATAACCTACTTATTCGCCACTTCCTTGAAAAGGCCAGTAGATGTGCATTGCTTGTGTAGCTAAATATCTGGTCTTTATATTTTTTTTAGATTTTGTTTTAAGTCTCCAATTAAAAATACACCAGTTAATTTATATATAGCAGTGAAATCAATATATATCTGAAACAAATAAAGGTGATATTTTCACAGTATAAATATTTTCACAGTGTGAAAAATAACATGTCCGTGTTATTTCACAGTAGCAGCCCGGACTACTTTTCTCGCCAAAATTCATATATGTTATCTTTAAAATAATTCTGTAAAATACCTTGAAAAGCACTCTTTGTACTGTAAAAATGCTGTATCCTAAATGGCGATCTGTTTATGTTTTGCAACTGACAGTTGTGAGGGCATAGCGAAGTAAAAACTTGTGACGTAATATCCGATTGATCAATTGCAGTAAGTGTTCTAAAATATTATAAATTAAAAAGAAAATTTACTTGTTTTTCGATAAATATCAAAAATATTTCATCTCGTGTGTTGAAAACATCAGAATTTTCAACACACTCGATGAAATAGTTTTTGTATTCATCTAAAAAAAAGTAAATATCCTGTACTCGTTAGAACCGCCTCATTATGGCAGTTCTAACGAGTACCCGCAATCTAGAGTTACATCATTCGCAAAGTAGCAAACCGTGTAAATCCTCAATCTGCACGTGTTTGGCTTGATAATTCGATATTTAGCCCATTTACGTCCCCATTGGGAGTTTTGTTTGTTTTATTTGATGTTTAACTTCCCCATCAACACCATATTGGTCATTTTGATGATGTTGCTTCCAATTTTGTCTGACTTTTACCCGACATTGAGATGAAATGACATCTCAATTTAATTGTTTGATTTGATGTTTAACGTCTCTGTCAACACTATATAGGTCATTTTGGAGACGTTGCTTCCAATTTTGTGGGACTTTTACCCGACATCGAGATGAAATGACATCTCAAGCCCTGTCACCCAATGAAACCAATAGGGTTTATAAGCATGGACGGTCCGACTCGTACCGCTTTCCCTGGGCAGGCATAGACCATCTAAGCGGTTAACCAGTGTGGTCGGTTTCAGCTCTGCGTGGGGCTGCATGGCCATCTATTTCTTCAAGCCCCGATGGACGGGCTTCGGGGAGATAGATAGAGACAGACAGACAGACAGACAGACAGACAGACAGACAGACAGACAGATGGATAGATAGATAGACAGACAGACAGACAGACAGGTCAAACAGACAGACAGATAAATAGATAGATAGAATTCTGATAGATAGAACAAGGTGCATTCCTATCTCTTGAACAGAAATAACAACTCTTCCCTACCCTAAAGTATGTAGTTTTCAAAAATAATACTGGTAGAATGCAACTGCAGTTTTCAAAAATAATACTAGTTTTACTAAATACAGATATCATTGTCTGGACGGAGTGATTTTTATGCCCCCGGAATCAAAGAGATTCGGGGGCATATTGTTTTTGGTGGTCTGTCTGTTTGTCCGTTTATCTGTCCACAAAAACCTTAACATTGGGCATAACTTTTGATTGGTAATAGATAGAGCTTTCATATTTCACATGTGTATACTTTATCACAAAACCTTTCCAGTGGTACCATAATTTTTTATCTCGTGACCTTGACCTTTGCCCTACTTTTTTCATTTTTAGAAACTTTAACATTGGCCATAACTTACGGTTGGTAATAGATAGAACTTTCATATTTCACATGTGCATTCCTTGTCACAAGACCTTTCTAGCGGTACCATAATTTTTGACCTCGTGACTTTGACCTTGACGTTTGATCTACTCTTTAAAAACTTTAACATTGGTTATAACTTTCTATTGGTAATTGGTAGGGCTTTCATATTTCACATATGCATTCCTTGTCACAAGGCCTTTCTATCGGTACAATAAATTGTGACCTCGTGACCATGACGTTTGACCTACTTTTTAAAAACTCTGACATAGTTTATAACTTTCGATTGGTAAGTGTTAGGGCTTTCATATTCGAGATATGTATTCTTTTTCACAAGACCTTTCCAGTGGTACCATAATTTTTGACATCGTGACATTGACCTTTGATCTACTTTTTAAGAAACTTTAACATTGGCCTTAACTTTCGATTGGCAAGTGTTAGGGCTTTCATATTTCACCTGTGCATTCTGTGTCACAAGACCCTTCAAACGATCCCATAATTTTTGACCTTGTGACCTTGACCTACTTTTTAAGACTTTCGACTGCTTAGTGATACTGCTTTCATATTTAACATGCGCTGTCCGGGGGCATCAGTGTTTCACAAACACATCTTGTTTTTGTTTTTCCCCCGATTAACTGTCTGCTGCACAGTTCAAGTTTAACTTAGTTGCTGTCGATGTTCAGCCAGGGACCACCTTTGAGACAGTTAAACTTTAGAACAGTCCTAAAGGAGGTCTTAATATAGAATTTTTACGGTGCTACTGCAAATGTCCATTTAGAAAATCTTTTCATTTAAAAAAAAAAACACCTAATACTGAATACACAAAATGGGAGGTTTATCAGCATCAAAACAGTTGGTTGCTATTTCATATAAATCAATTATTATTAGTTACATGTATATAAAAACAACAATGTTAAACTTATGTTAACACTATGCTTGTAGTGATTTCCAGACACTTCGGCCCCACTACCACCTCGGCCCCTAGACAGGTCGGCCCAAAACCAAGTCGGCCCTAGACACCTCGGCCCTAGTCACCTCGGCCCTAGACACCTCGGCCCCACTGTCACCTCGGCCCCTAGACATCTCGGCCCCAAAGACACCTCGGCCCCACTTTTGATATCTGTTAGGGTATGGGCATTTATATCATGTTAAAATCGGTCCCACCCATCGGCACTTCAAGAAACCGACAGCCTGTGACATGAGTACTGGGAAACCGCTTAGGGGTTCTAAGCCTGGCCAGGAAAAGCGGTGCGAGTCGGACCGTTCATACTTATAAACCCTATTGGTTTCATTGGGCTGCAGGGCTTGAGATGTCATTTCATCTCAATGTCGGATAAAATTCCCACAAAATTGGAGGCAACGTCTCCAAAATGACCGATACAGTGTTGATTGGGGCGTTAAACGTTTAATCTAACAAACAAAACATCATGTTCACAAGCCCGTGTAATGACGACCCTGCTAAACCCCAGTTTATATGGGGAAAACTGGGTTCATAGGGGCATACATTATTTACATCACGAAGACACGCCTTTATAATTTGACCCCCTTGAACCCCACTTTTATATAGTAAAATTGGGGTCTACAGGGGTAAACCTTATTTTTCTTATTTGAGCAGAAATAATAAAAATATCACAATTTTTCCTCTTATAATGTTCGTTTCTTCGGCGGTAAAGTTTACAAGTCATTTGTATAGGCGTGTTTTTGTACTTCTTATTTCTGCTCCAAGATACAGGTTGTGTGTACTGGTTAGAACCGTCTCAATGTGCAGGACTGATCAGAATGCGTCTGTGACAACCTTTAATCACAATTAGTTTAATATTAATGTGTTTATGCAAACTAGTCATTTCTTAGATCCCTTTCATATAAGTTAACAGGTCTGTGCGATAAACCATCTCCTTGAGAACGAACGAATGAACCTGTATCTAAGATCTATGTTTTCGAGCAGAAGTAAGAAATATAATTTTTATCACATTTTCGTTATATAATTTTGGCTTTACGGAATCTTCTATTAAGTTGTTAGGAAATAAGATCAAATTATTTTATTGCTATTTTTAATTCATATATATATAAAAAAAAAAAAAATAACCAATGAGACGTTAATAATTAATATGACAACGCATACACGACATTTTCAGGTTAACTTGGACTACACTCTAAAGGACAGCTAGTCCCCGCCGCCTTCAATCGTGACGTTGACCTTGAGTAAGCATCAAGAAAACTGGGGTTTAGCGGGTTGTTCTAATTGTGATTTTTTTTTATCCTGATAGTCAATGAGCCTTTTCTACAAAAATATATAGGGCCATGAAGACTTTACACTCAGTGCACATCCAGATCCATCTGATCTGGATCTACACTGTCATTCAGTTTGCGAATTTTAAATGAATACAATATACATGTATCAATTTGAGGGTCTGAAATGGTGGAGTCGGGGCAACATTGTAAAAATGAATGATAGAAGGATTTCATTGTCTTCATTTTGGGCGGACAGTTGTGTTCGGGTGAGCCTGCGCATGTGTGCAGTCTCGCCCGGACTGTATTGGTCGCCCATGTCGGCGGGATATGGTTTTCAGGATGACACGTAGCCGGCATGCTCCTGCTAGCGCCGTAGCGCGGGATTTGACGTTGCTTACGCTGTTTCCGTTTTCACATACTTCTTTTTTTCTGTTTCTTTCATGCTTTAAATTGTAATTTGTAACGCAATTTCAAAGCGTCAGACATCATCACAGAAAACAAACTTTCTCCAGGGCGATTTCGCGTCGATTTAGAGGTGTTCAGCGTGTAAACTGCGTGTACTAATATCTACTAATAGTATCATTAATAGTTTCCTTTACGACATGATTCGTGCTATACTAGTCCTCTAGCTTAACTTAGCCAGACAAGCTAAATGTGTAACATAAGATGTCACACTATCTACATTCATCTATTGTATTTTACATTCCATGTCCCCCGTGGAGCCAATCCAGCTAGACGCTAGGAATAAGTATCTAGAAATTAGTTTAACAAGAATATCCATAATAATATCATACGTCATTTTCACTTGTTCTGTATTATCACAAGTCATAACGCTACTATTGTACATTGATATTTTGTAAAAATGGGAGACAGAGTTCCATAAGTCTTTCGACTTTCTTCTGAATCCCATTGTATAATATTGTCTTTGTTGATTTATCTGTATGTATGTATATCATGTATTATACAAATAAATAAACGTTTAAACTAAACTGCGTGTAATATTGGGGGTGTGTGTGTGTGTGTGTGAATTCGGGTTTAACGTCGCTTTCAACAATTTTTCAGTCATATCACGACGGTGTCTGGTTGCGACAGGGAGCTCAATGCTCACGTTTATAGTGCTGCCTCACTGAAGTATCATGTCCCAGACACATTACATGATACCCCACCCAGTCACATTATCCTGACACTGGATCGACCAGTCCTAGCTCTACCCCGTAAATCTGAGTGCCAAGCGAGGAGCAGCTAGTACCATTTTCAACGACTTTGGCATGTCGCGGCCCCGGATCGAACCCGAGACCTCCCGTTCCCCGGAGCGGACACTGTACCAACTGAGCTATCGGGGCCGGTAATATTGGGTGTAAACTGGAAAACAGCTTGGATAGTAAGTTTATCAAATGGTCCTCTAGAAATTTGAATTTAAATAATGTCCGGAGTTGCTACGCTTGTCTGGCGTCGTGTGCACTATTTACGCTGCATATGTGGAAAAGGTGACGTCATTAACGTCGGACTGACGTGAAAGCGTGCGCGATGTAATTTCTGTCACACGTTAATATCCTTTTCTAATTGACTTTTCACAAACAGATAATATATGTTTTTTTGAGCATACATCGAATTCACAAACAATGAAAAATAAAAATCATATTTTCACTGTTGAAACAGTGAATTTCATTGAGAAATCTCCATATTTCATTGAAAAATATCATTTATATTTTCGCAGTGTGAAAATATCACTTTTTTGTTTCAAATATACATTGATTTCAGTGCTATGTATAAAATAAAAATGTTTATGCCGTCGGGCATTTAGGGATGATTGGCCCATCCCTAAGCGTCCGACCAAAAAAGTCGAGTTAAATTTACATTTTTCTTTCTTAATACGTTATTATTGATCATTCGCCATCATCACAAAAATACACCTATATAATTCTGACCCCCTTGAGCCCAACTTTATATAGTAAAACTGGGGTTTACAGAGGTAAACCTTATTTTTCTTATTTCTGCTCTAATATATAGATTGAGCGTACTCGTTAGAACCGCCTCGTCGAGGCGATTCTAACGGGTACCCACAATCTATATTTTGAGTCGAAATAAGAAAAATATCATAAATTTCATCTGAACATTTTCGTTTTTTTAGGCGGTATAGTTTACAATGCATTTGTTTAGGCGTGTTTTCGTGATGACCGTTTCTGCAGCTTTCCGTAAAACTTAGATTTTGTCGGACACTTAGGGATGTCGGACACTGATATCCTGCAGACTAGCTACTAGTCTGATAATAAAAGTCTGATCATTTTTGGTCTTTTTATTGATTAAAAAATTATCACCGTCTTAGTAATGGCAAGTCTATTTTGTAGTCTCCAAGCTTAGAATTATCATGAGCCAGAGAGACTAGACTAGCTAAATATTTTATTCACTGTTCATTTTAGGGCAAAATATTATTTTGATTCTGGCGCCTAGTGGCTAACTTATCGCCCTGAGACCACAGAACGTTCATGCGAATCGTGAACCATAATCGGCCTGCGCTGGTGCACAGACTGATCTGAGGCATCGCTTGTCGCGCCAATTTGCTCGGATTTGCGAAAAGGCATCCAAAATGGCACATTATAATAACACGCCCATTTGGCGTAATATATTTTTCTTATCTCCAAAATGGCTGCTAATATTATGAAAATCCGTGATATTTTTCTTATAAATGCTCAAAACATAGTTTGTCAGTGCTCGTTAGAGCCGCCTCAATGAGGCGGTTCTAACGAGTTCCCACAACCTATGTCTTGGAACAGAAATAAAACAAATTATGCTTACACCTGTAAACCGCAGTTTCCTCTATATAAATGGGGTTTAGTGAGGGGGGTCTTCATTTCACGGACTTGCTCACGTAATGTGAAGGGAGCTGCCATTTCTGAATAGGCAAATAGCAACTGGCATCTGGCAGCCAGTTTCACGCACATGATAATCTTAACAATGACATTTCAAAAACTATAAAAAATAACAATTTCTGAATAAATGTATACTAATGATTGACATTTACCTTTTTAAACTTGACCTTTGCTACCAAAAATGGACGTGTCTAAATTCAGAAGTTAAAGAGTCATAAACCCTGGGTAGCAAAGTTGACCCATTTTATACTGGTACACTCTTCCATTGCTATATGTTAGACAAGCCCATTTGCCATTTAAAGGGTCATCGGGCCTATTGTTTCTATTTTCGACGGAAATCCTCACTGTTAGCATGTTAGCAAAATGTGCAGACCCTGCGGCGTCTGATCTGGGCCTGCACTGTTTTTCAGGGTACCTGTTTAGGGGTTTCCAGCCTGAAATGGATTAAAGCGTGATAACAGTTTTGAATAAATTTGTTATGCTAATGATCGACATGTTGCCCTTTAAACTTGACTCTTGTGTTATGTATTCAACTCTTGTCGTGAACAAACGATGAAGATTAATGTCTTTGGTAATATGACACAGAACTCCATAACTGTGTCAGATGTAATGTAATATGTCGGCCCCCGCCAATCGAGGCTTGAAGAAATAAATGGACTGCATGATGCTTCCACACAGAGCTGAATCCAGCCGCACACGAGTACTGGTAAACCCGCTTTGAGGATGTAAGCCTGCCCGGGCAAAGCGGTACGAGTCGGACCGTCCATGCTTATAACCCTATTGGTTTCATTGGTTGACAGGGCTTGAGATGTGATTTCATCTCAATGTCGGGTAAAAGTCCCACAAAACTGGAAGCAACGTCTCCAAAAAGACCTTTACAGTGTTGACGAGGACGTTAACCCTTTTTGTACCAAATAGAATCTTCCTCATTATATACAGCAGGAGTCCATTTCACAATTTAGGGGTGTCAGGTTGTGTTTTCTTCAAAACTGATTTTGGAAAATGACTGAACTTTTAGCAAACAGTGTAGGCCCTGATCAGACGCCGCGTTCTGCGGCGTCTGATCTGGGCCTGCACTGTTTGCCAATTACTCGTTTTGGGGTTTCTGGTACTAAATGGGTTAAACCGTAAACAAAACAAAACTAAAATATTTCTAAGAACAAAATTTCTATTTTTTGTATTTATTAGTTTATACTAAACATATTGATTTGTTTTGTTTGTTTGATTTGAGGTTTAACGTCCCCGTCAACACTGTAAAGGTCATTTTGGAGACGTTGCTTCCAATTTTGTGGGACTTTTACCCGACATTGAGATGAAATGACTTCTCTATCCCTGCCGCCCAATATTTTGTTAATTTTAACAAAAAAAAAGCGATTAGCGAAGACTCAGATCAGACTGCCAAGTCTGATCAGAGTCTTCACTGATCGCATGTTACTACTGCAATTGTCCCACATGTTTGCTTGTTATGAATCGTGGTAAAATCAAAGCACTGAGAGCACTAGTAGACACCGAGTTTTGCCTAGTCTGCTCTTGGTTTACACTGTTTGCCAAACCAAACCGTCTGATTCCCTGATAACCCTAAGCAGCCTTACATGACAATTCGTATCACTGTGGTTGTTTGCTACAAAAAGCTGTTCCGACAAGTTCTTTTCTTCTTAGCAACTTTTAGTCGATTGACAAACAACCTGTATAAATTGGGCTCGAATCAAATGGTGTATTTGGCAAATGGTGTAGACCCAGATCGATGTTCTTAGCAAGATCTACTCAAATGACCCATACATTGCTGACAGTTTACAAAGAAAACAATCGGAGGCAATCGGTCTAGTAGTGCTGTCAGTGCTTTGATTGTTCTGCGAATAGAATGCTTCCACTATGACATTCTTAATTTTCCCCAGGCTGTCTATGGCTGAGGCAACAGGTAGAAAAGACATACTGACATATACAGCAAATTCTCAGATGAAACTCCTAGAAACATACAAAGTTAAGGTGAAAAACATCTCTGCTAGCGAAATGGGAGCTGTCGATCATGTATCGGCAGATATTCTAAAATTGTACCAACCAGCATTACTAGAAAGACTTGTGCCCTTATATGTGGTAGGTGATGGAAATTGTTTGTATAGGGCAGTGTCGCGGGCGGTGAGCGGAGACGAAAGCCAGCATCAACTTCTTAGATTACAAACAGCTCTAGAAATTATAAAAAACCGAAAATACTATGACACAAACATGCGGACCTGTTTTTTTCTATCATTACAGCCATGCAAAGATAATTCTTGCCAGTCCTTCATCATATTTTGGCAAAAAATTTGAGGTCTTGACATTACATGTGACTGCCCTCGGAAAACGTTCACATGAAATGCCAAGTCCAAGGGTTATTATATACTCTCAAGTTTTGGCTTAAAGAACCGTGTCTTACAATCATGGTATGAGTACCATGATTACGACCCCGTAGGGTCGCACGGTTTCTTCAAGTTCATTTCCTGAGAGTACTGGTTTCATTACTGTAATTGTTTTTTTCTATCATTACAGCCATGCAAAGATTAATTCAGTAATATCATGTCAGTCCGGCACAAATATGGAGGTATTGACATTACATGTGAATGTCCTATAATTTTCTTATTTATGCTCCAAACATAGATTGTGGCACTCGTTAGAACCGATTCGCCTTGCCGGTTCTAACGAGTATCCATAATCTCTGTTGAAAGCAATAATGAGAATAGTATAGAATATCTCCGTAAAATATGCTGATACTTTTTATTTCTGCTCCAAACATAGATTGTGCCACTTCATCATAGTTAGGCACAAATTTGGAGGTCTTGAGATTACATGTTAATGTCCTTGGAGCATTTGGTTCTCTCTGTTTGATTTCCTTTTATGATTTTGTATATAGATACGCAGTGTGTGATTCGTTCTAGTTTGTTATTTGGGCCAGCGCATGACTGAACCTACAAGAAATCCTATATTTTCTTATTTCTGCTACAAACATAGATTGAGGCACTCGATAGAACCGCTTCACCTAGCCGGTTTTAACGAGTATCCACAATCTATGTGTAAAGCAAAAATGAGAAAAGTATTGAATATCTCCGTAAAAATGCTGATATTTTTTGTTTATGCTCCAAACATAGATTGTGCCACTCGTTAGATCCGCTTCGCCTATGTGGTTCGAACGAGTATCCACAATCTATGTTGAAAGCAAAAATGAGAAAAGTATAGAATACCTCGGTAAATCACGATTTTCTCTCTAAAAGGGAATCATTATGAAACACATCCTTTTCAAATATATTTGAAAAATTTACTACCAAAAATTTTCTGCTGAAAAATTGCGATGTTTTTCTTGTTTCCTTTTCATGATTTCGTATATATTTCAAACCGTTTTGCATTTACATCATCTTGTTTATGTAAGTAAGAAATTGGAGATTTCCCCTATTGTGCTGTCTCGTAAATCAATTTATTTTTGTTTCATTTTATCATTCTATGTGGCGAGAGCAAGAGCATCACGAAAACACACCTATATAAATTTGACTCATTTAAACCCCTTATATAATAAAACTGGGGTTTGGCAGGGGTAAACAATAGTTTCCTTAGGTTGTGGGTACTCGTTAGAACCGCATATTTGTAGAGGAGTGTTTTCTAGATTTGGTTAAAATGTTTATCTATTGCCCATAAGGTTGTATAAATAAAGGTACAAAATAAATATCTTTTGTTATTCGTTTGTTTTATTTGTGGTTTAATGTCCCCGTCAACAGTGTATAGGTCATTTTGGAGCCGGGAAACCGCTATTCCTACGAGTAAAATATACATAACGAAGACTCAGACCAGCCTGCCCACTGGCGCATTTTGAAATCGCGCCTATTCGAGTAAACACAAAACGCGTTTGTTTTGTTTCTTTTCAAGTTTCACGGCCCAGTCAACAAATTTAGGTCATTTTGAGCCGGTCAATTTGTGTATCGATACTTGTTAGCTGTTAATGTATCAGTTTACCTATCGACTCTTTTCTCGGGTATGCCCCCGGATGTAGGGTTATCTGTAAACTGTTAACCAGCAGTGGAATTTCTCGCCCCAGTCAACACTATTTAGGTCATTTTTGAGCCGGCCAGTTTAGCAATCTACACTTTTCCTGGACAGGCTTATCTGTTATTTCAGTGGTGATGTCGGTTATTTCTGTGGTGATTTCGGTGATTTCGGAAATTACCTTAACCTATATAAATTCATGAAATTTGGTCATAATAAAAGCATTTTAATGAGTTTTTTTTTTCTGTTTTCATTGTTGATTTCTGTTATTTCAGTGGTGATTTCGGTTATTTCTGTGGTGATTTCGGTGGTGATTTCGGTGATTTCGGTGATTTCTGTGGTGATTTCGGAAATTACCTTAAACTATATAAATTCATGAATTTTGGTCATAATAAAAGCATTTTAATGAGTTATTTCTGTTTTCATTGTTGATTTCTGTTATTTCAGTGGTGATTTCGGTTATTTCTGTGGTGATTTCGGTGATTTCGGTGGTGATTTCGGTGATTTCGGTGGTGATTTCGGTGATTTCGGGGAATCGTGTTACCCTTCAAAAGATGTTTACGTACGACTCGCAACCTCGCCAGTTATTAACTGAGACATTTTTTCTTGTGGTTTTATACCTTTAACCGCACCCCAAGTTATACCCGTCTCATGAGTTTCTGAGAGCACACCTTCTACACATATTGCTAGGACAGTATATTTTTGTTTGATTTCAGGTTAAACGTATCCGTCAACATTTTATAGGTCATTTTGGAGACTCCACCCCCCCCCCCCACACACACACACACACCCCAGGTGTAAATGGGTAGCAGTGGTGTAAAAGTCACTGCCTGTCCCTCGCGCGCGTAATGACATCCGGAATGAATGTTCGAGAGCGATTCAAATAAGCTTGAAGCTTTCATCGCAATTGAGTATATACTATTTTATGCTTTACATGTAATATTCAATAATGATAATCAACTTGACACCGACGTTTGCGTCGCTGTCTATATGACATACGAATTGGAACCATGCTTATAAACCCTATTGATTTCATTGAGCGATAGGGCTTGAGATGTCATTTCGTCTCAACGTCGGGTAAAAGTCCCACAAAATTGGAAGCAACGTCTCCAAAATGACCTATACAGTGCTGACGGGTACGTTAAACCTCAAATCAAACAAACAAGTGCCATACCGTGGCATACATATACATATATAGGTCACTGTTTCATACAAAGAAACATATGCAAGCAACAACAATAAACTTCGAATGCGAATATCTCCTCCATTTCATTTTCAGCTGCAAAAGATGAAACATACACCATTTTCAACTGCCAGTTAATAAAAGGATGCAGTTTCTTCCACATTTAACACGCACGCGAGCAACGTCAGTGTAGTGGGTGGCAAAGTGTGACTCTAGAAACCTTATCTATACATGTATCTATAGGTACAACAGTCCTATGTATATTATGTCTACATAATTAAAACAGCGAGCGACATCCACAAAAAAATACTTACGCGATAAGCAAAGACTCAGATCAGTCTGCGCATATGCGCAGCCTGATCTGTGTCTTCGCTGATCGCATGAGCCTTCTGTAGTATCCGGGCTATCTAATGATAGATAAGCGGCAATCCTCGTCTTGTTTGGTGGATGCGCAGGCTGATCTAAGACTTTATAGGTCGATAGATCTCTCGTATTTCAAGTTTCGTCGTGCGTTGACTTCCTAAAAATATATCATATATGTTACTGTATTACTGTATTGCATAAGGAGGGCAACCTGCTTTGCAGATCTCGCAGGTATTGTGACGGGGTATCTTAATCCCGGTCATCCACGGGGCAGGTATATGACTGGAGCCTTACCTTAATCAAATTATCCACACGGTTTAAGCTTAAGCCCCCACCTTTTTTTTTTTTTTTTTTTTTCATTTTTTTTCAAAATTTGACTAAGTCTTATGGGCATTTCATATGTTCAATTCGTTTGCTCCTGAGCAGCGCTAGGCTTCGGAAAAAGTCAGCTGATAATTTGGAGATCCATAAAGCTAGATCATTTCAATATCAGCGTAAATATCATTTTGTTTTTCAAATATCCAGGAAGGTTCAAATTTGCCAATGTTCACGGCCCCAATCCATTGGGGCTTGCAGAAATAAATGGGCTGCACGATGCTTCCACGCAGAGCTTAAACCGACCCGCACACGAGTATTGGTAAACCGCTTAGAGGATCTAAGCCTGCCCAGGCAAAGCGGTACGAGTCGGCCCGTCCATGCTTATAAACCTTATTGGATTCATTGGGGGACAGGGCTTGAGATGTCATTTCATCTCAATGTCGGATAGAAGTCCCACATAATTGGAAACAACGTCTCCAAAATGACCTTTACAGTGTTGACGAGGACGTATAACGTGCGCCTCAAATCAAACAAAGAAACATTGGTCTTGATGATATATTCCTGTGTGTGTTAAATCATCAACATGGCGTTATGTCAGATTTTGCTAACTTAAAGCCATTTTCACATTTTCATTTTCTGGCCCCGGCTTAACTTCGGAAAATGTCAAATAACATTTTGCAGGCCGCTCATTTGCTAGAACCAATATGTGAAAAAGTATCAGCATATTTCTGATGGTTCCAGAGTAAAGGCCGTGGACGGACATGTCGATTACAGGGCACTTCGCTGCGGGTAGTACATATGCCTTACTGTCACCACGATTATAAGTTTGTAAACTCCACTTTAATTAGGGAAAATTAGGATTAACCAGGATATAATTATGTTCCATATTTTTGCTCAAAAACATTGATTGTGGGTACTCGTTAGAATTGAGGCGGTTCTAACGAGCATCCATAATCTATGTTTGCAGAAGAAATAGACAAATATCGTCATAGGAATGTTTCATCCTAGTGTTGATTTGTTTGTTTGATTTGAGGTTTAACGTCCCCGTCAACACTGTATAGGTCATTTTGGAGACGTTGCTTCCAATTTTGTGGGACTTTTACCCGACATTGAGATGAAATGACATCTCAATCCCTGCCGCCCAATAAAACCAATAGCATTTATAAGCATGGGCGGGCCGACTCCCACCGCTTTGCCTGGGCAGGCTTAGATCATCTAATCGGTTTACCAGTACTCTTGCGCGGGTCGGTTTCAGTTCTGCGTGGAAGCATCATGCAGCCCGTCTATTTCTTCAAGCCCCGATGGGCGGGGGCCGGGCCAAATGGTTATCCAAAATAAAAAAAGGTATAAGCAATACATACATGCAAATACAATACAGTCGAACTTCGATGGCTCGAACACCGATGGCTAGTTTACCATGGCTGAGTCGAACCCGTTTTTGAGTCCCTGGGTAATTCCTTTGCTTAAGAAAAAGTGTGGGATAATTAATGAGATTTTCGACTTTTATCTTGCCAATGTATGCTGTGTGTACTCATTAGAATCGCCTCAATGAGGTGATTCTAATGAGTACACACAGCATACATTTATGTTACAGAACACCGAAAAGAAGTCCAAAAATATCCCAGTTATGTTTTCTGGAAGTATGCAACAGTGGCTCGAACTACCGCTGTTTCGAACAAATTTCTATGGTCCCGAAGGGGCTCGAGCCATCGAAGTTCTACTGTATATAACAAAAAGAAACCGCAACAGAAGAACCGCATAAACCGTATTAGAACCGTCAGTAAAATGTATTTCACTTGGGTGGGGGGGGGGGGGTTGCGGTGGGGGCTTAAATTCATTTGACGCGGGCACAATTAATCCTCACCCTTTGTTCTGTCGCGGTATAGACATCACGAAAACATGCCTAAATATATTTATCCGCTTGTACCCCACTTTTAAATGGTGAAACTGGGGCTTCCTGGGGCACACATTATTTTTCTAATTTCTGCTCAGATATATAAAAAATATCACGATTTACATCACGTGAACAAGTCCGTGAAATGAAGACCCCTATACCCCATTTTATATAGAGAACATTGGGGGTTACGGGGTTATTCATTATTTTTCTTAAGACATAGGTTGTGGGTACTCGTTAGAACCGCCTCAATGAGGCGGTTCTAACGAGCACACACAACCTATTTTTGCAGTATTTATAAGAAAACTATCACGGATTTTCATCAGGAAAATGAGCATTTTGGAGATGAGAAAAATGCACTATGTCGCACGGGTGTGTTATCGTAATGATATCAGAAAATATTCATTTTTTTTTATTATTATTATTTTATTTTATTTTCTTGTGTGTGTGTGTGTGTGATAAAATGGTTCCAATATATTTGAATAGGCATTGCGATAACAAACCCGTGTGACATAGTGCATTTTTCACAACTCTAAAATGGCTAGTTTTCTGAAAAAAATCTGTCATATTTTTTGTTATTTTTACTTCAAACATAGGTTGTGGGTGCTCGTTAGAGCCGCCTCATTGAGGCGGTTCTAACGAGTAGCCACAGGCTATGTCTTGGAGCAGAAATAAGAAAAATAATGTATACCCCCCGTAAACCCCAGTTTTCTTTATATAAAGTGGGGTTTAGGGGGGGTGTTCATTTCACAGACTAGTTCACGTGATGCATGTTTGCGGCAACTAATTTGGGTCTCTTTCATGAGTGTTACATGTATCCATTAGGGCAGACACCCCGCAAGAGTGCAAAAAATAACGCGTGGAAACTGTCGCGTGCTTAGCGCGATTTTACAATAACATTGGATGATTTGCCTTGAAAAATCGAAAGAAATTATAAGAAATTTGGTATCAGTGTAAAGATATTTTCTTTCACTTTATGTGATGAAAATGGGAAATTCAAGTCAATAGGTCTCCTGAAAAAGCCTAATTATTTAAGATTGTATTACTTAATATTCTATGATCGTAAATTGACTGTAAATTGAATAGAATGATAAAAAGAAATTCAAACAAAGTTGGTATTGCTTCTATCTATAAAATGGAATGGATTTTGTCACGCCAAGGAGCTTATGGCATGTGTGATAAACTCTTGGTCACGCATATAGCTTGCTACCATACAGCATCGCGTACCAAAGCGGCGTCGCGCTTAACTACAACAATTTTAAAATGATTTTTGTTTAAGAAATGGATCAGCTCTATAACTGTGATTTGTTGAGTAATAAATCACGGTTTGGAGGTCAGTTGTTAAGTAGATCAAATCACGAGCGCGTAGCACGCGTGATTTGTCTGCTTACAACTGACCGACAAACTATGATTTATACTCAACAAATCACAAACTAGCGCTGATCTATTTCGATTCTAACAGGCTGAAAATGGGCAAGCATGCTGTTGTTTCCTTCAAAATCTCACAACTTTTCGCCATCGTTAGAAGAAATCCCGCTAAAATTATCGAATGAAACACCTGCATTTATATCCTTCGTCTTCGATGCGAGAATATAACGTTACACCGTCTAACGTCAAGCAAATCAACTAGTGACGTCATAAATTGGCTGTTTTAATGACGTCACTCGTCACGCTCTTCCTTGCCGTGATTTGTTGTAGAATAAAACACAGTCATTTTCCATTGCCTATATAGGCGCGCTGTGTTAGAATTGTTTGTTTGTTTGTTTGTTTGAATTCAGGTTTTACGTCCACGTCAACACTACTAAGGTCATTTTGGAGACGTTGCTTCCGATTTTGTGGGACTTTTACCCGACATTGAGATGAAATGACATCTCAAGCTCTACCGCCCATAGAAACCGCTAGGGTTTAAGGAGCGGTCCGACTCGCATCATTTTTTCTGGGCAGGCTTAGAACTAAGCTGTTTACCGGTACTCAAGTTCGGTCGGTTTCAGCTCTGCGCGGAAGCACCGTGCTGCCCAATCTATTTCTCCTGGGCCCGATGGGCGGGGCGCAATTTTAAAATGATATCCAGTAAAAAAACAATTCCGTACAGTGAAAACTCATGTAAAATAGAAGTAGAGACAATGATCAGGAATCGATACAATTAGCCCACAGCTCCCATCAGAGACACCAAAGGGAAAGAAACACAAACATGAAGCAACAGACACCAACGGAAACACCAAGAGCGGAAAGCCAAAAGGAGAGTTACTTTACCACAAAATGGCCAAATAGGCTAATAAAAGCGACACAAACCCAATTTTATATAGGGAAGAATGAATTTTAAGGGTACACATTATTTGCCTTGGTTCTGCTTGGATACTTGTTCGACCCGCCTAACTAACGAACACCAACAATCTATTTTTGGATCAGAAACAATACGATAGCACACGTGCAACATAGTGTATTTTTCACATCTTCAAAATGGATACTTTTCGTATGAAAATCCGTGATCTTTTTTTTTTTTTTTTTTTTTTGGTTTGGGTTTAACGGCCCTTTTAAGATTATTTCACTCATATCGAGCCGATCGTTAATCAGAGGTGGGCGAAAACCGGAGTACCCGGAGAAAAACCACCTGACCTTCCGTTGCATAACTTGGCGTCTCACACGTGGCCCGAGCGAGGCTCGAACCTACGGCGGTGAGAGACCTAATGACTAAGAGTCAGCGCTCTTATCCACTAGGCCTCCGTGATCTGTTATTTGTAATGCAAACAAAGGTTGTGGGTGCTCGTTAGAACCGCCTCGTTGAGGCGGTTCTAACGAGTACCCACAATCTGTTTGAACGAAAATAAGGAAAATTATTGATTTTTCCGTAAACCCCATTTTTCTCTATATAAACCACTACAGCTGGTGTCTGGGAATGTATGGCGGCCGTAAAAATTCTCCCTGTCCTACATCATAGTGTAGTTTATATTCTCTTGTCCTTTGGGAGCATTGATTCCAATGTGGTAGTTTGAAAATATTTGAGGGTCAGTGATGAGGCCTAATTGGTCGAAACTAGCTAGACTGGCCCAGAAAACATATACACTCCATATTTTCCAGTTCTGTGGTGTATTCCTTGCTCCAAAGGGTAACTCTTTCTAGAACATATTTGGAGGGGGGTTTATTTCACAGATTTGCTAACCTGATGCAAGGATAATGTGAAAACAATTCTTCTGAAAAATGCTAGTTCTACAGACACGAAGGACGCCATTATTGCACATGGGTGTGGTCAAGTAAGGGCTGTAGCGACTTCGCATATTTTTTTTTTGTTTTCAACTTTCTTCTTCTTCTTCTTCTTCTTCTTCTTCTTCTTCTTCTTCTTCTTCTTCTTCTTCTTCTTCTTCTTCATCTTCTTCTTCTTCTTCTTTCTTCTTCTTAGTCTTCTTCTTCTGCTTCTTCTTCTTAGTCTTCTTCTTTATTGTTACATGTAGGTTTGTTGCACTACAGTAAAACATAGTCTTCATGAAAGCTGTACTTGCTTTGGGGTAGGACAGAAATAAATATTCTGCTGCTTATGGTCGGATATGGTGCTAAAAGCCATTATTTTTCTGAAAAGTATTGTTGTTTATTACAAATAATATTAGACATTTGTTATTGTAAAAAGCAGCTGATTTTAATGGAATAAAATTTGTGCTTACTGGCTACTTGAAATACCTATATATATGGACTGCTGAAAAGTCCAAAATTTGCCGCACGTCACCCTAATTTTTAGCTGCTACTGGGAGGGTAATGGGTTCCCTGTCAAGTTATATGCCTTATTATGGACTCATTAGACTTCTTGAAATGTGGTAGAAAAGGGAATAAGCCCCAATTTATATTGTGAGTAAGGGGATTTTTATTTTTGTCAGGTAATCTTATCTCCGATAGAAGAACATCACGTGAACAAGTCCGTGAAATGACCTCACCTCCCCCCCCCCAAACCCCAAGTTTTATAGAGAAAACTGGGGTTTACGGGGTATACATTATTTTTTCTTATTTTTGCTCCTAGACATAGGTTGTGGGTACTCGTTAGAACCGCCTCAATAAGGCGGTTCTAACGAGCACCCACAACCTATGTTTGCAATATAAATAAACGAAAATACCTCAGGTTTTCATCAGAAAAGTAGCCATTTTTGAAAACTGAAAAAAGCCCTATATCGCACGGGTGTGTTATCGTAATGTAACCTATTGAACATCACGATAACACACCTATATGATTTTTGACCCCCTGAAACCCCACGTTTACATAATAATAATACGGTTCACAGGGGTATACACTATTTTCTTATTTCTGTTCAAAAGCATAGATTGAGGGTACTCGTAAGAACCGCCTCAGCGAGGTGATTCTAAGGAATCCCCAAAAGCTATGTGTTGAGCAGAAATATGAAAAATATCGGATTTTTATTGGATTTTTTTTTTCATTTTTTGGTGGCAAAATTCTCAATATATTTGGATAGGCTTGTTTTCAAAATGATGTTAGGTTATGGTGACCCGTGTCTGCAGGTGGTCGGTGGGTAATCTTATTTCTGATAGAAGAATAATCTAATGTAGGAAAATTACCAGAAGAAAATCCTAACTATGTTTTTTTTTTTTTTTTTTTTTTTTTTTACTTATGCATTCTGGTCCGCATTTGATGCTTTACTCAGCTGGACTGAGCTGAAGATGACTAGCAACTGCTCAAATAATAAACACTTAAAATGTATGCTTCCTTTACTGAGCGCTCTGAAAACCGATTTCATGCTTTTACTAGAAGTTGGGATGAAATGACATCTCAAGCCCTACCCCAGAAACGATCCAACAGTGTTTAAATATAGGGACGTTGCGACTCGCACCACTTTGCTTAAGCGGTTTACCTGTACTCATGTGAGATCGGTTTCAGTTCTGTGTGGAAGCACCTTGTTGGAGATGTGTTATCGACATGCATCTTCGCGAGCCAAGGGTACTAAGTCCACTACGTTCCTTACGCACGTAAGGAACGTAGTGGACTTAGTACCCTTGGCTCGCGAAGATGATCGACATGATAATCACAAGCAGAGCTTGACTCTGTGTGACGATGGGAGGAAATTGCCTAAACAGTGCTCATTTAATGATAGCCTGCCTCGGTAGCTCAGTCGGATGGGCGTCCGACTGGTGATCAGGTGGTCGCGGGCCCGATACCTGCCGGGGTCGGCCACTATCTTTCCTAGAGGCTGATCATGGACATTCTCTGCGAATGATGTATAAGCGTCTCAAACGAAGGGAAACTAATACTGAATAATTGGCTCCATCTGACTGTAAATGTTACTCCCCTTGTTTATAATTTCAACGTTTCTCTGTGTGTTTGTGTCCCTTGGAATACTCTTCTTTTCAATACGTAGCATGTCAATTTCTGAAGGATTGAGAAGGATATAGAAAATAAAATCATTTTGAGGTTATTATCATAAATATTATGGCAGCGAAAAATGGTCTTAGTACACTTCGACAGATGATCAAGGTGGTTACGTCAGAGATGAAAGGATTTGATAACACTTTGGATAAGGTAGGTTCATGTGTGGTGAATAGAAGCCTTTACGCTACTCGCCTTGTAAACCAGGGGTCGAGGGATCGATCCCGGGCTTCTCCAGACTTTCGGATGAGTCTTTAAACCGAGGTCCCGTCTCCGTATGACCTTAGCTGTTGGTGAGACGTAAAACTCGAACACTCACTCCCTCATGTGTGGTGAAGGTCATTTTCTACAAGCATGTGCTTTTACAAAAAAAAAAACCTGAGTCTACGCCGAGTACACATAAATTTCTGTAGTCCAGCATAGCACTGGAAGAAAAACGACAACATTCTTCATGTGTATGTTGTACATGTATAAGTGTACCAGAAAAAAAGAACCCAAAATATTCACTCTAATTTCACATATGAACAAAATTACCAATATTTCACTATGCACCACGAAAACCCATCTATATAATTTTGACCCCATTGAACCCCACTTTTATATAGTAAAACTTGGGTTTAGAGGGGTAAACCTTGCTTTTCTTATTTCTGCTCTAAAATATTAAGTGTGGGTATTCGTTAGCACCGCCTCATCGAGGCCATCGAGGTGGTGCTAACGAGTACCCTCAATCTATATTTTGAGCAGAAATAAGCATTAAAAGAGGCGGTGCTGCCTCATCGAGGTGCTAACGAGTACACTCAATCTATATTATGAGCAGAAATAAGAAAAATATCACAATATTTCATCTTAAAATTTTAGTTTTTTCGGCGTTAAAGTTTACAATGTAATCATAAGAGGTTTCAAGTATAAATTCAGCTCGTGGAAGCCGCTTGGCTATGATTGGTTAATTTTATCAGACTCTTCATAACTAAAGTAAACTATTCCCTACCACAGGAATTTGCAACTCATTAAAATGATGTTATCATGTAGAAACTATGAGCTGCATCATGTCAAAAGGTGTCTAACATATTTACAGTCGGCAAAATATCTCACTAGTCTGCATATGTGAGCAGTCTATGCAGTTATCCTGGTTTCCTATAGGTACCGATTACTAATTATAGATGTTATGAACACTTTTCACGCTTATCAGAGCCTGTACTGCTTTCATCTGCATAAGGCACTTTCTGTATGCAGCAGAGTGGTTAAAGGGTTTCTCAGCAAAAGCAAAAAAAAAAACAACAGGGAATCATTACTGACTGGTATTTTAAACAATATTTTTCAATGAACTCTGAAACCTCAGTAAAACACTGAATTTGTTCAACCAATCAGATTAGACTGGCACCCACACGGTGAATAGCATACCTATAGCAGAAGTTAGATGCTCTTGTCTAATGTGCTCTTGATAGGCATGTTTACGTAATGACGACGACTCGTCATCGAAATGAAAAGTTATTTTGATCAGGTACATCTACCTGTATATTAACATTTTCTTTCATTGTTATAAGAAAAATCGTCGTCCCAGCTGAACGTTTAACATTTTTTAAAGTGAAATCATACAATGAACATATGTACTGTATTATTGGAGCAAAGCTAACATCATGTAAACCCAGAATGCTTGTTATTTTGTAAGCTTAATACCGTGTGATAAATTATAGGAAGCGCTCGGGTCGTTCCGGGGTTTTAATCATTTTGCCAAATAACATGGATGTTCAGTCAACAGAAAAAATCCAGCAGCCATGAACTTGTCTTAAATAACTCTGAGCAAAAGTAAACCTGGATGCAGACAATAACGAATTCTGCATTATTACCCCTTGATTTAAGGAATGATATTTTACGTGGTTGTGAAAAGTAAAGCTGATTTCGCCATCTGGGCAGTTTAACCCATTGTATGCAGGGGTATCTGGTCAAACAGTGCAGGCCCAGATCAGGACCTGCACTATTTGCTAACAGAATAGAATAAAGACGAAAAATTAGGCCTGACACCCCTTATATGACAAATGAACTTGTCCAATATATAGCAAAGGAAGAGTCCACTAGCATATAATGGGTTAAAAGATTGACATCATACAGGGCAAAAGATGATATTGATGTATTGCCATTACTCAAAGAAAATGGTGAGACCGTTTTTGATCATGATGGGAAATGCAGCATTCTACAGGAAGCTTTCTTTGGGGGCACACATATTTCTGGGGAAAATTTTGATGAAGCCTTCCGGCAGCAAATTGAAACAAGACTCAGCATGATCAGGGAACAGTCTCACAATGAAAATGGTGATGCATTCCTAAATAGGCCCATCTCGTATGATGAGGTTGAAGCCAGTATACAGAGATTAAAGGCAGACAAAGCTCCCGGACCAGACGAAATTTTCACAAATATGATTATAAAATCAAATGAAGTGCTCCAAGAAGCAATAATGATGTTGTTTACAGCATCTTGGAATTGCCAATGCCTACCAAAAATTTGGAAAAGTGCTAATGTGAAGTTTCTCAAAAAACCTGGAAAAGACACATACTACCAAGCTGGTTCATATAGACCTATCAGCCTGACAAGCGTACTGGGCAAATGCATGGAAAGAATCATCTATTCTAGGCTATATGCTTATGTCGAACACAATCAGCTTCTTGATAAAGAGCAAGATGGCTTTCGCATCAACAGAAGCACTACGCAGTCGCTTCTCAGGTTAAGTCAAGAGATATTATCTGGCTTTGGTGAAGGAAATTGCACTTTAGCAACATTCATTGATTTGGAGAAGGCATTTGATTCAGTTTGGCGTGATGGACTTCTTGCTAAACTGTATGATAAAGGAGTGAATGGAGCATTTTGGAGGTGGATTGCGAACTTTCTGTCAGATAGGACAGCTGCTTGCTTGGTAAAGAATCAACTGGGAAGCCAGTTTATAACAGATGTAGGACTTCCGCAAGGAAGTGTACTATCTCCACTTTTATTCAGTCTCTTTCTGTGTGACATTTATGGCTGTGTAACTAGTGAAAAGATTAAATTTGCTGATGATGGCACCATTTGGAATTCAGGAAATGACCCAAATGAATTAGCAACAGCAATGAATCAGGATCTTAGCAATATCTCCGACTGGACCTATAAGTGGAGAATGAAACTTAGTGCTGCAAAAACAGAATATTGTCTTTTCGCTAGGGATGCCAGTCATTCTGTCCCAGAAGTTAAAATGAAGGGAAAACTGCTTAAACACACAGATAAGGTTAAGGTCCTTGGTGTCATACTGGATAAGAAGTTAACATTTCATGATCATTTGGATATGGTTGAAAAAAGAGCAGCAAAATCACTGGGTTCTCTGATGATTGTTGGTAAAACTGAAAAAATAAGTACTCCTAATATGGTTAAGTTATACAACAGCATTGTTGTCCCACAAATGGAGTATGCAGCTCCAGTCTGGCAGCTTGCAAATTGCAGTCAGCTTGAAAAAATCCAACGCAAAGGTCTAGCACTGTGTTTGGGATGTCCTAGCACAGCGAGTTTGGAAGCATTGGAGGTACAAGCAGGTGTTTTACCTCTTGACCTTCGCAGAGAAGAACTTTCAGTTAGAACATGTACAAAAATCATGGCTAAGTCAGCTGATGAGAAGATAAGGCAAACTCTCGCTAAATGTCAGTCAACACTGGAGTCTAATCCAAGGGAGAAAGTAACAACTCCATTTGGATTGATGATACGACAGGTTGATGATATGAAATCGTTAACTGACCTTAGTCTCAATGCTATTGAGCCAGAAGCAACATATTTGGAGTACATGGCACCATCAAAAAGAAAGCCAGAATACTGGAGTAATCTTGGATCCTCAAAGTCAAGAACTGCCGCACAGGGGATAGAGTCAAGAGTGGTCATTGAGAGGCTACTGGAGGGCATAGGAGTAGATACAGTAGTGGCTTTCACTGATGGCTCTTGCAGAGGAAATCCTGGTCCCTGTGGTGCTGGCTCTTGCATGTTTCTACCAAATGATGACACGATAGAGCTCAAACAACCTGTGTCTAAGCTGGCTTCCATTCTCCTTGGTGAACTAGCCGCTATCAAGATGACACTAGATTTTATCCTACAAGAAAAGATGAAAAGAAAGATTGATACAGTTTTGATTTTCAGTGACAGTCAGTGTGCAGTTGGTATTCTACAGTTAGGCTGGGATGACAAAAAGTACAAGAAAACAAGCTCTGACATCATCCAAGTTATGTCAGATTTACAAAGAAATGGGACAGAAGTAAAGATTCAGTGGAGTCCAGGGCATGCAGATATAAGAGGGAATGAGATAGCGGATAGGCTTGCCAAGGAGGCTGCAAAAGAAGCAGAGGAAATGCCAGAAGATATAGAAGATGCAACACAGGCACAAATACAACATGCAGCAAGAGAAGCAGTCATGGGGAAATGGCAACGAAGATGGGAAATATCGGAAAAAGGCAGAAATTTGCATCAATACCATCAAGTAGTCAAACTGAAGAAAATCAGTTTCAAGGGCACAAGAAATCAGAGGGTGATATTGCAATTGCAGAGTGGTTACTGCAGACTCAAAGACTACCTCCACTCTGTTGGTGTGGTTGATGATCCCTCTTGTGCTTGCGATGAGAGAGAAACAGTAGACCATTTCCTCCTTGATTGTGAACTCTATGATGCTCAGAGAGAAATTATGAGGCAAGAGCTCTTATTAAACTTGGGTACAAGTGCCCTTGACTTGAATACTTTCTTTGACGAAAACCAAAACAAAGATGATGAAGAACCAAAAATTCACCGTGAAGACATCTACCAACAATTAGATGTTTTCATATCATCAACAAACAAATTTTAAATTTAACTGGGGTGGGGGGGGGGTGATGCTAGGACATTTCAAGGTAATGGGGTTGTTTGGCGTAAGAGTGATGCAATCATTATTTCTTCTGAAGGACAGGAAGTGGCCGATACGGCTGTACCTGGCCTGACGATATACATACATATGATACATTCATCATACATTATGGGAATGGGTGTGGTTCACATTCAATTACTTCATCTATCTTGATATAGGATAGGATAGGATAGGATATCTTTATTTCATACTTCCAAAGGCTAAAAAGCCCATAAGGACATATTACAAACATGTGTGATGGCAATGGCAATAAATATAACATGATATATTGAAATCATCATTTGTTTTCATGGTTATAGCTGGAGGACAGGAAGTGGCCGACACGGCTGTACCTGGCCTTCCAAAAAAAAAAAAAAAAATCATCAAACATTATGGGAATGAGTGTGGTTCATGTTTTCATTGTTATATCTGGAGGACAGGAAGTGGCCGACACGGCTGTACCTGGCCTTCAAAATTCATCAAACATTTTGGGAATGATTGTGGTTCATGTTTTCATGGTTATATCTGGAGGACAGGAAGTGGCCGACACGGCTGTATCTGGCCTTCAAAATTCATCAAACATTATGGGAATGAGTGTGGTCCATGTTTTCATGGTTATATATGGAGGACAGGAAGTGGCCGACAGGGCTGTACCTGGCCTTCAAAATTCATTAAACATTTTGGGAATGAGTGTGGTTCATGTTTTCATGGTTATGTCTGGAGGACAGGAAGTGGCCGACACGGCTGTACCTGGCCTTCAAAATTCATTAAACATTATGGGAATGAGTGTGGTTCACATTTAATGAAGTACTACATATTCTTTGATGTATTGTAATCATTATCTATATTCATGGTTATATCTGAACGGCGGGAAGTGGCCGACACGGCTGTACCTGGTCTGAGGATATACATAAATTTATCATACGTTATGGGACTGAGTGTGGTTGACCTTTAATTACTACATATTCTTTGATATATATATCAATCATTATTTTTGGGGCACTCGGTTGGTTTTTCTTTACAGATTGTTCTCCTCAGATGCAGTGGTATCTGGTGGGGTGGTTGCCCGTGGGTCCTGGGGTGGGTGCGGATGCAGCGGAGTCAAAGAAATCTGGAAATGTGATTCATTCTGCAGGTGGTGCGGCTGGAGTGTGTTTGGGCGTCGGCCTTTTGTGGCCGCTGCCGATATCAAGCCCAGGACCTATGGTGTCCGGGGCAAGTGGATTAACCACTGAGTTATCACGCTCCTTTAATCATCGGTCGGGGCACTAGACTGGATTTTTTTTTTTTTTTTTTCCTACTACAGTGGTGCCTGGTGCCGGGATGATTATTGCTGCAGCCCATGGATGGACCAGATTAAGCGGAGTCAAGAGGATCTAAAAATATGACATGTTTAAATGAGTCTCTCTTAAACATTAAAATATTGGTTTCTTTGTAGGATAGAGGAATGACGTAGCACGCCATAATAAATCGCCTTATTTGGAGTGCATAACTGACCGGTCTGGCTGGCCCGAACCTTTTGGCCTGGTGTTTGACTCGCTTGCTTTTTGCCCCAGGGTCGTGGGCTCGGTCCCCGGTCGGGGCACTTGGTGTTTTTCTTTACAATTTTTCTCCTCAGTTTGCAGTGGTGCCGGGATGGTTACTGATGAAGCCCAGGAGAGGTGCAGATGCAGCAGAGTCAAATGAAGCTGGAAATGTGATATGATTACATGAGTATCCCCTGAACATTTGAAAATAATAATAATGATAATAATAATAATTGTCTCTTTGTAGGATGGAGTGCAACAATAAATATGTATTTAGAGTGCTTGATTAATGGTCTCATCTATATCTTAACCCTGTTGATTGCTGTTTATGTCTGATTTTCATCATGTTGGATGAAAGAGGGAGGGAAAAAAAAAAAATAATAATAAAAATAATCCTCTATACTATGAGTTATTACGCAGACACTACTTGTGAAAGATTATACTTGTGAGTTATCTCGGCCAGTAGAAGGCTTTGAAATGAAATGAAATGAAATATTCTTGCAGCTGGTACGGTTGGATGTTTTTTTGTTTTTTTTTTTTGGTTTTGTTTTGTTTTGTTTTGTTTTTTGCTTCTCACGTTTTCTTCACGGCAGTTTTGGTGCATGCTGACATGTTTCTCTTCACCACAGTTTGGACAGAGTTGTTTCTTCTGACATCTGCTTTCGTGGTGGCCGGAGGCCTGACGATGGCAACATCTGGGAGGGTTTGGTATGTCTGCCTCTGCGTTGGTAGAAAGGTGTGCTTCTTTGGTTTTCTTGGGCGGAGCTGGTGCATTAAAGGTCGACACGTAAGTGCTTGTTGGCTTTTGTACAACTCATCTAGGAATTATCATCATCATCATCAACGGATTTTTATTAACGTGCAGGTACAGGGACAACGTCCACATAAGTGGGCCCCCTTCCAGGTAGCTGGCTTGCTGCACGCATGGCAGATCTTACACCAGATCTCCAGGCTTGTCTATCATGAGGATCGATAACAGAGAGCTTCCATTCTCTGCAATCTCTTTCTGTTAGCTGCTTCCAGGTCATCTTGGGCCTTCCTGGTCCCCGCTTTCCACCTACCTGTATGTCACAGACAGTCTTGACTGCACCGTTGGAGCGTTCCACATGTCCATACCATGCAGCGAAGCTGGATGTTACGAACTGCAATTACGCCTTCAGCGGGGTTCAACTCTTGATTTTCTTTTGCTCCACTGTTCCTGTGGCGGTGTGTTCAGCGCCGGATGGCTCAGCGCGTTTTTCTGTCGAGTCCTCATCCTTGTGTCAACTTGGCTTTAATTGTGATTTCTTTGTTTATCGACTTGATTCACTTATGAGTTAGAAAACCTTCACGCGGACCAAACAAATACTTGCATAAACCACAGTGAAAGTGAGGGTGAGGGTTTGGATCCCGTAAAGTTAACTTAAACCCACCAGTAATTTGTACTGACCGTCCAAAGTCAGTGCTTTTGCTGTGGTTCCTTCATGTTTTTTGTTGTTGTTTCTGATTCTTTCTCTAATCATATATGTTGTTACTTTTATTATTCTGATTGATCCCCCTTTTTGGTTGTTCATGTCCTTCCAGTTTAATGTTTGTCATGCTGGTGATTCTGATTCTTTCCCCCATTATGTATATTGCTTCTTTTTAGTTAGGTTTGGATATTCCGAGTCACCACCTGTTTGGGAAAGAGCTGCTGACTCAGTTACCTATTGTCCGTTTGGTTTACTGTCATCACTCCATGTTTCGACTTCTTTCCCTATAGTGATATTGTGGGAAGAATTTAAGATCTGATTGTATCAGTTCCTGATCGTTTCTCGTTTTAATTTTCTTCACTTTTAATCATTTTCCTATTTCTTCACTGCTCCTCTCTTTCCATCACGAAAACACGCCTATATGATTTTGACCCCCTTGAACCCCACTTTTATATAGTAAAACTGGGGTTTGCAGGGGTAAACCTTATTTTTCTTATTTCTGCTCTAAAATATAGATTGTAGGTACTCGTAAGAACCGCCTCATCGAGGCGGTTCTAACAAGTACCGATAATTTATATTTTGAGCAGAAATAAGAAAAATATCACAATTTTTCATCTTAAAATTTTCATTTTTTCGGCGATAAAGGTGGCAATGTATTTGTATAGGCGTGTTTGCATAATGATCTCACCTTCTCACCCGTGTCTGCCTTTCTCGGTATCACCACAAGTTAACCCAGTACACAAACAGTTGTTAAGCTTGTGACGAACGATGGTTCGGAAAAAGTGTGTTTATGTAAAATCATCAAGAAAACACGTCTATATAATTTTGACCCCTTGAACCCCATTTTCATATAGTAAAACTGGGGTTATGAGGGATAAATATTATTTTTCTTGTAACCACTCTAAAATATAAATTATGGGTACTTGTTAGAACCGCCTCGATGAGGCGGTTCTAACGACTACCCAAAATCTATACTTTGAGCAGGAATAAGAAAAATAACACAATTTTTCATCACAATATCTTCATTTTTTTTTCGGCGAAAAATTTAACTATGTACTTGTAAAGGCATGTTTTCGTGATATGGCCGATTCGATATGACCTTAAAGTAATGACTGGGCCGTTAAACACTTAATAAACAAACAAAAGATATATATTGTCTATCATGGATTATGGCTGCTCCTAGATTGCAGTGCTTCACTCATTACGATAACACATCCGTGTGATACAAACCTCAAAAAAAGGTAATTTTTCTGATGAAAATTTGTAATATTTTCCTTATTTACACTCCAAACATAGGTTTTGGGTGCTCGTAACCTATGTCTTGGAGCAGAAATTAGGAAAATAATGTTTACCCCCTAAACCCCAGTTTTCTCTATATAAAGTGGGGTTTAGGGGGTCTTTATTTCACGGACTTGTTCATCACGTGATGTGGACTCTGGAACGATAGTTTTTGTTCGATTCCACCGGTACATGAGTACCATGTTTTGTGTCCCAGAGCAAGACGCATTATCCACGTTGTTTAATTTGAAAAGACATAGATTTACCCACCGAAGTAAAAACTACGGCTTCGAAATCTCATTCCTTTCAATGTTCCAATGGCTAGCGCTCAAATATGTCTTTCTAAGCTTTTTTGGCCTATTGTTTTTCAGACGACCCAAAGTTATTAAGCACAGTAGTTTTAGAGCATTGATGTCCACGTGACTTTCACTGATTTGTACGAAACCCAGGTAAAGGTTATTTATAGCTGCTCTGTTCTTGTTGTTGTCACGTCAGAGTGCACTGTAATAGAAAGCTTTTAGTAAGACATTGACTGGGCTCATGTGCTGGGGCATTGGCAAACAGTGTAGACCCTGATCAGACGCCGCAGAACGCGGCGTCTGATCAGGGTCTAGCCTGTTTGTTTGAAGTATATGAATTACAGAGTTAAACGAAACGAAGTACCCTTTTCCGAACCTATACACAGAGACAAGAGAATGCTGTCAGTGCTTTGATTATAATACATGTATTGGTTGATTGATTGATTGATTAATTGAGTGATTGATTGATTGATTTGAGGTTTAACATCCCCGTCAACACTGTTTAGGTTATTTCGGAGACGTTGCTTCCATTTTTTGGGACTTACCTGACACTGAGATGAAATGACATCTCAAGCCCTGTCGCCCGATGAAACCAATAAGGTTTTTAAGCATGTACGTTCCAACTCGCACCGCTTTGCATGGGCAGGCTTAGATCCTCAAAGCGGTTTACCAGTACTTTTGTGCAGTCGGTTTCAGCTCTGCGAGGAAGCATCATGCAGCCCATCTATTTCTTCAAGCCCCGATTGGCGGGGGCCGTGTGCTGGGGCGTGTGCAAACAGTATAGACCCAGATCAGACGCCGCAGATCAGGGTCTAAACTGTTTGCTTTAAGTACAGATATGTAAGGGGTAAAGGAAACAGTCTTTCCAATTTCCCAACCTATCATCGCGAAAACACGCCTATATAATTTTGACCCCCTCGAACCCCATTTTTATATAGTAAAACTGGGGTTTGCAGGGGTAAACCTTATTTTTCTTATTTCTGCTGTAAAATATAGATTGTGGGTACTCGTTAGAACCGCCTCGACGAGGCGGTTCTAACGAGTACCAGCAATCTATATTTTGAGCAGAAATAAGAAAAATATCGTAATTTTTCGTCTTAAAATCTTCATTTTTTTCGGCGATAAAGGTGGCAATGTATTTGTATAGGCGTGTTTTCGTAATGACTCAGAGGTAATCGACCCACCAGTGCTGTTAGTACAGGTGCTTTGATGAACCCATTGTATATTAGTGGACTCTTCCATTGCTATATGTTGGACAAGTCCATCTGTCATCTAAGGGGTGTCAAGCCTATCGTTTCCTTTTTATTCTATTTTTGATGGAAAATAGTGCAAATAGTTTGCAAATAGTGCA
Organism: Lucinisca nassula; assembly: GCA_963580285.1. Classification (NCBI taxonomy): domain Eukaryota; kingdom Metazoa; phylum Mollusca; class Bivalvia; order Lucinida; family Lucinidae; genus Lucinisca; species Lucinisca nassula. The sequence goes on along the minus strand of OY757025.1, from coordinate 122,936,307 downwards.
GGCCCTGATCAGACGCCGCGTTTTGCGGCGTCTGATCTGGGCCTGCACTGTTTGCATATGTACCCCTATAGGTTTCCCCACATACAATGGGTTAAAAAAAGCAAATCTTGTTTCCAGGTAAAGCTGGTCTCCGGCGGTGGGGGCAACTGTCGCTGTGAAATGACGGTTTTGGAGGAACACCAAAACAGGAAAGGAACGTTACATGGCGGTATGACGTCAACGTTAGTTGACGCAGTCTCCACGTGGGCTTTACTAGGTTCCTCTGAACCTGTCGCTGGCGTTAGCGTGGAACTCAGTCTATCGTAAGATGCTATTTTGTTTAGAAATATTATCAGAACTTTAAGTTTTCATATTAAACAATGGTGTATGTGTTTATTCAGCTTCTGTCTTGAAGTCACTGGCGATCTTTCCCTCTTACGCCGATTCAAGAAGGACAGTTGTCTGTTTCTGGGGAAAGAATGTGCCCTGTAGTGGTTAACTGCTTACCTGCCTGTGCTCACATTCATTCAGCAAAAATAACAAACTTTTAGGTATTAAACTTGCTAGAATATAGTTAACAATTTGACCACTATATAACGAGCTCGAAAAGCTAACGGTGCTTTGAACAACTGGCCCCTGATGTTTACAAATACATTCCAACCTGTATAAAGCAAGCACCTAAGGGATAACTAAAATGCGCTTGCTTAAGCGAGGTGCTTGCTTAATACAGGTGAAATTTAACACATTTGCCATTTTTGGGAACTGAGTGCCTGCTTGCTTAATACAGGTTGCTTGCTTAATAGAGGTGGCCACTAAGACAGGTTTTACTATAGAATAGTAAGGTTTGACTTTAATTACGATAACATCTATACAGTGACGTTGGTAAATTGAGGATCTTACACGAGTGGTCATTTCATATGAAATTTATGAAACGAGCCTTCGGCGAGTTTCATAAATTTCATATGAAATGACCACGAGTGTAAGATTCTGTTTATCATATGACCACTTTAAATTGGATTTTATCGCCTTTAGATTTGACAAATTTTCCGCAAAAATTGCACAGTTGACATGGACGTCGTCATGACGTTACTTAATCCCGCCAAAGTGTTATTACACGTGTGGTCATACGATTTTTATTACATGACGTTATCCACTGCTTATCAACGACGTCATGTGATAACTTGTTGTGTGATAACTTCTGGCAGGTACGTCTTTTCCATATATGTTACATGCAAGCAGGCATGTTTGTAAATTTAGGGGATAACTGTATTCAAAATTGTGATTTGGGGAGGTAAATCGGAGGTTTTACGGTCGGAAATTTCGTTTTACGGCGACGCGTCAGCGGAGCCGTAAAACGTAATTTGCGACCGTAAAACCGACGATTTACCTCCCCAAATCACAATTTTGCAATACAGTTATCCCCATTCTAATGCACTTATATGGTTGTTTTGTTAAAAACTGTATTATTTTTGCCCAAATCGGCTAGCGCTGTGAGCTGCGTTGAGCTGCGTAAAACCAAATGCCAGCCAATGAAAAGCAACGTTACGCGATGACGTCGGGTTTCCGACAGTATATCGCAGAATATACTGTCGCAAATTTGTGACGTTATCCAATCAGACGTCACGTTACATACGCAAGTGCATTAGAAATGGAGTTCAACCTTCAGAGGGTACACATACCTAGCCTTTATGTTGTATCATGAACTTTTGTGTTTTCTGTTGTTCAGCCATTCATTTTGTGTATCGTGACCATGTGATATACAATATAATATGCACGTTGATAGACTAGAAGCTGTTATATTTTACGTCTAAATAAAATTCTGTTCTGTTCTGTTGTAACAGACTGTATAATTTAATATTTTTTCATTTCTTGTATGTACGAAAATAAAAGCATCCGTGTCTCCAAAACGGTTATTTTGCTGACAAAAAATGTGATATTGTTCTTGTTAATGCTCCTAACATAGTTTGTTGGTTCTCGTAAGAGCCGCCTTATTGAGGTGGTTCCATCACAAACCACGTCTATATAACTCTCAACCCATTGAACCCCACTTTTATATAGTAAAACTGCGGTGTACATGGGTACAATGTAACCCTTATATTTCTTATTTTTGTTCTAAAATATAAAGTGTGGGTACTCGTTTGAACCGCCTCGATGAGGCGGTTCTAACTTGAACCCACAATCTATATTTTGAGCAGTAATAAGAAAAAAAAAAAACAGTTTTTCATCTTAAAATTTTCGGGGTTTTTTTTTTCGCGGTAAAATTTACAATGTATTTGTATAGGCGTATTTTCGTAATGTCTAGCGAGTACCCATTACGTGGTGTATACATGTATCTTGGAGCAGAAATACCAAAATTAAAGTAAACCCTCGTATACCCCATTGTACCCTATATAAAGTGGGGTTTAGACGGGTATTTTGTTTGAAGTTTCGATTCACATTATTTTCATCATTTTTGTTCCAGGTTTTTCAAGTCAGCTAAAGTTGGTGAAACAATAGTTATAGATGCAAAGACACTGAAAAGAGGCAAAAGGCTGGCTTTTTTGTCTGTAGATATTTCCAATAAGAATGATGGGACATTGTTAGCTCAGGGGAAACACACAAAATATGTCGGTTAATCCAAATGCGACCATACAGGCACACAACGTTGACTCAGTATTGAATCAGTGTTGAAATCCAATGTTGTTTCAATGTTGATGCAACAATGAGTACCTGCAGGAGAAACTAAATGAGTCATGTAATGACACTGAATTATTTTCGAACCACAACATGACAAAGGAACAGTGAATCTCAAATCAGCCTAGACGAAGGCAGACGAGAACAAATCATTGCATGAACATTGAAATCAGCCTATCTTTGTTCCTTAAAGCATAGCCACAGATAAGAGGGGATATTCACAAATTGGTTTTATTATTTCTGCACAAAAACATATTTTGTGGGTACTCATAAGAAGCGCCACAGCTCTCCGATTTTTTTTTTTTTATTTTCTGTGCGAAAACATATGTTGGGGTACTCATTAGAATCGCCTCGCTGATGCGCTTCTAATGAGTACCCACAACATATGTTTTCGTGCAGAAATTAATAAAATAATTATAAGTACTTTTCGGATGAAATTGGCCCTTTTCTGGGGCTATGTTAAAGACCATCAAGAACCCAATGATGCTGTAAATAATGTTTGACCTGACACCTTTGAGCAGGTCTTTTTCCAGTTAAAAAGGTGGTTGATTTATTTTAGTTTTTGTAAGTTTTACAAAGAATCTCATACCGTGTGAGAATGGTTCCATTATGATTCACAGAAGTGCTGAAATCTAGAGAAAGCATTTTTCATATGACTTTTTTATGTTTTCTAATTTCTAATTCAATCATATATTGTGGATGCTCGTTAAAACCGATTCTAACGAGTACCGACAACCTGTCTTTGATTAAAATAATTAAAATAAGCAAAATGATGTGTTGCCACTTTTCTCTTAATAAAATGGGGTTAGGAGGATGGGGGGGTCATTTCATAGATGTGTTAATTATAAATCGGAAGAAGATTTGCCCACTTTATGTAGAGAAAACTGGGGTTTACAGGGCTATACATTATACCCATAATTCTGACTACTGCTTTCATGATTAGCTTACCTGCAGCGTGAGTGTGTTTGAGTGTTACATCCCACCAACAGCTAAGGTCATACGGAGACGGGACTTCGGTTTAAAGACTCGTCCGAAAGTCTGGAGAAGCCCGGGATCGATCCGGCGACCCCTTGTTTATGAAGCGAGTAGCTTATCCACTACACCACGGAGGCTTCTGTAGCTTAGGTATTTGGACGATATGGAAATTCGGAATGTTTAAAATCCTTTTGTTTCGATAGCCAAATTAGCCCTTGAACTTCTTGAAATGATATGAGCCCCGTCAAGCGATTTTGGTACTTATAGCCTATGCGAGCAGCGAAGGTTCAGGCGAGCCTGCGCATCCGCGCAGTCTCGCCAGAACCTTCGCTGCTCGCTCATACAAGCAGTGAATCAAGAGGAACCTTCAGACAGAAAGCCATATCCCTGGCCCCTCTGAATGGCTGGGCATGCGCAGTTAAAATTTGTCATGACGGAATGCTCGAAGACACAAATTCGCTTGGCGGGGCTCATATGTCCTCTCCACGGTTGAGCTAAACTTGATGGGAGGCATCCGGGAGACATAGGGATTTAGAACTGCTAAAATAGTGCCGTTCCGATATCAATGATAGCTGCCACGGCCGTCATCTTCATCCCCTCACATATCGTTACATTACGCAAACACGCCTATACAAATACATTGCCACCTTTATCGCCGAAAAAAAATAAAAATTTTATGATGAAAAATTGTGATATTTTTCTTATTTCTGCTCAAAATATAGATTGTGGGCACTCGTTAGAACCGCCTCATCGAGGCGGTTCTAACGAGTACCCACAATCTATATTTTAGAGCAGAAATAAGAAAAATAAGCTATACCCCCGGAAACCCCAGTTTTACTATATAAAAGTGAGGTTCAAGGGGGTCAAAATTATATAGGCGTGTTTTCGTGATGAGCCGCCTATTTGGTTCTAACGAGTACCCACAATCTATATTTTAGAGCAGAAATAAGAAAAATAAGCTATATCCCCGGAAACCCTAGTTTTACTATATAAAAGTTGGGTTCAAGGGGGTCAAAATTATATAGGCGTGTATTCGTGATGAACCATTGAACTGAAAATTGATGGGAGGGGCATCGGATCGCAAACCAAACATTTTTCCTTCATAGGCGCCGAACGGATTGGATCGCGAAATGTCGGGAAAACGCCATTTGGGGCATAACTGAGTTGTTTCCCTCAATGCCACCAGACACAGCCTTTCTCGTAATGTGGTCATGACTGCGCGATTCTAAACTAGTTTAATTTAGGGAGACAATAAGATATGATTTTTATAATATCATAATCATTGTAAAATCTGGAAAACAGTCTTTACACAATTATAACAGTGAAATTAATATGTTTTTCGGCAACCAGACATGGAATTTCGCGTGTTTGAAAATAATTATACATTGCAGTCTATGGGGCCTCGTAGCATTATCTTTTCAGTTTTCCCTTCGTAATTTTAGCATGAAAAGCCATTCATTTCACGAGTGGTGTCGACCACATCAACGTGGCGGTTCTTACGAGCACAGTAACCTATGCAGTCCACAGTAAGCACATCACGTGAACAAGCCCGTGAAATAAAGACCCCCGTAAACCCCAATTTATATAGAGAAAACTGGAGTTTACGGGGGGAAAACATTAATTCCCTTATTTCTGCTCCCAGACATAGGTTGTGGGTACTCGTTAGATGAGGCGGTTCTAACGAGCACCCAAAACCTACGTTTGGAGTTTAAATAAGAAAAAAAATCACAAATCTTCATCAGAAAAAATGCCCTTTTTAAGGTTTGAAAAATGCTCTATATCACAAGGATATGTGATCCTAATGAATATTTTTCAGGACTAAACAGGTTCACATAAAAGGCGATGCTGGATTTATTGAACTTTATTCCCGTAAATTCACATACACTTTTTCATATAACATTTCACATGTTTCATTTCGACAACACACACAAGTGGTAATGACGTGTTTCAGGTTTCTGAAATTTGTTTTCCAGGTGAAAAGTGGTATATTTTCCCAAGTCCAAAACGGCAAGAAATACGACAGGTGTTACAGAATCCCATCACGTAAACACGTCCGTGAAATAACCCCCCTCAACCTCACTTTATATAGACAAAGCTGGGGTTTATGGGGGTATACATTATTTGGGCCCCGTCAAGCGATTTTGGTATTTATCGCCTATGCGAGCAGCGAAGGTTCAGGCGAGCCTGCGCATCCGCGCAGTCTCGCCAGAACCTTCGCTGCTCGCTCATACAAGCAGTGAATGAAGAGGAACCTTCAGACAGAAAACCATATCCCTGGACCCTCTGAATGTCTGGGCATGCGCAGTTAAAATTTGTCATGACGGAATGCTCGAAGACACAAATTCGCTTGGCGGGGCTCATTTCATGTATGCTCCAAGAAATAGGTTGTGGGTACTCATTAGAACGGAGGTTCTAACGAACACCCACAACCTATTCTTGCAGTCTAAATAAGTAAAATTAGACACAGTTTTATCAGAAAAATTACTGAAAGAATGCACTATGTCACACGGGCGTGATCTCGTAATGCGTAAACTGCTGAGGAGGCCATTGAATACAAAAGTCGATTTGTCAACAACATCCAATTACTTCCTTTCAGCCTATCCATGCATATCCCACTGTATTGTAAAGTCTGGTTTACTGATTGTCTTGGATCAAATTCGAAGATTCTTTGATATCACGTGACTCACACACGTATGGCTCTTTTAAACTCTTTCTTCCTTTCAGTTCCTAGAGATCTCCTATATTTACTCCAGATAACAACCTAGGGATGGCCATTTTGTCTTACTTTATCTTAAACAAGAGGACCCAGTGGCCCTATAATGCTCACCTGTGTACCAGAAAATCATTAGTGTAGGAGACCACTTGACATTGCAACATACTAAATATCTAAGCTCAGGCAAAGCGGTGTCAATGCTTATGAACCCTATTGGTTTCATTGGGCGACAGGGCTTGAGGTGTAATTTCATCTCAATGTCGGGTAAAAGTCTCACAAAATTGGAAGAGACATCTCCAAAATGACCTATACAGTGATGATGGGGATGTAAAACCTCAAATCAAACAAAATCTGTGCCTTATGGTTTTGGAGAAGAAGATTTTTTAAAGTCTTTCCCAGTATAAGTCTATAGGAGCTAATGAGCCCTGGGGCTTGGCCAATTTTGACCCAAAGGGCATGGTTGGCAGGATTTATGTAGGCGACCATTTTGTGTTGCTATATACTAAATATCTAAGGTCTGTACTTAATGGTTTCAAAGAAGATGTTTGAAGCTTTTTTCCATTATAAGTTTGTTGGAGTTAAGGGGCCACAGGATTTGGCCAATTTGGACCCCAGGGGCATGATTGGCAGGATTCATGTAGGCGACCACTTGACATTGATACATGCTAAATACCTAAGCTCTGGGACTTATGGTTTCAGAGAAGAAGATTTGTGAAGAATTTTTTTTTTCCCATATTAAGTTTTTTTTTTTTTTTTTTTTTTTTTTTTTTTTTTTTTGTTGTTGTTGTTGTTGTTGTTCTTTTTATTATAAGGGCCCTGTGGTTTCAGAGAAGAAGATTTTTGGAGTTTTTCCAGTTGTAAGTCTATGGAAGCTAAAGAGCCCTGGTGTGTGGCCAATTTTGATCCCAGGGACATAACTGGCAGGATTTATGTAGGTGGACATATGACGTTACTACATACTAAAAATCTAAGCTCTGGGCCTTATGGTTTCATAGAAGAAGATTTTTTATTTTTTTTTTTTTCATTATAAGTCTATTGGAGCTGATGAGCTCGGGCTTGGCCAATTTTGACCCCAGGGGAAGGTTGGCAGGATTTATGTAGCTGGCTATTGTATGTTGCTAGACACTAAATATCTAAGTTCTGTGCGTCACAGTTTCTAAGGGGCCCCTGCCCATTTGGACCCCTGGGGCATTATTAGCAGGAAATATGTAGGTGACAACTTGCCGTTGCTACATGCTAAATATCTAAGCTCTGGGCACTGTGGTTTTAGAGAAGAAGATTTTTGAAGCTTTTTCTTCATTGTGAGTCTATGGGAGCACAGGGACCCCGGGGTGTGGCCAATTTGGACCCCAGGGCCATGGTTGGCAGGATTTATATAGGTGACCACTTGCCATGGCTACATGCTAAATATCTAAGCCCTGGGCCTTGTGGATTCAGAGAAGTAGATTTTTGAAGCGTTTTTCCAATATGAGTCTAAGGGAGCTAAGGGGCCCCGGTGCGTGGCCCATTTTGACCCCAGGGGCATGATTGGCAGGATTTACGTAGGTGACCATTTGTCAGTGCCACATGCTAAATATCTAAGCTCTGGGCCCTGAGGTTCCAGAAAAGAAGATTTTTTTTCTATTAAGTGTTTATGGGAGCTAAGGGGCTCAGGGTGTGGCCCATTTGGACCCCAGGGGCATGATTGGCAGGATTTATGTAGGTGACCACTTGCCATTGTTACATGCTAAATACCTATGCTCTGGGCCCTGTGGTTTCAAAGAAGAAGATTTTTTAAGCTTTTTTCCATCATGAGTCTATGGGAGCTAAGAGGCCCTGGGGCGTAGCGCATTTGGACCCCAGGGGCATGATTGGCAGGATTCATGTAGGTGACCACTTGCAGTTGCTACATGCCAAATATTTAAGCTCTGGGCCCTGTGGTTGCAGAGATGATTTTTGAAGCTTTTTCCATTATGAGTCTATGGGAGCTAAGGGGCCCCGGGGCGTGGCCCATTTGGACCCCAGGGGCATGATTGGCAGGATTTATGTAGGTGATCATTTGCCGTTGCTACATGCTAAATATCTAAGCTCTGGGCCCTGTAGTTTCAGAAAATATGTTTGAAGCTTTTTTCCATTATGAGTCTATGGGAGCTTGGGGGCCCCGGGGCGTGGCCCATTTGGACCCCAGGGGCATGATTGGCAGTGTTTATGTAGGTGACCACTTTTCATTGCTACATGCTAAATATCTAAGCTCTGGGTCCTGTGGTTTCAGAGAAAAAGATTTTTGAAGCTTTTTTTCCATTATGAGTCTATGGGAGCTAAGGGGCCCCAGGGCGTGGCCCATTTGGACCCCAGTGCATGATTGGCAGGATTTATGTAGGTAACCACTTGCCATTGCAACATGCTAAATATCTAAGCTCTGGGCCCTGAGGTTTCAGAGATGATTTTTTGAAGCTTTTTTTTTCAAATATAAGTCTATTGGAGCTAAGGGGGCCCGGGGTGTGGCCAATTTGGACCCCAGGGGCATGATTGGCAGGATTTATGTAGGTGACCACTTGACATTGTAACAAGCTAAATATCTAAGCTCTGGACCCTCTGGTTTCAGAGAAGAAGATTTTTCAATTTTTCCCATTGTAAGTCTATGGGAGCTATATGTTGCCATGGCAACCAGAATTCCAATCTCAACAGCCCAAAAACCTTATGCAGCCTTTTCCCCTACCTGATGATGCTTCTCATGAAATTTGATCAAGATTGGCCATGGGGTATTAGAGACATACTTATTTGAAGTTGTTTACGGGCGCACGGACGGACGTACGCACGACGGACGACGGACAAACTGTGATCACAAAAGCTCACCTTGTCACTACGTGACAGGTGAGCTAAAATATATATGTTGTGTGTACTCATTAGAATCGCATCAATGCGGCGATTCTAATGAGCACACGAAACATACCCATCCCGCAAACACGCCTATATAATTTTGGACCCCTCGAACTCAATCAACTTTTATATAGTAAAACTGTGGTTTACAGGGGTATACCTTCTTTCCTAATTTCTGCTGTAAAATAAAGATTGTGGCTACTTGTTAGAACCACCTCTATGAGTCGGTTCTAACGAGTACCTACAATCTATATTTTGAGCAGAAATAAGAAAAATGTCACAATTTTATCATCTTAAAATTTGCGTGTTTTTGGTGGTAAAGTTTACAATGTATTTGTATAGGCGTGTTTTCCAAATGGAATTTTGGTTTGGGAGGAGATGTCGGTTGAAGAAATTCAAGATGGCCGCCATAGCAGCCATCTTGGATATCTACAAGGAGGAATTCGAGCAACTCACAATTTATATTTTGTGCAGAAATAAGAAAAATATCACAATTTCACATTGTTTTTCATCTTGAAATTTTCGTTTTTTCGGTGGTAAAGTTTATAATTGTGTATTGGTATGGGCGTGTTTTAACAGAAGATCACAATCCTTTTTCATTTAATCATAAAACATCTACAGTATATCTCCTGACCTTCAGTGGCTCGAACTACCATTGTCTCGAACAAATCATGATGAAAACACGCCTATACAAACACATTGTAAATTTTACAACCTAAAACACCAATACATGCATTTTAGAAGAAAAACTGTGATATTTTTCGTATTTTTGCTCAAAATATAGATTGTAGGTATACGTTAGAGCCGCCTCATCGAGGCGGTTCTAACGAGTACCCACAATCTATATTTTAGAGCAGAAATAAGGAAAATAAGGTTTATTCCTGTAAACCCCAGTTTTTCTATATAAAAGGGGTTCAAGGGGTCGAAATTATATAGACGTGTTTTCGTGAATGTTTTCATGGTCTCAAATGTGGTTTGAGCCATTAAAGTTACCTTTCTGCACAGCAGTAGTAGAAAAGATTGGCGGAGTGCGTGTGTGTGCGTGGGTGGGCGCTTTCGTTTGCACCTACCCTTGGAGAATTCTAACAAGAGGGCCCAGAGGGCCCTGGTTCGCTCACCTCATCCAATGTATAACAAGTGGGCCCCAGGCAGGGTTATTTTTGGCCCCAGGGCTATAATTTGAACAATCTTGGTAGAGGTCCACAAGATGAAGCTTCATATCGAATATGAAAGACCTTGGCTTTGTGGTTTCAAAGAACAAGATTTTAAAGGTTTACCCTGCATATAAAAGTCTATGTAAAACAAGATTTTCCCTAATATAAGTCTATGTAAAACCAAAGGGCCCCGGAGCGGGGGCATTTTTGGCCCCATGGCTATAATTTGAACAATCTTGGTAGAGGTCCACTAGCTGAAGCTTCATAGCAAATATAAAAGACCTAAGCCTTGTGTTTCAGAGAAGATGATTTTTAAAGATTTTCCCTATCATAAGTCTATGTAAAACCAAAGGGCCACATGGCGGGGGCATTTTTGGTCTCAGCGCTATAATTTGAACAATCTTTATAGAGGTCCACTAAGTGAAACTTCATGACAAATATCGAAGACCTAAGCCTTGTGGTTTCAGAGAAGAAGATTTTTCAAGATTTTCCCTATATAAGTCTATGTAAAACCAAAGGGCCCCGGCGTGGGGGCATTTTTGGCCCCAGGGCTATAATTGGAACCATCTTGGTAGGGGTCCACTAGATGAAGCTTAATACCAAATATCAAAGACCTGGGCCTTGCGGTTTCAGAGAAGAAGATTTTTTAAGATTTTTGGCCCCAGCACTATAATTTGAACAATCTTGGTAGGGGTCCACTAGATGAAGCTTCATACCAAATATCAAAGACCTGGCCTTGCGGTTTCAGAGAAGAAGATTTTTAAAGATTTTCCCTATATAAGCCCATGTAAAACCAAAGGACCCCGGTGCGGGGGCATTTTTGGCCCCAGCACTATAATTTGAACAATCTTGGTAGGGGTCCACTAGATGAAGCTTCATACCAATTTCAAAGACCTGGGCCTTGCGGTTTCAGAGAAGAAGATTTTTAAAGATTTTCCCTATATAAGCCCATGTAAAACCAAAGGGCCCCGGTGCGGGGGCATGTTTGGCCCCAGCACTATAATTTGAACAATCTTGGTAGGGGTCCACTAGATGAAGCTTCATACCAAATATCAAAGACCTGGGCCTTGCGGTTTCAGAGAAGAAGATTTTTCAAGATTTTCCCTATATAAGCCCATGTAAAACCAAAGGGCCTCGGTGCGGGGGCATTTTTGGCCCCAGCACTATAATTTGAACAATCTTGGTAGGGGTCCACTAGATGAAGCTTCATACCAAATATCAAAGACCTGGGCCTTGCGGTTTCAGAGAAGAAGATTTTTCAAGATTTTCCCTATATAAGCCCATGTAAAACCAAAGGGCCCCAGTGCGGGGGCATTTTTAGCTCCAGCACTATAATTTGAACACTCTTGGTAGGGGTCCACTAGATGAAGCTTCATACCAAATATCAAAGACCTGGGCCTTGCGGTTTCAGAGAAGAAGATTTTTAAAGATTTTCCCCAACTAAGCCCATGTAAAACCAAAAGGCCCCGGTGCGGGGGCATTTTTGGCCCCAGCACTCTAATTTGAACAATCTTGGTTGGGGTCCACTAGATGAAGCTTCATACCAAATATCAAAGACCTGGGCCTTGCGGTTTCAGAGAAGAAGATTTTTTAAGTTTTCGGTAAAAAAAAATCTATTTTTGGCTACTGTGACCTATATGTGCAACGGACCGGAACCATTTGAACAACTTTGAAAGGGGACCACCTAAGGATCATTCCTGTGAAGTTTGGTCAAAATCCGATCAGTGGTTTAGACGTTTGAAGAAAAGTTTACGGACGGACGCACGACGGACGACGGACAAAAAGTGATCCCAAAAGCTCACCTTGTCACTACGTGACAGGTGAGCTAAAAACATACAAAAAAGCAATGTCATTTGGTCTTTTTGCTAAAATCATGCGAAATCTGGTGGATCCTTGTGTAGATCGTTTCCACCTGCCTTTGACATATTCTGTTCAGTCAAGCGGTTATGTACCGGCCCCGATAGCTCAGTTGGTAGAGTGTCGATCCCGGGCCGCGACATACCAAAGTCGTTAAAAATGGTACAGCTGCTCCTCGCTTGGCACTCAGATTTACGGGGTAGAGCTAGGACTGGTCGATCCAGTGTCAGGATAATGTGACTGGGTGTGGTATCATGTAATGTGTCTGGGACATGATACTTCAGTGAGGCAGCACTATAAACGTGAGCATTGAGCTCCCTGTCGCAACCAGACACCGTCGTGATATGACTGAAAAATTGTTGAAAGCGACGTTAAACCCGAATTCACACACACACACAAGCGATTATGTATCCATGCAAAACTATGCTGAATATGGCCATTTTGGTCATCTTGCAAAAAGCATGCGAATCTTCAAAAGGACTCGGCGAATTTGACATTTATTGACCGCACCTGACTGCACCGCCTTTTAATTGTTGTTAGTTTTGAGTTTAATGACACAGTCAACACTATTTTTTTCATAACGACCCGGTCGCTCCATCTTACCACATTTATCCTTTACAGGATGTTAACAAGTACACTGCACATTCTTTCGTCAGAAACTTACAACTACCCTTCTTGAATCAGCAGAAGGGAGAAAATGATATTGTTCTCAATCTCCACCAAAGAATGTTACCGACCCCGCGACTTACTCTGGCTGTGACAACATCAAAACATGAATCATGTGATTTGCAAAGACATCACGTGAACATGTCCGTGAAATGAACACCCCACTAAACCCCACATTATATAGAGAAAACTGGGGTTCACAAAGGTATATATTATTTTTCTTATTTCTGATCCATGACATAGGTTGTGGGTACGCTATAGAACCGCCTGAATGAGGCGGTTCTAACGAGCGCCCACAACCTATTTTACAGTATAACGGAGAAAAAATCACGGATTTTCATCAGAAGAGTAGCCATTTCGGAGCTGCGAAAAAAAAAACACTGTCACATGGGTGTGTTATCGTAATGGACTCGGATCAGATTGAGCGGATGCACTGGCTGACCTGAGTATTCGCTGGTCACACATGTTTACCTATATCTTTTTGTGTTAATCATCACGAAAACACGCTTTTATAATTTTGCTACACCCTCCCCCCCCCCCCCCATCCACCCACCCCCCACCCTCCGCCCCCGAAACCCCACTTTTATACAGTAAAACTTGGGTTTACAGGGACAGATATTTAAGAAACAGATCAGCTCTAGCAGTGATTTAATCACTGTTTGGAGATCAGTTGTAAAGTAGATCAAACCACGAGCGCGTAGAGCGAGTGATGTGTCCACTTACAACCGAACAACAAACAGTGATTTAACACTCAATTGATCACGAAAGCTCAACATTACGATAACAGACCCGTGCGACAAAGTATATTTTTCTTGTCTCCAAAATCAGTACTTTCTGATGAAATTCCGTAATATTTTTCTTATTTATACTGCAAACATAGGTTTTGGGTGCTCGTTAGAACCGCCTCATTGAGGCGGTTCTAACGAGCACCCAAAACCTAAGTTTAAGAGCAGAAATAAGAAAAATAATGAATACACCCGTATACCTCAGCTTTCTCTATATAAAGTGGGGGTTAAGGGGTAGTTCATTTCACGGACTTGGTCACGTGATAAAAGGTGCCTCTTCAGGTTGCGCTCTTTCGCTCAGAAATTAATCACTCAATATATCAATAGATTTTCCTATTGGCTATGCTAGAATTGCCTTTATTTCTGCTCGAAAACATACTTTTGGGTACTTGTTAGAACAACCTCGTCATGGTGGTTCTAACGAGTAGGCGTACCCACAATCTATTATTCGAGTAGAAATATGAAAATTGTCAGAATTTTTTATCTCAAAATGTTCATTTTTAATGGTGTTTTTTTTTTTTTTTTTTCGATATATTTGAAGAGGCATGGTTTCGTAATGTGCTCTTATGGAAACCAAGGGTCGGGGTTTGAATCTGGGCTTCTTCAGATGTTCGGATGATTTTTTAAACCGAGGTCCCGTCTACATATGACTTTAGCTGTTTGTCGGACGTAAACACGCACACGCAGATAACGACGTGTTTGTTTCAGTTTCAGCCAAACGTTCCACCATCAACTATGTTTATAGGGAGACAGGACCTCGGTTTAAAGACCCATCCGAAAGTCAGGAAACTCCTGGAATCGAACTCACGACTCCTGGTTTGTGATGCGCGTAGCTTAACCACTACACGACTGAGGTTTCTACATACATACATGGCAAAGTTCCACAGTCCAACATAAACATCACAAAAACACGACTATATAATTTTGACCCCCTTGAACCCCACTATTATATAGAAAAACTGGGCTTTACAAGGGTCAATTTTATTTTTCTTATTTTTGCACTAAAATATACATTGTGGCCAATCGTTAGAATTGCCTTGATGAGGCGGTTCTAACGAATACCCACAATCTATATTTTGAGCAGAAATAAGAGAAATATCGGAATTTTTCATCTTAAAATTTTCGTTTTTTCGACGGTAAAGTTTACAATGTATTTGTCGGCCCCCGCACATCGGGGCTTGAAGAAACATGATGCTTCCATACAGAGCTGAAACCGACCCGCACACGAGTACTGGTAAACCGCTTAGAGGATCTAAGCCTGCCCAGGCAAAGCAGTGCGAGTGTCGGACTGACCATGCTTATAAACCATATTGGTTTCATTGGGCGACAGGGCCTGAGATGTCATTTCATCTCAATGTCCGGTGAAAGTCCTTCGAAATAGGAAGCAACGTCTCCGAAATGACCTATACAGTGTTGACGGGGACGTAAAACTTCAAATCAAACACACATATTCACCATATTTGCATTATTTGCTGGCTCCTCGCCTGCACATTGTCAATATTGGAAAAACCGGTAACCAGACCCCCTGACCTTGAAAGGTCAGGGGGTCTGGTTACCTGTTTTCCCAACACTGTCAATCTTCAGACTAGGAACCAGCAGATAATGCAAATAAGGTCAATATGGCACAGTTCCACAGTTCAACATATGTTCTAAACATATCCGTCCTTGTACTCGTCTTCCCGGCTATTTAAACTATCCGTTACTGGAACCAGATTGTATGATTCATGCTGATTCTGGAATAAACAGTAATATAATGTTTTTAATCAAATAATTTCGTATTGGCCCAGTTACAGGTCTGAAGGCCGAGGCCAATACAGCTGACCGAGGACCTGTAACTTGGCCAATACGAAATTACATGATTAATGACAATTTTATTAATTGACGCAATTAAAAACATGATTTAGGATCTTTGAATATTGGTTGACATGGTGTAATACAGGATAGTCAATTAATAAAGATATATATCACATCATGATGAAGTCATTTTTGTAGATATTTGATTCAACCAATGAGAAAAGGGAGCGTGATAGCTCAGTGGTTAGTGCACTTGCCTCTGATGCTAGAGGTCCCGGGTTCGATCCCCGGCAGCGGCTATAAAATTTCGGAGTCCAAAGATGCTCCATTGGCATCATTTGCAGGGATGAATGTCATAAAGTGCACCGTCCTTCGGATCGGGACGCTATATGGAGGTCCTCTGTTCAGGAAGAATCAGCCCCTGTGCAGGTTAAAGATCCCTACCGTAATTACATGATTAGTGTGTTATCCTGCAAACCGGGGACCAGTTGTTCAAAACTAACGATGTCGTTAGTTAACGTATCGTTAAAACTTTGATCATTAAATATGGCAAATATGCTGAAATTTTTGCTGAAACAAAATGTGAGCAGCTTTTGCGGACGCAAAACCGGGGACCAGTTGTTCAAAACTAACGATGTCGTTAGTTAACGTATCGTTAAAACTTTGATCATTAAATATGGCAAATATGCTGAAATTTTTGCTGAAAAAAAATGTGAGCAGCTTTTGCGGACGCAAAAGCTGTTCACATTTTTTTCAGCAAAAATACCAAAATTTACGATATTGTACTTGCTAGAAGAGTTAATAATATGATCACTAACGAGCTCGTTAAGCTAACGATGCTTTGAACAACTGGCCTCTGGAGCATATGAAATGTACACCTGCGGTAATGGCCAACTATGACCGACGACGTATCAGTAGTAAGAAAGAAAAGAGCCATAAGTGTTCTCCAATGCATGTAAGCGCCCAGTTATAGTGCGAACAACTTGACCTGAGACTAACCTATATGCAAGGCATAAATTAGTCAATGTGATCGCCTAGTACGTCGGCTTTCGTAAACTTCTCGTGAATTTTCGGCATCCAATGAATAACGACCCATTTACCGACCTCTATGTACTGTATAACAATATCGTCATCTTCGGAAAACGACGAAGAAAAGTACATGCATTCAGTTGGGTGTGAAATTATGTTAATAGAGTTCACCAGTCTCAGGTCAATTTGTTCGAACTATAATAGGGCTGGACGCATGTATGATTATTTTTGCATGACTCTACCTCTTATGTCTACATGTGAGGCTGCCATTGTCTTTGGTCAATAAAGGTCCTGTGTTCGTCTTTGGCCCCCGCCGCTCGGGGCTTGTAGAAATAGATAAGGCTACACGATGCTTAATCGCAAAGGTGAAACCGACCGCATATGGGTACTGGGCAACAGTTTAGAAGGTCTAAGCCTGCCCAGGCTTAGTGGTGCGAGTCGGACTGCCCCCTGCATATAAACCCTATTGGTTTCATTGGACAGCAGGGCTCGATATGTCATTTCATCTCAATGTCGGATAAAAGTTCTACAAAACAGGAAGCAACGTCTCCGAAATGACCTTTATAGTGTTGACGTGGACTTCACACTCAATTAAAACAACATGTCTATCACAAGTCCGTGAAATGAACACCCCCACTTAACCCCATTTTATATATAGAAATCTGGGGGTTACGGGGGCATACATGTATATTATTTTCTGATTTCTGCTGCAAGACATAGGTTGTGGGTACTCGTTAGAACCGCCTCAATGAGGCGGCGAAAATATCACGAAGTTTCTTCGGAAAAGTAGCCATTTTGGAGATATGAAAAAATGCACTATGTCGTACAGGTGTGTTATCGTCATGTCTTTGATCAATAAAGGCACTGGCGAGATTGTGCTTATGCGCATGCTCGCCTGAGTCTTTAATGGTCACCGTTATCATAAGCTGGCTGATTTTTGTGTTTGACCTGCACAAACATTAGGGACCTAGTACATTAAACGACTTTTGTATTATTGTTTTCTAATCTGCGAAAAAGCTTATGGTATATCAAATTAACCGTTTCTAAAACAGTCTTCACAAGTATTTAATTTATTAAACAACATAAAAAGATGAAGGCTGCATTACAATGTGGCTGATTTTTATATTCTGAAAGTTGCCTATGTGGCTGAATGAAAAGTTATGGATGGGGATGTTAATAAATTCAGGGCAAGAAGTCGAACTGACCTATTGTAATGCAAAACAAATATGGACACTGAAACTGTCAATGTGTATGTAGAGCACATGTAGTGCAGGCTTAACGTAGAAACTTTGTTCAGCAGTTTAAAATTCACGGATATAAAACTGAAAATGTGCTGATGTTACTTTGATCATATTTGTGACTAGTTTCAGAACATATACATGTATATCAGGTGCTGACCACGTAGAAACTGAATATAGCGTTTTAATGTTCCAGGATATAAACTCAAAATGTGCTTATTTTCATCATGAAAACATGCCTATATAATTTTGACCCCCTTGAACCCATTTATAATATAGTAAAACTCGGGTTTCCGGGGGTATACCTGATTTTACTTATTTCTGCTCTAAAATATAGATTATGTGTACTCATTAGAACCGCCTCGATGAGGCGGTTCTAACGAGTGCCAGCAATCTATATTTTGAACAGAAATAAGAAAAATATCACAATTTTTCATCATACCATTTTCATTTTACGGCGATAAAGGTGGCAATGTATTAGAATAGGTATGTTTGCGTAATGTATCTGGATTAGCCCCACGGACTTCTAATTAAAATACAGGTAAAACAGCCCCATTCATCCTTTTTCCTAGCCCCATCGTATCTTTTAGGCCCATTGTATTGCCAATCAGTCCCATTCTGTACCACCCAAGATGAAGATCTGTCTATTTCATGGCCGGGATAAGCCTAACACAATGTTAGCTTTGGTCCAGAAAGACACTTTTTTAATTATTATTTGAAATTCTTCTACCTGAAAACAATGGCCTAAACGTTGAAAAACCTAGAGAGAGAAAAAAAAAAACGTTGATGTGTTTTTTTTGCACTGATCATATCTTATGTACAATTTAACCCATTGCATGTGGGAAACCCCGCATCACGTGAACAAGTCCGTGAAATGAATACCCCCTATCAGGGCCTGCACCTTCTGTTGACATAATTTTTGCGTCAAAAATAGAGTAAAAACGAAAAAAAAAAAAAAGGCCTACCAGCCCTTAAATGACAAATGACTTGTCCAATATAAAGCAATGGAAGAGGTCGGGTTAAGGTTACAACATACGTATTTGCGCGGATAACAGATCTATAACCACAGGTATTGGAGCCATCTATTTTGCAGCCATTTTGAAAATGAACGGTAAATATTTCGATCGTAAAGCTTTGAACATGAAACAGTGACACAACAAACGGGTCAGTGGGGAGCTCCGATGCTACAGGAAACCATATATAGTACTACTGGGATATATATAGATTATGCTCCAACGGCGATATACCTCACTTTCGTTTGTTATATCGCCGATTGGAGCATAATCTATATATATATTATACCACAATTTTCCGACGGCGATACAAACTATATCGCCGACTTGAGCATAAAAAAAATTAAATTATCGCCCTCTCAATAACACCTGAATCATCCTCAACACTCTATCATACTCAATCTTGCAATTTCCTGCTTAAAAGGTTTTATAGAGTTAAAATATCTCTGTTTTTCTCTAAAATTCTTTCCACCACACTTATCACAGATTTGATATTTTGCTGTAGTACCTTTACCACATTGCAAACATTTCACTACTTTACTTTTGTTATGTTTTATAATAAAATTATGAGCCTTGCAGTATATAGAATGCTTTACTGATTTGTTTTTACATGGTTTATTTGAACCTAACGGCAACATAGCACATATATTTTGCATCTTTGCTTTTTCTATATCCATTTTTATTATTATATTTAAAAAAAAATTTTTATAGTTTAAAAGAAAACAAAAAATGAGTTCTGTAGAGAGACTGATACAATTGCATAGTGAAGGAAGAATTAGTGATGAGGCTTTAGACAAGGGTCTTAAATCCTTAGATATTGAGAAACAGAAGAGTGATGCACCACAACAAACTTCTGCATTAGATAATCTGCGTAAAAGACGTAGAAATAAAAAGAAAAGAAAACAAGCCGTCAATGCAGAAGTAATAAATGATGATATAAAATTAGTTGATAATCCATTATGCAATTACTTCAAAGCGTATGAAATAGATGCTCATAAATATAAAGACCCAAATATTTTGTTTAATGATAAAAAATCTGTCATTATAGATAAAATTAATGAAAACATTAAAGAATACAATGGTATTAAATTTTCAATTGGGTTATCTATAAAGTTTTTTAAAGATGAACTTAATGGTGAAAGAAAAGAAGTTATCGGTGCATCACACGGAGAACAATGTGCAGTTCTTAATGAAAATAATTTAGATGAAAACTATAACAAACAAACAACTTATATACAAACATGGATTGAAAAATTCACAAATACCGCAACAGGTTTAGAAATTGACCATTGTATCAAACTCTATGTTAACATAGCAAAATATGAACCACTCAAAGGTTCTTCATATATTCCTCTTCCAAAAGTAATAGCAAACAAACAAGCAATAATTAATATGAAAAACAATGATAATAGATGTTTAGAATGGGCATTAAAATCTGCCTTATATCCAGCAAAGAATAACTTGAATAATGTATATAGTTATAAAAAATGTCCTAATCTGAATATGGAAGGAATTGACTTTCCCACACCAATCTCACAAATACCAAAAGTTGAGAAACAAAACAATATAGCAATCAATGTTTATGGATATACAATCACAAAAAAGACAGAGAAACTTACTGTATTTCCATATCATATTTCAAATCAATCAAATGATAAAGAAAGAATTAACCTGCTTTTGATAACAGAAGTTGAAGAGGAAATTGATGATAATGAAGAAGGAGAAATAGATGAAAATTATAATCCAGATGAAAAACCACAAAAGGAAACAAAATATCACTACTGTTGGATTAAAAGCCTAAATAGATTACTTCGTAATCAGAATAACAAACACGGAACTACTTACTTTTGTGAAAGATGTCTTCACGGTTTTTCAAGAGAAGACCTACTAATCAAACACAAAGAAGACTGTGAAGGCATAAATAAATCTCCAATGCGAATAGAAATGCCATCAAAAGGTCTTATCAAGTTTAAAAACCATCAAAATCAAATGCCCGTTCCATTTGTTATCTATGCTGACTTTGAAGCACAAATCAAACCCAAATCACAACAAAAAGGAGACAAATCAGAAATAACAAGCGAACACGAAGCGTGTGGATTTGGATATCAAGTTGTTAGATATGATGGTAAAGCAGACAAACCAGTAATATACAGAGGTGAAGATGTTGCAGAGGTTTTTCTAAATCATTTAGAATGTGAAGTAGAAAACATTAACAACGTTTTCAAACATCCTAAAAAAATAATAATGACAGAAAAGAACATACAAGATTATGAAGAGGCTACTCATTGTTGGATATGTGAAAAAGAAATTGATAATGAAAAGAATCCAAAAGTAAAAGACCACTGTCATTTCACAGGAGAATATAGAGGACCAGCACACAAATCTTGTAATCTAAAACTTGCAATCAAACCAAATAAAACCAAAATTCCAGTTGTCTTCCACAACTTAAAAGGTTATGATAGCCATCTAATAATGCAGAAAATACACAAAGCAAGTGGAAACATTACTTGTATTGCAAATAATGCAGAGAAATTCATCTCATTCAGCATTGGACAACTGAAATTCTTAGACAGTTTTCAATTTATGGCTTCCTCTCTTGAAAAGTTGGTAGATGGAGCAATTGGTGTAAGTACAGAATGTGGAAAATGTAAAGATACAGAAGAAATAAACATCAATGAAAATTGGTTATTAACAGCAAAATGTAAAAAATGCCACAATACAAGATATAAACAACTCAACAAATCAGACTTACCATTAACTGTAAAACATACAACTAACTCACATCTTCTTGCTCGTAAAGGTATCTATCCATACGAATATATTGACAGTCAAGAAAGATTCAATGAAACTGAACTACCACCAATAGACAAATTCTACAGTTCTCTAACAGATGAAAGTATCAAACAAAAAGACTATGAACACGCTCAAAAAGTATGGAAACAATTTAACTGTAAAACACTTGGTGATTATCATGATTTATATCTCAAAACAGATGTTCTCTTACTTGCAGATGTTTTTCAAAAGTTTAGAGAAACCTGTATGAATAACTATAAACTTGACCCTCTACATTACTACACTGCACCTGGTCTATCTTGGGATGCTCTTCTAAAATACACAAAAATAGAATTACAACTTCTATCAGATTTGGATATGCATCTTTTCATTGAAAAAGGAATGAGAGGTGGAATAAGTATGGTTTCTAAAAGACACGCAAAAGCAAACAATAAATATGTCGCAGATTATAATCCAGATGAAGAAGACCATTACATAATGTATTTAGATGCAAATAATTTATATGGTCATTCAATGAGCCAACCACTTCCATATGGTGGTTTCAAATGGATAACTAATAAAGATTTAATAGATGGAGAACTTCAACCACTAAAAAAAGGTAGAGGAAGAATATATGAAGTAGATTTAGAATATCCCAAACATTTACATAAACTACATAACGACTATCCACTTGCACCTGAAAAATTAGCAATTAAAAAAGAATGGTTATCCGACTATCAAAATGAACTAATTGAAAATAGTATGTTAAAAACAGAAAAACTTGTCCCCAATCTAATGGATAAGAAGAAATATGTAGTACATTACAAGAACTTGAGACTATACAAACAACTTGGTATGAAAATAACAAAAATACACAGAATATTAGAATTTGATGAGAAACCTTGGATGGAACCTTACATACGTCTGAATACAGAATTACGTAAAAAAGCAAAGACTACATTTGAAAAAGATTTCTTTAAACTTATGAACAACTCAGTATTTGGCAAAACAATGGAAAACATACGTAAAAGAGTTGATATTAAATTAGTCAAAACAGATGGCAGTGAAAATGAAAAAATCCGCAAGATAATAGCCAAACCAAACTTCAATCGTAGAGTAAAGTTCTCTGATGAGTTATCTGCCATTCAAGTGAATAAAACAAGATTAACTCTAAATAAACCAATATATGTTGGCTTCTGTGTTTTAGATTTATCAAAACAGCTTATGTATGATTGGTATTATAATACATTGAAAAAGAAGTATGGTGATAACTGCACCTTGTTATACACCGATACTGATAGTTTATTAGTAGCCATTAAAACTGAAGATGCTTACAAAGATATGTCTGAAATGAAAGATGAATACGATTTCTCTGATTATCCAAAAGAACATCCACTATACGATGAAACAAACAAGAAGGTCATAGGTAAGATGAAGAAATACACACACTCAATGAATATGCTACGCTCAATGCATCACAACATATATGGATTAAAAGTAAATAAGACTACACTTTCTCCTTTAGACACAAAAAGATACATAGCACCAGATGGAATCACGACATACGCGTATGGGTATCAGCCGGAACAATAAGTAATTCCTCTTTGACAAACCCTCTCTTAGGTGCAGGAGATTTCAAATAATAAACTCTTATTCCCTGCGTTATAATATGATAGTCAATCTTATGAATATCAACAGACCATACTGGGTCAGTAGCCCTTCTCTTTCCACCACCTTCTAATTCTCCAGGTTGATACAAATATCTAACATTTGCATAAGGACAAATTTCAGCATCAACTTTTCTTGTTATAATTGGAGGAGGTTTTTTCGTCTCCTTATTTAATGCTTTAATAACATCAGATAATCTCTTAACCCATTCTCTGTTTCTTTTTTTAGTATCAATCTCTTTAGCATACTGATAACCAAACAATCTTTCTGCTAAGGTTCTATTAAATCTTTCTACTATTCCTTGGTCTCTGTGTATTTCTTTTCTACCTCTTCTTATTTTGGTATTATGCTTTTCCATCAAAGTTGAAACGGAACTCATAAATTCTCTACCAGGATCAACTTGCAATAGTTTAGGATACTTCAAATGTCTTTTATAAATCTTCTCAAAAGCATTTGCAACTTCTTTACTATCTTTCGACGTCAAAGGTTCGGCTTCTTTATATCTTGTTCCAATATCAACCACTGTTAATGCATACTTGTATGTTTTTCTACCAATAGTATCGTGAGGTAAAAACAACAAATCAGCCTGATGAACTTCATTCTCTGCAGACACATCAAATTTTGGTCTTATTATTCTCTTAGGTGCAGGTAAATATATTTGCCAAATTGCTTGTTTCTTTAAGAACTCTAATGCTTGTTTCTGACTAACCTTTGCTTCTTTTGCTAATTTACTAACTGCTGAGTGTCCTTTCCAGAAACCTTTTGGACTATAGTATATCTTCTCCATTTATTTATATTTAAGAAAATTTTATAAACATAAAAAATGTCAAACAACAATATTCAAAATATCTCAACTGATGAATTTGAAGCGTTGTTAAAAGAACAAAGTCAATTTAGCACAAAGAAATGGACTGATTTAGAAATCAACAACATTTATACAATCACTGACTACAGAACAATTGACACAGACAATGGTGTGAGTGTAATTTTAACTCTCAAAGACAATGGTGAAGTATGGAGTCCTGCACATCTCACAAAGAAGATAGAAGGTAAAGAACCACCATTTTATGTAAGACCACTTGGTTTGAAACCATGTAAGAATAATAAAAAAAATAAATATCATGCTTATGATTTAGTTTTTCCAAAGAAAGAATTACATGCATAAAGATTATGTCAAAAAATATTTTTTTTTTACCTACATCAACTTCCAAGCAACAAATCCTGTCAATGCCATACCACCAACAACAAATGCAATCTCTCTATTTTTCTGGTCTTCTGATGGAGTGTAAAAATCACTTAATGTAGGTTTTGGTGTGGATAATTATCTGGTAATTGTTTTCCTGTAATATAGTAATACTGTTTCATAGCAGTATCAACATCACTGAACTCATTCAAAGCATGATGTTCCTTTTTTAACTGTTCATTAATAAAATCCAATCTTTCTGTTCTCTTCTCATTCCACGCAGTTGTTGCTGCTTCTAACTGTTCCATCGCTTTATCATGTCGTTTTCTCTCTTCATCACTATTACTACCCATATATGAAAATAAATAATTACTACCTGAAAAGGCTAAGGCGTTTGTAATTGCTCCTCCAACCATTAATGCTACTGCACTTGCCATTTTTATATAATGGAAAAAAAATATATAATTAACCAAATAATGAAACTGGTAGAATACCTTTACATTGCACCAGTTATAGAACCAGCAATATAAAAGAAATCATTGAAATCATATTTTATTGTTTGACGTTTCATTAATTTTGTAAATATAGTCATGTATCCAATTGATATTGCAGATACTACCGCTCCTTCATATACTAATTTCAATGTCTTATTTGTTGTGCTCATTTTTTTTAGATGAATAAAAAAAAAATATTAAAATTACTTCATAATATCTGCAGGAATAATACCTTGCTTAACAAGCATATCCTTTGTTGCCATTGCAAGTAATATATCAATGGACAACATACCAATATCTGTCATATTAAAATCTACTTTTGGTGCTGGTCTTTTCAATAGTTTTCTACCTAATTCTGAATATCCAACAGTTAATACAGTTTCCACTCCAGCATGATATAACATGTTTGCAATTTGTTTTCCGTCTATTGAGGTTGTCATTTTTTTAATGAGAATATTATTTTTTTAAATTAATTAAATTCAAATGGGTCAATTTCTTTTTGTTGTATAATAGGTGCAGGTTGTTGCATCATAGGTTGTTGTGGTACAACTTGTTTAGACTTGTACATATACAATCCTATTCCAACAACTCCAACTGTTATGCATAATGGTATATAATTTTAGTATATATTTATATTCTGTGAATTTGGAGAGCCGACTTCATCATCTTTTGTTATAGATTTTAATTCCATGTTTTCTTTCTTTATAGTATCAGTCTCCTTTCTTCTTAATTCTGCATTTCTTTTTCTTGCTTCTGCACCTTTCTTACCAGCAACTACTCGTCTTGGGTCTTTTGTTTTAACTTCACTATCACTCATTATCTTTTTCTAAGGGGATATTTTCTTTTTTATTAAAATCAATATGTCTTGCTGTTGTTAGCATTGCAGTTAATGGAGCAAGATACATTCCATATCTATAATACAATTCACAACAAGAACTTGTCGAAGCGTGATTGATAAAAGGGTCTTCCTCTAAGTCTTGTATCAGTTTAGGTGGATTAACAACATTGAAATACTTTGATACACCCATAACGTATAAGTTAATGAAAGAATTACCCAATGTCTTAGTCATACTTGCTCCCAATCTTGCTTCATATCTGCAGTAAAGTTTGTTTATTTGTTCTGCTGTCATTGTATCAATGTCTGATAGTTGTAAGTCTTTACCAAGATACTGCTTACTACCACCGCCTGCAACAATGGCTGATAATCGCTCACGTTTTGTTTCTTGTTCATTATTTTCTACATAAGTGCTTTCACATTCAATGTCTTGTAATAATTCTTCAGCATTCATTTTTATTTTATGTAATTTATTTTTTATTTTTAAAAAATAAAACATCGCATATCCGACTATTGATAAGATTGCAGTGTTTGTTATGATTATTGATAAGATTGCAGTGATTGATAATATTTCTAACAGCATTGTTTTTTAGTATTGCTATTTTACTTAAAACATTGCATAAGCATTACTTAAGATTTGCTATAGCATTACATAAGATTTGCTACAGCATTGTATAAGCATTACTTAATCATTGCTAAAAAAAAAAATAATCAATCAACCAACCAATAACCAGTAGGCTGGTCAGTCTTCAAAATTAACTTACGATGCTTCTTTTTTTTCAGTTCTTCTTTTATTCTCTGTCGTTCTTCCAAAGTAGGAATAACATCATTCTCTCTTAAACAATTTTCAAAACTATCTCTATCTTTTGTGTAGAACATGCATAGCCATTTTGTTTGTTCTCTTAAATCTTTTAACACAGAATTATATCTCTGCGAAATAACCCACACTGATTGTTCTGCATGCCTACCAGAAAATGCTAATTCTGATAACATATCTTTTTTCTTTGTTAGTTCTTTCGTTGCACTGCAATCATCAATAATGTAGAGAGTAGAATGACCAGCATATTTATTAAAGAACATTCTTAGTAGTTCTTGTAATTTCTCTTCATCATTAATAATAGGATTAACAATTATAAGATTCTTTGTTTTAGGTTTCCTGACATCACCAATCCACTCACGATTTTTATAAGCCTTATTCCATTGAATGGTTGGGCAAAGTATAACAATATGTTTAAATACTTGACGATATTCCTCTTCCAAAAGGTCAAGGACAAACTCTGTTTTCCCGCATCCAGTTTGACCACATATAATAGCACAATGAGGATATTTTGGTAGTTCCATTTTTATTTGTAAAAAAAAAATATTAATAACTGACTTCTTTAAATCTACCATCTTCAAAGTTGATTTGTGCATCTTGTATAACAAACAAATAAAGATTGATTGGTTCATCTGCTCCTGCTTCTTTCGTTATTTGTATTGTGATACCTTCTGATGCATTTTCAATTCTTCTTCCAGAACCATGAAGTGTATTATCATCAGTTGAACGTAAATCCAACCATAAAGCATACCTGTTCGTTAGATATTTTTCTATTGTTGTATCAGTAAAATATAAATCTTTAACGACCATACTTGTTTCTTTGTTTCTTTTTGAATTCAAAGCAAAGAATTTATTTATTTCGTCCCAGTGTTGGTGGGACTTCATTCCTTGACTATACAATTGATTCGGAATCCCTTCTATTGTCATTTCCACTTTTGTAATTTCTGGATTATAATATTCTTCTGTGCTGGCCCTTTCAGGATCTTCGAATAGCATAAGAATTCCTTTCATACTTCTTGCAGGAACATTTAGATTGATATTCCATAGTGTATCAGATTTGTTTTTAGTTATTTTTCTGTGTCTTAGTATTCTGTCATACAAAATAACCATTTTACCATCAACTTGCTGTCTTATTTGTCTTGCTAATTCAGTATCAGAAACAATATCAAATTCCAAACAAATATTTTTGATTGTATAAGATGAAGTTGCATCGCCTGATTTAATTACTTTATTATAATCATTGAATGTAAGTTCATATTCAAGTCTATCTCCTAATCCGGCTTGATAAAATGGCATATGGGTTTCCAATAATTCAAAATCAAGTGGGATGCAAAACCTGTTTCCATATGCTTTTGCGATGGCTTGATCTTCTTTATCTTCTGCTGCGTTTTCTGCACCCACTCTATGTTTCAACATGTTCTCTTTGCCAATGCCTTGGTATGCCATATTTGCGCGTTCTGTAATAGACTTCCATAAATCAATATAACAATGATAGATGTCACTATCGTCAATGGACATATCTTCATTTCCACTAATTCTAATTGTTGTTTTCTTAATTATTGCTCTTCCTATGTTTTGAAATATAGTTGCATTTACATCTCTAGAGGTTAGTTCAATTTCAAATGCTAATCTGACTGTTCCGGGAACAATAACATCATTACCACTTAGATTAGGAAATCTCACTAACAATTGTTGATTTTGGTCAATAGTTGATGGATTATTGGTTATCACTACACTTTGACGGATACCTCTCACACCTCGTGGTTCTCTTAATTTTCTGTAAGGGTTTAGTTTATCTCCGTAGGCTGACATGTTTTTATTAAAAGATAAAAAATATTTTTAAATAATAAATAAATAATGGCTGAATATGAAAATCCTGAGTATGATAAGGATGATTATGATAAAGAAGCAGAAACATCTTTTACAGATGAAGAAGAGTTTCAGAGAACATTAAATAGTCAGTTTGCTGGTTTGAATGATTTAACCGGTGATGATAGGAAAACTCTGCTTAATAGCATAGGTCAAAAAATGATAGATAGATTTTACGAAAGGAATGAAGAACCTAAACGTAAAATCAAAGGTTTGTCTCTCAAGAAAGATGATATAGGGAGACCAATGTTATATGTAAAGGATAGTGATGGTAATAATGTTGCATTAACATATTATCGTTCCAATGCACCAGATGAAATAGCAACATTTTTATCATTTAATACTTTGCAAAGGAAATATGGTGTTGATTTTGTTAGGAATGTATTAGATGTAGATGATTTTAAACCATCTGCTACAAGACTTAAAGAAGGTAGACTTGCGCTCACAACTTTAATAGAAAACCAGTTGAAAGACACACAATCCATATTATTATCAAGAGAACTTCAATCAAATCTTGATACTGATGTATCATCACAACAAGAAGCACAAGAACTATTAGAAACCACAAATAATGTAGAAACATCTGTGAAAACATTAGAAACATCATTCACTGAAAATGTTAATAGTGAAGCAGGAACACAAACAGATTGGACAAAAAGAGAGATTGATGGAATAGCAAATGCAATGACAACAGTCAAAGAAGAGATAGCAAATGAATTGGCAAAACTGAGTGAAACAAATAAAGACTTAGCAAAAGAAAATACAAAATTAGAACAAGCCAAAGCAGACAATGATGAATTTCAAATAGAGAGGATAAGTAGTCGAATCAAAGAGTTAGAAAGTGAGAGAAGTGCAAGATTGGAAGTTATTAATGTTAATAAAGAAAAACTACGTAGTCAGGTAAATAGAATCAAAGAGACTATAAACAAAGTATTAAAAGAAGACACTACATTGGGTGAAAGAATTAGAACATTATTCAGAGAACAAGGCATTACAATTGTTAGTGTTTTAACTGCTTTTGGAATGATTATTGGTGTTATTGTTGAGGCTGTTATTCCTACTGCTGGTGGTGGACCTATAACCCCTAAACCACCGTCAAAAGATGGTATAGAAAAATGGATAAAAAAACAATTAAGTAATCTTGGTAAACTATTAGCCAATCTTGCAGGAAAAGCAGCAGCAGCGCTACCGGGTATTATTGGTGCCATTGCGTCTTGGTTGTTATCTACTACTGGAAAAGTTATTGGTTGGTTTGGCGAACATCTCTGGGCATTGGTTATCCTTGTTGTTGGGTTATTGTTTACTGCTGCAAGAGAGTATATTAGTAAATCTCATAAATAGTTAGTGCAACAATACCTATTACTATACTTCCTACTATTATTGCTGTTTTAGTTTCTTCGTGTTGTGTTGATTCTTTCGTGGGTTGAACAGTTTGATGTTTAACAGGTTCTGGTAGAGATTTCTTTGTTTTTGTTTCCTGATGTTTTGGTTCTGGTAGAGATTTCTTTGTTGGTGTACCTTGTATAGTTGCAGGTTGTGTAGTAGGTGCAACAGGTTTAACATTTACATCACTATTGAAACCAAGTGTTTGATTTTCTGTTGCAATTACAATTTTATTATTATATCCAGCGATAGTGCCAATTTGTAAAATCATATCACTGGAAGACATATAGAGACCAAGTCCATATGTGTAATCAACTTTACTTCTTGCGTATTTCAATACATTTTGATATTTTGATATTTGAGTAGGCAAATCGATTGGACTGTTAATTGCATCTTGAACATTTGCTAAGAATTGTTTTTGAGCATCAAATCCTGTGCCTATTTTTAGTATTTCTACACGTGTTTGAGATTGTGCTCCTAATAGTGCCCATACGAATATCCTAATACTTTCGTTAATTCGTTCAATACCTGTTTTTGTGAAGCCTTCTGATTTGTCTAATATAAACATTGTCCAGGCGTCACTTATATCTACTGTATGTTCTATTTTATCATTTGGATTAAAGAATGGACCTTCACTTCGATGTTCTTGTCTATATTTTCCACTTGGTTTAAAATATTGTGTGTAACTCCCTAGACCACTGCATTTAGAACTCCTTTCTAATTTTTGACGCAAATCTGTATTAGATTCAACATTGAATTCATTGCATAACTTTTGATAGGCTGCTTTGTCGTATGGGTTTTTGTAATAACAAAATGATTCATCTGTTGGTAAAGGTGTTTTAAGTTCTTTCAAAATACGAGCAATACAATAATAAACATGAAATGTATATACTGTTTTAGTTGGTCCTGAAGTGTTTTGCAAATGGTCTTGATAACTTACACCACATCCTGCAGTGGCACACCAAACAGCAAAATTTAATTGACATTGCCACCAGTCAAATGATGAATGAAGCCATGTATTCCACGGTTCATTGGTGTGTAATGTTGGATTTTGATAGTTTTGAAATAAGTTTGGAAAAGATGTTTTGAAGTTCTTATTGTCAGATGTGATTGCTATGTTTTGATTTATGATATCTATTTGTTTTGATTTAAATGTGCTACTGTGAGGGTAATGAGCGTCATCATTGTATTTAAATTCTTTGGTTATCATTTTTATTATTGATTATATATAAAAAATAAAAATGTATCATACAATTTCGAATATTGACAAGACAATAAACTTGCAACAATACATTGATAACAGAGATGGGAATAAACGTATTGGTTTGAAATCTATAACATATGGTGTTGGATGGTATAATGTTGTTGATGAATATTTGCAGAAGACTGGAGAGAGACCTCATAAGATTATAGATGGTTATTATAGTTTCCAACAAATAGCAGGTTTATTTCAAAGTAATAATATTACATTATCTGTAAATGAAACAAATGGAATTGCTTCTTTAATTACACCGGATGAATTGAAGATAAGCAAGGGCTTAAAACAAATGTTGGGGTTTGGAAATAAGCGAAAGTTTGCTGTTAATGAAACTCATTATGGTGAGACTGTAGATTTTGCTGTTTATAAATCATTGTATGTTCATTTGGAACAGATTAATACTTCAAATAATTATTTAGATGGTATGCCGAGTACTGTGTTGGCTGTTGTTCCAGTGGAAAATAAAGAGTTTGGAGAGATAACAACAGTGAGATTTGAGCATCCAGAATATAAGTGTTTGGTGAATGATGCTATAGCAGAATTGAAATTAGAAATCAGGGATGAAAATAACAACAAGGTAATTAATCATCTACCAATTAATTGCGTTTTGGAAATTATATAATTATAATAAAAAAATGAGTATATTTGGTGCTAAGAGAAAACACGTAGATGCATTGGGGCTGAAACAAGAAATATTTAATATGAGAAGTCAAGCATTTACACAAATAAATACATTGAATGATAGACATACAGGACTTCAAGATAGATTTCGGGATATGTATCTCAATCATCGATTATTATATAATAAGGTTGATAATATGTCAGACAGAAAATTGATAAGCATTTGTGCGGAGAGTAAAGGTTCCTTACAGAAGAATGAAGTGTTTGGCTTTGGAAATGGTGGTAGAGAAGTAGGTGTTGGATATGTGATGAACTTTCCTGGCCAGATAATAGGTGTTGGACTGTCGAGTAAAAGAACAAAAGGCGATGTGTCTGTGGCGATTGCAATTAATGGAAATCCACAAGCAGGATATGACATATCATTGAATAATATTTTAAGAAAACACGATAACTTTGCTACACCGTTAAAGGTTGAGGCTGGTGATGCAATTGATTTTGTTTGTCAGACTAATAATGCTACATGTGTTAATACTGTGGCTTCGATGATAATTGAATTATTTATTGAATAAAAAAAATATATGTTATCAAGAAAAAAATGAAACAACCTAATGCACCGCTATATCCAGAGTTGCCTATTGAAGATGGGCAAAATTATAGATTACAGAAGATATCTGAGATAGAGAAGACGTTAATTAATGAGAGAGATGTGAGAAAAGCATTATACAAAAAATACAAACGTGGAATAAATATTACTGATGGAGTTGATACTGGTTTGATATCAACAAGTGTTATTTTGGCAGGTGTTGGATTAACTGTTCCAATTATGTTGCCTTTAGAGATTGGTGCTGTTGTGTGTGGGAGTTTGGGTGTGTGTGTTAAACTAATTAGGCGTAAAATGACTTCAAAAGCACAGAAACATTATGAGATTAAAACTATTGCTGATAGTAAGTTGAATAGTATAAAGGATTTGATTTCTAAGGCTTTGACAGACGGACAGATATCTGAGAATGAATTTAAACTTGTGTTGGATGAGTTGGACAAATATAATAAACTCAAAGACAATATACATTCAAAACAAACAGGATTGAGTGAAAGTGAGAGAAAGAAACTTATTGAGGAAGGCAAGGCTCAAGCAAAGAATGAAATGAAAAAAAAAGATAGAAAATGCTTGATTTTATTCAATAAAATTACAATAGTAAGTGACCCACCACCAAAATATGAAAGTTAATATTTTTTTTTGCTTCACTTCCGACCTACAATGTTGAAATTTTATAAGAATGTGCATTTTGTATGTTGAAACATATGTACAAAGTTTGGTGGTAATTAGTTGAACCAATGTTATTTTACAACAATTCAAAGACTTGCAGGAAATTCCAAAATGATGCTAGAACTTTGAAATTTTGTGATAATATGTATATATGCAACCCAAATACATATGCAAAATCTGAGACTAATCGGTTGATGGGATTCCACTTTTAGGAAGACTCAAAGACTTTCAGAAATTCCAAAAGTTGTCATAGGAACTTGGAATTTTAATATGTTATACAGCCTTAAAGTCTTGTTATATGTGCAAAATCTGGTGGTCATTGGATTATGTAAAGGCACTTTCAGGAGTGGTTAAAGTTTTTGCCCCAAAGTGGAATTTTCAAAATTCTTTTTAATATGTTTCTATATAGTGTCTATCCGCGACTTTTGTCGGAGCAGATTTTTAATATCACCTCTAATTATTATTATCTGAACACTGACTGAGACGCATCACACCTTGTGATAAGGGTTTATCAGTTGTTGACCTATGCGATATCATCTGAATGATACAAAGTGCACATGATACACCCCTTTTTGTGATGGCGGAAAAAAGAGACAATTGTGTTAAAGAATTGTGCGATTATCTGGATAAAGTACTTCCTAAGGACGAATTTATAGAAAAGTGGAAACAAAATTATGAAAGTGAATTCTTCAAAAAGCGACCCATCTTGAAGAGAACCCGCAGTGTTATAAAAAGTGAACTAAAAGACCGCTTGTTAGAATCATACTCCGAAAATTATGAAGGAATACGTGGTGAATTACCGGGAGTAGATTCCGTCGATAATTGTGTAAAAAGTATAAAAGTCTTAGAAAATTGGATTATTGGCAATAAAAGAAACATCCTTTACTTCTCGGCTTTGCAAGGTCAGGCAATTGACACCTTAAAACGATACAAGACGAACAATATCGGTGTCTATTTAATTGAACACGGAATAAAATTTTCACCGAGCCACTGCAATGCCCTTGTTAGAGTATTCAAACTACAACAAGAGTTTCCAAAACTACAACATTGTTCGATAGAAGTGGGAACTGTTATAAAACATATGAAAACCATAAAAGAAATTTG
Source organism: Lucinisca nassula (assembly GCA_963580285.1). Taxonomy (NCBI): domain Eukaryota; kingdom Metazoa; phylum Mollusca; class Bivalvia; order Lucinida; family Lucinidae; genus Lucinisca; species Lucinisca nassula. Next base: position 122,902,301 of record OY757025.1, on the reverse strand, counting down.
CAAAGAATTAGGATGGAATCAATAAATTCGGTAAGTAATTGCTTGCATAATCATTAACATATAGCAATACTTTATTGGCGATTATACGATAGTCATCAACAAATTATTGTCATACTACAATATATTTGTAAATTAAATGCACCATTAACCGGGTCAAAGATAATTATGCTGTAAGCAATTTGACCTATATATCAGTGATTGTTTATAGCAATACTTTATTGGTGATTATACTATAATCATCAACAAATTATTGTCATATTAAACCTTATAAGGAAGAGATAAAGAGATTGAATATGATAGAGTGTTGAGGATGATTCAGGTGTTATTGAGAGGGCGATAATTTAATTTTTTTATGCTCAAGTCGGCGATATAGTTTGTATCGCCGTCGGAAAATTGTGGTATAATATATATATAGATTATGCTCCAATCGGCGATATAACAAACGAAAGTGAGGTATATCGCCGTTGGAGCATAATCTATATATATCTGGGTCATGGAGCAAACAACTCACAGCAGTTTTAAACCCGTTGAATACTATTGATATATGTTGGACAAGTCCATTTGCCATATAAGGGGTGGTAGGCCTATTTTCTTTCGCTTTACTCTATTTTTGACGGAAAATTCTGTTAGCAAATAGTGCAGGCCCTGATCAGACGCCGCATTTTGCGGCCTCTGATCTGGGCCTCTACTGTTTGCCAATGGCCCCCGCCCATAGGGGCTTGAAGAAATATATGGGCTGCATGGTGCTTCCACGCAGAGCTGAATCCGGCCCGCACACTAGTACTGATAAACCGCTTAGAGGATCTAAGCCTGTCCAGGAACCTCGGTGCGAGGCGGAGCGTCCATGCGAATAAACCCTTTTGGTTTCATTGGGCGACAGGGCTTGAGATGTCATTTCATCTCAATGTCGGGTAAAAGTCCAACAAAATTGGAAGCAACGTCTCCAAAATGACCTTTACAGTGTTGACGGGGACGTTAAACCTCGAATCAAACAAACAAAAACTGTTTGCCAAGGTATTCCTTTAGGGGTTCCCAGCCTACAATTGGTTAAATGAGAGTGTGTGTGTGTGTGTGTGTGTGTGTGTGTGTGTGTGTGTGTGTGTGTGTGTGTGTGTGTGTGTGTGTGTGTGTGTGTGTGTGTGTGTGAATTTGGGTTTAACGTCGCTTTCAACAATTTTTCAGTCATATGACGACGGTATCTGGTTGCGACAGGGAGCTCAATGCTCACTTTTATAGTGCTGCCTCACTGAAGAATCATGTCCCAGACACATTACATGATACCACACCCAGTCACATTATCCTGACACTGGGTCGACCAGTCCTAGCTCTACCCCGTAAATCTGAGTGCCAAGCGAGGAGCAGCTAGTACCATTTTTAACGACTTTGGTATGTCGCGGCCCGGGATCGAACCCGTGACCTCCCGTTCCCCGGAGCGGACACTCTACCAACTGAGCTATCGGGGCCGGTTGGTTAAATGAGAGAAGACGCATTAGCTTCTTAGCTTTTTGTTTATATTTGCGTTTAACGGCCCAATCAACACTATTTTATGTCATTTTAGCCGATCAGTTTACCAATCCACTTTCTGAGCAAGCTTATACGTAAACGGTTAACCGGTACAATGCACATTCTTTCGCCAGAAACTGACAACTGCCCTTCTTGAATCAGCGAAAGGGATTCATCGGTTTACATAAATGTAGTAAAGTGTTTGGACCCGTTAGCATTGTTCTTGCCACCTCTCGGCCTTAAACTTAATTTAAAACAGTGCACGGAACACTTGAAATTAGGAAAATATTTACATTTGTCCATTAAAGAATGGACTCAACATAGGTTGTCACCCTTGAATTATGTACTTTTTTCTTATTTCTTGATTTCTTTCAAGCTGTCTTCGTGTTATTATCCGGACAAAAATTTTGGCACAAAAAATAATAAAGTCCAATATAACTGTGCTTATATTGCAGATAGAGTTATGGCCCCTGTGCACTGCACTTCTAGTCAGTGCCCTTTACAAGTGCGTGACGTTTCTAATGGACACATCAAGTTTATTGTTATTATCCGGACAAAATTCTAAACAAACATAAAAAGTCCAATAACTCCGCTAATATTGCAGATAGAGTTATGGCCCTTGTATACTGCACTTCTGATCAGTGCTCATTACAAGTGTGGATACATCAAGTGTTGTTTTCTTCCTTTTTTTTCTTTGTTTTTGTTTGTTTTTAGTTATTTTCCAGACAAAATTCTTGTGAGTGACAAACAAAATTCGGGGGTATGATTACCAGGAGTTGAGTTCTGTATAAGCGTTACTTGTACGCTTACCATCACGAAAACACGCCCATATAAATTTTGCCCCCTTGAACCCCACTTTTATACAGCAAAACTGGGGTTTTACAGGGGTAAATCTTTTTTTTCTTATTTCTGCTCTAAATATAGATTGTGGGTACTCGTTAGAACCGCCTCGATTAGGCGGTTCTAACGTGTACCCACAGTCTATATTTTGAGCAGAAATAATAAAAAAAAAACACATTTTTTCATCTGAAAATTTTAGGTTTTTTTTTTTTTTTTTTTTTTTTTTGAAGGTGGGGAGGTGGGGGGGGGGGGGGGGGGGGCGGGCTGGGGTGTGTTAAATTTACAATGTATTTTGAATAGGCCTGTTTTCGTAATGCTGCCTGATCCTGAACCATTTTATATTGCACGAAACTGTTTGTAATTTATATACATGTATCAAACAATATGTTGTTTAAACCAGAATTCACTTACTTTCGTGTTGTTAACATCGTTAAACATCCTTTGATCTTTATCCTTCTGTAGACACCCTTTACTGGAATTCTTGGTCATGGTGTACTCGGGTATTGTAGAAAACATTGTGGAACTTTTCCTTCGCCCTCCGAGGGACATATGGCCACTTCCTGCCCTTGCGAATTTACTACACTGTCCAGCGATAGAACGACGTAAGACGGTGATCACCTGTTATACCCAGGAAAACAAGTAAGTACAGTGAAATCCCGCTATTAAGGCCACCTAAAATTATGACTTACACTGTTCTTAAAAGTACATTTTGAAGGTTTCATTATATTTTCTATGTGTTTATACGTATATAGTGTCCTCTACTCAGAGACCACCCTTGGGACTGTTCAAAAGTGTTCTTAAAGACCACTTTTGAACAGTCCCAAATGTGGTATTAATATAGGAGTTTTACTATATCTGCATGTCTTACCCTTGGGTCGATTGTTTTTCAATCGACCCAAAGTTACCAACTACAGAAGCTTCCCGTCTGCTATTGTTCATGTGACTATCGCTGCCTACGTACAAACATGTAGCAGCGCTAATCTTCTCCCTGTGACATCAAAGCGCTGTCTACAATCTAGACTATTCTCGTGTAATGGGGTACTACTGGCAATGTAGACAAATCCGACACCGCGGAACGCGGCGTCTGATCAGAGTCTACACTGCTTACAGTAACAGGCATTATGAGTCAAACGAAGCAGCCTTAGTCCGTGTTAAGGACAATGTTCACAGCCTACACTGACATACAATTGACCAACCAGTACTTTCAGTGCTTCTATTTAACCCTTGTCCTGCTGAGCCGGATACGCCTTCTCTTTCGAACAATGCAAATCCAGATCAGATGGCTGAGGAAGCCATCTGATCTGGATCTACATTGTTTGCCATCCAGCTTGTGCATATGTTGCAATAATTTTCATCAAGTAATCTGATTGGTTGATATTCAGTAGTAGGTGTGGTATATTTAAATATTCAGCAGGTCAAGGGTTAAAACCTTATTCAGCATAAGTGTATATAGAACAGAATAGAATGCATGTACAAATATACTGATATTTTTCTTACAGTCTGACCTACCAACTGTGACTCTCCCTGCTATTGCCGGTCTAGTTTGATTCCATCACATGAACAAGTCCGTGTAACGAACATTCTTGCACACCAGACAAGGAAATCCGTGATTTTACCCTGGGATAGAAATTTATGTTCTGACCCTGGTGTTCCGACCCCAAATCGAATATAACCGCATGTTTGATAAATGCACTGGTTGATTACAACCTCACGCGCGGCGTCGTCATGCGTGACGTCACTAAACATTCCTGTTGTGTCATCACAAAATGGCGGACGTCGGTAACCGAAGTGACAGCAGCATTAAAATTCGCACTAGAAATTGAAGGTATGCAAGAAAAAGAATCCAATATGGGTGTGAGGGGTGGATAGAAAAATCCGTCCCTCCGGATCACTGTCCGGCATCACTCGGCAAGCCTCGTGATGCCGGACAGTGTCCCTCGGGACGGATTTTTCAATCCACCCTTCACACCCATATAAGATTCTTATACTCCTCTAAACCCCACTTTATATAGAAAAAAACTTGGTTTTACAGGGTGACAGCGTAAAGGCTTACTAAGATTTAAAGAGAATGTACAGTCGAACTCTGATGGCTCGAACCCTTTTTGGATCATCGGAATTTGTTGGAGACAGCGGAAGTTCGAGCCACTGTTGCATACTTCCAGAAAACATAACGGGGGTATTTTTGGACTTCTTTTCGGTGTTCTGTTACATTGCTTGCTTGATTTGAGGTTTAACGTCCACGTTAACACTGTAAAGGTCATTTTGGAGACGTTGCTTCCAATTTTGTGGGACTTTTACCCGACATTGAGATAAAATGACTTCTCAAGCCCTGTCGCCCAATGAAACTTATAGGGCTTATTAACATGGACGGTCCGCCTCGCACCGCGGTTCCTGGACAGGCTTAGATCCTCCAAGCGGTTTACCAGTACTAGTGTGCGGGCCGGATTCAGCTCTGCGTGGAAGCATCGTGCAGCCCATATATTTCTTCAAGCCCCTATGGGCGGGGGCTGGTTCTGTTACATAAATGTCCTCATTGAGGCGATTCTAATGAGTACACACAGCATACATTTGCAAGATAAAAGTCGAAAATCTCCTTTATTATCCCACACTTTTTCTTATGCAGAGGAATTCCCTAGGGCTCAAAATTGGTTCGACTCAGCCATGGTAAACGAGCCATCGGTGTTCGAGCCATCGAAGTTCGACTGTAATTGTATGTAACGTCGGCTTGTGCCTGTTGTTATGTCTCTGGTCGGACTCATCGGAGTCTTACTGTTGGTTTTCTTTTGCTTCGGCATTTCAGTGGTTGTTTCTTGCGGTCGAGTCCTCACCGTTGTTTCATCTCTGTTTTACTTAAGTTTCAATTCCTTTTATTTCAAACTACTTTTATCTCAAATTCTAACACAGCACGCCTAAATAGGCAATGCAAAATAACTGTGTTTTATTCTGCAACAAATCACAGCTCGGAAGAGCGTGACGTGTGACGTCATTAAAAACTGCAAATTTATGACGTCACTAGTCGATTAACATGACGTTAGACGGTGTAACGTCATTTTCTCGCATCGAAAACGGTAGAAAAGGATATAAATGCATGTGTTTCAGTCGATAATTTTAGCGGGATTTCTTCTAATAATGGCGAAAAGTTGTGAGATTCTGAAGGAAACAACAACATTATTGCCGATTTTTAGCGTGTTAGAATCGAAATAGATCAGCTCTAGCCAGTGATTTGTTGGGTAATAAATCACAGTTTGTCGGTCAGTTGTAAGTAGACAAATCACGCGCGCTACGCGCTCGTGATTTGTCTACTTTACAACTGACCTCCAAACTGTGATTTATTACACAACAAATCACAGTTAGAGCTGATCTATTTCTTAATTAAAAATTCCTGTTCCTTGGAATTTATTTGAGATTGCGAAAGTTGACTGAACAAAACAATTACACATCCGAGTAACACAATGCATTCTTTCAAATCTTTAAATCGGTTAATTTCTTTTGTCTAATGAATTTGTGATATTTTGATTATTTATACCCAAAAGATAGGTTGTGTGTGTTCGTTATAACCATCTGTGACGAGCAAAAGTAAGGAAAATGATGTCTACACCCGTAGCCTTCGCTTGTCCATGTATAATTTTTTTGTTTTGTTTGTTTGTTTTTTGTGTTGTTTTTTTTTATTTTCTTTTCTTTTTTTTTTTTTTTTTTTTTTTGGTATTGGTTTTATGGCATTTTCAGAATTGTTTCACTCATTTCGAGCCAATCGTTAATCAGAGGTGGCGAATTCTGGAGTCCTAGAATTTGGTATCACAAATGTGACTTGAGTGAGGCTCGAACCCACAGAAAATAGGGTTTAAAGGGTTGTTCATAACACAGACCTATTAACCTGATATCAGTCAAGAACAAACTCCAATGAATTGTGGTCAACACGTTAACAAGTCAGTGAAATACCCCCACTAAACCCCACTTTATACAGAGAAAACTGTGGTTAAAGGGGGTATACCTTATTTTTCTCATTTCTGCTCCAAAACATAGGTTGTGGGTACTCGTTAGAACCGCTTCAATGAGGCGGTTCTAACGAGCACACACAACGCATGTTAACAGTTTAAATAAGTGAAATTATCAGATTTTCGTCAGAAAAGTAGCCAGTTTGGAGATGTGAAAAATGCACTATATCACACGGGTGTGGAATCGTTATGATAAGAGGTTTCTGTGTTCGAATAATTTATTTTTACTGTAAGGCATAGAAACAACGTGTGTGTGTGTTGGGGGGTGCATAATCACACCCTTTATCAAGTTACGAGAACACGCCTATTAAACTATATTGAAAATTCTACCAACAAAAATGAAACTTTTAAGATAAAAAAACGATATGATTCTTCTCTAAACATACATTGTGTAAAGTTGTTACAGCTGGAAAATTAGTGAACAAACGCATTTCTTTTTATTCTCAAAATACGAACTTATCACCTCCTAAACCTAAAACGTCTTTACGTCACCTTAAACTAGGTATTCTAGAATTTCAAAAGAAGTTTGTTTTGGCTCCAGCAGATAAGGCCGCTAACAATGTGGTCGTTTGACGGCTTCACTATGTAAACACTCTTCAGCAAGAACTTGGTGGTACTAAGGCCTATGAACTGCAGCCTTTGGCTGTAGAGAGGGCTTCGGTTGATGACTACATTTGTCATTCAGCCCATTCAGCCACCAAGGTAGCTGTCTGTGTTACAGAAGGCCAAGACAGGCTTCCTATGTTATGGTATATTGGTTACCTTAACTTCATAAAAGACAATACAAAGCACCTTTTATTGCAAATTCAAGCTCTTGTACCACCACTGAACGCTCTAAATTATTAATTTCATGTTTTACTGCCATAAAAAGGCATGTGATAAAATATTGCGACAAAGTCTTCGAAAAATCAGGCAGAAATCTCTTTTGGTCTACAAAAATTTCTTAAGAAGTTTTAAATAAATTGAAATCCAGACGTTTTCATGCTTCAATATGTTCTATAAAAGGGTTATCCTTTGGAAGCAAGGAATACACCACAGAACCAAAAATATGGAGTGTTCATGTTTTCTGGGCCAGACTAGCTAGTTTCGGCCAATTAGGCCTCATCAGTGACCCTCAGATATTTTCAAAATTCCGCAATGGAATCAATGATCCCAAAGGACAAGAAAATATAATCTACACTATGATGAAAATATAATCTACACTATCAAGTCTGTCTACTTATGATTTGTCCCCACTTTACACTACACTTCCTTATAATTTTATGACAGAAAAACTTAATGATTTAATTGAATGGACATTTCATAGGGAAGACTCCCTCTATCTTGCATATAATGTAAGAAGTGCTTTTTTCACTTTTGAAGAGCATACAAATTATACGTTATGGTCATGTCAGAAAGTGTGTGAAGCTCTCCCTTTCTACTTGACAATATTTACATAAGATTTGGTACTAAGATACTTAGACAAGTTGTGGGTATTCCGATGGGTACTAATTGTGCACCCCTTGTGGCTGGTCTGCTTTTGTTTTGTAATGAGAGGGACTTCATCCTGTCCCTTTCTGCTGAAAACCCATCTGAAATCATTGAAGTTTTTAGCTCGACTTCTAGATATTTGGATCATTTATTAAATATTGACAATACCTATTACGACGGTTTGATGAGTCAAATTAACAGCCCCCAAGAGCTTCAGTTAAATACAGCAAATTCTTCTGATACGGAGGCTTCGGTTTTTGATTTACATCTACCTATTGTAGACGGGTTTGTTTCTTGCAAAATTTATGATAAATGCGATGATTTTGATTTTGAGAAAGTAAATTTTCCTTTTTGGGATGCTGATGTTCCTTGTGCGCCATGCTATGGCGTTTATATTTCGCAATTAATTCGATTTGCCAGAGTGTGAAGTCATGTAACTGACTTCAACACTCGTAATAAATTGTTAACTGCCAAACTTCTTAATCAGGGTTATCGGTACATACCATAAACTTCGCAAAGCCTTTGCAAAATTTTATAGACTTCATTCTGATTTAATTTCACAATTTTATATTGGACTAAATCTTTCCTGCAACAAGGTCTATCGGAACCCGAATTCTATGGTGACTTAGTCGTAAATTCAGAAAAATATATAACCGCAATGACTTCAGCACACCATTTCGTAAAATCATTCTTCCATATAAAAAGATTGGGTACAACATAAATGTTGTACGACAGACTGCATCCCGGTTGTCAACCAAATCACGGTTGACAACTTTGCTTCCCTCTTTAATTGCACGCCGGTGGGTCAGGCCTCAGAATCGGTTCCAGCGTAAAGGCTTACCGAGAGTTAGAGAGATCTAATTATATGTAATGTTGGTTTGTGCATGATGCTCTGTCTCTGGTCGGGCCCATCGGAGGCTAATTGTTGGTTTTCTTTTGCTCCAGCATTTAAGCGTTTTATTGATGTCGAATTCTCACCGTTGTTTCATCTCTGTGTGTTTTTTTTATTTTTTTTCTGATGAGATGTTGCCCTGATGAGTTCGGAGGCCATCATGCTGACTTAACAAATAATGTATCTAAATCGCGACGGAAGTAAGGGCGTGATTGTGGCCACGTAAAATCCACGTTCCAAAGCGGTTCTTCTGCCGCGGTTTATTTTTTCAGTGTTTGTATCGCCAAATGATCATTTGTCATTTTGTGGGAAAGTAACTGTCCTTTTGGCTTTACGCTATTGATGCGTCCAGTAGGGTCTGTTTTTACATGTTTGTGTTTCTTTCCCTTTGGTGTCTTTGATGGGAGCTGTGGGTTAGTTGTATCGATTCCTGATCATTGCATTCACTTCTATGTTTTTAATCTTGGAATTGAATGATTTTCTGTGTTATATATTTGTTGAAAGTTTCAGTGAATTCATTAGTGGTAACATTATTTTATAATTTCAAATCTCCATCGTTATGTACATTTTGAGTGATTTGATAGTTTGAAATAAAAGTTTTATTCTTCGACAAATTCCATGAGCAAGAATCTCAGAACTAGTCTAACTTCGATGGATCGAACACCTTTGGGACCATGAAAATCTGTTCGAGACAGGGGTAGTTCGAGCCACTGAGGGCTAATACCAGGCGGCATAACGACATACTTTAGGACATTTTTTCTGTGTTCTATAATGAAAAATTTATGCTGTGTGTACTTATTAGAATCGCCTCATCGAGGCGATTCTAATGAGTACACACAGCATACATTTGTAAGATAAAAGACTTAAATATCCTAATTTTTACTCTCCGTATTTCTTACGTACAGAAATTCCATAGGGACTCAAGAACGGGTTCGACTCAGCCATGGTAAACGAGCCATCGGTGTTCGAGCCATCAAAGTTCTACTGTATTTCACACAGTGACAGTTAATAATATAATGTTACGTCAAAGAGCACGTTTGGAACCCGCGCGGTACGTCATTGTTTATAGAGTGTCGTCAACAGAGTTTGATTAAAAGTTTGGTAACTATCGAAATGTGTTTGTTTGATTTCAGGTTCAACGTCGCCGTCAACACTGTAAATGTCATTTTGGAGACGTTGCTTCCAATTTTGTGGGAATTTTACCCGACATTGAAATGAAATGACATCTCAAGCCCTGCTCGATGATGCGTTTCTAACGTGCACCAACACTCTATATTTTGAGTAGCATCTGAAAAGTTTCGTTTTTTTTCGGCAAAAAAAATTTACAACGTATTTGTAAAGGAGAAGGAGTTTTTTCTTTTGCAATTGAAGAATATATGCATAGCTATGAATTTCACATTTATTTTCCAAGTAGATACAAGAATTTTAACATATAAGAACCACATGTATTTGGTTTAACATTGGAACACATCATTTTCCAAATCGGCAAGCACGGTGGTTTTGAGCAAATGAATCAACTATCATGTCATACGCCAAGATAACACACAAAAACAAGAGGCCCATGGGCCAATACGCTCACAAGAGGTGAAGGGTTTTTTAACCATATACAGGCATCTTGGTCATGTGACTACAATCCCACGAATGCCTTTTCATTGCCTCATCCCATAGAGGCTCTTCGTGTAAGTTGGTTTCAATCAGCTCGGCAGTTTTAGTAGAGAGGAATATAAAATAGTGAAACTAAGTCATCCAGAACAAGGGTCAGTAAATGATCTTGAACTTTGATAAACTTACATTCAGTTGATTGCAAATATCAATTCTGATGCAACAGATTTTAATAAAATCAGACAAAATCCACTGCTTTGCGTTTTTTCCATACAAATGTCTAAGTGATCATATTTGACCTTCATGCAAAACAGGTCAAGGACAACAAAATATCATCATTAGAACAAACCTGTTAGGACCAAAGGAACTGATGCTATACACCAAGTCTGAAGGTCATTGAACATTTAGTTCCGGAGGAGTAGATTTTTAAAAGATTTACCATATATGGGCATGGCAGCCATATTGGTTATGTGTCCAAGTCCTTATGAACAAACTTTCGTCCCCCCCCCCCTTTCTATAGTGGTCCCATATGTAATTTGGTTTCAATCAGCCCGGCAATTTAAGTGGATAAGAAAATAAAAGTACTGAATCTGAGCCATCCAGGACAAAGGTCATTTAATGACCTTGACCTTTGTAATTGATAAATTTCCATTCAGCTGATTGCAAATAACATGTCAGATGCCAGAGGCTACCATACACCAGAAAAATCCACCGTTTTGCCTATTTTTCTATACGTATGTCTAAGTGACCAAATTTGACCTTGACGTAAAATGGGTCAAGGCCAATCAAAGGTCATCATTTGAACACATTTTGTAGGGCCCTAGTCTCCAGTGCTGCACGGCCGTTTTGTTCCTGGGAGAAGATTTTTTCCGGTTTTTACCATATATTGACCCGGCAACCAATTGGTCATGTGACCCAGTCCTCAGAAACAAACTTTCATCCCCCATTCCCACAGAGGCTCCAACTGTTATTTGGTTTCAACGGGCCAAGTAGTTTCAGAAGAGATGTCGTTTGAAAATATTGACGCAGACGACAACGACGATGACGTACCATTGCCTATAAAACATCACGTCAGCAAGTTGGTGTTAAGAACATTCCTGTAAACCTCGCTTTATATTGAAAAAAAATGAGATTTAAAGGGGTATATGTACATTAATACATATTTTTCTGATATCTGATCAAAGACATAGGTTGTGGGTGTTCGTTAGAACGGCCTCAATGAGGCGGTTCTAACGAGCACCCACACCCTATCATTGGAATATAAATAGGAAAAAAAGCACTAAGTGAAGGCTCAAATCATCATGCACATGCGCACAGTCTACTCAGAACCTTCGCTGTGCACTTTATCGATGGTCATTGACCCAAGCGAAAACGTGACGTCAACATGTTCGCCCAGCATAGACGCATAACAGCCTATATATGCTTGTGCGCAGTCCAATAATTATCTCCTCTGTGTACTATGTGGCGGGATGGCCATTAACTGATTGCTTCCGCCCGGCAAGCCTCGCGATTCTACATACGTTCTCGAAGCCTTGCCTGATAAACTTGATATCAAAAGACATGAACCTGGTATTCTCTGTTTCTTTCATATCTCCAAAACACTTATTTTTCTGATGCACATCTAGTATATAAAGGATCTTACATGAGTGCTCATGTATTATTGAATTTATTAAACGAGTTGAGGAAAAGGGATAAAATGCGAGGCTTTGCCGAGCATTTTATCCCTTTTCCTCGACGAGTTTAATAAATTCAATAATACATGAGCACGAATGCAAGATTCTATTTATCATATGCCATTTAAAACGCATTTTATTCACGATTGTTTACAAAAATATCAATAATCCGCCATTAGTAAACGCGACGTCGTTAAGGACATCGTACATGTAACGTTACGGGACGTATCTAGCTAATTTGCATATTTAATCCACTAGTGGATTATCGAAAATATTACATGGCGTTATTACACTCTCAGATGCGACGTCACATGATAAGATATGTGTCTTATTTATACTCCAAACATAGGCTGTTGGTGCTCGCTAATACAGCCTCATTAATGCGGTTCTAAAGGAGACCCACAACCTTTGTCTTGGAGCAGAAATAAGAAACAAAATTTTTTCCCATAATAACCCCGGTTTTCTCTCTATTTAGTGGGATTTACAGCATTGTTTAACGCATGTAGAACGTATTTAAATCTGAAACAAATAAAATGATATTTTCACTCTGTGACAAATAAAATGACCTTGTAGCAGCCCGGACAATGTTTTTCGCCAGAGTCATATGTTTCTGTAAAATACCTTGCAAGGCACTTTTTGAACTGTATAAATGCTGTATTTAAAATGGCGATCTGTTTATGTTTTGTAACTGACAGTTTTGACGTCTTAGCCAGCTCAAAATTGTGACGTACGATTGATCAGTTACTGTATAAATTATAAAACAAAAAGAAAATTTACTTTTTTCGGCGGATACCAAAAGTATTTCATCTCGTGTGTTGAAAATTTGGATGTTTTCAACACACTCGATGAAATATTTTCTGTATCCGCCTCAATTAAATAAAGGAAGAGGCTATTTGCAGTCAACTGCAAATAGCCAAAAAACGTTAAAATAGCTATTTGCAGTCAACTGCAGATAGCCAAAATACGTTAAAATGGCTATTTGCAGTCAACTGGAAATAGGCAAATATATTTTAAAAATGGCAATAAAGGTCATTCTGTATTCCTATAATGTACATGTGCGCCCATCCAAGACTCATATCAGGCTTTGCACATCCGACCAATCTATTCATAGTCTTTGTTGTACGCGCTTAAGTGTGATAGAGACACACGGGTTCTTTTCGACAGCCATCACGCACTGATCCTAGTCTTCGCTTGGCGCACATGTAAGCTGCAGGGAGTGACTGGTCATAATTACATGACTGTATATAACAAGGGAACGGTCCTCCGTGGCCTAGTGGATAAGAGCGGTGTCTCTTATTCATTAGGTCTCTCACAGCTGTGGTTCGAGCCTCGCTCGGGCCACATGTGAGACGCCAAGTTCTGCAACGGAAGGTCAGGTTGTTTTTCTCCCGGTACTCCGGTTTTTGCCCACCTCCGATTAACGATCGGCTCGATATGAGTGAAATAATCTTGAAAAAGCGTAAAACCACCCCCCACACACACCCCGCCAAAAAAAAAAAAAAAACACACAAAAAAAAACAAGGGAAATTTCTCACCTTAAACATGTATCCGGATTTTTAAGAAATGTGTAGCAAACGAAGATTTAGGTTTTTTCATGTTTCATGTACAGTAAAATTCCTATGGTAAGACCACAATTGGGACTGTGCTTTAAACACTCTTTAGAGCGCATATCGAAGACTATGAATAGACTACACGGGAATGCGCACAGGCTGATCCAAGTCTTTCTTAGGTACATAGAAAAATTGTTAATAGCAGTATAACTTTTTTGTTTGTTTGCAGCTGACGGCAAGTAGCTATTTTATCTGCAGTTGACTGCAAATAGCCAAAAAAACGTTAAAATGGCTATTTGCAGTTGATATGCGCGCAGGCTGATCCAAGTCTTTCAAATTGTAGGTACATAGAAAAATTGTTAATACCAGTATAACATTTTTTGTCTGTTTGCAGCTGACAGCAAGTAGCCATTTTATCTGCAGTTGACTGCAAATAGCCAAAAAAAGTTAAAATGGCTATTTGCAGTTGACTGCAAATAGCCATTTTAACGTTTTTTGGCTATTTGCAGTTGACTGCAAATAGCCACTCCGTAAAAGAAATATCCTCTATTTGTTGCATATTTTTTTCATGGCGGTTATACAGTGGATAGCGTCTTGGCATAAACATATTTATCATATGACGTCGTTGATAAGCAGTGAATAACTCGGTGTAATAAAAATGGTATGGCCACACGTGTAATCACACTTTGCTTTAAACTTTATTTTAATTGCTCGATGACATGTATATGTAACAGACAAATATATATTATCCAGGATTTGACATTAAGCCAAAGCGTTATGATGACGTCCATGTCATCCATGCATTTTCTGTCGAAATATCAAATTTAAAGGCGATGAAATCCAATTAAAAGTGGTCTTATGATAAACAGAATCTTACACTCGTGGTTATATCATATGATTTTTAAGGAACCCATATGAAACGAGCACTCATATAAGATCCTCTATTTATAATATAACGTCACGTCTGAGAATGTAATAACGCCGTGTAATAAACTAGATAATCCACTAGTGGATTAATTGTTGCAAATTAGTTAGATACACCCCATAATTGTACATTAACGACGTCGCGCTTACTAATGACGGAATACTAACATTTTTGTTAAACAATCATGAATACGTTTAAAATGTCATATGATAAATAGAATCTTGCATTAGTGCTCATTTATTATTGAATTTATTAAACTCGTTGAGGAAAAGGGATGAAAGGCTCGGCGAAGCCTCGCATTTTATCCCTTTTCCTTAACTCGTTTAAAAAAGTCAATAATACATAACCACTCACCTAAGATCCTCTATGTCATAAAAATATGATCACACGTCTGATACCATATGTTTACTGCGCATAACGTCATAAAGCCGTCCTGACAAATCAATGCTATTTAAATCACCGTTATATGATAAACATAATCATACTCTCGTGGTCATTTCATACGAAACGGAGGGGCTTGTTTTATAAATAACCTTCGAAATGACCAATCGTTTAAGATTCTATACCTAATATACCTTATGTACGAGGATAATTGTAATCCTATACTCGTACATGTACTCCAAAAACAACTGTTATTGATATTTGTTAGAATCGCCTCTGAGAGGCGTTCTAACAAATATCTATAACACTAGTTTATCGGAGTAATACAAGGCGATTCTAACAAATGTCTTCATTTTAAACTCGGCCCCCGCCCATCGGGGCTTGGAGAAATATTTGGGCTGCATGATGCTTCCACGCAGAGCTGAATCCGACCCACACATGAGTATTGGTAAACCTCTTAGAGGATCTAAGCCTGCCAAGGCAAAGCGGTGTGAGTGTCGGACCGTTTATGCTTATAAACCCTATTGGTTTCATTGGGCGACAGGGCTTGAGAAGTCATTTCATCTCAATGTCGGGTAAAAGTCCCACAAAATTGGAAGCAACGTCTCCAGAATGACCTTTACAGTGTTGACGGGGACGTTAAACCTCAAATCAATCAATCAATCAATCATTTTAACTTGGAGTTAATAAGGACAAAAGGCCCTTTGTTACCTGTCATATCCCTTAATGGGATTCTTCATAAAGGCAGATATTAGGGAAAAAATAATGTCGTTATAATGAGGGTGCTCTGTATTTGCACTGTCATGGGATTTTGACACATGCGCATACCGCAGTTATCATTCCACTGTCTCTGCGTTCAGACACAATATGATTTACAACGAATGTTTCAATAAAACGTCATGCAACATACTAACAACACATAACCAGACTTTAGGCTTCAGAACATGCACGAAATAGGAATGCATACATTAAGAATGTCTCCAACACAATCAAAATTTCTCGATTATCTAAAACTGACTCTCACTTCTTGTCAACGCATATATGCTTAGGATCCCAACACTGGGATCTCGACAAACAGTGAATATCCAGAACGCGGCGTCTGATCAGGTTCTTCACTGTTCAAAGTAAAGGAATTGAAATAAATGTTACAACCCTTATATGAGCCCCGCCAAGTGAATTTGTGTCTTCGAGCATTCCGTCATGACAAATTTTAACTGCGCATGCCCAGCCATTCAGAGGGGCCAGGGATATGGCTTTCTGTCTGAAGGTTCCCCTTGATTCACTGCTTGTATTAGCGAGCAGCAAAGGTTCTGGCGAGACTGCACGGATGCGCAGACTCGCCTGAACCTTCGCTGCTCGCATAGGCGATAAGTACCAAAATCGCTTGACGAGGCCCAAATGAACCTTACACTCCTTATCACCCGTAACTTGACCTATGCCAACCTTTTTTATTGAAGATTCTATTGCTCATTAAAGGTTTAAATGAACTTGAAAGTATTTTCTTTCAATGCAATTAAAGAGCATCAAATGAAAACGAGGCCGTTCCTTTAGGTTTGCTGCTGGAAACCGTTATGAAAACACGCCTATACAAATACACTGTAAATTTTACCGCAAAAAAAAATTAAGGCGGAAAATTGGTAATTTTTTCTTATTTCTGCTCAAAACCTAGATTGTGAGTACTCGTTAGAACCGCCTCATCGAGGCGGTTCTAACGAGTACCCACAATCTATGTTTTAGAGCAGAAATACGAAAATAAGGTTTACCCCTGTAAACTCCAGTTTTACTATATAGAAGGGGATCAAAAGTATAGGCATATTTTCCTGATGCGAACACAACATAGTGCACATAACCTATATTTGTGTCTTTTTTATATAAAATACTGGATTGCAATTATACACGATGATTTGAAGCTGCCCTAGGCACGTGCATGTAGCATGATTTAGACACGTTTGACAAACTCCAGTCATTATCTGATGAGAGAGGTTTCTTCAACTTTTGCTTCAGACAGTCTACCATTTTCAGCAATGTCTTTTGTGTTATAATCTTTCTGTTCAACATTATATGTGTCTTTCTTCGAGTCAATATTATTGTTGCCCCTCTCATTAGCGTTCTTGTCTCCCTTTTCGTTATCCATAAGCGTTGTCCCTTCCATTGCGAGATCCGTTTTTCTTGTCGATGGGCTATAAATAGAGGATCTTGTTCTTCGTCTGTGCCATCTTTTCTTGACTAAGCCAACAACCTTCAGACAAAAAGCGAAAAACTACACCTGAACACATAAGCGTTTTGTCTAACATGCAACCGTAAAACCGCTTTTATCTGATAAAACGACAAAACACGACACGAACCAGACGTATATACGGAAATATTCAAGAAAATAGTTTGATACTGATTCTTCAAGAGACAAAAGTTGTGGGTATTTCATCACGAAAACACGCCTATATAAGTTTGACCCCCTTGAACCCCACTTTTATATAGTAAAACTGGGGTTTGCAGGGGTATACAATATTTTGCTTCTTTCTGCTCTAAAATATAGATTGTGGGTACTCGTTAGAACCGCCTCGAGGAGGCGGTTCTAACGAGTGCCCACAATCTATATTTGGAGCAGAAATAAGAAAAATATCACAATTTTTCATCATAAAATTTTCATTTTTTCGGCGATAAATCTGTCAATGTATTTGTATAGGCGTGTTTTCGTAATGGTTAGAACCGCCCCACTCCACAACATTTGTTTCCCCGAGACGATTCTAACAAATGCCCACAACTTTTGAAATGGAAAGGTTTTTATTACCTTTTGTTATTTTTACTTTTTGGTTTCTTTATCACGGAAAATCATTTATTTTGGCCAGTTTTAGTTGAACAAACGCTGTCGTTATAACGAGGTTCAGCCAGCACAATAACAAGTTCGCCGCTTACGTAGTCAGTGTCCTCACAACGCTTAATGTCCATATGAACAATATATTGTTCATATTGACATTAAGCGTTGTGAGGACACTGACTACGTAAGCGGCGATATAGGGACAGAAACTCTTAGTGTTCATCGCTTAGTGTTCGTTTTAGGCGTCCATCATGAACCGCTATGGTCCAATTTTTGACAAGTATTATAACGGTTACGTCTTGATCAGGATTTAACTTGCTATGGACAAACGCGTCCCGTAACCCGAGCTGGATGCGGGTTCTTACCGGGATATATTTAAATCTGGGCCTAAATCACGGTCAAGTGATTTCTCTCATATCTCGAAGACATTTTGAACATCAAACTTCGCTATTAAGAGAGAGTATGATCCGACATGGTCTAATGAAATTGCCTTATTTCATATATGAACACAATACTTAGGTATTATGTGTCATACTAAAGGGAGATAAAACACTGCTCTGCTTGAATCAGTGGAAGGGAAGAATGACCAAATAAAAGCTTTTAAGACCAATCTATGCGAAAGAATGTGGCAGAATGCGACAGATATCGACGCCACGCCCTCTGATCTCCAGTCAGACGCTCATCCAAGTGAGCTACATGTACGGGGGCCGGAAGGACTATAGTTGGAAAAATATAAAGAGAGTGTCATTTCTCAAACTATGAATGATGACGTTATATAGGATTTTTGTTGTTTTTTTTTTTTTTTTTCTAACGCAAAAGCGGCCTAGGCTGATAAAAATGTATCAGTTCGCAACAATTACAACAACAAAGTTTAGCATTACCCGATACGATAACAAATCCGTGTGACTTAGTGCATTCCTTCACATCTTTCTGATGAAATTTTGTGATATTCCCCTTATTTCAACGCCAAACATAGATTGCGGGCGCTCGTGAGAACCGCATCATTGAGGCAATTGTAACGAGTACCCACAACCTATGTCTTTGAGCAGAAATAAGAAAATATTGTAAACCCCCTTAAAACCCAGCTTTTTCTATATGAAGTGGGGATTATGGGGTGTTCATTTCACGGACTTGTTATCGTGATACAGATACATGTAATCATTACGCAAACACGCCTATACAAATACATTGCTACCTTTATCGCCAAAAAACTGTAAATTTTATGATGAAAAATTGTGATATTTTTCTTATTTCTGCTCAAAATATAGATTGTGGGCACTCTTTAGGACCGCCTCATTGAGGCGGTTCTAACGAGTACCCACAATCTATATTTTAGAGCAGAAATAAGAAAAATAAGGTATACCCCCGGAAACCCCAGTTTTACTATATAAAAACTGGGTCTGGCCCAGAAAACATGTATACTCCAAATTTTCCAGTTCTGTGGTGTAATCCTTGCTTCCAAAGGATAACCCTTTTATAGAACATATTCAAGGGTGTCAAAATTATATAGGCGTGTTTTCGTGATGGCAAAGTAACAACGTACGGACTTTTAAAATGCAAACATGCGGATACCAATTCTACATACATGTATAAGCCGGGTGTCAGTTTCCACAGGATTTGTGCAAGAAGCCATGTTCTTGCATGAAATCCTATGAACATAGCAGTTTGAAGCTATTTTTGAATTGACCAGAAGCCGTATTGAAGCAACAAAACCCATGTTCAAATTACGAAATCCACTTGCTGTTTAAACATGGAATTCGAGTTTTTGTATATCACAAGATGAGCCTTGCTTTGTTTATGTTACGTCTTCCGACGAAACGTTGTCGCCCTGAACGTAGCATTTTAGAATATTATGATGACGTCAGTGGGTCCTTGCGTAAAGGGCGTCATTGCAAACAACATTCTGAAGTAGCCGCCATGCTGGTTTGCCGGTCACAATGAAGAGTTTATATGGAGTTAATACGGAGCTTTGTGGAGTTTCCGGCGCAAATTGCCGTTGGAATCGAAAGTTGTGCAAAAAATGAGCATCTGCAATAACATTTGCTGGGTCCCTCAGAAGATCTTTGAACACTCGGCCTAGCGACCTCGTGTTCAAAAAGCTTCCTCGGGACCCGGCAAATGTAAATGCATGAAAAACCATGGGTGATTATTATATTCTAATTACAATCTCCTCTCAAGTATTTCAAGTTTGCGTCTGCAAAATTTACTTACTTGAAATGAAAATTTTGTTGGGCCATTTTGTTTTCATATTACTTTAGAAATGCTGGCAGTGAGAGCAATGGGACTATTCTTCAATTTTGGGCCAGAAAACATGCACACTCCATATTTTCCAGTTCATTGGTGCGTTCCTTGGTTCCAAAGGATAACCCTTTCTAGAACATATTGCTTGTCCAAGCAAGCGGTTGTTTTAGAATAAAATAGAATTAAAGTTGCTTTTTAACAAGAAAATATCACTAATAAAGACAGACAACATTTAATACAGTCAAACTTCAATGGCTCGAACATCTTTGGGACCACGAAAATCTGTTCGAGACAGGGGTAGTTCGAGCCACTGATGGTTACTGCCAGGAGGCATAACGAGATACTTTTAGACATCTTTTCGGCGTTCTATAATGAAAATGTATGCTGTGTGTACCAATCAGAATCGCCTCATCGAGGCGATTCTAATGAGTACACACAGCATACATTTGCAAGATAAAAGACTAAAATTCCCTTAATTATCCCCCACTATTTCTTATGTAGAGGATTTCGCTAGGGGCTCAAGAATGAGTTCGACACATCCATGGTAAACGAGCCATCGGTGTTCGAGCCATCGAAGTTCTACTGTATTGTTATTTTAACAAACACGTAACAATTTACTTTAGACTGAAATAAGTACAACATATAGTAATATGCCAACTTACCTCGCCGTTGAAGAAACAAAAGACTAACGATACACAGACTCCCTGCAAATAAAGTCAGTTACCATTTTACAATTTGTTTTACCATCTGTATATAATTTATTTTAAACATTCAGTTAAAACATCCAATTCAAAACATCCGCTTTACCCGCCAGATATTTAACAGAAATAACTTTCAAAACGATACCCTCAAGGGCTAGAACTATCCCTTTTCTATACCATTTTAAGTGTCTCAAGTTTGGGTCAATCTACTAAAAGTTTGATAGTGGTACGTTTCATTCTAATGCACCTACGTATGTACATGTAACGCAGCGTCTGATTGGATAACGTCAAACATTTCGGAAATCTGACGTCATCATGTAACGTCACTGTTTGGTTTTATGTAACTCGCAGCACTTGCCGCTCTAAGCCAACGATACAATTTCTAACAAAACAACTAAATAAGTACATTAGAATGGGGATAACTTATTTAAAAATGACCTCTTGACAGGTAAATTGTCGGTTTTACGGTCGCAAATTCCGTTTTACTGTTCCGCTGGCGCGTTAGTGTAAAACCAAATTTGCGGCCGTAAAACCGACGATTCTAATGCACTTACGTATGTAACGCGACGTCTGATTGGATAACGTCAAAAATTTGCGACAGTATATTCCACGATATACTGTCGAAAATCCGACATCACCACGTAACGTCGTTTTTCATTAGCTGACATTTGGTTTTACGCAGCTCACAACGCCTGCCGCTTTGTGCAAAATAGTACAATTTTTAACAACACAACCGAATAAGTGCATTAGAATGGGGATAACTGTATTGAAAATTGTCATTTGGGGAGGTAAATCGTTGGTTTTACGGTCGCAAATTCCGTTTTACGGTTCCGCTGACGCGTCGCCGTAAAGAGAAATTTCCGACCGTAAAACCACTGATTTACCTCCCAAAATGACAATTTTGAATACAGTTATCCCCTAAATAACCTCCCCAAATCGCAATTTTGAATACAGCTATCCCCTAATTTATTGCTAAAAATACTGAGCGTGCACAACTTATTATTACGGCCCCCGCCCATCGGGACTTGAAGAAATAGATGCATGATGCTTCCACGCAGAGCTGTAACCGACCGCACACTAGCTAAGAGGATCTAAAATAGAGGTGATGGCAATGATCAGGAATCGAAACAATTAACCCACAGCTCCCACCAGAGACAGCAAGGGAAAGGAACACAAACATGAAACAACTAGACTCTAATTGAAACATCACTAGCGGAAAGCCAAAAAGACAGAACTACTTTACTTTCCCACAAAATGGCAAATTGACTATCTAATGCAAAATATTATAAGCGATACACACACTCAAAGACAAGCCATAACAAAAATAAACCACGATAGAAGAACCGCCTTGGAACAGTCAGGAACCCAGGTAAGGCGGTGCGAGTCGGACCGTCCATGCTTAAAAATCCTATTGGTTTCATTGGACGACATGGCTTGAGATGTCATTTCATCGCAATGTCGGGTAAAAGTCCCACAAAGTTGGAAGCAACATCTCCGAAATAACCTATACAGTGCTGATGTGGACGTTAAACCTGAATGCTAGGGAGGTTGCGAGATTTTGAAGGAAACAACAACATTATTGTCGATTTTCAGCGTGTTAGAATCGAAATAGATCAGCTCTTGTCTGCGATTTGTTGAGTAATAAATCACAGTTTGTCGGTCAGTTGTAAGTAGACCAATCACGCGCTCGTGATTTGTCTACTTTACAACTGACCTCCAAACTGTGATTTATTACTCAACAAATCACAGTTAGAGCTGATCTATTTCTTAAATCAAACAAACAAAACAAAACTACTTATAATTTCCTGAATGAGGAACAAGCTGACGGCCATAGTTCTGGTGGTGTGTTTTTATTGTTGGTTTGGTGTAAGACAAAAAATCACTTCTTCGTTTTCATTACGAAAACACGTCTATACGTCAAATACATTGTAAACTTTACTGCTGAAAAAAAATAATAAATTTAAAAGATGAAAAATTATGATATTTTTCTTATTTCTGCTCAAAGTATAGATTGTCGGTGCTCGTTAGAACCACCTCATCGAGGTGGTTCTAACGAGTACCCACAATCTATATTTTAGAGCAGAAATAAGAAAAATAAGGTTAACCTATGTAAAACAAAACCCGTGTTTTACTATATAAAAGTGGGGTTCAAGGGGGGGGTCAATATTGTATAGACGTGTTTTCGTGATGTACACTTTATGCATTGTTTAGCAGTCTAGTCACCCCGTTTGAATAGGGGTGGGGTACTGGTTCCGCTTGTTAAGCGTCCATTGTTGTGCCCGTTCCCTTGGAGTTTTTTAATCTTTTTTTTCCATGTGCAAAGGGTGGGCTTCTACTTTTGATTGTAGCTTTCCCTGGGCTTTGGTGTATTTTTAAATAAATACTACTGCAGTCAGAAGGCCATGATATCGTTCTACCGCGGGCATTTATTTATCGTGTAAACATTGATGGAACTGAAATAATGTGTAAAAGTATACTAAGTATGAACATGATTAATCAACCTACCTGGAAAGACACAAGGAAAGCTGATATCATAGAGTAGATATGTTCTCCACTAGCTCCTGGTGGGGGTTTAAATGGAAAGGCAATGTACTGCAGCCCCAGCAGTGGTATCAAAATAAGTGTGGCACGAACAGCCCGCCTGGAAATAACCAATGATCAATATTTTAACCTTTTCCTACTCCATAAATTCGTCAGGTTTACAATGTTTGTAATGAACAACGCTCTAAATCCTACTTCATACAGAGAACACTGGGGTTTACAGGGGCATACATTATTTCCCTTACATCACGAAAACACGCCTATATAATTTTGACCCCCTCGAACCCCACTTTTATATAGTAAAACTGGGCTTTGCAGGGGTATACATTATTTTCCTTATTTCTGCTCAGAAACATTGATTGTGGGTACTCGATAGAACCGCCTCGCCGAGGCGTTTCTAACGAGTATCCACAATCTATGTTTTGAGCAGGAATAAGAAAAATACCGCAATTTTTCATCTGAAAAATTTTCATTTTTTTGGTGATAAAATTTACAATGTATTTGAATAGGCGTGTTTTCGTAATTGGCTTAAAAATATCTGTGTTTCCGCTTACCTGACAGACCCTGATTTTTTTGTGCAGACCCTGTAATTTTTATGCCCCCAGTA
This sequence comes from Lucinisca nassula, assembly GCA_963580285.1. Classification (NCBI taxonomy): domain Eukaryota; kingdom Metazoa; phylum Mollusca; class Bivalvia; order Lucinida; family Lucinidae; genus Lucinisca; species Lucinisca nassula. The sequence goes on along the minus strand of OY757025.1, from coordinate 122,878,565 downwards.
AAGAAAAAGAAACTATTCTGTTACCTACCGACCTTGATACTTTCTAGCACTTTTGACACAATTTCATAAAACTGCCAAAAAGTCGAACTAATACTTACAATCCTGTTCTTAAGCTTCCTTGATAAGCTAAACGTCATTGTTTGAATGTTATCTATTAAAATGGTTGTAATTAAGCCCTTTTAAAGATGTTTACTCTTTTTCCATAAATAAAAAAAATGATAAAAAGTAAAATCAAAAAGTTTAATCAACCTACCGACCCTATTTTTGTTTTGCATGTTAGCGGAAATAGAGGATCTTACACTCGTGGTCATATGAAACGAGCCTTTGGCGAGTTTCATAAATATCATATGGAATGACCACGAGTGTAAGATTCTCTTTATCATATGACTACTTTTTATTAGATTTTATCGAATTTTAATTTGACATTTTTTCTTCGAAAAATGTATTGTTGACATGGACGTCGTCATGACGTTACTTAATCCCGCCAAACTGTTATTACACGTGTGGTCATACGATTTTTATTACACGACGTTGTCCACTGCTTATCAGCGACGTCATATGATAAACACAGTTATTTTAGGCCTTATTTCTGCTTAAAGACATAGGTTGAACGTACCCGTTAGAAATGCCTCAATCAGGCGGATTCAACAAGCACTCACAGCCGATAGTAAAAACGTGTGAAAAGGTTTCATCAGAAAGGAAACCGTTCTGCAGAGATATGAAAGAATGCACTTTTTAACAGATGTTATGGTGATAATTTTTCTGACTTTCAGCCAATCAACTTACTAAGTATAATTATTCATTCATAATTCTTTAGATAGATAGATAGATAGATAGATAGATAGATAGATAGATAGATAGATAGATAGATAGATAGATAGATAGATAGATAGATAGATAGATAGATAGATAGATAGATAGATAGATAGATAGATAGATAGATAGATAGATAGATAGATAGATAGATAGACGGACAGATAAGGTAACATATACCTGGTCTGCATGGTTTCGTTAGTGTGTACAGAACGTAACTTTGAGAGAAGAATCCTCATAATATTGATGGAAAAAATAAAATTGACCTGAAAGTACAAAAGAATATCAGTGCACGGCAGTTAAAACATTTTATTTATGTATGTTTATTTCGTTATGGTTTAACAGCTATTGTATTGTAAATACCAGTGAGCTCAGCAGCAGTTAACCCTTGACCTGCTGAATATTTAAATATGCCACACCTCTTACTGAATATAAACCAATCAGATTACTTGATGCAAATTATTGCAACAAATTCAGAAACTGAATGACAATTTGTTTGTTTTTGCTTGATTTGATTTGAGGTTCAACGTCCCCGTCAACACTGTAAAGGTCAATTTGGAGATGTTGCTTCCGATTTTGTGGGACTTTTACCCGACATTGAGATGAAATGACATCTCAAGCCCTGTCGCCCAGTGAAACCAATAGGGTTTATAAGCATGGACGGTCCGACTCGTGCGAACGCTTTGCCTGGGCAGGCTTAGAGCTATTTACCAGTACTCGTGTGCGGGTCGGATTCAGCTCTGCGTGGAAGCATCATGCAGCCCATATATTTCTTCAAGCATCGATGGGCGGGCGACAAACAATGAAGATCCTTATCAGATCGCTTCTTCAGAAGCCAACTGATCTGGATCTACATCGTTTAAAAGATATGGCATATCCGGGCTCAGAAGGACAAGAGTTAAAATATGGCTGCTATACGTCTAGTATACAAATCTGTTCTCCTACAATGCCAACGTCTAAGAAACAGATATTCTTCTTTGAATTATTAAAACAAAGTAGAAGGCGTCAAAATAACCTGGTTTCCTAAGCATTGGTCCTTGTATATGTTCCATGTCATTAGTCAGCAAATGCATATTATTATCATTGTTATTATTATTACTCAAAATTACAGTTCTCATTACGAAAGCACGCATATTATATAAATACATTGTAATCATAACCACCGAAACAAACGAAAATTCTAAATTTCTGATCAAAATAAAGACTGTGGGAAATCGCTATAACCGCCTCATCGAGACTGTTCTAACGAGTACTCATGATCTTTATTTTAAAGCAGAAATAAGAAATAAAAGGTTTACCCCTGTAATTCCCAGTTTTACTATATAAGGATGAGGTTCAAGCGTGTTTTCGTGATGATTCAAAGATCATATGGGCGAAAGGTTTCCTCTAAACTGGTCTAAATACAGAATTTTCAAGCCCGAACTTCACGATAACAAGTCCGTGAAACGAAGACCCCTCTAAACCCCATTTTATATAGGGAAAAGTGGGGTGTAAGGGGGTAAACATTATCTGCCTTATTTTTGCTCCAAACCATAGATTGTGGGTACTCGTTAGAACCGCCTCATTGAGGCGGTTCTAACGAGCACCAACGACCTATCCTTAAAGCAGAAATTAGAAAGATGATATCATTTTTACCTATTATATGTAACTTCTGACACCATGTTGGACGCCATTATTTCACACGGACATGTTTTCCTAATGAAACATACAAAATGAGGATCTAAACAGTTTGTTACTTTGTCACTGATTTTACCTAAAATCCTTATTGGCATCAGTGCACGTGTCCGAAGGTCCACAGTCCACTTTTGACACTAATGTGCCAAAGGGTAATAAACCGCGAAATGTCATTAAAGTTCTTTTAAAGACACTGTTTTCAGAACCTTCAGTCTACTTTAGCTATAGTTCCAAGCATTACACACAATTTTTTACACAAGTAGTTTTTAAAATGAACAAAGATTCTTACTTGAACATTTTTTGTTTTTGTTTTGCGAGGAAATGGTTTCACAAATTGATGTAAAGAAGTGAATTATATATTCGTTAAGTGAATTTGACGAAAGAGTACTAGTAACTAGCCGCAAAATATCTTTGTTTGGTGACTTCATGTGCGCATTCATTACTGAACAATGTCCAGCAACAAACACAGTGCTTAATTTTATTTGAAACATGTAGCATTTTAATATATATATGCAACTAGAACTATTCAAATTCACTTAACGAACATATAATTCACTTCTTCACATCAATTTGTAATATAATTTCCTTGTAAGACCAAAAATGTTTAATTAAGAATCTTTAAGCATTTCAAATGCTCAATTTTCTCTACAGTAATATGAGAATAGACAAGGTATTCCTGAAAAGAGATTTTATGAAAGACACTCACCAATAAAGACGCTGTGATTGGACCCAGTAATATCCAGTTGAGACTAGTTTCGCCTGCCCAGCATCTACACAATGAAATATAGTCATATTATGAAATCTGGTTAACAAATCCGTGAAATGAAGATTCCACTAAACTCCAGAAAAGTGGTGTTTACAGTGGTTATCATAAGTTTCCTTATTTGTGCTCAAAAACATAGACTGTGGGTACTCGTTAGAACCGCCTCAATGAGCAGAAAGATGGAAACACTGAATGCCCCCACAAACCCCACTTTTCTCTATATAAAGCGGGGTTTAGTTTGGTCTTCATTTCACGGACATGTGGTACAATGATTATACAAAGTGTAGCGTTTGCCAAGTCGTCAACGAAGTCGCGGTCACCCATTCAGGTACTCATCACGCTCTCCGTTGCTTAACCATTGTCCTGCTGAATATTTTAATCTGCCACACCCACACCCGATTATCATCCAATCAGGTTACTTGTTCTAAATTATTGCAACGCATTCACAATCTGAATGGCAAACAATGTAGATCCTGATCAGATGGCTTTGTCAGAGGCCCATCTGATCTGGATCTTCATTGTTTGGAAAATAAAGCATATCCGGGCTCAGCAGGACAAGGGTTAATTTCGTGAAAAGCCAACAAGTCCACCGGCATCGTTAATCACCAATAGTTGGGAAATGGGTATTTATGTAGAGTTGTTTCTCTTCCAATCACCTCCTGACTTCCTCTCGAAGTCAAAAACGCCTCACAAGGCAAACCCAGGACGGAGACATCAAATCAATGCAGAAATAAGCAAATATCAAAAATACTGCACACCCGTGTCCTAAAATGATGTTTTTTCATATCTAAAGAGCTAGCATTTTTCACATGACTTTTTTATATTTTCTTAATTAGAGCACAAACATAGATAGTGGCGGTTTCTAGATATCCACAATCTATGGTTTTGAGCAAAAATAAGGTACCATTGTATGCCCTTTCTCTATACAATGTGGTTTATGTGGATGTCATCACGTGAACTTGTGCGTGAACCCCACTAAACCCCACCTCATATTAATAAAACTGGGGTTTTACGTTATTTTACTTATTTCTGCCCCAAGACATACATGTAAGTTATGGGTACTAGTATGGGTACTAGTTAGAACGGCGATTCCAACGAGCTCCCACAATCTATGTTTACAGAATAAATAATTAAAATATCGCGGATTATCAAAAGAAAAGTGGCCGTTTTGGCGATGTAAAAATGCATTATAATGCACGAATGTGCTATCGTTATATAATTTCACGGGCCCGTTAACGAGATACTCTTCAGAAATGTGCCATTTTAGAATCATAGCTGAACGCATTATCAGATGGGTGTGTTATTTTAATGAAATGATTCAATTTTAGATGCGTGAAAACAATTAATTCACCAATGCAGAAATTACTTGTTATTGAAATTATTGTGATTGTCACACCTAAGGATCTCAAAGCTAATTTGAAACCGTAAAAACGACTTAATTTTGTCTTTCTTTCATGCACAACGCTCTGAAATTGGATCAATTCGACAATCAGATTAGTGTACTAATATTGAAATGATTATGCCCCTGAGAAAATAAAAACGCGCATTAACCCAACTTCATTTTTGGCTATAATGTGTGTTTATTGCATGGCAGGATATGCAGTTATTTGATTAAGGCAATTACTGGCAATTTGCTTGAAACAGTATCAAGTCGGGATTTTATTATCTTACATCTTGCGTTTCTTTTTGACATTCAAAACATTTTTATTCTGTTTATTACATTACGAAAACACGTCTATACAAATACAGTGCAAGTTTTACCGCGGAAAAAAACGGAAATTTTTAGATGAAAAATTGCAATATTTTTTTTATTTATCTATCTATCTTCATATACTGAGTCGGTCATACTTGGCCTTTACCTCAGTTGGGTGGTGCGCTAAATTTAGAATTTAGCAAAAAAAAAAAAACACCCACTGGATGGGTTCTTAAAACTATTTACAATCTGCTTTCAGAGGTGTTCTAAAACGCACATCTCTGGGTCTCAATCTACACCATGCGGGCTTTGAACTCCTCTGCAGTTTTGGCATTTACCACAGAGGAGGGAAGACTGTTCCACTGAGGAATAGTTCCAGGGAAGAAAGAATTCTTCAGGGCATCACTATAGGCCTGGTACCTACGATATTGACTGTTGTTTAGTTTTGATGCCCTTGTTTGAGTTGAAGTAGTCACAGGGGTCAAGTATTTATCTTTATTAAGAGACACTGTGTCAGAGTGTATCTTATAAAAGAAGGTTAAATAGGACTGCTCGCGACGGGCCTCAAACGATGGCCACTCCAGCTCATCGAGCATTTCACCAACACTACTTCTGTTCCGCAATCGCCTGCAGGTCCATCGGGCAGCCGTCCTCTGAACCTTCTCAACCTGTTGAACCTGAGTTTTAACATGGGGATGCCAAACAGGTGATGCATACTCTAATTGAGGTCTAACCAAGGTTTTGTATGCAACATCTTTTGTCTGCCTAGGTGCAAACGCCAAATTACGTCTAAGAAACCCTAATGTCCTAGTTGCTTTAGAGGTAATCTCAGAAATATGGTGACCCCAATCAAGATTATCAGTGATGGTGATACCAAGATATTTTGCGGATTGGACATGTTCCAAAGTATGCTGATGTAATGAGTAGTTGAATTTAATCTGCTTGTCTGGATGGTGCCGTGACACCATAATTAAATGACATTTCTGCTCAAAACATGGATTGTGGCAGAATAAGAGGCCGTTCTAACGAGTAACCACAGTCTATGTTTAGGGCAGGAATAAACAAAATAAGGTTTACCCCTGTAAACCCCAGTTTTACCACATAAAAGTGGGGTTCAAGGGGGTCAAAATTATATAGGTGTGTTTGCGTGATGCCTGGTAGTTTGCCTGATACAGTATCAAGTCGGGATTTTGTTATCTTACAGCTTGCGTTTCTCTCTGACATTCAAAACATTTTCATTCTGTTTATTAAATCATATATTCTCCAGATAGTTATCTGAGACAATGATAAAGAAAAACGAGATTGTGAAAAATGAAAGGAGAACTACTATCAGAGAATTCCAATCATTCCATTAATACGATAACCCATCCGTGTGACATAGTGTACTTTATCTTTCCTTCAAACGGGTCATTTTTCTTATGCAAATTTGAATAATTTTTCTTATACATGTATAACATGTTTAGGGTTCCCGCAATGGATCATTGGCAAGCAGTATGGACTTCCGCGTCTCGAGTGATGCATACAATTGGACGGGTCGAGCTACGATAGTACATGTAAGAATGTGGGTTGGTTGTGTGAGGCAAAGGCGACACCCAGCCAGCAAAGAATGCCGGGCCAACGTCGGGCCGATAGCGGTACGACGTGGTAACGTCGTACCGCTATCGGCCCGACGCTGGCCCGTGGTTTGTGCTGGCAAGGCATGGACATGTATCTTGCGTCACTAAAGCGTCCAACTGATATTGGCTTACAGCTGGGCAAGGGCTGTTGTTCTTGCAGTAGGTAGGGGTAGAGGAGGAGAGTTGATACTTATTCTGTCTCTACACTTTCATTCATTTTCCTCTTCCTCCCCTGCCCCTCACTTACATCTACTCCACTATCTCTTCTATCTCTTTTCTCCCTTTTTCTGAGAGACGACACAAAATGACCCGTAAGGGTTGACACGTGGTCGAGACGCGGAAGTCAATACTGCTTGCCAATGTCCCATTGCGGGAAGCCTAAACACTGTTTGTACCCATTCGAATACCTACGATTTGTCAATGTAACTTTGTTCCAAATATAATGTAGATAATCTGAAAGATTAGATAAAGCGTCACACGTAGTTTGACAAGACCAAAATGTATACTTGTTTAGTTTAGAAGGCAAGTCTGTCTAAAATAGAAGAGGAGGCAATGATCAGGAATCGATACAATCAACCTTTATCTGCTGAATAATTAATTTAGCAACACCCAGTTCTGACTTTGAACCAGTCAGATTGCTTGATGTAATTTATTCCTGCGAATTCATAAACTGAATGTCAAACATATATGTATATCCTGATCACTTCAGCAGTCATCTGATCTGGCCATTGTAGATCCTGATCAAATCATCTGAACTGATTCTATACTGTTTGCAAAGGTAGGGGTTGTCGTGAAGAGTAGGATAAGGGTTAAATTGCATGCGGTTTACTTTCATTTTGTCTGAAGTAGTCACGTTTGTTCGAATTGAGGTTTTACGCCCCGTCAACACTATTTAGGTCATTTTTGAAACGTTGCTCCCAATTTTGTGGGAATTTATACATGACATTAAGATGAAATGACATCGCAGGCTCTACCACCCAAAGAAACCGCTAGAATTAATGGATAGTACAACTCGCGCCATTTTACCTTAGACCTTCTAAGTGGTTTACCAGTACTCAAATGTTCGGTCGGTTTCAGCTCTGCGGGGAAGCACCATGCAGCCCAATCTATTTCTACAAGCCCCGATGGGCGGGGGCAGAGTAGTACAGTTTAGTCCCTTTAGTACTCTACTCATTATAACACGGTTTTGTTTATAACACAGCCAGGTCTTGCCTCCCAAATTGTCATTTTACTATAATATCTGTATAAAATATAGAGGATCTTACATGAGTGTTCATGTATTATTGAATTTATTAAACGAGTTGAGGAAAAGGGATAAAATGCGAGGCTTTGCCGAGCATTTTATCCCTTTTCCTCAACGAGTTTAATAAATTCAATAATACATTAGCACGAATGCAAGATTCTATTTATCATATAACATTTAAAACGCATTTTATTCTCGACTGTTTACAAAAATATCGAAATTCCGCCATTAGTAAAGGCGACGTCGTTAAGGACGTCGTACATGTGAAGTTACGGGACATATCTAGCTAATTTGCATATTTAATCCACTAGTGGATTATCGAAAATATTACATGGCGTTATTACACTCTCAGACGCGACGTCATATGATAAATCCCTTTATAACACGGTCCACTTATACCGCGGTCCTGTTCAAATGTATCCCAAACATAGCGTGATAAAGGGACTGCCCTGTATCCAGAATTGGATACAATACATACCTTACATTTTCTTGATCATCAAAGACACGAATACAGGTGTATATTAGAACTGGTAGGATTGGAAAAACTGCAAGAAAAATGATCAGAACAATTACTGAGCCACGTCTACTGACAATGGTCCTTGCACAAGCGCCCAGCAAAGACGCATCAGTTTTTTTTTTTTGTTTTTTTTTTTCCATTTCGCTTTAACAACCAAATATATATACAACCATATACATAAGACGGTGTACACTTTAAACACTCCAGATTTGCAAGATAAAAGCCTACACAGTAATCATGTAATTACTGTAGGGGTCTTTAATCTGCACAGGGGATTACTCTCCCTGCACATGGGCCTCGAGTTAATATCCAACACCAAAGGACGGCGACTTTTATGACATTCGTCCCTACAAATGATTGGAATGGAGAATGTTCGGACGCATAAATTTCATCACCGCTTCTGGCGAAAGAATCAGGAGCCTCTAGCATCAGAGACCACACACTAACCACTGAGCTGCCACGCTCCATATGCTTACTCACTAAGTTACCATACAAGCTCCGAGGTCTGTCGGAACGAGCTTTGGGTCCAGAAGCACCAATATAGCGCACGTTGAAGACCCAGATCAGCCTGCGCATCCGCGAAGGCTGATCTGATTCTTCCCTGTGCGGATGTCCAAAGCCATTTATTGCTTTGCCGCAACCCATAAATTAGCACTGTAAAGAGGGTTATCTGTAAAACCGGGACTGGCGCAACCCATAAATTAGCACTGTAAAGAGGGTTATCTGTAAAACCGGGACTGGACTTATGTATTTGGTTAGGCAAACAGGGTAGATACTGACAAGATGCAACAGAAAACGAGGTCTGGTCAGGATCTATCCTGTTTGCCTATTGTACAGGAACAGGCTTACAGACGAAATAGTCATATCACCGTTTAGGACCTTCTTTTCAGCCTACGTTCAAAGACAAACGAGGCACCATTGCTATCAGTACATATATTTTTTTCATTTTTCAAAAGTGGGCGATGGTTTCAGTGATTTGGAAGCATTTTGTTTCACTTCCGCGTCTATAGGTGTCTAGGTGTAGAGGAAAGGACTGCTTCTGGAGAGAATATGTTTTAACCCTAAAATGCCAATCACGACAATTGCTGCCTGCTTTGTCATCTGCCAGTCGGAGCTTGAAGAAATTGGGCTGCATATTGCTTCCACGCAGAGCTGAAACGGACCGCTTATGATTACTGGTACATGTAAACCGCTTAGATGGCCTCAGCCTGCCCAGGCATACTTGAGCGAGGCGGACCGTTCATGCATATAAACCTTTTGGTTTAATTGGGCGGGGGGGGGGCTTGAGATGTCATTTCATCTCAATGTCGGGTAAAAGTCCCACAGAGTTGAAAGCAGCGTCTCCAAAATGACTAAATTAGTGTTGACGGGGATGTTAGACCTCAACCAAACGTGTCGTCACAGCACAAAGAGCAGACTATAAATGGGCCCCATCAAGCGATTTTGGTACTTATCGCCTATGCGAGCAGCGAAGTCAAGCCGGAACCTTCGCTGCTCGCTCATACAAGCAGTGAATCAAGAGGAACCCTCAGACAGAAAACCATATCCCTGGTCCCTCTGAATGGCTGGACATGCGCAGTTAAAATTTGTCATGACGGAATGCTCGAAGACACAAATTTACTTGGCGGGGCTCATATAAATAACAATTACCGGGATTTTTTTTTTTACAAACTTTTTTTTTTATGCGCGGTGCAGCTTTATTTGTCAGTGCTAGTCACTATCACGTGGGCATTAGAAATATAAGTCATATTTATTAGTTTAATTGGTGTCGATTGACAAACGATCGACCTAAAAAGAGAGGGAAAATGCTTACCCCAGCCAATAATGTAACACATATAGAGTAATTTCTTGTCCTTCGTGAAAGCTATAACTATGAGTGCGTGTAGATAGAATCCCTCACAGAACATCCAGGCATAGTTACACACGGTGAAGAAGTGGGTTAGCACGTGAAGAACCTGACACCACACCTACATATGGAAATGTTGTTATTACATTTAATGACCCTAGAAACATTACGAAAACACGCCTATACAAATACATTGAAAATGTTACCGCCTAAAAAGAGAAAATTTTAAGATGAAAAATTGCGATATTTTTCTTATTTCTGCTCCAAAATATAGAATGTGGGTACTCGTTAGAACCGCCTCATCGAGGCAGTTCTAACGAGTACCCACAATCTATACTTTGGAGCAGAAATAAGAAAAAAAAAGGTTTACCCCTGTAAACCCCAGTTTTACTATATAAAAGTGGGGACCCCATTTTGATTTATATCAGTCTTTGAATCGACTGCTTATTCGAAATTCGCAAAATTGCAGTATGTTTCCTCTGGCTTTCTTTGCCGGATCATTACAGGGTCACTGATGAGGCTTTATTAGCCGAAACTAAGTAGTATGTCCCATCTTCTTTCTTATGAATGTTTTCATTGCTCTTAAAGGAACTCATTTTTTATTTTTATTCGTGGGGGTCAAATTTATATTGGCGTGTTTTCGTGATGTGTGTCCAAAGGATATGAAGTACATACAGTTTAAAAGTTGAAATGCGAAACAAAATCTTAAAAAAACAAGAGTTAGATTAAACATATTTTATTGCATTTCTCTAAACAATGGGATTGGACACAAGTTATACAACATTAGATAGTCCTCTCCCTAAACATTTACAAAGTAGTTTTAAATGGTACAGTGGTAGATATGAAACAGTTTTAAGTAACATAACACATGTTTTTTTTGTTGTTGTTTTTTTGCCATACATGTCACGAACGATTACGACCCGTTCGGGGTTCCTATATTTCAGAGACATCCCTTCTCGGCGCGGAACGAATATGATTGATTTGCCGAGCATAGGAGCATTCGAAACAGGGCCTTAATTACAAAGAATAAATATTCAATCGAATCTGTGGCTATCTTTAATAAAGTTTAGTACTGCGGATATGATTCGCTTATTGATTTGTATGTCAAATGTTCTGCTGCCGTACAGAAGTAAATCTAAATCTAAGTTTATGACAGGTATGTAATTTAGAGCGTCTATAAGTATTTGTCGTTGTTCTTCAAACAATCTACATTCGAAGAAAAAGTGTTGTGCATTTTCAAATGTTGCACCACATCTACATGTGGGTGATGCTACTATGTTGACTCTATGAAGATCTGCAGATAAATTACTGCTGTTATGGCGGATTCTAGTTAAAACTATATTAAGTTTTCTTTCTCCAATAAATAAGAAGTTGCTAGCCTTATCTTTCTGATTTTTTAATTTCAGTTTAAAATCAGTAATAGTTACAGCATTTCTAACGGCTGTATCTAAATCATTCCAAAGACGTAAGGTTGACGGGAAAAAGGACGAATCGAATGAGCACAATCTGGTAAAAGGAATCTGGAAGTCTTGGCAATTTCGAAGATTATAATTTGTATCGTCATTTACACGGTTCGGCAGAAGATCAGATAAGTAAGACGGAGCATCATTTTTAACAATTTTATACATAAGTGTGAGTTTCTTCTTCTGTCGTCTGTCTTCTAAAGTATCCCAACCGGTTTCGTAATATAAGGAATTCTTTGATGCGAAAATTGGTAAGCCCGTTACGATTCTTGCAGCATTTAATTGCATTTGTTCTAACCGGGTTACTTCAGTCTGATTACAGCCGTCCCAAACCTCGCTAGCATACTCTAAAAGTGGTCTGATATAAGTCAAATATACTTTATTTAGGGTTTACTTTGAGAATCTATATTTCAATTTTCTGAGAAATGATACTTGTTTTGCAGCTGATAGAATTATTGAGTCTACATGGGCTGTCCATTTGTTATTTGATGATAAGATTATTCCTAGGTGTTTGTGTGTTTCAACGATTTTCAAAATGGTGTCGTCCATAACAAGTTGGATAGCATAGTCGTAATGTATGTTTGATGTAATCATTACTTCAGTCTTTAATGCATTAAATAAAACTAGCCAAACTTTAGCCCATTTACTAAGTTTGTTTAAATCTTCATTTATTGTTCTTTCTATCACAGCAGGCTCAGGGGAGGAAAAACTAAGGGAAGTGTCGTCCGCAAAAAGACGTGCTAGTCCTGTTAGTTCATCTGCAATGTCATTTATATATATAAGAAACAACAATGGTCCAAGGACTGATCCTTGGGGAACACCAGCTGTTATATATTCGAATGATGAACAAGTATTATTTATAGATACCTTTTGATGCCTCATATGAAGATAATTTTCAAGCCATTCCAGAAGATCTCCTCGAATTCCATATTTTTCTAATTTAAGTATTAAACCACGATGCCATACTCTCTCGAAGGCTTTTGATATATCGCAAAATACTTGACAGTTGATTTCGTGTTTCTCAAGTGCTAAACATGTGTGGTGGACTACTTCTATTAGGTGATGCACTGTCGAGTGCCCTGGTAGAAACCCTGACTGGTATTTATATATCAAAGAATTGGAAACTAAATGATTATATACATGTTTGAACACGACTCTTTCGAACGATTTACCTACACAACTTATCAAAGAAATAGGTCTATAGTTACAAACTTCATTTTTTTCTCCTTTTTTATAGACCGGCATAACAATTGCTGATTTCCAAATGCTAGGGTATATTCTTTTACGTAAGGATCAATTGAAAAGTTTACACAAAGGAGCGGCTATTGTTCTACATGTGTTTTTTAACATTCTGTGGCTTATGCCATCAGGACCACAAGCTTTGTTTACATTGAGAGAGCTTAGTATATCTATTATTTCAGTCTCGGTAATATTAATACTGTTTATTTGAATATTTGTTCTGCTATTAAAAGGAGGTAGTTCTAAATTACTGTCGTCTACAGAAGAAATAGAGCAGAAATACTCATTTAATGTGGATACTTTTTCTGTATCCGTAAATGCATAAGTACCATCGGATCTTTTTAAAGGTGGAATAACTGAACTGCTGTTACTCTTCTCCATAAATCTTCCCATTACTTGCCAAAATGTTTTGCTACCCCTTTCATTGTTAGTAATCATATCTTCAAGATTATTGTTGTAATTGTCTTTTGCAGGATTATGAAGAATAAAAAGCACATGCATATATTGAGACAATCATCAAAACAACTGCAAAGTTACACATGGATGGACCTCAAACTGTTGAAGGAAATGCGAAGAAAAAGAAGCTACTCCATATACACTTTACCAATCTCAGCATTATTATGTCAAGGGCGATAATTAAAAAAATCAAACACGCAAGAGTTATCATCCTTGTTCATAACACATCGGCTGGACATGATGCACCGACCTGTGAAGTTTCATGAATATAGGAGGTATAATTCAGAGTACATTCACCTTATTTGCATTATCTGCTGGTTCCTAATCTGATTGTTATCAGTTTTGGAAAAACATGTACCCAGACCTCCTGACCTTGAAAGGTCAGGGGGTCTGGTTGCCTGTTTTTCCAATATTGACAATGTGCAAGCTAGGAGCCAGCAAATAATGTAAATATGGTGAATACGGACATGTACGTACATGCACACGAAACTTTAGGCCCTTCTGCTATTCTACGAATAGGCGGGGCATGAATAATATAGATACCATATACTAATAAAACGTTGTATTTTTTCCAATCTGCTTAACTGGTCGGCTCTAATAGATACCAAAAATATCTATGGCCTAAGCAAAAATATCAAAATGAAAGGTTGCTTAGGCCACAGGCGATCAGCAAAGCATTTAGGAAGCCAGCTACCTATACTGTGTTTACATTTTTACATCCTGTTTCTGAATTCATGCTAAAGATTGGTTCAAATAGCTGGAAACTGAGACACTGATACGACGTCTCCGTCCGCTAGTCCTTAAACGTCTCCCTTCCCTTCATACTGGTGTAGATCACACGTATTTCTAGTTTATTCGGATAACTGGTTTCGTTTTGAAATTTGACAAGATATGAGGGTCACTGATGAGACCAAAATAGATGTTTGGCCCAGAAACACTTGTACACTTCACAATATAAGTGTGGAGAATCCATTGCTTCCAAAAGCTATTTTTAGAACATATTCAACCAACTCATACAATGACGTCAAAGCAGAGTCGCATTGGTAACAAAAGGTTCAACGCCAGTTTACTTTCCATTGATATTAATAAGGTGTTTTCTGCACGCCACCTGCCTGCAAAGTATAGCCTTATTTCACTTAGTGTTAAAATTTAATTTCAGGTGAATTTTGGTGCTTGATGCTCTGTCTCTGGTCGGGCCCATCGGGGTCTAATTGTTGGTTTTCTTTTGCCCCAGAATTGCAGTTATTTCTTGCTGTTGAGTCTTCACCGTTGTTTCATCTCTGTGATTGTTTGATTTTTGTGTTCTCGGAGATGTTGCACTGATGAGTTAGGAGGCCTTCATGCGGACTGAACAAATTATTTGTCTAAATCTCGACGGAAGTAAGGGTGAGGATTGCGGCCGCGAAAATTCGATTTTAGCCCCACAGTGGAATACTTTTCACTGACCGTTCCAAGGCGGTTCTTCTGTCGCTGTTTAGTTTTGTTATAGTTCGTCTTTCAAAGTGTGTATCGCTCATATATTTCTGTTTTGAAAATCCAGTTGGCCATTTTGTGGGACAGTAGCTGTCCTTTTGGCTTTCCGCTATTAATGTTTCCTTTATGGTCTAGTTACAGCGTCGGCAGCGGTGGGATTCTGACACACTAAACATATCACGAACTCATGCACAGAATTGATAGTTAAGAAAAGTTCGAAGCTTTGGCAATTAGTTACAGCCCCCCCCCGCCCCATACTTTAGTAACGACCCTCCCCATACTTAAGTTACGGCTGCCCTCTCCAAACATTAGTTAATACGTCCCTCTACATATGTTACTTACAACCCTCTCCATACATTAGTGTCGGCTCTACCCATACATTAATAATGGTCCCTACATAAGTTAGGGCCCTGCCCATACATTAATTACGGCCTTCCCCATACGTTAGTTACGGCCCTCCCAGTACATTAGTTACGTTCCTTCGCACGGATAAGTTACGGCCCTCCCCATACATAAGTTATGGCCCTCCCCATCAATTAGTAAAGGCCCTCCCCATACATAAGTTACGGCCCTCTCCATATATAAGTAACGGTCCTCCTCATACATTAGTTATGACCCTCACCATAAATTTAGTTTCGGCCCTCCTAGTATATCGGTTACAGCCCTCCCAAAGTATTAGTTACGGCCATCCCAATAGCCTTACCGGGTTTGCCAAGACCACGTCTGCATTCATTCCCACAAGTCTATAATATGCTATCCACAGCGCATCAGTGAGAACATACGAGAGAAACAAATGTTTATGTAGAGTGACTCGAACACATTTCAGCTGTCTGAAAAACAGAAACAGAAAGAGCATACACTGTATTACCGTAACGAATTCGTGAAATGAACAGTCTTTAAACACCACTTTATACAAAGAAAACTAGGGACAAAAGACTGTACTATGTCACATGGACCTGTCATCGGACGGAGAAATTTACAATTTACAACATATTGGCAAGTCCGTATTATTATTAGGCAAGCGCACCCGTGTGGCATAAAAGTGTTTTCATGGTGCTAAAACTAACACTTCCCTAGGGAAATATGTTCATGTGATATAATGGTCTCAAACATGATGTCACAAATGACAACTATCATATGGGCCCCGTCAAGCGATTTTGGTACTTATCGCATATTCGAGCAGTGAAGGTTCAGGCGAGCCTGCGCATCCGCGCAGTCTCGCCAGAACCTTCGCTGCTCGCTCATACAAGCAGTGAATGAAGAGGAACCTTCAGACAAACAGCCATATCCCTGGCCCTTCTGAATGGCTGGGCATACGCAGTCAAAATTTGTCATGACGGAATGTTCGAAGACACAAATTCGCTTGGCGGGACTCATATAAAAATGCATCATCTTTCTTATTTCTGCTTTCAACATAGATTGTGAGTGCTCGTTAGAACCGTCTCAATTAGGCGTTTCCAACACTGTACCCACAATCCATGTTTTTGAGCAAAAATAAGGCGAATAATTTATACCCCGTATACACCAATTTTCTCTATATAAAGTGGCATTTAGAGGGGTGTTCGTTTCACGGAATTAATATCGTAATATTATGATGACAATGTGGCAATTACGAAAACAGATCCGTGTGACATAGGGCATTCTCGATGGAAATGTATAATAATTTTCCTACACTCCAAAACCAAAAATTGTTAGGGCCGCCTCAATGATATCATAACAAATAGTTAGTATTCAAACAGGTTCTGTTGATGATTTGAAGTGACTATTGATTTATGAAAACAAGGCTATAAAAACAATAAAATGTGATTTAGGTGCTTCTGTAAAAAGAGATAATACATTGATTAAAACATAAGGCTTCGAATCAGTCATTTTAATCTTTTCTTAATGTCCTAATGAGGAATCGATGCAGCTGTTTAGAGTATCTGCGTCAATAATTAAAACTTCAACGGTATTGTATTGCCAGTTTGTGTCAAACCGATGTTCTTGCATAAAACCCCATCACTTGGACAAGTCCGTAAAATGAAGACCCCTCTAAACCCCACTTTATATAGAGAAAACTGGGGTATACGGGGGTATTCATTATTTTCTTATTTCTGCTCCAAGACATAGGTTGTGGGTACTCGTTAGAACCGCCTTAATGAGGCGGTTCTAACGAGCACCCACATCCTATGTTTTGAGCATTTATAAGAAAAATATGAAGGATTTTCATCAGAAACGTAGCCATTTTGGAGATGTGAAAAATGCACTGTGTCGTACGGGCATGTTATCGTAATCCTATGAACTTAGCTTTCTGAAGATATTCTTGAATTGACCAGAAGCCGTGTTTAAACAACAAAACCAATGTTTAAATCGTTTAAATCATAAAATTCACGTGCTGTTTGAGCATGGGTTTCAAGCTTTTACTGTCACAAGATGGGCCTTGCTTTGTTTACTTTACTTTGAACAACGTAACGATATCGCCCTGAGCGTAGCATTTTAGAATTTCATGGTGACAGCAAAGGGTCGATGCGTAACGTCATTGTAAACAGCATTCTTGCACAAAAACCTATGCGCATGGCTGTTTTAAGCCATTGTCAAATGGACTGAAAGCCGTGCTCAAACAGCAAAAACCATGTTCAAATCCTGAAATTCGCGTGCTGTTTGATTATAGATTTCGAGCTTTTGATATCACAAGACGGGCCTTGCTTTGTTTACGTTACGTTGAGCGACGTAACGTTATCGCCCTGAATGTAGCGTTTTAGAGTTCTATGATTAAGTCACTGCATGACAACGTCTTTGTAAACAACATTCTGAACTGGCAGCCATTTTGGTTTGCCTATCGCATTTGAAGAGTTTATATGGAATTTATATGGAGCTTTTGGACGTTTCCGTCAAAATTTACTGTCGGATTTGTAAGTTATGCAAGAACAACGATCATCCATGGTTATTTCATTGCATTAACATTTGCAGGATCCCTCGGAAGATATTTGAACATTCGGTCTGACGGCCTCATTTTCAAACAGCTTCCTCGGGATCCGGCAAATATTAATGCATGAAAAACCATGGCTGATCCCTATATTCTGAACTAGCCGCCATGTTGGTTTGAAGAGTTTATATTGAGCTTTTGGGCGTCTCGTAAGTTATGCAATCGCAACGATCATCCATGGTTATTTCATTGCAACAAAATTTACAGGATCCCAGTGCATATAAGCCTTTTGGTTTAATTGGGCCGCAGGGCTTGAAGTGTCATTCGATCTCCATGTTGGATGAAAGTCCCACAAAATTGGAAGCAATGTCTCCAAAATGACCTAAATAAGTGTTGACGGGAAAGTTGAACATCAATTCAAACAAAAAGAAATCAGAAGCTATCTGAGCATTCAGCCTAGCGGCCTCGTGTTCATATAAGAATCCAATATGGGTGTGAAGGGTGGATGGAAAATTCCGTCCCGAGGGACACTGTCCGGCATCACGAGGCTTGCCGAGTGATGCCGGACAGTGATCCCGAGGGACGGATTTTTCTATCCACCCCTCACACCCATATTGGATTCTTTTTCTTGCATACCTTCCATTTCTTAGCGCGGATTTTTAATGCTGCAGTCACTTCGGTTACAAACGTCCGCCATATTGTGTTGACACTGGAGGAATGCTTAGTGGCGTCACGTCAACGTGCTGTGACGTCAACCTTAACGACGGCGCATACGAGGTCGTTATCAAACACGCGATTATATTCGATTTGGGGTCGGAACACCAGGGTCAGAACATGAATTTCTATCCCAGGGTAAAATCACGGATTTCCTTGTCTGGTGTGAAAGAAAACAGCTTCCTCTGCACTCGGAAAATGTAAATGCATGAACAACATGGTTGATCCCTATATTACAATCAAGACATGACACTACGTTATCTTAAGGGGAATGAGAACACCTTCACGGGAAGCGACCCCGGCAAAAGTATTTTTGTCTCCAATGTCAATAGGGGTCAACTCTTAAAGGAAAGCGTTTTGCTCCTAAGGAGCGAATTCTTTCCATTAAGAGTTGACCCCTTTTTCAGTGGGACTGGGCTTATAGAAAAGCAAACAGAAAGTCTCGAAAGTTGTCTTCCTTTGAAAAATGGTGGAAAAAATCTGCCAGGAGTTTCCATTCCCCTTAACAATTTCGTCAAATGACTACTCACTTTATAGAGAGAAAAAACGATACACATTATTCATATTTATGTTCAAAAACAGAGACTGTGTGCACTCGCTAGAACTGCCTAAGAAAGACGGATTTAACGAATGCCCCTTATTTATAGCAAAAATACGAAAAATGACACATTTTCCTTTCTAAAGTTTATCTGTTTGACGGACATATAGACCCCACTTTATATAGGAACAAGAATTCCCCCGAAAGCTATGTCGCGCCTGTTGGAGCGCTAAGTCCAAAAACAATGCAATGTAATTCAAGGTCAAGCAAGGACACTTGTATAAAAGTGCAAGTCTGTAACATGTATGATTAATGACGCCCCTATAATTTTGGGAAAAATGGACTCTTATACAATGGTAAAAGTTAGGGTTGACGCAAAAACTTACATCGTCAGTGAACCATGAAATGTAGATCAATGTGAATTTGACTTTTGCGTAAAGTATCTCAGGGTCAACCAAGGGTCAATATTTTTTACAAATTTGGTAGTACTCAGCCATCCAAAGCCACATACTAAGTTTCAAGACAGTCGGACCTGTTGATGGACCTGCAATCCAAATGAACTTTGAATGACCTTGATCAATGGCATTCACAAACATTCGTTTTGCACCTACTCACATGTCATAGACCACACTAATTTTTGAAAAATGCATTAATTGTTCCCTATAGAAAAGTAGAAGTAAAACAAAGATCAGGAATACAATTAACTTACTCCAACAAAAAGCTGAAGGAACCACATTTTGCCTTGCCATTAAGAAGGTCATTTTTAATCTAGGGTCTTTATTTTTGCAAACTTGGTAGTACCCAGTCATCCGATGCTACGTACCAAGTTTCAAGACAATCAGCCGAGTGATTATGGAGAAGAAGATTTTTTTTTGTTACAATAATTGAGCATGGAGGCCATCTTGGTCATGTGACCAGGACAATTTAAACAAGTTTTGTTCCCTCACGGTCAGAAGGCTACACCAGAAAAGATAAATAAAATAAGCCAAGCGATTTCAGAGATTTTGTTTTCTTTAAGTTGAGGTGTAACGTCCCCGTCAACACTATTAAGGTCATTATGGAGACGTTGCTTCCATTACAATAACACACCCGTGCGAAATATGGCATTTCTACATCTCCAAAATGGCTACTTTTCTGATGAAAATCCGTGAGTTTTTCTTATCTATACTACAAATATAGGTTTTGGGTGCTGGTTAAACCCGCCTCATTGAGGCAGTTCTAACGAGTACCCACAACCTACGTCTTTGGGCAGAAATAAGAAAAAACAATGTATACCCCCGAACACCCCAAGTTTTCTTTATATAAAGTGGTGTTTAGGGGGTGTTCATTTCACGGATGTGTTCAATAGATGCAATTCTGTGGGACTTTTACCCGCCATTGAGATGAAATGACATCTCAAGCCCTGCCGCCCAATGAAACAAAAAGGCATATATGAAACTGGACGGTCTGACTCACATCGCTTTGTCTGTGCAGGCTTTTCTAAGCGGTTAACCAATAAACGTGTGTGGTCAGTTTCAGCTTTCCGATGGGCGGGGCGAGGATTTCAGAGAAAATGTATTTTGAAATGTCAATGGACCTACAACCTGTACAACCTTGGGCCAAGGTCACCAAATGACTCTGAACTTCAGAATTCGCGGGCATTTATTTTATACCTATTCAAACACAGGTTGTTTGTGCTCGTTAGAACCGCCAAATTGAGGCGTTTTTTAATGAGTACACGTGTACCAACAACCTATGTAAAGGCGCAGAAATAAGCAAAATAATGTATAGCCCTTTAAACCTCTGTTTTCTCTATATAAAGTGGGGTTTAGAGGACTGTTCATTTCACGGATTTGTTATCATGATGCGCTCGGGTGAGCTAAAAGGCGAATACGATGACCCAGTAAGCATTCTACATAAATCTACAGCGGGTCGTTAGCAGCCCGTCAGGGTAGCTGACGGGCCGCTAACGGCCCGCTGTAGATTTATGTAAAATGCTAGCAGGGGATATACTTTATAGAACAAATTGCACTGACCAGCAGAATGAGTCATCACAGGTAGCTCTCTAACACTGAAAATGCCATTGAGCTATTTTTAGTAACCTTGGCTAAAGGAGGTTTGCTGAGCTTGTGCTATAAAGTAGATAAATGTACACCCAATAAAGGATTTGTCTATTTCTTTGGAGTTAAAAGGCCAAGCCAACCCTATTTAGGTCTTAATGAGCTGTTCATGTTGTCTAACCATACTTTTCCTGTACAGGCTTAAACAGTATAGTGCACCTTCTTTCGCCAGAATTCTTGAATCAGCGGAAGGGAGAGAATGACCTTAGAAAAGTTATCTTGATCAATCTCCACGAAATGATGTTGCCGACCCGGTAGGTATGGAACCCGCGACCTGCTGATTACCACTCAGACGTATCCCGACTCGACACGGAGCCACTTTGGCCGGCTTCCATAAGAAGCAGACATCAAAAAAGAGAAATTTACAATGTCAAAGTCACTGTTGCCCCACTTTTCACTGAATTGTGATGGAAATATATCATTTATTGAAGAATCTAAATCAAAACGTGTGCTTCAATATCAAAAGAATTACATGTAGCTTTATTGAAATGACGTTCAGTAAACTGTATTTGGCCAACATTACGAAAACACGCCTATACAAATACATTATAAACTTTACCGCCGAAAAAAACGAACATTTTAAGATGAAAAATTGTGATATTTTTCATATTTCTGCTCAAAATATAAATTGTGTGTACTGGTTAGAACCGAGGCGATTCTAACGAGTACCCACAATCTATATTTTGGAGCAGAAATAAGAAAAGTAAGATTTACCCCTGTAAACCCCAGTTTTACTATATAAGTGGGGTTCAAGGGGACCACAGTTATATAGGCATGTTTTCATGATTGCCATTTATTCAAAAACTAATCAAGTCATCCGGATTTTTCTAGAAGTTGAACGTTGGCAGACATTGCCAAGTATCTTTCTCTCTTAAGAAGATATTCGAAAATAGAATAGTTATCTTTGACAAACGCAGTATTACGATAAGAAACCATGAATGATTGGCGACATAATGATAAAACGACCTCTGGAAACAACCAATACATTTCTTGCAGCGGCTTATTTTGTTTGATTTGAGGTTTAACGTCGCCGTCAACACTGTAAAGGTCATTTTGGAGACGTAGCTTCCAATTTTGTGGGACTTTTACCCGACATCGAGATGAAATGACATCTCAAGTCCTGTCGCCCAATGAAACCAATAGGGTTTATAAGCATGGGCGGTCCGACCCGTGCGCACCGCTTTGCCTTGGCAGGCTTAGATCCTCTAAGCAGTTTACCAGTACTCGTGTGCGGGTCGGATTCAGCTCTGCGTGGAAGCATCATGCAGCCCATATATTTCTTCAAGCCCCGATGGGCGGGGGCATCTTCCTGCCGCTTGAGAAAACTTTGTTTTCCTGGGTAAATTTCTCTTTCTAAATTGTGTTTATTTATGAAACCAATGCAATTTATTTAAAGTTTACTGAAGTACAAAAAACAAGAGGACCAAGGTCCTGTATCGCTCACCTGAGCTAACAGATTCAGTTTAAGGAAGTGCCAACCTTTACTGAAGGCTTTATGGGAGGACATGGTGATGACAGGGTAAGCATTTTCTGAAAATCAAGTAGAATTTAACTCTATGATAAACAGGCTGACCTCACCGGTTTTCAAACTCATTCAAGCTTTTATTCCTGACTTGCTAAGAAGATCCTATCTAAACTGAAGTGGCTATGGTGATGACAAGTTCAAAAACAAGAGTTTTCAAACTCCTCCAAGCTTTCTGCCTGACTTCCTTGTTTGTAAGTTTCATGAAGATCCGTTCAAAACTAAAGGGGCAGCAGTGATAACAATGTCGAAAATAGGCATTTTCAGCAATCAAAGGCACGTCACTCCATGATAAATGTGCCGACTTGGCCAGTTTTCAAACTCACCTGAGGTTTTATTCCCAGCCACCTTACATGTAAGTTTCAGAAAGATCCGATCAGACTTGGCCAGTATTTAAACTCATCCAAGATTTTATTCCCAGCCACCTCACGTATAAGTTTCAGAAAGATCCGATCAAAACTGAAGGGGCTACGGTGATGACAAGGTCAAAATTTGGCATTTTTAGCAATCAAAGGGATGTTACTCTAAAATAAATGAGCCGCCTTGGCCAGTTTTCGAACTCATCCGAGGTTTCATCCCCAGCCACCTTACATATAAGTTTCAGAAAAATCCGATCAAAACTGAAGGGGCTACGGTAATGACAAGGTCAAAAATCAACATTTTCAGCCATCAAAGGGACAGAACTCTATAATAAATGGGCTGACTTGGCCTGTTTTCGAACTCATCCAAGATTTTATCCCCAGCCACCTTACATATAAGTTTCAGAAAGATCCGATCAAAACTGAAGGGGCTATGGTGACGACAAGGTCAAAAATCGGCATTTTCAGCAATCAAAGGGACGTAAATCAATGATAAATGGGCCAACTTGGCCGGTATTCAAACTCATCCTAGGTTTTATCTCCAGTCACCTTACATATAGGTTTCAGAAAGATTCGATCAAAACTGAAGGGGCTACAGTGATGACAAGGTAAAAAATCGACATTTTCAGCCATCAAAGGGACATAACTATATAGTTAATGGGGCAACTTGGCCGGTTTTCGAACTCATCCGAGGTTTTATCCCCAGCCACCTTACATATAAGTTTCAGAAAGATCCGATCAAAACTGAAGGGGCTACAGTGTTGACAAGGTCAAAAATCAACATTTTCAGCAATCAAAGGGACCTAACTCTTTGATAAATAGGCCACCTTTGCCGGTATGCGAACTCATCCGAGGCTTTATCCCCAGCCACCTTGCATATAAGTTTCAGAATGATCCGATCAAAACTCAAAGGGCTACGGTGATGACAAGATCAAAAATCGGCATTTTCAGCAATCAAAGGGACGTTACTCTGTCATAAATGAACCAACTTGGCTGGTTTTCGAACTCATCCGAGATTTTATCCCCAGCCACTTTACATATAAGTTTCAGAAAGATTCGATCAAAACTGAAAGGGCTACAGTGATGACAAGGTCAAAAATCAGCATTTTCAGCAATCAAAGGGACGTTACTCTACGATAAAAGGGCCGACTTGGTCGGTTTTCGAACTCATCCGAGATTTTATCCACAGCCACCTTACATATAAGTTTCAGAAAGATCCGATCAAAACTGAAGGGGCTACGGTGATGACAAGGTCAAAAATCGGCATTTTCAGCAATCAAAGGGACGTAACTCTATGATAAACCAGCGGACTAGGCCGGTTTTCGAACTCATCCGAGGTTTTATCCCCAGCCACATAACATATAAGTTTCAGAAAGATCCGATCAAAACTGAAGGGGCTACGGTGATGACAAGGTCGAAAATGGGCATTTTCAGCAATCAAAGGGACGTAACTCTATGATAAATGGGCCGACTTGGCCGGTTTTCGAACTCATCCGAGTTTTTATCCCCAGTCACCTTACATATAAGTTTCAGAAAGATCCGATCAAAACTGAAGGCGCTACGGTGATGACAAGCATTTTCCCATAGTAAGTCTATGGGACCTTGTGGTTGCCATAGGAACCAAAGTTTTAGAGTGATTTCCAAAAAAAGTTTATGTCATCAATGCCCCACCAGAGGCATGCTACAGGTGAGAAATGATTGAGATCAGCCTGCAGGATACAGAGATATAGCTGCTCAAAAGTGTGGACGGCCGACGGACGGACGACGGACGACGGACGACGGAGGACCCACTATACTATAAGCTCCCCTGGAGCCTTCGGCCCAGGTGAGCTAAAAACCCTGATAGAAGTAAGTTGTTCATGAAAAAGTAATTTAAATTGTAATTAAAAGAGAAGTACGAACAACATCGGGTCTCTTTGCTCGTGACCCGATGTGTGTGTGTGTGTGTGTGTGTGTGTGTGTATGTGTGTGTGTCAGTGTGTGTGTGTGTGTGTGTGTGTGTGTGTGTGTGTGTGTGTGTGTGTGTGTGTGTGTGTGTGTGTGTGTGTGTGTGTGTACTCACATTAAGAGGTATATGGGGTACTTGTGGGTACCAAAATGACATGTGGGGTACGGAAGAATTGTGGGGTATTTTTTTGTACCCCACAGAGAAAAACGTCATTAAACAAGTTTTTGAACTTCAAAGGCCCATAATTCTGTTTTACCCTGAGGTACCCCACAAGCACAAAAAACGCACAGAGTTCGACGTGGTGATTTCACACACCTAGTGTGAGTACAATTTTACACTTTCGCGCTACAAGAACTTGTTGATGACGTCACAGATTTAACATCCGGGTATTCTCGTACCAAAATGGCGGCGATGGCCTAACAGCGAGAAGCAGGTCAGTAATTTAGTAGATATGTTTAACGAGCAGATAGGAAGACGGATTTTTTTCGGCGAATAAAGTGTCTGCAATTTAAATTTATTTATTGCAATGGTTATGGCCCCGGCCGAATCCGCCAATGTCAAGGGTTCTTCCAACAGGTTATCGACATAGATCGTAACTGACGTAAGTTGTTGGATGCAGAATCAACACTTTTACAAGTTTTAGGCCCAAAACCTGAAAGATAATATATATCAGTGGAAATTAATGGGATTAAATTAATGTTTCGCCTTGTCCTCAACAGACTTGTCGGAGCGATTGTCAGGATCTCGGGTCGTTTCGTCCGTGAGTCGTTTCGCCCATTACTGCATTAGGGTAAAATCATCGAATTTCGGACGAACATGTAAATACGGACAACAGTTCAACCTCCATAATAAAACGGTTTATTTATAAAACACGCTAAGGAGAAGTTGTCTAAATTTAGGCTGTTAACAAAATTAGCATATTTGAAAATCCATCTATCCAACATATAAAACTAAAACGTCACAAGATAATAAGCCAATCAGATTTGTATATCGATATTTCTTTTTTTCGAGGCGGACAAGTTTCTAAAGCACGTGTTTTTAAACTGTGACAGCTATTGAAATATTTGTCGAAGGTAGCTTATAATCTTTCGGCTATGCTGAAAAATTACCTTCCCTTAGCTGTTAAATAATTATTTTTGAAAATAAATGAAGTGTTTTGTGTTGAACATGGATTTAAAAAAAAAATAAAGACAAAAATGTTTAGTGTCCGTATTTCCCTTCTATAAATTTAATTACGGACATCTTAATTTGAATTTTGGAAAAGTGGCCTCATCTATATTCGGTGGGGTTAGGGTCACCGAGACTGTGAGGATGGGATCTGATGAATCTGCAACAAACCACTGTTTAACTGAGCCGTTTAAAAAGGAAAACGTCTCTTCAGACCTGTGCCCCCCCCCCCCCCCCAAAAAAAAAAAAGTTTCAGAACGTCTGTCACACTCTGTCTAGTATAACCCAAGTTTATGCCGTTCGTCCAATTTCAAGAGCCTGTAGCATATAGCATTCTGCAAAGATCGCATAGCACGGAAGCGTAGGCTTACATGAATCTTTGCTGGGCGTATATGTTGGAACGAAGCCAATAAAATACCATCAGTGATCAGTAAGAGATAGATAAGCTCTAGCAGTGAATTGTTTAGTAATAAATCACAGTTTGGAGGTCAGTTGTAAAGTAGACCAAATCACATACGACTCACCAAACTGTGGTTTAGTCCTTAACAATTCAAATACTAGAGCTGATTTGTGTGTGTTTTACGTCCAACCAACAGCTAAGGTCATGCGGAGAATAAGCCTCGGTTTAAACTTTAAAGACTGATCTAAAAGTCTTAAACCCCACTAAAGCTTTAGGAGCTGATGAGCTACATCCTTGAGTCTTGAAGGAACTAGCAATAGAGTTAGGTCCAGGTTTTGTTCACCTGTTTCAACAGTCCCTTTATATGAGTGAAATCCCCAAAGAATGGCTCCTAGCGAACATTTGCCCACTCTTCAAAAAAGGAGATAGGGCTCTTGTCCGAAATTATCGCCCTGTGTCTCTGAATTGTGTTCTGTGTAAATTGCTTAAACATCATGTCCCAACTGGATGAACATAAACTTCTGTCAGACAGCAGAGCTCTCACTAGGATTTTG
Source organism: Lucinisca nassula (assembly GCA_963580285.1). Taxonomy (NCBI): domain Eukaryota; kingdom Metazoa; phylum Mollusca; class Bivalvia; order Lucinida; family Lucinidae; genus Lucinisca; species Lucinisca nassula. Next base: position 122,851,563 of record OY757025.1, on the reverse strand, counting down.
AAAACAGGATTCCAGGAATCCTTCCTTGTGAAAAGTAGGATTCACAGATAAAAAGTTGGATTCCCATATAAAAAAGTTGGAGTTCTGATCTTGATCGCGCATAGAACATAGACAAAAACTTCTTATTATCAGGCTACACGTCCATATGAAAAACTGTGTACTTTCATGGCTCCCAAACTCTTTTTTTCGTTTCAAACATGTAGATTGTGGGTACTAGTTAGAAATATTTCACTGATGTGTCTATCCCCCCCCCCCAATGCAGTTGCTCAGATTTATTCCCACACTTCTAGTCAAATAATGCCACATAAAAAATAAGGTTGTATTAGGATAACAGCAGATATAATGTAATCCCAGATCAGAAAAGCAGCATTCTATTTAGCTATATTTGTGCTTTCAAATTCGGACGTATGTACGTGAGAGTAGCTCAATTATTTTTAATTGGTGTAAACAAATACGTAGGGGAAGCATCCTAACCACGTCTGACTTCCTGTAATTGATAAAAATGATTCTATTTTGAAGAATTACACACATTTTTGTCACCAGTAAACGTCGAAACACACTTTGACCAAGCGATAAATAGTATGATCGTGTAGTCGCGAAAATACATGACATTGGTAATTTGCCAATTATATCGTCTTCGCCGTAACCCTGGTTTATCTAAACGTGATATTTTACCGACTCATGTTAATCCGTTGATGATATGAGCTTACATCAATTAGTAAACTAATAAATTGTAATCCGTAATAACACGGGGATTAGCGCGGCGAGATTAAACAGGTACAATCATTTTTAACACGTGCCGCAAACCGACCACTTTCCAATATCGTCTCTCCCACTGACAGCTGCAAAAATACCTGTGAATATAGGTCACGCCTACTGACTTGTGGCACATGCGCTTTCAACATAAAAAGCGGCGCCGCATTTGATCTTTTATTGGTATTGCATAAGCGGCCTAAATTAGCTTCTGAACTTACCGCTTCTGTAATTTTGGACGTGTGTCGCAATAAAAACATGCGTACACAAGAATCGCTGGTTGTGAATTTTAAGCGTACAACGGCAAAAGTTGGCGTAAAATACGCAGAATCCTGCGTTTCCGAGAGCTCTGGACAGACAACATGCATTTAGGAAAAGGCATAGTTGTGAAACTCAGTTGAGCATACTTATTAATGACTGGACAAAATCTTGGACAAAGGGAGGCAGGTAGACACATTTATTCTGGACTTCGAGAAAGCTTTTGACACCCCACCACATGAACTATTTAAATCTAAGTTATTTGCTTTTGGAATTGGGAGAAATACTCTCAATTGTATAGATTCATTTCTTTGTTACAGAAAACAGCGTGTTGTTGTTAATGGTGAATCTTCAGAGTGGGCATCAGTTTTGTCTGGAGTCCCACAAGGGACTGTTTTGTGGGACTGTTCTTGGTCCACTGTTATTTTCCCTAACCTCAGTGATTTAATTTCCACTAACAATAACTCAGAAATAAGACTGTTCGCAGACGACTGTGTCTGCTACCGGAAAATAAGAGATACAGCCCAGCCAGCAAAGAATGGCGGGCCAACGTCGTACTGCCACATCGTACCGCTATCGGCCCGACGTTGGCCCGTGGTTTGTGCTGGCAGGGAGAGGACTCACTGAAACTTCAGAATGATACAGATAGAGTAGGATGTCGGGCACGAAAATGGGGCATGAGATTTCAGCCCGTTAAATGCAATATTATGCAGAGAACTAGGAAGAGAACAAATAAAATTGAGGCCTCTTACGCCTTAGAGGGAACTGTCCTCGAGAACGTGGATTAAAGACGGTGATATTGAGGAGATGAAGTCATTACTTTGGCAGAATTCGTTCATGTAATGTTTCGACGTTTAGGTAGAATATGAGAATGGTGTTTGACTGAATTTATTATTTGTTATCAGAAGACTTAGTACAATTTTAACCAATCAAATAAGTACTGAATATAAATTTCACTTTTCTGTTGTATAGTTGACATAATAAACGTGTAAATCAGGTTCAAAACAATAAACTGTTACAGAGTTACGATCTTTTTTTAAAAAGCTACAACTGTCCGTTTTTCCCTTCACAAGTGTCCGTATTTCCCAACTGCTGTCCGGATTTTCATGTTCCACCCTATATCACTTTGTTGTCTAATCGAACACATTTTACGTGCTATCCAATCAAATTCAATGTTTATTTTCATTATACGGATGGCTTCTGATTTCTTCGTACCTCATGATGTCTGCATAAAACTAGTAGTTGGCGAGACTCAGATCTTTGTATAACGAAGGTGCGAAAAAGCGTCCGAAGTTCAATGTTTTTACCCTAGTCGTTTCGCCCTTGGGTCATTTCGCCTTTTTTCAAGCCCTATTGATTGAGGTTATGTTTGTTTTGGTATGTAAAGGGATTGATGGGGGTATTGGGCGCTCCAGAAAACTTGCCCTAGCTCTTTTGGTGCAGCTAGACAACCTACTAATGGCTTCTACTTCAGGTTTGAGGGTTACTGATGAGGCCTAATTGGCCGAAACTAGCTAGTCTGGCTCAGAAAACATGTACACTCCATACTTTTCAGTTCTGTGGTGTATTCCTTGCAACCAAAGGATAACCCTTTTATAGAACATATTTGAGCAACTGCACTACCACCTTTTTGAGAAAGCTATTCAAGCTCACATTAGGTCTTTGCAATAAAATTTGAAATGGGATTTATGGCTGTGGACATGACTGTTTACATTTAAAAATGTGACATATTTTTCCTTCTGCTCAAAACATAGATTTTGCATTAGAACCATCTAATTGTCTATGTTATAGAATCAGAAATACGAGAAATATATATATAAGTTTGATACCCTTCTGTAAGTATTGGAAGAAAGAAAGAAAGATTCGAAAACCCATTTTTCACTGTATAAAGTTTGGTTTAGAGGGGGCGTTATTGCATAGACTTGCTAACCTGATGTTTTATTTACTTATCACTAAGTAATCAGTTGTTCTTTCTGCACAAATAGTGAAGTGATATAACTGGTTTCATTATTAAGTTAATCGTGTTGACGGGGATGTTATCTACATGTATCTATCTTCACATACTGAGTCGGTCATATTTGGCCATTACCTCAGTTAAGTGGGTGGCTAAATTCAGAATTTTGCACAAAAAAACATCTCTGGATGAGCTCTTAAAACTATTTACAATCCGAACATAGAGGTATCCTAAAACGCCTACCTCTGAGTCTCAATCTTATACTGGCTACTTCTATTTCACCATCGTCTTCAGGTCCATCAAGCAGCTGTCCCGCTCTGCACCCTCTCCACCTGCTGAATCTGAGTTTTAACATATAGATGCCAAATGGGTGATGCATATTCAAGTTGAGGGCGAACCATTGTTTTATATGCAACATCCTTTGTCTGCCGAGGTGCAAAAGCCAAATTATGTCTAAGGAATCCTAAGGTCCTAGTTGCTTTAGATGTTATTTCAGAGATATGTTGACCCCAATCGAGATGGTCAGTGATGGTGATACCAAGATATTTGGCGGAATGAATCTGCTCCAAAGTTTGCTGGTGTAGTGTGCATTCATACTTAATTTGCTTGTCCTGAAGGTGTCCTGACACCCTCATTGAATGGCATTTGGCTACATTGAACTTCATCTGCCAATCTGCTTCCCATTGTGCAAGTCAATCCAGGTCATCTTGTCAAATGCGACAGTCAGAAGGAGAATATATGTCCCTATACAGGACACAATCATCAGCAAACAAACGGACAGATGACCTGATATTACATGGGAGATCATTGAGGAATACAAAAAGAGTACCGGTCCAAGGACTGAATCTTGTGGGACACCAGATAGAACAGGGACTGGATCAGACCCTCGGCCATCAAGTACACTTTGTTGAGAGTGCCCGGAGAGCCATGAGCTAATCCAACTATGTGTGGATCCTCTTATCCCATAGTAGTCCAATTTGTACAGTAGCCTTCTGTGAGGTACCTTGTCAAAGGCCTTGGCGAAATCCATGGTGACCAAGTCAGTCTGTTTGTGGCCATGATTTATCTCTGAAAAAGTTCTTTCTTCCCTAGAACTATTCCTCAGTGCAATAGACTTCCATCTTCTGAGGTGAATGCCGAGACTGCAGCGGAGTTCAAAGCCCACACAGACATGAAAAATTCCCTTCTAAAAGGAAAGGCACTCAGTAGCCCATCAAATTTCCCAATTTGTCAATCTGTGCGCTATTTTTATTCCCAAATTTGCCAATCCAAGTGCTATTTTTCCCAAATTTAATGGCCCCTGGCCCCGGTTTCAGATTGGTAGGAAAATCCCTGGTGATGTATACCTGTATTTGGCACAGCCACATTGAGGCTGATCTTGTCATAGCAGGGGAGAAGTCACTTCTCCTTATTTGTTTAGCCTCAGATTGATCAAACGGCTTAAAATCATATAAAATAAACCTGTCTTACACCATACTAGGGACTGTAGACTCAAGGATTCAGCCCTGGGACTCCTACCTTTTGGTTGGGGACTCCTACTTTTCAGCTGGTGACTCCTACTTTTCACCAGGTGGGAGTCCTCGCCCGGAGGTTATAAAACTTTTTTCATGCTCAACTCAGCAGAGCATGAAACTTTAAAATACTAAGAAGATGAGCGATTTTTCTTTCTCAGATAGCAGAGAATGTTATTTGAACTGCTCACAAATTTTAAAATGCCAACAATTGTTGGCATTTTAAAATTTGTGAGCAGGAGAAATTTCATGCTCAACTCAGTTGAGCATGAAAAAAGTTTTATAACCTCAGGGCCTGGACTCCAACATTTAAAATCCTAACTAGTGCAAATGAGAACCCTGCATGATATTAATGGGCACCTGTGTTCTGGATTTGACATTAAATATTTTGTATGCTACTTTGCTGCAAAGTCGGACTTGTTTCTGTCAGATACTGCTGGCCCGGGTCTGCCTAAAACAGTAATGATGCGTAATGATGCAAATTGATATGTAAAGATGCACAAAATAGTTTTGAAAATGTCTTCTTTTTAGCTCACCACTTCGGCGCCGTGGGAGCTTATAGGATAGGCACTTGTCCGTCGTCGTCGTCTGGCGTCAACACTTTTAAACTTCTCCTCAGAAGCCACTGAGCCGATTGGGTCCAAATTTTATCTGTATCATCCTTGGGCTGGGGGATTGAAAGTTTGTTTTTTTATGAAAATCAGCTCTTTAGTTTGGTTGCTATGGCAACTTAGAGTTTCCGTAGACTTATATGGGGAAAATTGAAAAATGGCATTTACTGCCAAGTCATTGCAGATATTTTGACAAAAGTTTATAGAAATGTTCCATACGCAATCTACTATCTGCCATATGATTTTAGGCCTACTGCTCGTTTTTATTGGTTGTCATGATTTGCCTTAACAGGTTTTGTGTTTTTCTATGAAATTTGACCTTTTAGTTTTGTTGCTATGGCAACTTAGAGTTTCCATTGGCTTATAATGAGGAAAACTGAAAAATGGCATTTACTGCCAAGTCATTGCAGATATTTTGATAAAACTTACATAGAAATCTTCTCTTAGCCATATGCTTTTATGTCAACCTGGGGGTCCCCTAGGTTGTGCCCGGACCATTCCCCACCCCCTCCATTTCATAAAATGCCCTATACCTCTGAAAAATTTACAGATGTCCACCCCTAAACCTAGGACTTTATCCAGGTATTTTGGGAAAAGGTCCCTGGGCAAAATTGGGAAAAATTACGGACAAAATACAAAAATTGGGAATACAATTTCATAAGAGAAATGCCAGGATGATGAATTTTGCTCATGATAGTCTATTAATTTGATAGTGAAGCTGAGTGCAATACAGCTGTAGCTTCACTGTGGTGAATTTCATCTGGACTAGCCAGTGTTAACCTCTGATGTTAAGTATTGCACGACCCGCAGAAAACGCAACCGACTGAAGTCGGTTTTTTCTAAGAGTGCCCTAAAATCACCGTGTCATTCTGTCAGTCTGTCAATCTGTCATTCTGTCTGTCCGTCCGTAACCCGTTTGTGAAAATTGGTGATAGTGACTTAACCGCTTGGAATATTTAAACAATTTTTGGCATACTGATAGATATCAATGAGATCTAACCAATGAACTTACGAAATATTACATTCCATTTAGTATAGCCTCGCCGAGGCGAAAAATGTGAAAATTTTCGAACATTTTTGAACTGCTTCTCCTCGGAAACCGTTGGGCCGATTGAAGTCAAATTTCATATGGAGCCTCTATGGGATGGGGGAAACCAAAATTTGCTCATGGGGTCAAGGTCACATGACCAAAATGGCCGCCAAGCCATATATGGTTTGTCTGTCTGTCCATCCGTAACCCGTAAGTGAAAATTGGTGATAGTGACTTAACCGCTTGGAATATTTAAACAATTTTTGGCATACTGATAGATATCAACGAGATCTAACCAATGAACTTGCGAAATATTACATTCCATTTAGTATAGCCTCGCCGAGGCGAAAAATGTGAAAATTTTCGAACTGCTTCTCCTCGGAAACCGTTGGGCCGATTGAAGTCAAATTTCATATGGAGCCTCTATGGGATAGGGAAACCAAAATTTGCTCATGGGGTCCAGGTCACATGACCAAAATGGCCGCCAAGCCATATATGGTAAAAACCCTTCAAAAATAGTCATCTCCAGAACCACTGGGCAGATTTCCACAAAACTTGATAAATAGCATCTGGGATGTAGGCCTATCATAAATTGCTAAAATGGTGACCCTGGGTTGACCTTGACCTTCTTTGGGTCCGTCCGTAACCCGTTTGTGAAAATTGGTGATAGTGACTTAACCGCTTGGAATATTTAAACAATTTTTGGCATACTGATAGATATCAATGAGATCTAGCCAATGAACTTACGAAATATTACATTCCATTTAGTATAGCCTTGCCGAGACGAAAAATGTGAAAATTTTCGAACATTTTTGAACTGCTTCTCCTCGGAAACCGTTGGGCCGATTGGAGTCAAATTTCATATGGAACCTCTATGGGATGGGCGAAACCAAAATTTGCTCATGGGGTCAAGGTCACATGACCAAAATGGCCGCCAAGCCATATATGGTTTGTCTGTCTGTCCGTCCGTAACCTGTTTGTGAAAATGGTGAAAGTGACTTAACCGCTTGGAATATTTAAACAATTTTTGGCATACTGATAGATATCAATGAGATCTAACCAATGAACTTGCGAAATATTACATTCCATTTAGTATAGCTTCGCCGAGGCGAAAAATGTGAAAATTTTCGAACTGCTTCTCCTCGGAAACCGTTGGGCCGATTGAAATCAAATTTCATATGGAGCCTCTATGGGATGGGGGAAACCAAATATTGCTCATGGGGTCCAGGACACATGACCAAAATGGCCGCCAAGCCATATATGGTCTGTCTATATGTCCGTACGTAATCCGTTTGTGAAAATTGGTGATAGTGACTTAACCGCTTGGAATATTTAAACAATTTTTGGCATACTGATAAATATCAATGAGATCTTATCAATGAATTTGCGAAATATTACATTCCATTTAGTACAGCCTCGCCGAGGCGAAAAATGTGAAAATTTTCGAACTGCTTCTCCTCGGAAATCGTTGGGCCGATTGAAGTCAAATTTCTTATGGAGCCTCTACGGGATGGGGGAAACCAAAATTTCCTCATGGGGTCCAGGTCACATGACCAAAATGGCCGCCAAGCAATATTTGGTAAAAACCCTTCAAAAATAGTCTTCTCCAGAACCACTGTGCAGATTTCCACGAAACTTGATAAATAGCATCTGGAACGTAGGCCCATCATAAATTGCTAAAATGGTGACCCTGGGTTGACCTTGACCTTCTTTGTGCCTAGGTCAAACTTTGACACATATGCTTTTGTGTTGGATTTTATCCTGCAAACGATTCAGAATACAGTACTAAAGTATAAGATATATTTTTGCTCCTTACGATAAGGCGCATTAATTGGGGGAACCGTTTTATGTCCAGGTCACATGACCAAAATGGCCGCCATAACCATATATGGTAACACTCATAAAGCTAAAAGCATCCGGCGGGTCGTGCACTTCAGCTGAAGCACTGGTTATTTTCTCTGTTCCTTTTGTGGCTTTTATTTTTTCATTTTTCGGGGGGAAAAATATGGTGCAATTTGGAAAAAATTTAGGCTATTTTGCATTGGGAATGGGGCCGAATTTCGGCCCTGCTGAAAAGGCAGAAATGCCCTGAAACCATATATATTCTTGTTCCTTATGATAAGATGCATTAATTGTCACCAACCTGGGGGTCCCCCAGGATGTGCCCCGACCCCTCCATTTCATAAAAGGCCATTTATCTCAGAAACCATTCAGATCCCCACCCCTAACCGTATATATTCTTGTTCTTTATGATAAGATGCATTAAGTGACACCAACCTGGGGTCCCCCACGATGTGCCGAGGACATGCCCCGACCCCTCCACTTCATAAAAGGCCATTTATCTCAGAAACCATTCAGATCCCCACCCCTAAATCATATATATTCTTGTTCCTTATGGTAAGACGCAATATGTGACACCAACCTGTGGGTCCCCTGGGATGTGCCGGGGACATGCCCTGCCCCTCCACTTCATAAAATGGCATTTATCTCAGAAACCATTGAGATCCCCACCTCTAAACCATATTATATATTCTCATTCCTTATGATAAGTTGCATTCAGTGACACTAACTTGGGAATCCCCCCGGATGTGCCAAGGCCATGCCCAACCCCCTCCTGGCCCCCTCCCATCGGGGGTTGAAGAAATAGATGGGCTGCATGATGCTTCCAAGCAGAGCTGAAACCGACCCGCACATGAGTACTGGTAAACCACTAAGAGGATCTAAGCCTGCCCAGGCAAAGCCGTGCAAGTGTCGGACCGTCCATGCTTATAAACCCTATTGGTTTCATTGGGCAGCAGGGCTTGAGATGTCATTTCATCTCAATGTTGGGTAAAAGTCCCACAAAATTGGAAGCAACGTCTCCAAAATGACCTTTACAGTGTTGACCGTAATGACGGGGACGTTAAACCTCAAATCATTAAAAAAAAAAAAAAAAACCCTCCACTTGATAAAAGGCTAAATATTACAGAAACCTAACAGATCCCTACCCCTACACCATATATTATATTCTTGTTCCTTATGATAAGACACATTCAGTTACACCAACCCAGGGGTCACCAGGGTGTGCCCGGGCCATGCTCCACCCCTCGACTTCACAAAAGACCATTTATTTGAGAAACTGTTCAGAGCCCCACCTGTAAACCATATATATTCTTGTTCCTTATGATAAGATGCAATCAGTGACACCAGCATGCGGGTCCCCCGGGATGCCACAGGCCATGCCTCACCCCTTTACTTCATTAAAATCCATATATCTCAGAAACTGTTCAGATCCCCACCCTTTAACCATATATATTCTTGTTCCTTATGATAAGACTCCTTCATAATAGGCGATATCTCAGAAACCATTAACAGGCCTCCGTGGCCTAGTGGTTAGGAGCGCTGACTCTTGATCATTAGATCTCTCACCGCCGTGGTTGGAGCCTCGCTTGTTTCACATGTGAGACGCCAAGTTCTGGAACGGAAGGTCAGGTAGCTTTTCTCTGGGTACTCCGGTTTTCGCCCACCTGAATAATGATCGGCTTGATATGAGTGAAATAATCTTGAAAGGGCCATAAAACCAAACCAAAAAAAAATCTCAGAATCCATTCAAATCCCCATTCAATAATCACATATACGAGGGTAGGCTGAAAAGTTCTGAGCCTGACCAAGAAGCAGGCATCGAACAGCCATGAAATTTTGTATTCATTAAATCCAAACCTTTATTACTTGATTTGACTCAAATGAGTTCAAGTTTAACTGCAATAACGTAGAAATTCCAGACCTTGAAAATTGATACTAGCACGTTTTTGAGAAAATGGACAAAATCTGGCATTGTGGTGTCATCAAGTACCTCCATAAAAAGGGGTTAGCTCCTAAGGACATTCATGCCAATTTGGTTGCTACATTACTTAGGGGATGATGCTCCTTCGTATGCAACTGTGAAAAGGTGGGGAGCAAATTTTAAGATGGGCAAGGACAGCCTTCAAGATGATGACCGGTGTGGACGACCCACAACGGCATCAACTGAGGAAACCATCAGCCAAGTGCACCGGGCCGTGATGGATGACAGGCATTTAACTGTGAATCAGTTAGCTAACACTGTTGGCATCTCCCGTGAACGAGTAGAGAACATTCTACACAGTGAATTAGGAATGTCGAAGGTTTCCGCCAGATGGGTGCCACGGCTTTTGACGCCTGACCAAAAGTTTACCAAACTGAACCTGTCACAAGCCAACTTGGCTATTTTTGAAACAGACCAAGATGATTTTCTTGACCGTTTTGTCACTCAGGATGAGTGTTGGGTGCATCACTTAGAGCCAGAGACCAAAATTTTATGACAATCCATGTAATGGAAGCACCCTGGTTGACCCCCTCCAAAAAAGGCAAAGGTCGTCCCCTCTGCAGGGAAGGTGATGGCATTAGTGTTCTGGGATGCCAAGGGTATAACATTCATAGATTACCTTCAAAAGGGCAGAACAATTAATAGGGAGTATTATGCAGATCTGCTAAAACAATTGCGAAAAGCAATTAAGGCTAAACGACCTAGAAAATTGACAAAAGGGGTCTTGTTCATTCAGGACAATGCGCCTGCTCATAAATCGGTTGTCCCAATGGCTGCTGTGCATGACTGTGGCTTCACACTTGTCGATCACCCTCCGTATTCACCTGATGTAGCTCCATCAGATTATTTCCTGTTTCCAAACATGAAAAAGCACTTGGCTGGGCAGCATTATCGGTCAGACGAGGAGGTGATAGCTGCTGTGGAGGAGTTTTTCAGGGACCAAGATGACACCTTCTATACCACTGGGATCCAAGGACTCCAGCATCGCTGGAGGAAGTGTGTGGACAGGAAGGGAGATTATATGTTGAAAAATAAGGCACTTTCAGCATGGACAAACCATTGGATCTTGGTCAGGCTCAGAACTTTTCAGCCTAACCTCGTATTCTTGTTCATTGTTATTTAATAGACACATTCAGTCACCCCATCTTGTGGGGTCCGCAGGGGCCATTTCTCTTCCTGCCACTTAATAAAAGGGCCTCATATCGCCGAAACCATTCAGATCCGCACTGTTTAACTATACATGTAGATACTCTTGGTTCTTATGATAAGACTTACATGTATTCAGTGACAAAAATCTTGGGCTTTTCTTGGATCTGCCATGCCCAAATCTTTCTATTGCTTAAAAGGCCTTACATCTCAGGAACCATACATTCCCCACTGCTTAACCATATATGTCCCTGTTCCTTTGATAAGACGCATTAAGTGACACAAACCAGGGCTCCATTGGGTCCATGCCCCACCCTCTCATCTTTATAAAACATGTAATATTTCAGATACAGGCCACATGTTTAAATACATGTACGTGGCTGCCATTGGACAGTGTCCACCTGAGCTCTGGTTTATGAAATTTGTCTCTTTGGTCTGTTTGCTATGGCAAGTTAAGTGTTTCCATTGACTTACATTGTATAATGGAGAAAATTAAAAAATGACATATATATTTTGTCACACTTTCATAGTAATGTTCTTTTTGGCCTATTTGTTGCCACAGATGGGAAATTGTCAATTGTCATCTGTTGTCCTGCAACAACACATTCAAGCGATATCAGAATCTGAAAGCCCCCGCTCATAGGTAAGGCTGACACGATTAATCGTATAATCGATTAATCGATCGATAAATTCCACAAAAATGATTATCATTTCTGATTTGCTTTTAATCGATTACTTGATATCATAGGTACAATCTACTACCAAAAGTTATGCCTAAAATAGCTGGATGAGTGGCAAACAGTGCAGACCCTGATGAGACGCCGCATTATGCGGCGTCTCATCTGGGTCTACACTGTTTGCTCAGGCCTGTCTGTTCACATATACATATGGTAAAGTGAAACATATGATAAGAGTCATGCTCAGACGGAAAGCCAGACAGGTAAAATAATGACAAAAACCGTAGCGATTACTAATCGATTATCGATCGCAATGACATGACTGATAATCGATTATCTTTTCAGCTTCGATTAGCCAGCCCTACCCATAGGGGCTTGAAGAAATATATGGGCTGCACGATGCTTCCACGCAGAGCTGAATCCGGCCCGCACACTAGTACTGGTAAACCGCTTAGAGGATCTAAGCCTGACCAGGAACCGCGGTGCGAGGCGGACCGTCCATGCTAATAAACCCTATTGGTTTCATTGGGCGACAGGGCTTGAGATGTCATTTCATCTCAATGTCGGGTAAAAGTCCCACAAAATTGGAAGCAACGTCTCCAAAATGACCTTTACAGTGTTGACGGGGACGTTAAACCTCAAATCAAACAAACAAAATCAGAATCTGAAGCCACTAAGCTGATTGGGTCCAAATTTTATCTGTAGCATCCTTGGGCACAAGGCTTCCATGGTTAATTAAAATACATTGCTGCCAGTGGGCAGTGGCCCCCTGAGCTCTGGTGAGCGTTGTGGCCCATGGGCCTCTTGTTTATGAAAATCATCTATTTAGTTTGGTTGCTATGGCATCTTAGAGTTTCCATAGACTTATAATGGGGAAAATTGAAAAAGGGCATTTACTGCCAAGTGTTTTGTTTGATTTGAGGTTAACGTCCCCGTCAACACTGTAAAGGTCATTTTGGAGACGTTGCTTCCAATTTTGTGGGACTTTTACCCGACATTGAGATGAAATGACATCTCAAGCCCTGTCGCCCAATGAAACCAGTAGGGTTTGGTAGCATGGACCGTACGGTCCGCCTCGCACTGCGGTTCCTGGACAGGCTTAGATCCTCTAAGTGCTTTACCAGTACTAGTGTGCGGGCCGGATTCAGCTCTGCGTGGAAACATCATGCAGCCCATATATTTCTTCAAGCCCCTATTGGCGGGGGCTTTACTGCCAAGTGATTGCAGATATTTTGACAAAACTTCCATAGAAATGTTCCATAGGCAATCTACTATCTGCCATATGATTTTAGGCCTACTGCTCATTTTTACTGGTTGCCATGGAAACCAAAATGCGAAAAATAAAAAAAACAAGAGGGCCCAGAGGGCCCTGAATCGCTCACCTGAGTATCAGTGTCTGCATTCTTGGCCAAAGGGCTATAATTATACCCCCTCAAACGAAGTTTGAAGGGGGTATATAGGAGTCAGCTTGTCGTCTGTCGTCGTCTGTCGTCGTCGGTCCGTTACAACAAACTTTAACATTGCTCATAACTTCCTTATTCTTTGACCGATTTCTTTAATATTCACACACCACACACCTTGCCACTAGTACTTAAGATTGATATACACAAACCTGACCTTGACCTTTACGTCGACCTTGAGGATGCGGGGGTATAATTGGCGCCCGTTAGGCGGCAGCTCTAATTTGAATAAACTTGGTAGCGGTCCACTAGATAAGGCTTCAGACAAACTATCAAAGACCTGGGCCTTCTGGTTTCAGAAAAGAAGATTTTTAAAGGATTTCCCTATATAAGCCTATGTAAAACCGGCGGGCCCTGGCGCGTGGGAATTTTTGGCGCCAGGGCTATAATTTGACCAATCTCAGCAGGGGTTCACTAGTTGAAGCTTCACACCAGATATCAAAGACCTGGGCCTCCTGGTTTCGGACAAGTAGATTTTTAAAGGTTTTTCCTATATATGCCTATGTAAAACTAGTGGGTCCTAGCGCAGGGACAGTTTTGACCCAAAGGCTATAATTTGAACAATTTAGGTAGAGGTCCATTAGGTGAAGCTTCATACCAAATATCAAAGACCTGGGCCTGGCAGTTTCTGAGAAGATTTTCTAAAGATTTTCCATATATAACCAATTTTTAGGGCCGAGGGGGCGGGGGTCATTTTTGGCTCCAGCACTATAATTTGAACAATCTTGGTAGGGGTCCACTAGATGAAGCTTCATACCAAATAGCAAAGACCTGGGCCTTGCAGTTTCACAGAAGAAGATTTTTAAAGATTTTCCCTATATAAGCCCATGTAAAACTAAAGGGCCCCGGGGCGGGGGCGTTTTTGGCCCCAGCACTATAATTTGAACAATCTTGGTAGGGGTCCACGAGATGAAGCTTCATACCAAATAGCAAAGACCTGGGCCTTGCGGTTTCAGAGAAGAAAATTTTTTAAAGTTTTTTCCCTACATAAGCCCATGTAAAACCAAAGGGCCCTGGAGCGGGGGCATTTTTGATCCCAGCACTATAATTTGAACAATCTTGGTAGGGGTCCACTAGATGAAGCTTCATACCAAATAGCAAAGACCTGGGCCTTGCAGTTTCAGAGAAGAAAATTTTTAAAGTTTTTTCCCTATATAAGCCCATGTAAAACCAAAGGACCCCGGAGCGGGGGCATTTTTGGCCCCAGCACTATATTTTGAACAATCTTGGTAGGGGTCCACTAGATGAAGCTTCATACCAAATATCAAAGATCTGGGCCTTGCATTTCAGAGAAGGTTTTTAAAGATTTTCCCTATATAAGCCCATGTAAAACCAAAGGGCCCCGAGGCGGGGGCATTTTTGGCCCCAGCACTATAATTTGAACAATCTTGGTAGGGGTTCACTAGATGAAGCTTCATACCAAATATCAAAGACCTGGGCCTTGGGGTTTCAGAGAAGAAGATTTTTAAAGATTTTCCATATATAAGCCCATGTAAAATCAAAGGGTCCCGGGGCGGGGGCATTTTTGGCCCCAGCACTATAAATTGAACAATCTTGGTAGGGGTCCACTAGATGAAGCTTCATACCAAATATCAAAGACCTGGGCCTTGTGGTTTCAGAGAAGAAGATTTTTTAACTTTTCGGTGAAAAAAATCAATTTTCGGCTCCTGTGACCTAGATGTGCAATGGACCGGAACCATTTGAACAACTTTGAAAGGGGACCACCTAAGGATCATTCCTGTGAAGTTTGGTCAAAATCCGATCAGTGGTTAAGGAGGAGATGTCGTTTGAAGAAAAAGTTTACGGACGCACGCACGACATACAATGGACAAAAAGTGATCCCAAAAGCTCATCTGGTCACTACGTGACAGGTGAGCTAAAAATACTAAAAAAAAATCATCTGAGAAACCATATGCTCTAGGAGGCTGAGACTTTATGAAAATATTCACCATATTTGCCTTTATAGGTTTTGTGTTTTTAGCTCACCTGTCACATAGTGACAAGGTGAGCTTTTGGGATCACTTTTTGTCCGTCGTGCGTGCGTCCGTCTGTGCGTCAGTAAACTTTTTCTTCAAACGACATCTCCTAAACCACTGATCTGATTTTGATAAAACTTCACAAGAATGATCCTTAGGTGGTCCCCTTTGAAAGTTGTTCAAATGGTTCCAGTCTGTTGCACATCTAGGTCACAGCAGCTAAAAATAGATTTTTTTACTGAAAATTTTAAAAATCTTCTTTGAAACTGCATGGCCCAGGTCTTTGATATTTGGTGAAGCTTCATCTAGTGGACCTCTACCAAGATTGTTAAAATTATAGCCCTAAGGCCAAAAATGCCCCCGCCCCGGGGGTCTTTGGTTTTACATAGGCTTATATAGGGAAAATCTTTAAAAATCTTCTTCTCTGAAACCGCAAGGCCCAGGTCTTTGATATTTGGCGTGAAGCTTCATCTAGTGGACCTCTATCAAGATTGTTCAAATTAAAGCCCTATGGCCAAAAATGCCCCCTCTGGGCCCTCTTGTTGTATAGTATATGTCCAAGCATTACAGCATTATGGGCCCTTGTTTTGCAAACTTTTGTGGTGCAAATTTATTTCACATTTATCACTGAATTACAATGAAACTTCATACATATAACCACTATGAAGGGTAGATGTGCATGAAAGTTTTCTTCATGGTGTTTCCAAATGTTGCAAAGTTATTGGGCTTTGTTATAAAACAACTGTGCCACAAACTATTTCCACGCTTTTAGTGGATTCCAACAAATTTTTGTTTACACATTCACTTTGAAGGGTAGTTGGGTTTGACTTTATCTTAACAGCATGTCCATGCAGTGCAGAGTAACGAGACATATATTAATATTACCCCATTTCAGTGTGTAATGCCTTGTGGGATACACTGTATATGGATTATCCCCACTCCAGTGGTTAATGCCTTGTGGGGTACACAATATCTTAATTAGTCTCACTCCAGTGTGTTATGCCTTGTGGGGTACATTCAAAGTGTTTAAGTTTAAATGCAAAGATTATGGGGACATATATTAATATTAATTATCACCACTTCATTGTGTAATGCCTTGTTGGATACACTGTATATGAATTGTCCCCACTCCAGTGTGTAATGCCTTGTGGGGTACACAATATCTTAATTAGTCTCACTTCGGTAAGTTATGCCTTGTGGGTTTAAGTTTAAACGCAAAGAGTAACGGGACATATGGGCATGTTCAAAATAAATGCATCCAAAGTGTGACATAGAGGGTCAAAAATAAAACTCCTTTGCAGAGTCTCATTTCTATTGGAAAATATTCTGCTCACATTGAATTTCACTTGTCCGTCGGGGTTTTTATGAATAACAAAGCCATTTTTTTTTTTATTTTAAATTTTATTTAATATGCTTCAAAGATTTTCTGAACTATCCCTGAACTTTTCAGGAGTTGTAGATCAAGATATTTAAGACTAAAAATATGAATTTTCCATTTGAAATGATTGAATATATGTCTAATAAAGCTTTTGTGCTTTAATCCTTTTCATTTTTCAATTTTTTATCAAATTTTACCATTTTATAGATCGTTTTTCGCTATTTTGTAAAAAATGCAAACAGAAAAGTTTTCATAACTTTGAAATTGAACATCTCAAAGAAGTTAAACCAGCTTTTTTTATAAAGCTGGGTTTCATAGAAAACCATGATGAAAATTTCACATTGATTCCACCATTGGTTCAGTAATGGTTAATGGTCAAAAAAGCCATGTATTTCTTATGAAAACGTTACACTCCTTAGTATATTAAATTGTTATAGAAAAGAAGCATTAATAAACTTGAAACAGTAAAATTGTAACTCTGAACTATCTCAAACTATGTAAGGATGCAAACCAGATGTTTTGATAATAAACACTGATGAAGATGCTGCCACTTTACCACTTTATAGCTCAGTTTTGGCTATTTTCTTGAAACGTGCATACAGAAAAGTTCTTAAAACTCTAATTGAACATCTCAAAAGTAGTAGAACTAGTTTTTTTTATAAAGCTGGGTTTCATTGAAAACCATGCTGAAAATTTCACATTAATTCCCCTGTTGGTTCAGTGATGGTAAATGGTCAAAAAAGCCATGTATTTCTTATGAACTGTGTTACACTCCTTAGTATATTACATTGTTCTATAAAAAGAAGCATTACTTAATTTGAAACAGTAACTGTGTAACTCTGAATTATCTCAAACCTGTGTATTGATGTAAACTTGATATTTTGATAATGGAAAATGAAGAGGATGCTGCAAAACATATTTTTCTTTTGAAGGTTGTTGAAAATAATGCCTGGTGTTGTAAATTGGATGTGTTCTGGACATAGTGTGACCTAGTTACTAGGAAATTGCCTTACGCCACTTAGGCATGGAAAATGATAAAACATGCAACTCTTAATTACAACAAAAGCAAGTAAAATGACTAGAACATTCACATATACAACAAAAAATTTCATTGTTACACTCCTTAGCATTTTGGGTAGTCATTAAAACACAAGATTCATTCCCTAAAAACATACAATGGTAATCCAAAAGTAAATATGTTCATTTGAGGCTTATAAATATCTACTAAAACTACCAAAAATTATTTGATTTTGTTATCTTCATAGTAATATTTCAAAATGTTTGCTCGTATATTTTACAGATTCTGAGCAGTTTCCGATCAGAAGGATTGGTATTAAATGAATCAAATCACCAAAATCAGGAATGTAACTTCAATAAAATAGAAGCATATTTAGTTCAAACAAAGTAGAAGTAAAACAAAGATCAGGAATTGATACAACTAACCTACTCCACCCACAAAAGACACCAAAGGGAAAGAAATACAAACATTAAGCGACCAGACCATAATGGAAACCCAAACAAAGGAAGGCCATAAGGACAGTTACTTTCCCACAAAATGGCCATATGGCCATCCAAAACCAAAATACACAAGTGATACACACAGTAAGTAACATACAACAACATAAATAAATCGCCACAGAAGAGCCGCCTTGGAACGGTCAGTGGAAGATTTCCACTGGGGGGCTTAAATCGATTTTACGTGGCCACAATCCTCGCCCTTACTTCCGTCGCGATTTAGACAAATAATTTGTTCAGTCCGCATGAAGGCCTCCTAACTCATCAGTGCAACATCTCCGTGAACACAAAAATCAAAGAACCACAGAGGTGAGACAACGGTGAGGACTCAACAGCAAGAAACCACTGAAATGCTGGAGCAAAAGAAAACCAACAGTTAGACTCCGATGAGCCCGACCAGAGACAGAGCATCAGGCACCAACCGTTTTGTTTTGAAGATACAACACTAAAAGCTGACATATATACATGTACAAAGCCTTTCAGCGTTACACTCCTTAGAGTTGCTAGTGGTAAACATAAAACATACAAAAGCAAGTTTTATAGGAACTACATGTACCATGCTTTTTCAAAATCTAGGTATGAGAAATAAGCATTATCATCTCACAATGTCATGATACATCGTTCTGCCATTCACTCAATAAAGTAAATACATGGTTAGTGTCGTTAATAATAAAATATAATCCATGAGCCTTAGACAATTTTATAAAGGCGAGCTTTAGCGAGCCCCTATAAAATTGTCGGGGCAAACCGATTATTATTAAAGACATTATCCATGTATTTAGATTATACCGTAATTCAAAACAATCAATGGATTTTTCAATAATTTAGCAAATTTTAGCAAAAAAGGCAGCAGACTGTGTGGCATGTTAAACGACATTCAGTGCCATGGCGCGCACACGTAGTATAACGCGACATCAACGAGTGCAAAGTTTCTGACGTCACCGCATCCAAAGACGTAGTAAACAACACGGACACTTGAATAAAAGTTTCTCAGCACTTCACTTTCTGTATGAAAATCTGCAAATAAATAGTTTATTTTGGCTTTAAAATTATTTTCGACGTTGAGACGCAACTGCGGTTTCAGTGCGCAGTTATTCCAACGGGCCATTCAAACAAGGAAAAGCCGAGAAGGTTAGAATTTAGCTGAAATATCTGAAAATCTGTTTAAATAAATATTGCAAAGATTTTAACTGGCAGTTTCGTTGTTTTCCCATGTATAAAGGGTTGCATATTATTGATTACACTTGTAAAATAGGGACCTGAAAAGTAGGTTGGGTCAATGAACGGTCAACAGACGTATTATAGGTCAGTAGAAGTTATTATAGGTCACTACCGATTATAGCGTGCAGTTATTCGACCCCCTTTATTAGGTTACTAGAATGTCTGATTGCAGTATAAAACATTTTTCAGCTTGAAAGCAGTACCAGAACAAACATTTAAAGAAGTAACTGGTGCACAACAATTCCTTCAACTAACGAACTTGAGTATCCACCCAATACTGAGATCAGCCTAGACATTCCTGTTGTCTGAGCACAGTGTGTCTAGCTAATCACTCAAAACAAATTAATTCATGGAACCAGCAAAGACATATCAGACAACTCTGATGTGCAGACTGATCTGAGTCTTTGCTGTTTCTTACACGCTTTTCAATGAAATATAGAGATTTCTCAGAGAAATAAAAAAAGGATCATATTGTCACTGTTTCAAACAGTGACTGATATCAATTTAATTTTTCACTGTTTGTGACTACTTTTTTCTCCAAATCTAATTCTTTGGTCAGTTTTTCCATTGTCAGATCATAATAAAAATTAATGAACTGTTTATAAAATTGACGCTAAGCCGTTCACACGTCACAAGGATGTTCATGACGTCATTTTTGATGCTGATGTCACATATTTTGTCGCGCAACGTTAGATCTGTCAGCACCTTCTTTGGGAAACTAATATCTCAATTATTTCAGTAACCATTCATAAAAATGTCATTTCAGGTGCAAATGTTTAGTTTACACCCAAAATTATACCCAGTAAATACGTTGGACGCCTTTAAATTAACGCAAAATGACCAGGAACAAAGTTAGTTTTCTCTGAGGGTAAGTGACGTGATTAGTGAAGCTGTATATTGCAGTTTTGAAGCATGTAAGAAACAGAAAATTTGATTTTTTCAGTGTAAGATTAAAATTTATTTTCACTCATGAACACCAAAACTGGTATTTTCACTCGTGGCTACTCCACTCGTGACAATACTGGTTTTGGTGTTCATTCGATGAAATAAAATTCTATCTTACACTGAAAAGATCAAATATCCTCTATGTGTTGTTAGCCCCCTATTTCTCCTAGACTGCCTTATTCCAGGCAGTTTAACAACAAATTTGGCCATTATTTAAGTACTTCACAATGGTAGTCTTCACTTATTCACACTCTGTTAAGAATAAAAGGTTAGTTGATAACATGCATTGCCGAACTGCAATTTGCTAAGGAGTGTAACACTTTATACTGAACTTGAAAAAGCAAAGCTAACCAGTACTTTTAGGTATAATATGTTTTGTTATTTACTGTTTAATTAACCAATTGTAAATAAAGTAACTTAAGAAAAAAACATCTAAGTTTCTATTGGATTTTACTCAAATCTGGCAGAACAACTATTGTTGTTTTTGTCAAAAATGACACATAACATGCAAAATCAGCTAACTAAGTGAATTACCTTGAATTAAAATGGCTTTAAATCATGCCTTTGTCTTCACTTTCATGAAATAAGTTGATACATTCAACTTAGATAAAATTTCTTAAGCATAGTTAAAGAAAATTAACTGATGATTTTTTTCCTAGAAATGGTGTTACACTCCTTAGAACACATATTCTGCCCTGCAAAGAGCATGTGTTTCATCAGACTGCAGTAAATTTTGCTGGAGATCTAGTGTGGGGATGTCTTCCAGAAAAACAAAACAGAACATTTAAATACCACCTTTCTGACAAAAATATCACATGCTGAACACAAAATGTTACACTCCTTAGATTTATGGGTTGCGGTCTTTTGAAGCTTCTTGACAAAAGTTCAAATGCAGCTGGTATGAAAACATATCATTTCTTTGACCAAAACATGTTGTCAAATACAAAAAAGCTTTACACATACATGTCAGTTATAAATAGCACTCAGCAGCCATTTCAACCAACAAAGATAATGATTTTATGTACAAGGTATTTTTAAAGGGACTGTTTCCAATTTACCATGCTAAATTCAAAATGGATAGTAATATTGTCATAGGTATTCAGTATTTCATAGCTGAAATATTGATAATTCATATTTAGCCTGATTTTACCAAATGGTTTTACCTTTTACACTGCTGTATTTCTCTGAAATTTAATATGACTAAATTCTGTCACACTAAAAGTGTTACACTCCTTAGGTTTTCTGCTAGTTTTTTCCGCATAACTTTTTTATTTCTTGTTCAATATTGATGAAACTTCACACGATTGAAAAGGACAACAGAACACATCTTTAAGATATGTTTTTTTCTACAATTTATTGTACAATGCTGGAATGGGATGGCAAATTATAAATGGATGCATTTTTTTTAAACATGCCCATATATATTAATATTAATTATCCCCACTTCAGTGTGTAATGCCTTGTGGGATACACTGTATATGAATTATCTCCACTCCAGTGTTTAATGCCTTGTGGGGTACATTCAAAGTGTTTAAGTTTAAACACAAAAGAGTAACAGACATATATTAATATTAATTATACCCCCGGCATACGAAGTATGTCAGGGGGTATATAGTTTTCGTCTTTCCGTCCGTTCGTTCGTATGTTCATTCGTTCGTTTGTTCGTTCGTACGTTCGTTCGTCAACCTTTACGTCAAAGTTTTGCGTTAAACCTTTTTGATTGCTCATATCTCTGTAGCCACAGGTTGGATTCTCTTCATATTTGGTACAGGTTATCTCTATAGCATTACCTTTCATATGGAATATCTAAGCCCCTGGGTCAAGCCCCTGGGTGGGTTGTCTGTCTGTCCGTCTGTCTGTTCATCTACTTTTACGTCAAAGTTTTATGTTAAACCTTTTTCATTGCTGATATCTCTGTAACCACATGTTAGATTCTCTTCATGTTTGGTAAAGGATATCTCCATAGCATTACCTTTCATATGGAATATCTAAGCCCCTGGGTGGGCTGTCTGTCTGTCTGTACATCTAATTTTACGTCAAAGTTTTGTGTTAAACCTTTTTCATTGCTGATATCTCTGTAACCACATGTTAGATTCTCTTCATGTTTGGTAAAGGATATCTTTATAGCATTACCTTTCATATGGAATATCTAAGCCTCTGGGTCAAGCCCCTGGGTGGGCTGTCTGTCTGTTCATCTACTTTTACGTCAAAGTTTTGTGTTAAGCCTTTTTCATTGCTGATATCTCTGTAACCACATGTTAGATTCTCTTCATGTTTGGTAAAGGATATCTCTATAGCATTACCTTTCATATGGAATATCTAAGCCTCTGGGTCAAGCCCCTTGGTGGGCTGTCTGTCTGTCTGTTCATCTACTTTTACTTCAAAGTTTTGTGTTAAACCTTTTTCATGGCTGATATCTCTGTAACCACATGTTAGATTCTCTTCATGTTTGATAAATGATTTCATGATGCATGTCCCTTCCCCCACTCATGGTGACCTTGACCTCAAGGTCATGGTGACCTTGACCTCAAGGTCACGGACTTAGAAATTTTACATTTGGTTAAAGTTTTATGTCAAAGTTTATAGATGCCTGTATGTTCTATTTGGTGCCCTCACTCCCTTGGTCCATTTAGAAATTTTATGTTTGGTTTAGCTTTTACAAGCACATTTATAGATTCTTATAGCTTCTTGACTTCATTCATATTACATACAAGCTCGAAAGATATATCAGAGGGTGACGCTGGCCGGGGGTATACGTGACCCACTGGTCACTTTCTCTAGTTATCCCCACTTCAGTGTGTAATGCCTTGTGGGATACACTGTATATGAATTATCCACACTCCAGTGTGTAATGCCTTGTGGGGTACACAATATCTTAATTAGTCTCACTCCGGTGTGTTATGCCTTGTGGGGTACATTCAAAGTGTTTAAGTTTAAACGCAAAGAGTAATGGGACATATATTAATATTAATTATCCCCACTTCAGTGTGTAATGCCTTGTGGGATACACTGTATATGAACTATCCACACTCCAGTGTGTAATGCCTTGTGGGGTACACAATATCTTAATTAGTCTCACTCCGGTGTGTTATGCCTTGTGGGGTACATTCAAAGTGTTTTTAAAGTTTAAACGCAAAGAGTAACTGGACATATATTATTATATTGATTATCCCCACTTCAGTGTGTAATGCCTTGTGGGATACATTGTCTATTAACTATCCCCACTCCATTGTGTAATGCCTTGTGGGGTAAACAATATCTTAATTAGTCCACTCCAGTGTGTGTTATGCCTTGTGGGGTAAACAATATCTTAATTAGTCTCACTCCAGTGTGTTATGCCATCTCACTCCAGTGTGTTATGCCTTGTGGGGTAAACAATATCTTAATTAGTCTCACTCCAGTGTGTTATGCCTTGTGGGGTATTATAAAACAGTATATTAATTAGTCTTACTCCAGTGTGTTATGCCTTGTGGGGTAAACAATATCTTTATAAGTCCCACTCCAGTGTGTTAAGCCTTGTGGGGTAAACAATATCTTAATTAGTCTTACTCCAGTGTGTAATGCCTTGTGGGGTAAACAATATCTTAATTAGTCTCACTCCAGTGTTTTATGCCTTGTGGGGTAAACAATATCTTAAGTAGTCTCACTCCAGTGTGTTATGCCTTGTGGGGTAAACAGTATCTTAAGTAGTCTTACTCCAGTGTGTTATGCCTTGTGGGGTAAACAATATCTTAATTAGTCTTACTCCAGTGTGTTATGCCTTGTGGGGTAAACAATATCTTAATTAGTCTTACTCCAGTGTGTTATGCCTTGTGGGGTAAACAATATCTTAAGTAGTCTTACTCCAGTGTGTTATGCCTTGTGGGGTAAACAATATCTTAAGTAGTCTCACTCCAGTGTGTTATGCCTTGTGGGGTAAACAGTATCTTAAGTAGTCTTACTCCAGTGTGTTATGCCTTGTGGGGTAAACAATATCTTAATTAGTCTTACTCCAGTGTGTTATGCCTTGTGGGGTAAACAATATCTTAATTAGTCTCACTCCAGTGTGTTATGCCTTGTGGGGTAAACAATATCTTAAGTAGTCTTACTCCAGTGTGTTATGCCTTGAGGGGTAAACAATATCGTAATTAGTCTCACTCAAGTGTGTTATGCCTTGTGGGGTAAACAATATCGTAATTAGTCTTACTCCAGTGTGTTATGCCTTGTGGGGTAAACAATATCTTAATTAGTGTCACTCCAGTGTGTTATGCCTTGTGGGGTAAACAATATCTTCATTAGTCTCACTCAAGTGTGTTATGCCTTGTGGGGTAAACAAATCTTAATTAGTCTCAGTCCAGTGTGTTATGCCTTGTGTGATTAACAATATCTTAATTAGTCCCACTCCAGTGTGTTATGCCTTGTGGGGTAAACAATATCTTCATTAGTCTCACTCCAGTGTGTTATGTCTTGTGGGGTACATTCAAAGTGTTTAAGTGTATGAAGTCAAGGCAGTCGGATAAAAACTGTAGGAGAATGGTTCCAAAACCACAAAGAGTAACGGGACATATTATGGTATGGCGTTGTCTGTCCGTCTGTCTGTTTAACTGTCTGTCTGTCTGTTAACTTTTTCATTTCAGGATAACTCCTCCTAGTTTTCATCCATTTGACTTAAAACTGGGTAGGTGCATTGCTGGCAAGGTCTAGATGTGCATGTGGGTTTTGATTTTAGGTCTGACAACTCTAGGCTCAGTAATGCCCCTAGAATTGTCGGTTTTGGCCATTTTCGCCCTTTCTCATATTTATACAACTTCTACAGTTTTTATCACCCATTCCAGATTTATGCAACTCCCCCATAAAGTTTTTATTCAGTTTACTTGAAACTTGATAGGTGCAGTGCTTGGAATGTCTAGATGTGCATACGAGTTTTGTTTCGAGGTCTAACATCTTTAAGCTGAATTAAGCTCCTGGAAATAGTTAAAATTCATTGTTATCTTTGGCCATTTTTGGATAACTCCTCCTACAGTTTTTAGCTCACCTGTCACGTAGAGACGAGGTGAGAATTTGGGATCATTTTTTGTCCGTAGTGCGTGTGTGCATACGCCCGTCCGTCCGTAAACAATTTCTTCAAACAACATCTCCTCCTAAACCACTGATCGTATTTTAACCAAACTTCACAGGAATGATCCTTAGGTGGTCCCTTTTCAAAGTTGTTCAAATGGTTCCGGTCCATTGCACATGTAGGTCACAGGAGCTAAAAGTAGTTTTTATTTTAATGAAAACTTTGATATTTGGTATGAAGCTTCAAACAATGGACTTCTACCAAGATTGTTCAAATAATAGCCTTGAGGCCAAAAATGCCCCTGCGCCGGGACCCACTAGTTTTACATAGGCTTATATAGGAAAATATCCTTTAAAAATCTTTGTGACTGAAACCAGAAGGCCCAGGTCTTTGATGTTTGGCGTGAAGCTTCATCTAGTGGACCTCTACTGAGATTGTTCAAATTATAGCCCTGGCACCAAATAATGCCCCCGCGGCAGGGCCCACTGGTTTTACATAGGCTTATTTACGAAAAACCTTTAAAAATCTTTTTGTCTAAATCAGAAAGCCCAGGTCTTTGATATTTGGTATGAAGCTTCATCTAGTGGACCACTACCAAGTTTGTTTAAGTTTAAATAGCCCTTGGGCCAAGAATGTACTAGAGACACTGATACTCAGGTAAGTGATCCAGGGCGCTGTGGCCCTCTTGTTAACCAGGTGACTTGTAGTTTGGTAGTGCATTTCTGGCAAGGTCTAGATGAGCATGTAGGTTTTGTTTCCAGGTCTGACAACTTTAAGCTGCGTTTTTCCCCATGAAATAGTAAAAAATTTTGTTTTGGCCATTTCTGGATAACTCCTTAAACAGTTTTTTATCCTGTTGACTTGAAACTTAATTGATGCATTTCTGGCAAGGTCTAGATGCTAGATGTGCATGTGGGCTTTGTTTATAGGTATAACAACAAATGTGTGTTAAATGCCCCTTGAAGTTGTTAATTTTGGCCATTTCTGGATAACTCCTTTTTAATATCAAATATAACTACCCATCACTACAAGTATAACCTCCCATTGTTTTGATTGGTAGGTATATTGTTAATTAAAATTAATTTTACATTAAAAATAACATTAAGGGTTTAAGTTTCAGACTTTTTTTTTACCTTTGACCTCTATGACCTTGACCGTGGAGGTACAGACCTGGGTTTGCATGTGACACATCGTCTCATGATGGTTAACATTTCTGCAGTGTAATTTTATAATCCATCAAGAAATAAGGAACTCATTGACCGCGTTTTAAGTTTCGGACGCATGGACGGACGGACAAGGGCAACGCTACATGCCCTTTCCACCATTCTTCAAATGGCAGGGGCATCAAAAATTTCCTATTTTGGTATTGTGTGCACAATAGCCATTTCATTTATCATTTGATTTTAACCAAACTTACCGGCAGTTTCACAATAAAGTCCAACTAAGAAGTTTGTCTTAAATGTATTTGTTATGATGGATGTTCTTAGTTAAAAATGTATACATGCATTATTTAAAGATAACATTCTTCAGTTTTGCCCACAAGTCATCTACTTTAAAAATCTTCTTCTGAAACCGCAAGGCCCAGGTCTTTGATATTTGGTATGAAGCTTCATCTAGTGGACCTCTACCAAGATTGTTCAAATTATAGCCCTGGGGCCAAAAATGCCCCCGCCCCGGGGCCCTTTGGTTTTACATACGCTTATATGGGGAAAATCTTTAAAAATCTTCTTCTCTGAAACTGCAAGGCCCAGGTCTTTGATATTTGGTATGAAGCTTCACCTAGTGGACCTCTAGCAAGATTGTTCAAATTATAGCCCTGGGGCCAAAAATGCCCCCGCCCCGGGGGCCTTTGGTTTTACATAGACTTTAAAACTTATATAGGGAAAATCTTAAAGATTCTTTAAAAATCTTCTTCTCTGAAACTGCAAGGCCCAGGTCTTTGATATTTGGTACGAAGCTTCATCTAGTGGACCTCTACCAAGATTGTTCAATTTATAGCCCTGGGGCCAAAAATGCCCCTGTCCCGGGGCCCTTTGGTTTGACATAGACTTATATAGGGAAAATCTTTAAAAATCTTCTGCTCTGAAACCGCAAAGCCAAGGTCTTTGATATTTGGTATGAAGCTTCATCTAGTTGACCTCTTGCAAGATTGTTAAAATTATACCCCTGGGGCCAAAAATGCCCCCGCCCCGGGGCCCTTTTATTTTACATAGGCTTATTAAGGGAAAATCTTTAAAAATCTTCTCCCCCGAAACTGCAAGGCCTAGGTCTTTGATGTTTGGTATGAAGCTTCATCTGGTACACCTCTACCAAGATTGATTAAATTATAGCCATTGGGCTAAAAATGCCCCCGCCCCGGTGCCCTTTGGTTTTACATAGACTTATAAAGGGAAAATATTTGTAACTCTTCTTCTCTGAAACAACAGGGCCCAGGTCTTTGATATTTGGTGTGGAGCTTCATCTAGTGGACTTCTACCAAGATTATTCAATTTATAGCGCTGTGGCCAAATATGCCCCCGCCCCGGGGCCCTTTGATTTTACATAGACTTATGTAGGGAAAATCTTTATAAATCTTCTTCTCTGAAACCGCAAGGCCCAGGTCTTTGATATTTGGTGTGAAGCTTCATCTAGTGGACCTCTACCAAGATTATTAAAATTATAGCCCTGAGGCCCTTATCATAGGCTTATGTAGGGAATAACTAAAAAAATCTTCTTCTCTGAAACCGCAAGGCCCAGGTTTTGATATTTGGTGTGTAGCTTCATCTAGTGGACCTTTGCCAAGATTATTCTAATTATAGCCCTTGGACCAAAACTACCCCCACCGCGGGACCCTTTGGTTTTACATTGACTAATAAAGGGAAAATCTTTAATTCTTGTCTGAAACCAGAAGGTTCAGATCTTTGATATTTGGTATGAAGCTTCGTCTAGTGGACCTCTATCAAGATTATTCAAATTATACCCCTGGGCCCAAAAATGCCCCCTTCCCCGGGGTCCACTGGTTTTACATAGACTTATACAGGGAAAATCTATATAAATCTTCTTGTCTGAAACCAAAAGGCTCAGTTCTTTGATATTTGGTATGAAGCTTTGTCTAGTGGACCTTGACCAAGATTGATCAAATTATAGCCCTGGGGCCAAAAATGGCTCCGCCCCAAGGCCCACTGGTTTTACATAGACTTATATAGGGAAAACCTTGGAAAATCTTGTCTGAATCCAGAAGGCTCAGGTCTTTGTTATTTGGTATGAAGCTTTGTCTAGTAGACCACTACCAAGATTGTTCCAGTTATAGCCCTGAGCCCCAAAAAATGGGCCCACCCCGACGCCCTTTGGTTTTACATAGACTTATGTAGGGAAAACCTTTGAAAATCTTCTAGTCTGAAACCAGAAGGCCTTGAGGTATTTGATATTTGGTATGAAATTTCATGTAGTGGGCCTCAACCAAAATTGTTCAATTTAGTGACATTGGGCTAGAAATGGACCCACCCCCGAGCCCACTTGTTTTACATAGACTTATATTGGGGAAACCCTTTGAAAATCTTCTTTTTTGAAATCAGAAGGCCAAGGTCTTTTATATTTGGTATGAAGTTTTGTCTTGTGGATTTCCACCAAGATTGTTCAAATTATAGCCCTGGGGCCAAAAATGGCCATGCCCGGGACCCGCAGGTTTTATATGTATTGACTTTTAAGGAAAACCTTTAAAAATCTTCTTTTCTGAAACTAGAAGGCCCCGTTCTTTGATATTTGGTATGAAGCTTCACCTTTTAGACCGCTACCAAGATTATGCAAATTATAGCCATGGGGTCAATAATGGCTCTTCCCGTGGCCCACTTGTTACCCTATGGATCAGGTGAGCGACCCAGGGCCATCATGGCCCTCTTGTTTACAAAAATTTTGTCTGTCTTGGTTTTTGGCAAATTTGGACTGGAAATCAGTGTACTTTGAAATAATTTAGGAGTACCATGGTTAGTTCTGTGTAATGGTGGCATGTTCTGTTTGGAAATTTTTAATGCATTTGAGCCCTTTGAATTTTTCAGCTTCTCTGAGCTTTTTGGCTCAGAGGAAACTATTACCACCACAATTAGTCTGTTATTAATGTTTGAATAAAGTTGATCATCTGTGACAAGATAGAACATCAACTTGTTGTCATCTCAAATGACCACATTCAGAAATGTTATATTTATATCCTCTGCTTGCTGTTGCTTGAGCAGTTAAATGCCCTCTTGACATGTTGTGTTTAGGGTTATATTTATCTGAAATATAACTTTGTAGCATAAAAGCATGATGAAAACCTGGCATGTTATTTTCAAAAGTAATTTTTTAAGAAATTGTCTTTCCAGATATCAAAATTGACACCAATACAAACGAGTGATGATGAGGAACTAATTGAAGATGATGACCAAAGCAGTACTGAGAGTGGTGAGGAGTTAATGGAAGTACACAATCATCACAGTGATAAAAGTTTAAATGGTATACTGTCTGCTTAATGTTAAACAGTTGTCACAAATTTTTGTTAAACATTTTCATATTGTGTATAAACTGAAACTCTTTGCAAGAACAATAACCAGACCTTGCCTGCTGATGTAGTATAGTATGTACATTACATACTTTTTCCATGACCTGTGACCTGACACTGACCTAATATGTTCTATAAAAGGGTTATCCTTTGGCAGCAAGGAATACACCACAGAACTTGAAAATATGAAGTGTATGTGTTTTCTAGGCCAGACTAGGTAGTTTTGGCCAATTAGGCCTCATCAGTGACCCTCAAGTATTCTCAAAATTCCGCAATGGAATCAATGATCCCAAAGGACAAGAAAATATAAACTACACTATGATGTAGGGCAGGGAGACTTTTTACGGCTGCCACACATTCCCAGACACCAATCAATGATCCCAAAGGATAAGAAAATATAAACAACACTATGATGTAGGGCAGGGAAGCTTTTTACGGCCACCACACATTCCCAGGCACCTGCTTGTGAATTTTACCTTTTTAAGAGTTTGTCCATGTGCATATCATAAGATGTGTCTAAAAGGTCTCACACACATGGAATGTTATGTAACTCAACATTTCAGTAGGTTGTAAGGTTTTAGTTACAATTTCAACCAAATGGGTGGTTCACTTTGTTTTTTTTTTTTGGCTCATGTCAATTGGGGGGTTTAATGAGCCTCCGCATTGTTTTACATAGAAACATAAAAACAAGAGACCCAAATGGGCCTGATATGGCCCAGCTGAACTTCCAATAGGGAAGATGTTTGAATTTTTACCTGTGGATCCTTATTAAGGCCCTGATTGACATAAATCCATAAAAAAACAGTATGAAAAGGCACCACCAAAAGATTATTGACACAAAATTTCATTGAAATCGGACCAATAGTTTTGGAGAAGAAAATGTTTGAATTATTCCCTATAGTATTTCTATGTAAAACAGTGTGGATCCTCATTAGGGGCCTGATAGACATAAACCTGTAAAAAGTATTATGAAAGGGCACCATCCAAGGATCATTGACGTCTAATTTCATTGATATCGGACCAGTAGTTTTGGAGAAGAAGATCTTCGGGGTTTTTTCCCTGAAGTATTTCTATGTATAACTGTATGGATCCTCATTAGGGACCTGACTGACATAAACCTGTAAAAAAATAGTATTATGAAAGGGCACCATCCAAGGAGCATTGACATTAAATTTCATTGAAATCGGACCAGTATTTTTGGAGATCTTTGATTATTTTCCCTTTAATATTTCTATGTAAACAGTACGGGTCCTTATTAGGGGCCTGGTTGACATAAACCTGTAAAAAAGCAGTATTATGAATGGACACACCCAAAAATCATGGACACAAAATTTCGTTGAAATTAGACCCATAGTTTCGGAGATGTTTGAATTTTTCCCTATAGTATTTCTATGTGAAACAGTGCGGGTCCTCATTAGGGGCCTGAGTTTTGTTTGTTTTGGGGTTTTATGGCCCTTTCAACCCATTAGGATTATATCGAGCACAGTCAGTTAACCTAACCACACCTTTCCTGGGCAAGCTTAGACCTAAGCGGTTAACCAGTACTGAGTGCACATACTTTCGCCAGTAACTGACAACTGCCCTTCTTGAATCAGCGGAAGGAGGAGAATGATCATAGAAAATATTTCATAATTTCCACGAAAGTATGTGACTGAACCGGGTTTAGAACCCGCAACCTCTGGCTTCTCACTCAGACCTAGACGGACTGGGCTATGCCGCCCGGTCATTTTTGGGGGCCTGAGTGATATAAATCCGTAAAAAAAAACAAATTTATGAAAGGGCACCACCCAAACATCATTGACATGAAATTTCATTGAAATTGGACCAGTAGTTTTGGAGAAGAAAATGTTTGAATTTTGCCCTATAATATTTTTATTAAAACAGTGCGGATCCTCATTAGAGGCCTGATGGACATAAACTCATAAAAAAGTATAATGAAAGGTCACCACCCAAGGATCATTGTCCGATTAAATGAAATTTTAGGTCAATGATCCTTGGGTGCTGACCTTTCATCAAACTCGCTCAGAATGATCATCTGGACAATATCTTGGTCAAGTTCGAATATGAGTCATGTGGGTTCAAAATGTAGGTTACTAGGTCAAATCATGATCAAATCTTTTAAATACTCTAGAGGCCACAGTTTTGGTCCAATCTTCGTCAAACTTGCTCAGAAGGATCATCTTGACCATTATCTTGTTCAAGAGAAATCTTTTTAACACTCTATAGGCCACAGTTATGTTCTAATCTTCATCAAACTTGCTCAGAATGATCATCTGGACAATATTTCAGTCAAGTTCGAATATGGGTCATGTTGGGTCAAAAAGTAGGTCAGTAGGTCAAATCATGATAAAATCTTTTAAATACTCTTAGAGGCCAGTTTTGGTCCAATCTTCGTCAAACTTGCTCAGAAGGATCATCTTGACCATTATCTTGTTCAAGATTGAAAATCTCAGTTAAGTCATTGC
This sequence comes from Lucinisca nassula, assembly GCA_963580285.1. Lineage (NCBI taxonomy): Eukaryota > Metazoa > Mollusca > Bivalvia > Lucinida > Lucinidae > Lucinisca > Lucinisca nassula. Next base: position 122,819,289 of record OY757025.1, on the reverse strand, counting down.
TCTCAGGCGAGTGATTTAGGGCCATCATGGGCCTCTTGTTTTAAAGTTAGATATGTAATTATTTTATAGATTGTGGAGCAACTAAGAGGGTAACAGGAAAGTATACTCATAAACCTTGGAGTATGGCAGAGAATAAACTCATCTATGACCATTTTTCCAAGTTCATCAAACAGGAGAAAGTTCCAGGACAGAAAGAGTGTCTGATGTGTTTAAAGGCAGGAGGGAAATTATTCAGTGAAAGAAGTTGGAGAAACATCAAGTACAAAGTCAAAAACATCATTGCTTCAAACAGACACAAAAAGAAAAAATACAAGAAATAGCTGTAATTGATTGTTTATTCCAATATTTGTCATTGACCATCACCGTATAAAATACATCAATTAAACAGGTCAGTTTGAAGCTCTGCTGACCAATGGGTAGTATAAGCGATTGTGATAGCTATTATTTAGAATGGCTGGACGGGCATATATTGCCCCACCACGTGAAGACTTGGTTGTGCCAAAGTGGAAACATTGTGTTATTACCAGGTTCAAATATTCCTAGATGTAATCAGTTGCACATGGGAACTATCTTCACATCTTTTTGGGGTTACAAATATACACTTTTTCACTACCATCAATTTTCATGTCATGGGGAATTTCAAGTCTGTTAATATCAAATCAGTGAAGAATCCAAAATGGCCGCCATTACTAAAAAAAAAAAAAAGAACACAAAAGAAATATATCCTTTAAAAATCTTCTCCAAAACCACTACAGGAAATTCAGTGAAACTTCACATGTAGAATCAGTACCTTAAGGGTATTCAAGTTTGTTTAAAGGCATAATATCATTACAAGTTTGTGTAACATTGCCAAACTAGTCTGTTTATGTATGTGAAAGTACAAATGACAGGTGTTTAGACATAATTGAAATAAGTCACTCAGGATATATGAAAACATACCAAAATAATTTTTGTTTGTTTGATTTGAGGTTTAACGTCCCCGTCAACACTGTAAAGGTCATTTTGGAGACGTTTCTTCCAATTTTGTGGGACTTTTACCCGACATTGAGATGAAATGACTTCTCAAGCCCTGTTGCCCAATGAAACCAATAGGGTTTATTAGCATGGACGGTCCGCCTCGCATCTCGGTTCCTGGACAGGCTTAGATCCTCTAAGCGGTTTACCAGTACTAGTGTGCGGTCCGGATTCAGCTCTGCGTGGAAGCGTCATGCAGCCCATATATTTATACCCCCGCAAACGAAGTTTGAAGGGGGTATATAGGAGTCAGCTTGTCGTCGTCGTCTGTCGTCGGTCCGTTACGTCTGTCGTCGGTCCGTTACAAAAAACTTTAACATTGCTCATAACTTCCTTATTCTTTGACCGATTTCTTTAATATTCACACACCACACACCTTGCCACTAGTACTTAAGATTGATATACACAAACCTGACCTTGACCTTTACGTTGACCTTCCTCAAGGTTAAATACTTGTAAAAATTTGTCGTCGGTCTGTTACAAAAAACTTTAACATTGCTCATAACTTCCTTATTCTTTGACCGATTTCTTTAATATTCACACACCACACACCTTGCCACTAGTACTTAAGATTGATATACACAAACCTGACCTTGACCTTTACGTTGACCTTCCTCAAGGTCAAATACTTGTAAAAATTTGTCGTCGGTCCGTTACAAAAAACTTTAACATTGCTCATAACTTCCTTATTCTTTGACCGATTTCTTTAATATTCACACACCACACACCTTGCCACTAGTACTTAAGATTGATATACACAAACCTGACCTTGACCTTTACGTTGACCTTCCTCAAGGTCAAATACTTGTAAAAATTTGTCTGACAACGCATGCGGGGTATAATTGGCGCCCGTTAGGCGGCAGCTCTAGTTCTTCAAGCCCCTGTGGGCGGGGGCTTACCAAAATAATAGAAAAGGATAAAAACATGTACCATGTCTCGATAAATTTGTACTGTTTTCTTGTAGTTTGACATGCAAAGTAAGTTCGTGTGTCTAAAGTGTCTTGGTTGTTAATCATTGTGACAATGCATCCATACTTGGGGCATTTATGTTCTTCAGACATATTTTTTGTTGTGACCTATAATTGATACTAATATGAGATGCTGATTTTTTTTGTCTCTCTTCAGTGGGATGGAGATATAGCTGTCCAAATGGTGACAGGGATGGCAGTGGCGTCCACTTTTCAAGTATTATATATCAGAAGTCTCTGGTCAGATTTTATTTAAACTTTGGTCTAACGACATAACACTCTCAACATTAGAACAACAAAATGTTGACGTTCAATTTCATTCCTTGATCTATTTTAAGAAATTCAGCATCAGTTTGACTGTTTTGGTTAACCTACAAGTATCTCTGAATGACTATGTAATCCCCAGGTAACAGCTTTAAAAGGCGTGTTTTATTGTGTTCTTATTTGGCAATTATTGTGTACGAAAACGAAAGAGCAAGATCAATTTTAGCATATTTCATTGTACACAGAATATTCTTATTAGGCAATTTTCCTTACTAAAGGGATTGCATACCAAATTCTTCATGCCCAAAACAACAAGAACCTATTCGCAGTCTAATAACGATCTACATGGTTCTCACAAACTTGGGGTATGTGCAGACAAATTTATTTGGTTTATTGTCACCATGTCTTTAATGGGATGGAGTCATAGCAGTCCGAATGGCAATGGGGGCTAATTTTGATGTGCAATATCTCAGTAGTCCCTGGCCTGATTTTCTTTCAAACTTGGTCCAAAGGTCTTGTTTTATCACTCCCCACAAGGGAACACCAAAAATTTGAAGGTTAAGGTCATTTCCTGGTCTATTTTAAGCTCAAGGTTAAGCTGGAGGTTAACCTACAGAAATCTTTCTTTTACCATACTCCCAAGTGTTTTATCCAATCTTTTTCAAACACTACCAAATACAGACCAGCTACCGCTAATAACCCATTTTTTTTTTTTTTTTTGTTTCGCGGAGAAACCGCCTAACGCAAAATCTGCTATTTTCTCCGCAAAACAGCGAGAAAAGATAAAATGAGCGAGAAATTTCTCGCTGAAATTTCTCCCGGTTTCGCGGAGAAAATTCTTGGAGATTCTCAGCGAAAATTTGACCGACTGCTTTCATTGAAAATGAAATTACCCGCATTTCGCGGAGAAAAAAATACAACTGGGCTTACATGAAATTTTTATTTCTTCGTTTGTTTGGCGTTGTTTTTGAAAACGAAGGCAAATGGTAGTCATTGTTAAATCATGATCAAATATTTTTTGATGTTACACAATTTCATTTTAGTAATTTAATTTTTAAACGTATCATGACAACTTTTATTCACATCACGAAAATACACCTATTTATTTGTTATCCGCTTAAACCCCACTTTTAACTGGGCTTTACAGGGGTATATATTATTTATCTAATTTCTGCTCATATAGATTGTGGGTACTCGTTAGAACCACCTCGCTGAGTCGTTTTAAAGTGTACCCAAAATCTTGAGCACAAATATGAAAAATACCAGAATTTTTATCCGAAAATTTTCCGTTTTTAGTGGTAAAATTTTACAATATATTTGAATAGGCGATATCTCATAATGAGTCGTACATGTAGGTTATTAACACCATAATGATGTGTGACATTTACCAAAAGCTCAGCTTGATGAAAAAGATGGGCTGCATGAGCTTCCACGCAGAGCTGAAACCAGATGGGCTGCATGATGCTTCCATGCAGAGCTGAAACCGACCCGCATGCGAGTACTGGTAAACCGCTTACAGGATCTAAGCCTGCCCAGACAAAGTGGTGCGAGTCGGACCATCAATGCTTATAAACCGCGTTGGTTTCATGCGGTGGCAGGGCTTGAGATGTCATTTCATCTCAATGTCGGGTAAAAGTCCCACATTTTACATGCACACATTCATGTATAGAGAGAACTGGAGTTAACAAGGTTTAGATTTTCCTTAATCTGTTCCTAGACGTCCATTGTAGGATGTGGGTACTCGTTACCAACTACATGTATCTGGCCCGAGCGAGGCGCAAACCACAGCGGAGAGACCTAATGACCCGATGATTAACCCTTTTTGTACCAAATGGAATCTTCCTCCTTATATATACTGGAGTCCATTTTGAAACTTAGGGGTGTCAGGTTTTTTTTTTTTCTTAAAAAATTTAGTGCGGGAAATGGCATAACATTTTGCAAACAGTGTAGGCCCTGATCAGACGCCGCATTCTGCGGTGTCTGATCTGGGCCTGCACTGTTTGCCAAGGTACCCATTCAGGGGTTTCTGGTACTGAATGGGTTAAGAGTCAGCGCTCGTACCCATTAGGACACGGGGGCCAGTTACCTTCGGGTTGTACAGTAGACTTAACAAGATACCCAGGTTGAATGTCTGTACAAACTTTGCTGATTATCTTGGAGAATTTTGTAGTTCTGCTTCAAGTTAGAGATCAGACTTATAGGCAGCCTTGGAATGCTTGCCGCGCAATTTCCCCATGTTAACCCTTTTTGTACCAAATGGAATCTTCCTCCTTATGTATAGCATGAGTCCATTTCAAACTTTAGGGGTTTCAGGTTGTGTTTTCTTCAAAATTTATTAGGAAAATGGCCGAACTTTTTGCAAACAGTGTAGGCCCTGATCAGACGCCGCGTCTGATCTGGGCCTGCACTGTTTGCCACGGTACTTGTTTAGGGGTTTCCAGTCTGAAATGGGTCAATGTACATGTATGAGCAAAATTGAATTGTAAAGGCAAGAAACACAAGCAGGCCTCCGTGGCCTACTCTTAAACATTAGATCTCTCACTCGGGCTACATGTGAGCTTAAGTGTAAGCATAAGTGATGTTTAATTACTCGCAGTGTAAGAAAAAGATAAACCAAAATGTAGAGTGAGATCAGCGCCCACACATACATGTACAAGCAGGATCCACGTTATTATATACATTGAGTTTGATTTTTCTAAAGTATTTACTTGAGAAAAAAATAAAGTACTCCCAATATGGTGAACGGATAGAAAATCAACAGTTTTCAATTTATGAAGTGTTTACACAACAGTAAAAAAAGGAACACAGAAAACATTCATGTTCATACTGTGTGGTAAAGTGCATAAGATGCAAATCATTATGATTCCAACCGGATCAAACTCGTACTTTACAATCGCTAGAGTTGTCGATCGTTGTACAAAGAAAATGTATTTCGTCATATGCTTCAAACTTTGTGTAACAAATTTTAGTGCATGAAAAAATACATGCACATGAACAAATATACATGTAGGTATAGGCAGATTTCGCGGAGAAACACTGGGAACGACTTCACCTGTACTAATTGGCTTTCTCTGAGAAAAAGCGACATTCGCGGAGAAATTTCGCGGCGTTTCACGGAGAAAATAACCGCTTTGAAACGCGAATTTTTTTTCTTCTCAGAGAACTTTCTCGCTTGTTCTCTGAGGAAAAAAAGCCTATTAACGCGTAGAGAAAAAAAAAATTTGGGTTATTACCGGTAGCTGGTCTGTACATGTTAACCTGATGCCACATCAACAGGTTTCAAAATTTTCAAGGTCAGATTCAGAGATTCATACTTAAAGGGACCTGCACTGTTCAACTTTGGTTATGTTTTAGGTGAACTGGCAGTTTTATTATTTTTTTAAAATAGGGATCCAATCATTTTCATACTTCATCAAATAAGTGTTTATGCTATTCAGCACAACGCCTCCGAGAAGAAAATAAATTTCGCATTTCAAAGCGGTTATTCAGCACAACATGCCCCGATAGCTCAGCTGGTAAAGTGTCCGCTCCGGGGAACGGGAGGTCACGGGTTCGATCCCGGGCCGCGACATACCAAAGTCGTTAAAAATGGTACCAGCTGCTCCTCGCTTGGCACTCAGATTTACGGGGTAGAGCTAGGACTGGTTGACCCAGTGTCGGGATAATGTGACTGGGTGTGGTATCATGTAATGTGTCTGGGACATGATACTTCAGTGGGGCAGCACTATAAAAGTGAGCATTGAGCTCCCTGTCGCAACCAGACACCGCCGTGATATGACTGAAAAATTGTTGAAAGCGACGTTAAACCCAAATTCACACACACACACACATACACGTTATTCTACACCAACAGGTATTATTATAAAGAAATATTCCCCAAATATCACAATATTAGAGCTTCTGTAAAATCAGTCTCCCCAGTATACAACCTACACTTTCCTATCTATCTTTATCTATTGGTACTTCTGCACACATGCGCGGGTAACTTTGAGCAGTTGCATGCCTGTGCCTGTTAGTAAAAATAAGTAAACAGCCAATTATGTTGAGAATAAAAGATGAAAAACAGATGGTAGTGGGTTAAAACAAGTATGAAGAAGGATAAAATCAGGTTGAAAACATCACTGTGGGGCTTTAATTTTTTTTTTTTTTTTTTGGTGGGTAACCTGACAGCACAACATCCCTTGTTAGAGCATTCGACTGTGCCAAGTGTATGTGGTGGAACTAGAGCTTTATTAAAAAAAAATAACAAATTTAAACTTTGTGAAAAGGTAAATATTAAAGGACAAGGTCATTTAGGTATATTTGTAAGCCAATAAGTTGCATAATAGATCCAGTTTGGTGACAGTATGTGTCAAAAATGAAATCTGTATATAAGTTGAAAATGTAAGTTTGTTAGTGGGAGGATAAAATTCATTAATAGAATAAGTTTGTGTATAACACAGCATCTAACACAGATCACCAATGAAATCTGTATATATGTTGAAAATGTAAGTTTGTTAGTGGAAGGATAAAATTCATGAATAGAATAAGTTTGTGTATAACACAGCATGTAACACAGCTCATCAACAGATGAGTGTTTGTTAACTGTATAAGGCAAAACTCCAAATTCATTGCACAATCTCAAAAGTTCAACATTTGTTTGATAAAGGGTAAAGTTCACAAGCAGATTAAGGTCAAGGTCAAAGTCACATGCCATCATAAAGATGTCTGTAGCCCAGTATGTAGTATGCTTTACCACCAGACCACGTTTGGTTAATGTAGGGCCTTCTGATTTCAAGTTGAAACAAGATATGACGAAAAAGTGAATGGGTGAACCTACATATGTTAAATTGTACAGAATTATGTTGACTATGTAATTGTCCCTCATTTGCTGAAGTGGCTTGACAACTATCCCCATGTAAGTATGTAATGTGTTATGGATAACATTCTGTGTGAAGTCAAACATGGTAGTGTAATGCCTTGTGGGGTATTCTGTAATTACCTCAGCTACATGTAGTGTGTATGTCTTATGGGGTACATTTAAGGGTGTATATTGCCAGTTTGTAAAGTCTTGTGGGGTACATTCAAAGTGTTCAAGGATGTTTGCTACAGCCTTTGAATAGAAAATCCATGTCCAACTAATAACTTTAGTATGTTTGAGGTTTTATATCTTGAATTGTTTGTTTGTTTGTTTATTGTAGGGCGATGGAGTCGGGGACAGATTTTGGGGTCACTGCAATCATAGTCAAAGTTATGTTTTATCAACAGTGACCATGACCTTGGTACAGGGAAAAGGGAATATTAATATACTGACCCAAAGAGCTAACGGAACTAGAAATTCTATTCTATTTTTTACCGGTTAAACTGGAATTCTAAAATTTTTGGTATGCTTATCCTTCTGAATGTTCGTCCTTATTACACCGTTAGCAGTAGACCCTGGTCAGGCTTCACTGACCACGGCGGTTCATGTGAAAAAGCGCATTTCTGCATTGCACATGTAGCACATGATTCAGTTTCAAATGTGTCTTGGTGGCAACCTATAAGTTATCTGGCTCGGGATAAAACATTTGATAAATTTTTCCCTACCCCACAAAGCTGCAGTTAAGTCCTCTATCTTCAAGACTTAATCGTGGCATTGTGGGGTAGGGAAAATTTATCAAATGTTTTTTCCCCGAGCCAAATATCGTATAGGTTGCCAACAATATACACTTTGCATTTGAAACTGAATCATGCACTGCAAGGGCATTGCAGAAATGCGATTTTTTTACATGAACCGCCGTGGTCAGTGAAGTGTAACCAGGGTCTACTGCTAACGGTGTAATAAGGACGAACATTCAGAAGGATAAGCATACCCCAAATTTTAATATTCCAGCTTAAAGGGTAAAAAAATTAGAATAGAATTTCTAGTTTTGTTAGCTCTTTGGATCAGTATATATACTTTGTATGTGGCATCTTTAGATGGATGAGTTTCAAGGTTGTACAAATGATGGGGCCCTTACATGTAGAGGCCCCAAAAGGGGTCTTGAAATTGCAACTGTTGAAAATAATGTTAATTTTGCAATTTTCAAAAATCTTCTTCTTAAGAAGCAGCAGTTTGGGAAGCTCAATACTTGGCATACAAGATTTCTAAAATAAAAAATGAAGAAGTGACTAGTGTTGCATTCATCCCCAGATCTAGTTCCTAAGTGTTGGGTACAGTTTAATGCATTGTTACAAGGTAGAATTCTTGCTGTTCACTTTATGATAGAAACTCATTGAAAACGAAAAAAAGTCTACATATAAACTTTATATGAGCCTGTGCAAGGGAAAAAGTACAGCTTGCCGTAAGTTATGTTGTCTGCTCAAATTAAGTTGTGTAGGTGTAGGTGGTGGCTGTAAATACGTTGAATTTCTTTTATTGTTGTAAATAAAATTTGCGTGTTTATTAAGAAATTTAACAATAAATGTATAGAATTCATTGTCATTAGATTGAATAAGTTTAAATGATGATGAAATTTGTTTTTGTCTTACCATGTTTGTGTAAGGCCCCCACCGATAGGGGCTTAAAGAAATATATTGGCTGCATGATGCTTCCACGCAGATCTGAATCCGGCCCGCACACTAGTACTGGTAAACAATTTAGAGGATCTAGGCCTGTCCAGGAACCGCGGTTTTTGTTTGTTTGATTTGAGGTTTAACGTCCCCGTCAACACTGTAAAGGTCATTTTGGAGACGTTGCTTCCAAGTTTGTGGGACTTTTACCCGACATTGAGATGAAATGACATCTCAAGCCCTGTCGCCCAATGAAACCAGTAGGGTTTGGTAGCATGGATGGTCCGCCTCGCACTGCGGTTCCTGGACAGGCTTAGATCCTCTAAGTGGTTTACCAGTACTAGTGTGCGGGCCGGATTCAGCTCTGCGTGGAAGCATCATGCAGCCTATATATTTCTTCAAGCCCCTATAGGCGGGGGCCGCTTTGGGGCAGAAAATAATTTAACCCAGTTTGCATAACCCGCTGCTCTCAGAGGCCCTATGGGCGGGGACCGCCAGGAAACGCAGTGAGAGGCGGGCCGTCCATGCTAATATACCTATTTGTTTCATTGGGCGACAGGGTTTGAGAAGTCATTTTATCTCAATGTCGGGTAAAAGTCCTACAAAAATGGAAGCAACGTCTCCAAAATGACCTTTACAGTGTTGATGGGGACGTTAAACCTCAAACCAATCAAACAAACAAAACCACGTTTGTGTTCATGGCATGTTATTAATATTCAGTTCTTTTTATACCAGTCCTACATTGAAAATCTAATGAAATTGTTAGAGAGCTTTGTTGATGTATGAATGTCATTGCTTATTTAACCCTTTTGATCAGAAGTAGCAGACAGCATGCAAATATTATGCTGCAACTTTTACCAGAATTTTTCACTTGCTCAAATACTTGTTTTTGGAAATTTGATTTTCTGAGTGCATGTAAGTACAGATCCCGATTAAACAGTTTCTTTAGAAGCCAGCTGATCTTGATCTACACTGTTTGCAAATGCTTCTTTAGCAGACTGAGCGTTGAAATGGACAATGCACTTCTGTAAGTTGAATTTGAAAATCTGTTACATCCAAATTGCGATATTAAAGAAAGATTGATTGTTTCAAGCATGTCTGTTCAATAAACTTGACCTAATAGTATCTTTCTCATTCCTCGAAAAAGATGCAATATTTTGGAAGCAAGTCAAAGACATGTCAATGATAATGCGGTCAGCCATTCATATAGTTCATTTCTATAGGGCAACATTTGCATAATGGTGACTTTGTAAACGGTATAGATCCAGTTCAGAGGTGTCAGAGCAGGGTCAACACTGCTATTAAGATTTTGAATCTTAAAAGTAACAAAAAATGATTTAACTGTTGTGAGTTGCACATGAACAGTTGTTACCATACAGTTTGAGCAGATGAAAGTGTTGTATGAAATTGGGCACCAAAAGTGATGAGAGAAATGTAAACATGTAATGTTTGGTAAACAAAAATATATGTATAACCAATTTGTTAAAAATTTTATGCACTTACCCAAATGTATGGAATAAAATTATTACAGGGAAAAAGAATCATGTCTTTAATGCGAGGTTCCCACTGTCGTGCGATCCGTTACGAACGCCACGATTGGCCATTCGTAGCTGGTCGTGGAATATTCTCTGAAAGTTCAGGTTTGGATACGAGGTGATGAGAGTCGATACGTTCTAGTACGATTCGTGGCGCTCGGATACAATTCAATCACGATTTGTCAATTTCAGGTATCACGATCAGCCACGGTCTGCTTTCACGTTCAGATACGACCAAATGCGTTCCAATAGGATTTTCTACGATTTGGTCTCGATCTGAAACGATCATCACGATCGAGTACCCCGAATTGGGACGATCTGATACGTGCAGATACGTTCTTATACGCTCATCACGAGCCGATGCGCTCCGTTACGATAGCATACGACTGTCGTCTCGATGTTTTTCACAATCATGCTCGATGGCGATCACGATTTGAGCTACGACTTGACCCCGACTGGTACATATACAGCCGGACTGACCATGGACTTAATTGTTTCTTGAACTTTTACAGCATAAACACTGACCCTCAACCACTGATGATGGTAGGAGTTGCGGATGATGACAATGTGGCAATTTCTCTGGCTGGAATGGTTCAGGCTTCCCTTTTCCATTCTTAGCTTCCATTACTCTTGGGTGGCATCTTTCAAAGGCTTTTTTTCTTGTCCTTTGGGATCATTGATTCCATTGTGGAATTTTGAAAATATCTGAGGGTCACTGATGAGGCCTAATTGGCCGAAACTAGCTAGTCTGGCCCAGAAAACATGTACACTCCATATTTTTCACTTCTGTGGTGTATTCCTTGCTTCCAAATGATAACCCTTTTATAGAACATATTTAAAATACTAGCAAAGGCCTGTATAAACCAGGGATTGCAGGATCGATCCCGGGCTTCTCCAGACTTTCGGATGAGTCTAGAAACCGAGGTTCCGTCTCCGTATGACCTTAGTTATTGGTGGGACGTAAAACTGAAATACACTCACTCATGAGCAGATCGCTGAATGAGTCGCATTAAATCTTGAGAACTCGTAATAGATTGTGAACGTTTGTATAATAACGTAGCCTACTCGTATCTAATCGCATTTACTCGTATCTGATCACGAGTCATTCGTGACAGGTCTTGAGCAATGGGACTCGACAGAGCGTAACAAATCGTGACAGATCTTGTGATATCGCAACACATCTCAACAGAACGCGGCGTTTGTTTTGTCCAAGATTGGTCCCGATCACCGCGATTTGGAAACACGATTAGATGCGATCCGTCGCGTTTTGTTACGATGCAATACGATGTGATACGATGATCCCGATTTGAAATCGATCGTGTTGATCGTGGAAAAATTTTGAACCGTTCAAAAATTTTCTACGATTAACACGATTGCCACGACTGTCCTCAAGATCTAATCCACGATTAAGAACACGATTGCAATCGTGGCGCGAATCGTGATAGTGGGAACATAGCATAAGAACCAGCAATTAAGGAACTGTAGCAGTAGAACTTTCAGATTTTTAGAAATAAACAGGCCATGATCTGTAGGGGTTTTCTAAGGTGACTAAAATTCCAGAGTTTTTAAAAATAAAAGCAATTTTTCAGTTTTCAAAAAATTTTCTTCTGTACGTAGCATGAAGTAGCCAGAAGCCACCATACTTGGTGCATACTATCTTTAGGAGAAGGACCTTCAATTTTGTGACACAGTATGAAGACATTTGCAAACAGAATAGAACAAGATAAGCCTACTCTGAGTAAATAATTTCAATGTAGCTGTCAAGGAGAATTATATGATAAATTGATAAATCCAACTAGTTGGAAAGGTTTAATGAAGTGGGGGTAGTTCCAACCTTCTGTGTCACCACTTTTTGGCCATGCACATGTGATAAAAGGCAATTAAAATTGCCCACACAAATGGAATTTCGTGTAACTCGATATTTCAGCAGGTGGGAAGGTTTTAGTTTCTTTTTCTCATATTTTTATCTTGATGTTTATGAGAGGTGAACTGAAATGTTCTCTCCTGTCGGTCCCCATATAACCTATAATGTGTTGGAGGGATGTTAACCCAATTCAATTCAGTTCCAACCAAAGAGCATTGGATCATTCCAACCAAGCTTTGTGGGAATGAGTGGTCCTTTGATTATTTTTTAGGTTTCCCATGCATCTGGGAAAAGTCAGAAATGTATCATTTTTGTCGCACCTGCGTTAGCGTGCCGTAATCCGTCTGTTTGTCCATTTCTCAACAATTTACAGTGGGTGTCTTGTGAGCACAACTCCTCCTACAGTTTTTGGCAAATCATTTTGAAACTTCACAGATGTTTTGGCCATGGTCTGTAGATGTGCATATTGTTTGCTCATAATCCTCAGATATACTTTTTCAACTTTGTCCGCTTTTTTGACTTAGTCATTTTTTACCTAAAACCCTTTTTCTAAAAGTGTTAGCCAGTGGGTGTCTTGTGAATGCAACTTCTCTTGCATTTTTTGCCAATCGTTTTGAAACTTCACAGATGACTAGGGCGGGGTCTTAAGATGTGCATATGGTTTGCACACAAATCTCGGATTTTTTTTTTTTCAACTTTTTCTGCTTTATTAACTTAATAATTTTTTACATAAAACCCTTATAGTCAATGGGTGTCTCGTGCGCGCAACTCCTCCTGCAGTTTTAGGCCAATAGTTTTGAAACTTCACAGAGGATTAGGTAATGGTCTGAAGATGTGCATATTGTTTGCACATACATCTCAGATTTATTTCAGCAGAGTTAGAAGCCCTTGATTTATGCCCAAAATTGGTTTCTGCTTAATATCTTGTGAAAGAATTGATGGATTAGGATCACATTTTGCATACATATTTTTGTTAGCAATACCTAGCTTGGGATTGTCACATGACATTTTTCGACAACTTTCAGCAGAAATCCTGGCCTTGATTAATTGGCAAAAATGATATCTTGTGAAATAATGGACAGGTTTAAATCAAATTTTGCAAGCCTGTTGCTGTTGGCAATATATGGCTTGGGATAATAAAAGGCATATTTCATATAGTTTCAGCAGAGTTTGGGACCTTGTTTCACGCCCAAAAATGGTGTCCGCCCAATACCTTGTGAAGAATTGATGGATTTGGATCATATTTTACATACATACTAACTTTCCCCTGTAGAATTGAGTGACACTGGCTATCAGTTACCCATTCTTTTTCTAAAATACCATCTCCCTGATAGAGACATTCCAAAGTTTCTACTTTGTCCATTTTCTTACTAACTAACCCATCAATAGATTTTTTTTTTCAATACAAATAGGAACTTGTGTGACTTAATCCCCGCAGGTGGGACACTGCTTTCCGTGGATTTCTTGTTTTTAAAGGACAGGTAATTGCAATTTGAAGCAAATGTCAGGGAATTATAAAAATCAGGGTTAACACTGCAAAGTGTTAGTTTCATCTGTAAGCATAACCTGAACAAGCAGATGAGATAATTTTTCATTCTTAGTATGTCAGTTAATTTTAAAATTTCAGCTGTGGAATTTGTTGTCTGAAAAATGTGGGAACCTTAATTGTTACTTAATCATTTATGTACATGTTGTTCATACGGTTATTACTTACCGTCAGTGAAATAGTTGCTTGAGTTAAAAACCAAAGTTAGCTATTGTTTGACATTTGTTTTCAGATGTTTTGTAGTTGTTGTTGTAGGAGTTTTGAATTTGGTAAAGCTTTAAACCGAGTTGTAGGACACTACATTGAAAGACAGTTGGTTGAATAACGTTTTTGACAAAATGAATATTGGTCGATGCACACAAAATGGTGACAGGAGTCTTGATCTAATCATTAGGTAGTTAGAAAAATTTGACCATTCTCACTTCTTAATTGAAAGTAAAAACTTTTTCGTTTTGTTTGAAATTAAAATAAAAGGAAAATGAAGCTACAACTTCAGGGTCCTTGCAAAGTAAAGTAAAAAAAAATCTGTTTCCCTGATATCTCTGTTCTGTATTAGTTATTGATTCGTATCTACCTGTCCTGAACTGAGTAAATCAAAGTCACAATATTAAGTGAATAGTGGATGAAAGGAGCTCAGTTCTATTTATGAATATTGACAATACCATGAACAATGTAAACAGTGCAATGATATTTCATTATAGTAATCACAGCTTACATTTTTAACCCTCTTGCTTTAATTACAGAAGACACTAGGCAACAGAGTCTCATTTATTCGCAAGATCATTTTGTTTGTTTGATTTGAGGTTTAACATCCTGTCAGCACTGTAAAGGTCATTTTGGAGATGTTGCTTCCAATTTTGTGGGACTTTTACCCGGCATTGAGATGAAATGACATCTGCAGCCCATCTATTTCTTCAAGCCCCGGTGGGCGGGGGCGGCTCCCAAGATCATAACTAATGCAACAGTTTTAGATGATTTGTCGCACCTTTTTAGAAATTGTCCATTAAGTGGACATTTGACAAAGTGGACATTCGGTGAAGATGGATCAATTAAAAGAACTGTTGACCATCTGTCTTTCAACAAAAAGATGTGCACCTTTTTGCTGGAAAAAAAAGATCTCGGCCCCGCACTGAAAGTGTGGGTGCCCTATAGTAATCACTCTGTCCGTCCGTCTGTCTGTCCGTCTGTCCGTCCACAAATTTTTACTCCTCTGATAGCGCTGCCGGGGCCCTAGTCAGTTTCACTGACAGCTCTAGTTAGCAACTGACTTTGCTAGAACAGTTAACCATTTGACCACAAATGAGCTTGTTAAGCTAATGATGCTTTGAACAACTGGACTGAAGTTTTATCTAGCAGTATCCACATCTGCCTGTGACCTTGAAGTCAATCACAGATTTTGAAGTACACATGAACTTCAATGACTTGAACAACTTCGTGACTATGAAAATTTTTTTGTGGTAGTTAGTGCCACTAAGGGCTGATTATGATACCATATCAGGGGGCGTAATGGGGATGATATTTCTTGATTCCATAAAAAAGACATGCTGTGTGTATTCATTATAATAATGACTACAAACAACTTGCCTCATTGAGGAAATTTTGATGAATACATACAACATACATTTTCATGATAAAAATCAAACATCCTTAACCCATTGCATGCAGTGAAACCCCTAAAAGGGTACCTTGGCAAACAGTGCAGACCCAGATCAGACCCGCAGAACGCGGCATCTGATTAGGGCTTGCACTATTTGCTAACAGAATTTTCATCAAAAATAGAATAAAAAGAATAAAATAGGCCTGACATCCCTTATATGACTAATGGACTTGTCCAACATAATAGCAATGAAAGAGTCCACTAGTATACAATGGGTTAAATGATCCAAAATATATGGATACCTGAAGCTATGGAAATAATTTTTTAGGGACTCAAGAGCAAGTTGGAATTAACCCTTTTTGTACACAATGGAATCTTCCTCCTTATATATATCATGAGCCCATTTAAAAATTTAGGGGTGTCACGTTGTGATTTCTTCAAAATTGATTAGGAAAATGGCTGAACTTTTTGCAACAGTGTAGGCCCTGATCAGACGCCGCATTCTGATCTGGGCCTGCACTGTTTGCCAGGGTACCCATTTTGAGGATTCTGGTACTAAATGGGTTAACCATGGTAAAGAGCCATCGGTGTTCATGCCGTTGAAGTTTCACTGTATTGTGTTTGAGAAACATGTGAGCTACCATGTCAGTTGACAGCTCTTGTTGACGTCTCATAGCAACTACCTCTCTGAACATTGTTCTGCATTTTCATACATTGTAAGCAGTCTTTATTTGTTATAATCTGTGGTGACACCTAGAGAAGTTTGTGAGCATAGCCAGACAAACATGAGAAATGGTTTATTAACCCACATATGACAAGGGAATAATCTTCCACCTTGCGCGTTTGGAGTAGTCCATTTCCAATTATAGGGATGTCAGGTTTGTTTTTGTTTGTGGCAAATTTTACAAAAATGAATGTTCTTTAAGCAAACAGTGTAGACCCAGATCCGACTGATCTGGGTATGCACAGTTTGCCAATGTCCCAGAAAAGAGTCACTTGGCATATATGGGTTAAATTTTACCACTCTCTGGGCTAATTTAGCAGACAACAAATTGTTTGTATTTTTTTCGTATTTTCCCAAAAAAACAGGATTTGACATTTCATGCAATATGTCTCTTGATAGGAGACAATTTGCATAAAATGTCAAATCCTGTTCCTGTTCAACATTTCATGCAAAAAATTGCATAAAATGTCCAACTCTGTTTTCATGGAAAAATAAGAAAAAATATTTTTAAATGTCTGTTGAAAAAAAAAACAACAAAAAACAACTACCCAGCCGGCAGAGTGTCCAGTGGAATTGAATGAATCTGGCAAATTTTTCCTTAAGGAAGACACATTTTGGGACTTGAATCAGAATCCCTCCAAAGATGTTGGCTCTTAAAGAACAAAATCTCTAAAGGGTGTCTACTCTTAAAGGTTTTTTCAACCAATCTGGTTCGGGTTGATGCATGTCAAGTTGATCTAGATCAGATTGCATTGGCACTAGATCCAAAATGTGACAGTCTGATTCAGATCTGAAGGTCCCCCCCACACCCATTTGGGCTTGGACAAATAGATTGGGCTTCATGTTGCTTCCATGCAGAGCTGAAATCAACTGCACATGAGAACTGGTAAACTGTTTTGGGGGTCTAAGCCTGCCAAGGCAGAGCAGTGTGAGTTGGACCATCCATCCATATAAACCCTATTGCTTTCATTGGGCAGCTGGGCTTGGGATGTCATTTCATCTCAGTTGGAAGCACTGTCTCCAAAATGACCTTTTTAGTGTTGATGGGGATGTTAAACCAAATTTGATCTGAATCAATCAGTTGTGAATGCAGCCTTAAATATTTGGAGACACCTGCCAGGAAGACAAAGTTCTGATTCATGTTCACTTTGCAATAAATTAAGCTCTTCTGAAAATAGTGTCTTCTCTTAGCAGTTGGAAAACCCTAAAGGGGTACCTTGACAAACAGTGCAGGCCCAGGTCCCACAATCTATATTTTAGAATAGAAATAGGAAAAATAAGGTTTACCCCTGTAAACCAGTTTTACTATATAAACATGGTGTTCAAGGGGCTATGACTTATATAGGCACCTTTAAGGGTAGGCCTGACCCCCCTATATGACAAATGGACCAGTCCAACATATAGCAATGGAAGAATCCATAAAGAAAAGAATTTAATTTAACCCTTATCCAGCTGAACATCACAACCTCTACCTTTTCAAACAGTGTAGATCCAGATCAGATGGCATGTTTGTCATGCAGTTTGTGAAATGAACCAGCAATTTGATTGGTTGGTTTTCATGTGACCTGTATCGTCTACCCATTGGTCTGATAGGTCATGTGACATCAGCGACCAATCAGGACTCTACACTAGGGAGGTCACTGGAAAAGGGACATGCCGGTGGCATTTCTGGCTAGATTTTTTTTGTCAGACTGACCCAGGCCTGCGTCTGGTGAAAAGGCTTAAATTGTAGTGATGGGTAGGTATATTATTAATTAAAATTAATTTTACATCAGAAATATCATGTTGCTAATCTAATTGATTCAGCAGGATAAGGATTAATAAAGGGTGGAAAATACTGTGAAATTCTCCTATTAAAACCACCTAAAATTAAAACAAATTATGCTTTTAAAAGCATATTTGAATGTTTTCAACTACATGTTCTTTTTGTTTTCTACATCCAATGTACTCTAATGGAAGACAACCATTGGGACTGTTCAAAGTGGTCTTAAAGACAACTTTTGAACAGTCCCAAAGGTGGTCTTAATATAGGAATTTTACTGTAGTTTAGTCAGGTTTATTCCTTCTCCTTACTTGAATCTGTTAGAACGATATTGAAGGTAATCGTTATTATATACATGTTTTTAGCTCACCTGTCACATAGTGACAAGGTGAGCTTTTGTGATCACATTTTGTCTGTCGTGTGTGCATGCGTCTGTACATGTGTCCGTTAACAATTTCAAATAAGTATATCTCTAATACCCCATGGCCAATCTTGATCAAATTCCATGTGAAGCATAATCAGGTAGGGGGAAAGGCTGCATAAGGTTTTTGGATGATCAGATTGGAATTCTGGTTGCCATGGCAACATATAGCTCCCATAGACTTATAATGGGAAAAATTTTAAAAATCCTCTTCTCTGACACCACAGCGCCTAGAGCTTAGATAATTAACTTGTAACAATGGCAAGTGGTCAAGTACATAATTCCTGCCAATCATGCCCCTGGGGTCCAAACGGGCCACGCCTTGGGGGGGGGCCCCTTAGCTCCCATAGACTCATAATGGAAAAAAACTTCAAAAATCTTCTCTGAAACCACAGGGCCCAGAGCTTAGATATTTAGCATGTAGCAACGGCAAGTGGTCACCTACATAAATCCTGCCAATCATGCCCCTGGGGTCCAAAATGTGCCATGCCCCGTGGCCCCTTAGCTCCCATAGACTCATAATGGAAAAAAGCTTCAAAAATTTTCTTCTCTGAAACCACAGGGCCCAGAGCTTAGATATTTAGCATGTAGCAATGGCAAGTGGTCACCTACATAAATCCTGCCAATCATGCCCCTGGGGTCCAAATAGGCCACGCCTCAGGGCCCCTTATCTCCCATAGACTCATAATGGAAAAAAAAAAGCTTCAAAAATCTTCTACTCTGAAACCACAAGGCCCATGAGTTTAGATATTTAGCATGTAGCAATGGCAAATGGTCACCTGCATAATTCCTGCCAATCATGCCCCTGGGGTCCAAAAGGGCCACGCCCCGGGGCACTTTAGCTCCCAAAGACTCATAATGGAAAAAAGCTTCAAAAATCTTCTTCTCTGAAACCACATGGCCCAGAGCTTAGATATTTAGCATGTAGCAATGGCAAGTGGTCATCTACATAATTCCTGCCAATCATGTCCCTGGGGTCCAAAGATGCCATGCCCCAGGGCCCCTTAGCTCCCATAGACTCATAATAACTTTAAAAATCTTCTTCTCTGAAACCACAGGGCCCAGAGCTTAGATATTTAGCATGTAGCTACGGCAAGTGGTCACCTACATAAATCCTGCCAATCATGCCCCTGGGGTCCAAATGGGCCACGCCCCAGGGCCCCTTATCTCCCATAGACTCATAATGGAAAAGCTTAAAAAATTTTCTTCTCTGAAACCACAGTTTGTTTGTTTGTTTGATTTGAGGTTTAACGTCCCCGTCAACACTGTAAAGGTCATTTTGGAGACGTTGCTTCCAATTTTGTGGGACTTTTACCCGACATTGAGATGAAATGACATCTCAAGCCCTGTTGCCCAATGAAACCAATAGGGTTTATTAGCATGGACGGTCTGCCTCGCACCGCAGTTCCTGGACAGGCTTAGATCCTCTAAACGGTTTACCAGTACTAGTGTGCGGGCCAGAATCAGCTCTGCGTGGAAGCATCATGCAGCCCATATATTTCTGCAAGCCCCTATGGGCGGGGGCGTTCTGAAACCACAGGGCCCAGAACTTAGATATTAAGCCTGTAGCAACGGCAAGTGGTTACCTACATAAATCCTGCCAATCATGCCCCTGGGGTTCAAATGGGCCACACCCCGGAGCCCCTTAGCTTCCATAGACTCATAATGGAAAAAAGCTTAAAAAATCTTCTTCTCTGAAACCACAGGGCCCAGAGCTTAGATATTTAGCATGTAGCAACGGCAAGTGGTCACCTACATAAATCCTGCCAATCATGCCCCTGGGGTCCAAATGGGCCACACCCCGGAGCCCCTTAGCTCCCATAGACTCATAATGGAAAAAAGCTTAAAAAATCTTCTCGGAAACCACAGGGCCCAGAACTTAGATATTTAGCATGTAGCAACGGCAAGTGGCCACCTGCATAAATCCTACCAATCATGCCTCTGGGTCCAAATAGGCCACGCCCCGGGGCCCCTAAGCTCCCATAGACTCGTAATGGAAAAAAAGTTTAAACAATCTCTTCTTCTTCGAAACTGTGAAGCACAGAGCTTAGATATTTTGTATCTAGCAATATAAAATAGTCACCTACATAAATCCTGCTAACCCTGCCCCTGGGATCCAAATGGGCCACATCCCTGCCCTTAGCTCCTTTAGACTTCTAATGGAAAAAAGCTTCAAAAATCTTCTTCTCCGAAGCCATAAGGCCCAGAGCTTATATATTTAGTGTAGCAATGTCAAGTGGTCTCCTACACTAATGATTTTCCGGTAGACAGGTGAGCGATATAGGGCCATTGGGCCCTCTTGTTTGTTTTTTATTTGCTCAAGTTTTGCTATTTGTTGTTACACATAAATCTGTTGGATATATAGTATAGTGATTTAATTAATACTTTTTATGTCCCCGGTAGCGATAGCGGGGACATATTGTTTTTGCCCTGTCTGTTTGTTTGTTTGTAGGTTTGTTGGTTTGTACGTGGACAACTTTAATGTTGGCCATAACTTTTGAACCGTTTGAGATAGAGCTTTCATATTTGGCCTGAAGGTTCCTTATGACAAGACCTTCACATTCATGCAAAAAAATTTGACCTGTGACCTTGACCTTGACCTTTGACCTACTTGAAAGAAAAAAATAACATTGGTCATAACTTTTGAACCACTTGAGATACAGCCTTCATATTTAACATGTATGTTCCTTGTGACAAAAGCTTTACATTCATGCAAAAAAATTTGACCTGTGACCTTGACCTTTGACCTACTTAAAATAAAAAAATAACATTTTGGTCATAACTTTTGAACGGTTTGTGATAGAGCCTTCATATTTTGCATGTAGGTTCCTTGTGACAAGATCTGCACATTCATGCAAAAAAAATTTGACCCTTGACCTTGACCTTTGACCTACTTAAAAGAAAAAATAACATTGGTCATAACTTTTGAACCACTTGAGATACAGCCTTCATATTTAGCATGTATGTTCCTTGTGACAAAAGCTTTACATTCATGCAAAAAAATTGACCTGTGACCTTGACCTTGACCTTTGACATACTTAAAATAAAAAAATAACATTTTGGTCATAACTTTTGAACGGTTTTAGATAGAGCCTTCATATTTTGCATGTAGGTTCCTTGTGACAAGATCTGCACATTCATGCAAAAAAAATTTGACCCTTGACCTTGACCTTTGACCTACTTAAAAGAAAAAATAACATTGGTCATAACTTTTGAACCACTTGAGATACAGCCTTCATATTTAGCATGTATGTTCCTTGTGACAAAAGCTTTACATTCATGCAAAAAAATTGACCTGTGACCTTGACCTTGACCTTTGACATACTTAAAATAAAAAAATAACATTTTGGTCATAACTTTTGAACGGTTTTAGATAGAGCCTTCATATTTTGCATGTAGGTTCCTTGTGACAAGAGCTTTACATTCACACAAAAATTTTTGACCTGTGACCTTGACCTTTGACCTACATAAAAGAAAAAGTTAACATTGGTCATAACTTTTGAACCGTTTGAGATACAGCCTTCATATTTAGCATGTATGTTCCTTGTGACAAAAGCTTTGCATTCATGCAAAGAATTTTGACCTGTGACCTTGACCTTTGACCTACTTAAAATAAAAAAATACCATTTTGGTCATAACTTTTGAATGGTTTGAGATAGAGCCTTCATATTTTGCATGTAGGTTTCTTGTGACAAGAGCTTTACATTCACACAAAAAATTTTGACCTGTGACCTTGACCTTTGACCTACATAAAAGAAAAAGTTAACATTGGTCATAACTTTTGAACCGTTTGAGATACAGCCTTCATATTTAGCATGTAGGTTCCTTGTGACAGACTCTTTACAGTCATGCAAAAATTTTGACCTGTGACCTTGACCTACTTAAAAAATAAACATTTTTTGTCATAACTTTCGAACCGTTTGGGATAGAACTTTCATATTTGGCATGTAGGTTCCCTGTGATTAGAGCTTTTCATTCATGCAAAATGTTTGGACCATGACCTTGACCTTTGACCTACTTAAAAGAAAAAATAAAATTGTTCATCACTTTTGAACCGTTTAAGATAGAGCCTTAATATTTGGCATGTAGGTTCCTTGTGACAAGAGCTTTACATTCATGCAATTTTTTTTTTACCTGTGACCTTGACCTACTTTAAAGAAAAAAAAAATATTATTGTTCATAACTTTTGAACCATTTAAGATAGAGCTTTCATATTTGACATTTAAGTTTCATGTGTCAAGGGCTTCCCACACAAAAATCTTGAACTGTGAGCAACTTTGAATAAAAAATGACCATGCCCGGGGACATGTTCGTGTTTCACAAACACATCTTGTTCATCATGAAATAAATGCCAGTCAATAGTTAAACTACGGACAATGTTGAAAGAGTTTTTGTTGTTATTGCTATCCACTTTTTTTCCGTCACGAAAACGAGGCTATATAATTCAGACCCCCTTTGAACCCCAGGTTTTTCCTTTTTCTGCTCTAAAATATAGATTATGGGTTTTAGTTAGAACCGCCTTGATGAGACGGTTCTATCGTGTTCCCACAATCTATATTTTGCGCAGAAGTAAGAAAAATATTACAATATTTTCATCTTAAAATTTCTTTTTTTCCTTTGCGAGGTAAAATTTACAATGTACATGACTTGATATGACCTTAAAATCGTTGACTTGGCCATTAAACTGAAAAAAACTTTTGAAACGCCAAGCACAGCATTGTATTTTTTCAGGGTAAATTGACATTTTATGTGAATACGGTTCAATAATATTTCCCGTCTCATTTTCTTCCAAAAATAAGAAAAAATGGTACTGTCAGGTTTAACCCATTTTGTACCGGAAACCCCATAATGGGTACCCTTGCAAACAGGGCAGGCCCAGATCAGATGCCGCAGAACGTGGTGTCTGATCAGGGCCTCCACTGTTTGCTAAAGCCAGCCATTTTCCAAGTAAATTTTGAAGAAAACACAACCCGACATACCTAAATTTTTAAGTGGACACTTCCTATACATAAAGAGGAACAAAAAGGGTTAACTAGCAGTCAACCCTAACATCAGCACCTTTGAGGATGCATTCTTCACCCTCAGAATGCTGATAATTTTAATCTGCCACACTCACTACTGAATACAACATATCAGATTACTTGATGCAAATCATTGCAACAAATTCATAAACTGAATGACAAACAATGTACTTCCTGATCAGATGGCCATCTGATCTGGCTCTACATTGTTTGAAAGACATATTCTGACTCAGCAGGACAAGGGTTGACCCTCGCCATGCTGAATATGCTACACTTCTCCCCAATATTTCAGCCAATTGTGTTGCATGATTTCAGTTTTTACTTTGAATTCAGAAGCAGAAAACAGTACAGATCCTGATCAGCTGGCTTCTGGTAAGCCAGCTGATCTGGATCTATACTATTTTAAAAAAAAAAAAAACAATTTATCAGGATTCAGTTATTTGAGTTTTCTGTGTAATCAAAGTAGAATAAAATTAATTGAACCTTTTCTTAATAAAAATCAAAAATGAGTTCCTTTAAGAGCAATGAAAACATTCATAAGAAAGAAGATGGGTCATACTACATAGTTTCGGCTAATAAAGCCTCATCAGTGACCCTGTAATGATCCGGCAAAGAAAGCCAGAGGAAACATACTGCAATTTTGCGAATTTCGAATAGGCAGTCGATTCAAAGACTGATATAAATCAAAACGGGGTCCAAATAATTAAAAACCTGTCTAGAATATGAGTCTAAACCAATAATTCCTGATTTCTCAGAATATTGACGCTGATCTCAAAGGACCAAAAGTAAAATATAAACTGCACTATGGTTGATGTACGGGGAGACGTTTTACGGCCGCCACACGGCACAACACCAGCTGCAGTGAAGGCAAATAAAAATCAAAAATGAGTTCCTTTAAGAGCAATGAAAACATTCATAAGAAAGAAGATGGGTCATACTACATAGTTTCGGCTAATAAAGCCTCATCAGTGACCCTGTAATGATCCGGCAAAGAAAGCCAGAGGAAACATACTGCAATTTTGCGAATTTCGAATAGGCAGTCGATTCAAAGACATAAGTTGTGGTGAACAGGAACTTATTATACTCAGATTCAATGAAAACACACCACTTTTAGAACTTTGATTTCTTTAAGGTAAAAATGACTAACTTTTTCATTTGATAAATACGGTATTGTTTGACACATATACTGCTTGATTTTCACGATGGGCATGCAAAAATTGCAAAATTTTCGTAATCAGGATATTTTTGGTGCTTTCTTTACTGTCATTATAAGGTCCGTATTCTTTACGTTAATAAGGCAGCAAAACATGACCCATATTCAAATCTGATCGAGATATAATCAAGACAACATTCTGGTATACATGTATAGTTGCATGAAGATTGAGTGAGTGAGTGTTTGAGTTTTATGTCCCACCAACAGCTAAGGTCATACGGAGATGGGACCTCTGTTTAAAGACTCAACCAAAAGTCTGAAGAAGCCCGGTATCAATCCTGCGATCCCTGGTTTACATGGCGAGTAGTGTAACCAATACACCATGAAGGCTTCTACACATGACGATTGAAGCAAAACTGTGGCCTCTAGGGGACACATAAGGTTTTAACAAAATTTGACCTAGTGACCTACTTTTTGATTGGACATGACCTATATTTGAACTTTTCTGAGATATTATCTAAACAAATATTCTGGTAAAGTTTCATAAAGATTGGAACAAAACTGTGCTCTATAGAATGCACACAAGCAAAGATTGACAGACGGGATGGACATCATAGTGTCCCAAAAGCTCACCTTGAGCACTTTGTGCTCAGCTGAGCAAACAACAAACATAAAACAAAATGCATTGTCCTGTGCTGACATTAACCTTGTATTGCTGAGCCAAGCTATGCTCTCCTTTTGCATATAAATCCATATCAGATAGCTTCAGAGAAGCCATCTGATCAAGATCAACAGCTTGCAAGTTTGACTGAACACATTATATCAAGTAATTTGATTGGTTCTGGCAAAATATATTTATTCAGCAGGACAGTGATAAAAAAACAGAGTAAAGATCAGGGTCAGAGTTCCAATGAATTGCTGAAGGTTTGACTAAAGCCTTTCAAAAATTCTTACAGCATGAAAGCCATAACAAAGGAATAGCTGAAAAAATTTCTACCTCTGGTTGGATTCAAACCCAAGCCATTCAGGTGACAATCCAAGACTGTAACTACTGAGCCAAAGAGTCAAATCTTTGACGCAGTCGGTGAATGGTTTGTTATGCATATTCTGCCAAGGTAGATATAAAGGGGCAGCCCGGTCCATCAGGGGTTGGAGAAAAAGACTTTTTGTTTGAGTTAAGGTTTTACATCCCCATTAACACTTTTAGGTCATTTTGTTGATGTTGCTTCCAATTTTGTGGGACTTTTACCCAAAACTGAGATGAAATGACATCTGAAGCATAGGGCCCAAACAAACGGTTTATATGCCGGGTCGGTCCAACTTGCACCACTTTGCCTGGACAGGCTTAAACGCTCTAGTTTAGCGGTTTAACAGTACTGATGTGCAGTCAGTGGAGGCACCATTCAGCCCTATCTATTTCTCCAAGTCTGATGGGCAGGTGCCTTAGAGAAAAATAGATTTGGCTCCATGGTACTTCCCTGCAGAGCTGAAACAGACTGATCTTGAGTACTGCTGAACCGCTAAGAAGGGTCACCAAGCTGGCGTCCACCTGGTGGTGGAATGAGCATGTTAATAGGTCATTGCAGCCAAGCGGCAAGCCTTTAAGGCATGGAAGACTGGTAAGGGCACTTGAGCATCATACTTTGTGGCCAAACGCATAGCCAGACGTGCAGTGCACCATGCTGGCCAAGAAGCTGAGGAGATCTACAAGAATATTTACCCAAAGTCGTCAGTATACCGCCTTACTAACCAGAAGAGAAGCGAGAATGGCGATGTTGTAGGTGACAAACCAGTAAAAATGATGCAGGGGAGATGTCATTGAGTGAAGACTCAATACAGAGGGCCTGGTTAGAACACTACCAAAGGCTACTCAATGTTGAGTTTGACTGGGACCCAGACCACCTGTGATGAACCACGAGTGGAAGGGCTGCCCATCCCAATCACTATTGATATGGTTAAGAAGGCTATATCTCCGATGAAGACTGGCAAAGCACTGGGCCCTTCTGGCATAGTGGTGATGATAAGAGCTGCAGGTGATGTTGGTGCCTCAATGATCCGGAACCTTGCAGCTACAATCATCCGTGATGGAAAGGTACCCTCTGACTGGGAACAGAGTTTCATTGTCTGTCTCTACAAGGGCAAGGGCGATGCATTGGAACGGGGCAACTACCGTGGTCTCAAGCTGACAGAACAGATGAAAGTCCTGGAGAGGATTGTGGATGGCCTCATTAGGCAGTTAGTGTCCATTGACGTTTCCCAGTTTGGCTTTGTCCCAGAAACAGGCACAACAGGCGCAATTTTTGTTGTACGGCAGGTGCAAGAGAAGTATCTGGCGGCCAACAGGAGACTCTAATGGCTTTTGTAGACCTGAAGAAGGCATTTGACCGAGTGCCTCAGAAAATCATCTGGTGGGCACTAAAAATACTTGGGAGTGGACAAGTGGATTGTGCAACTGGTCCAAGGGATGTATGCTAATGCTCGGAGCCGTGTCCATGTTGGTGATGGTTACAGTGAAGAATTCGAAGCGATGGTGGGTGTTCATCAAGGCTTTGTTCTCACCCCAATGCTTTTCACCATTGTGCTTGAAGCCTTGTCATGCGAGCTCCACTCTGGAGTCCCCTTGGAGGGCCTGTATGCTGATGACCTTGTCATCATAGCTGAAATCCTTGAGGAATGTGTCAGGAGGCTCTTAACTTGGAAAGACGCAATGGAGGCGAAAGGGCTGAGAGTGAAAACAGGAAAGACATAGATCATGATCTGTGGTACAGGTCTGGACCTCCTGCAAAGTACAGGCCAGTATCCATGAACTGTATGGCGCATTGAATTGGGCAGCAACAGTATCTTTTGTAATGGCTGCAAGCTCTGGGTGCACAAGAAATGCATTGGGCTCAAGCGCTTGATAGAGGACCCTGATCAACGGAAGGTTAGGTGGTTTTTCTCCGGGTACCCCGGTTTTCGCCCACCTCTGATTAACGGTCGGCTCGATATGAGTGAAATAATCTTGAAAGGGCCGTAAAACCAAAACCAAATAAAAAGAGGACCCTGATTACAGGTGTACACGGCCCCTTGGATGGCAGAACACAGAGGGAAGTCCCAAGTCGGATCCGACAAGCTGGAGGTTGTAGCTTCCTTTTGCTACCTAGGTGATATGCTCTCAGCAGCGGGTGGTTGCGACCTTCCAACCACATCACGTGTGAAAACAGCCTGCAAGAAATTCAAGGAGTTGCTATCAGTTCTCTCTTCCCGCCACCTCTCGTTCAAGACACGTGGCCGTGTGTACAGCTCTTGTGCGCGGAGCGCAATGCTCCATGCCAGTGAGACATGGCCATTGACAAAGTCTAACCTTCAACGTCATTCGGAATGACAGGGCAATGATCAGACAGAACTGCAATGTCAAGCCACAGGACGCTGTCACCATCATGTCCAGTGAGTTACTTTAGCATCTTGGCATTGAGTAACTGGACCTCATCCTGAAAGAGAGAAGACTCCTCTGGTATGGACATGTGGAACACTCAACAGTGCAGTCAAGACTGCCTGTGACATACAGGTATATATAGGTGGAAAGCGGGGACCTAGAAGGCCCAAGATGACCTGTTTTTTTTTTTGTTGTTGTTTTTTGTTGTTGTTTTTTTTTATTTTAGGTTTAACGTCCCCGTCAACACTATAAAGGTCATTTTGGAGACGTTGCTTCCAATTTTGTGGGACAGAGAATGGAAGCTCACTGCTATTGATCCTCATGATAGACAAGCCTGGAGATCTGGTGTAAGATCTGCGATGCGTGCAGCAAGCCAGCTACCTGGAAGGGGGCCACTTATGTGGACATTGCCCTTGTTCCCGCACGTTAATAAAAAATCCGTTGATGATGATGAAGACTGTCCAGAACAAAATGTGTTTGTGAAACACTGATGCCCCCGGAGAGCGCATGATAAATATGAAAGCAGTATCACTAAGCAATCGAAAGGTATGGCCAATGCTCGTCTTAAAAATGTAGTTCAAGGTCACAAGGTCAAAATTTATGGGATCGTTGGAAAGGTCATGTGACACAGAATACACACGTGAAATATGAAAGCCCTAACACTTAACAATAGAAGGTTATGGCCAATGTTAAAGTTTTTAAAATGCAGGTCAAATATCAAGGTCACGAGGTCAAAAATTATGGTACCACTAAAAAAGGCCTTGTGACCAGGAATGCACATGTGAAATATGAAAGCCATTCCACTTACCAATCGAAAGTTATGGCCAATGTAAAAGTTTTTAAAAAGTAGGTCAAATTTCAAGGTCAAGGCCACGGGGTCAAAAATTATGGTACCAATAGAAAGGTCTTGTGAAAAAGAATACACGTGAAATATGAAAGCCCTATCACTTACCAATAGAAAGTCATGGACAATGTTAAAGTTTTTAAAAAAGTAGGTCAAACGTCAAGGTCACGAGAAAAAAATTGATGGTACCACTAAAAAGGTTTTGTGACAAGGAATGCACATGTGAAATATGAAAGCCTTACCACTTTCCAGTCGAAAGTTATGGCAAATGTTAAAGCTTTTAAAAAGTAGGTAGGTTAAATGTCAAGGTCAAGGTGACGAGGTAAAAAATTATGGTACCACTAGAAAGGTCTTATGACAAGCAATGCACATGTGAAATATGAAAGCCCTATCACATATAAATAGAAAATTATGGCCAATGTTAAACTTTTAAAAAACAAGGAGTTTTAGCGCACTTTTTCTTAGAAAATAAAGGGCTATAACTCCGTCGTAAATGATAGGACCAATGTGAAAATTGTGTTAGGAACCACAGCATTTCACAAGGAATGCATGTGCAAAGTTTCAACTCAGTTGGTGAAGAAATGTGGAAGAAGTTCGCATCACAAGGTTTTTAGCGCATTTTTTAGAAAATAAATGGCCGTAACTCCGACGTAAATGATAGGACCAATGTGAAAATTGAGTTAGGCTCAATCGGTGAAGACATGATCACAAGTTTTTAGCACATTTTTTGGAAATAACGGGCCGTAACTCCGACGTAAATGATAGGACCAATGTGAAAATTGTGTTAGGCACCGCTGCACCTCACAAGGAATGCATGCGCAAAGTTTCAGCTCATCGGTGAAGAAATGAGGAAGCACAGTAGAACTTCGATGGCTCGAACACCGATGGCTCGCTTACCATGGCTGGGTCGAACTCATACTTGAGCCCCTAGGGTAATCTTCAAGATAAGAAATGGTGGAGGATGATTAAGGAGATTTTAGTCTTTTATCTTGCAAACGTATGCTATGTGTACTCATTAGAATCGCCTCGGTGAGGCGATTCTAATTAGTACACACAGCAAACATTTTCATTATATAACATCAAAAGATGTTCAAAAGTATCTCGTTATGCCTTTTGACAGTAACCTTCAGTGGCTCGAACTACCGCTGTCTCGAATAAATTTTCATGGTCCCAAAGGGGTTCGAGCCATGGAAGTTCGACTGTAGTTTGCATCACAAAAGGGTGGGGACTAACACACAAACCCACAAACAAACAGACAGTGCAAAAACTATTTGCCCTCCTACGGGGGCATAAAAAGTGGTGTGAGTCGGACCATTCCTGAAACCCTAGCGTTTATTTTGGCAGTAAGGCTCGAGATGCCATTTCATCTCGATGTCGGATTAAAAATCGGAAGCAACATCTATAAAATGACCTACGGTAAATATGTAGTGTTGATAGGGTTGTAAAACCTGAACACAAACAAACATATATTGGAGATTGTGGGCACAGCAAACACATTACATGTGCAAATAAGCTAACTTTGGTTAAATTTGAAAACTTATAATAATCCCTTCAGGTCAAGGTACCCAAAACCTAAGTTCTAATTGTTCCTAAGTAACAAACTGTGTCAGTCAAGTAACAATTAACCCAAAAGTGGCCCCAAGATACAGCCCAAACAAACTTGACTGTAAATGTACTTGTAATAATGACTCAGTGACACAGCCATTTCAGTTTAGTAAGAATCTGCCTATGTTTGATCATTATGATAACACACCCGCGCAACATAAAGTATTTTTTCATATGTCCAAAATGTCTACTTTTCTGATGAAAACCTGTGATATTTTTTTTTATCTATAATGCAAACATAGGTTATGGGTACTTGTTAGAACAGCCTCATTGGAGCAGAAATAAGAAAAAATATGTATACCCCAGTAAACCCTAGCTTTTTCTACATAAAGTGGGGTTCAGTGGAGCGTTCATTTCACGGACTTGTTAAAATGATGTTCCGGGCTTCTCCAGACTTTCGGATGAGTCTTTAAAGCGAGGTCCCCTGTCTTTTTGTGGCCGCTGTTGTTAGTGGATGTAAAAAGAAATAACTGCCTACAGGTTCTTATGAAACTGCCCAAGGGGCTATACCAGCACTACACATTTTGTCCTGTAATCCTTGAAAATGAGATCAAAGTCACCAAAAGCTGACCAACCCAAAGGCATAAGATCAGCTCTAGTCATTGTTTTGTTGTTTGATTTGAGGTTTAACGTCCCCGTCAACACTGTAAAGGTCATTTTGGAGACGTTGCTTCCAATTTTGTGGGACTTTTACCCGACATTGAGATGAAATGACATCTCAAGCCCTGTCGCCCAATGAAACCAATATAGTTTATAAGCATGGACGGTCCGCCTCGCACCGCGGTTCCTGGACAGGCTTAGATCTTCTAAGCGGTTTACCAGTACTAGTGTCCGGGCCAGATTCAGCTCTGCGTAGAAGCATCATGCAGCCCATATGTTTCTTCAAGCCCCTATGGGCGGGGGCCGCAGCTCTAGTCATACAAATGCCACAAGTTTAAGAGATAAAGTTCACAAAAAAAGAAAAGATCTGGCTTATATTAGACCAGTGTCATCATGTACTGTCCTTGAAAATGAGGTCAAGGTCATCAAAAATGCACATTCAAGTATATCCATGCAAGTTCAAGGTAATTCCACCAGCCCGTATGAGAGAGATCATTCACACAAGCTTAACCCATTTTGTACTGGAAACCCCAAGACGGGTAGTTTGCAAACAATGCAGACCCAGATCAGACGCCACAGAATGCGGCGTCTGATCATGGCCTACACTGTTTGCAAAATGTTCAGGCAATTTCCAAATAGATTTTGAAGAGAACACAACCTGAAACCCCTAAATCTTGAAATGGAGTCCTGCTATATATGGGGAGGAAGATTCCATCTGGTACAAAATGGGTTAATCTGGATGGTAGTTGACCCATCATCCTGTGCAGACCTGGAAAATGAGGTCATTGTTAACTTGATTGTTTAACTCCAAAGCAAAGGAACAAGAACAACACCGAAAAATGAAAACTATACTTTGTAAAATAAGTAACGCAACACCTAATATATTTATGAATTAAAGTCTAACCCAGAAGATGGATATAAAATTTTTATTTCAAACGGCACTTGAACTTAGACACAAGTAATCACAATCCATTTTGTACTGGAAACCCCGAAACGGTTAATCAGCAAACAGTGCAGGCCCAGATCAGATGCCACAGAATGCGGCGGCGTCTTGTCAGAGCCTACACTGTTTGCAAAAAGTTCAACCATTTCCCAAATCGATTTTGAAGAAAACAACCTGACACCCCTAAATTTTGAGATGTTTCTGTGCTTTTTATAAGGTGGAAGATTCCATATGGTACAAAAAGGGTTAAACTTGAAGAAGGTAGCTTACCCTTGCATTGCAGTCAACTACGCAAAGCCTTTTCAAAATTTTATAGATGTCATTCTGATTTAATTTCAAAATTCAATATAAGACTTAAATCTCTCCTGCAACAAGGTCTAAGCGACCAGACCATAATGGAAACCTAAACAAAGGAAGGCCATAAGGACAGTTACTTTCCCACAAAATGGCCATATGGCCATCCAAAATTAAAAGACACAAGTGATACACACAGTAAGTAACAAACAACAACATAAATAAATCGCCACAGAAGAGCCGCCTTGGAACTATCGGAACCCGAATTTTATGGTGTCTTAGTAAATATATTCAGAAAAATATATAACCGCAATGACTTCAGCACCCAATTTCGTAAAATCATTCTTCGATATAAAAAGATTGGGTACAACATGGATATTATACGACAGACTGCATGCATGGTAGTTAACCCAATCACGGTTGGCAACTTTGCTTCCCTCTTTAATTGCACGCCGGTGGGTCAGGCCTCAGATTCTATGACGGCTCCAACGTAAAGGCTTATTGAGAATTAGAGATAATGTTGGTTGGTGCCTGATGCTCTGTCTCTGGTCGGGCTCATCGGAGTCTAACTGTTGGTTTTCTTTTGCTCCAGCATTTCAGTGGTTTCTTGCTGTCGAGTCCTCACCGTTGTCTCACCTCTGTGGTTCTTTGATTTTTGTGTTCACGGAGATGTTGCACTGATGAGTTAGGAGGCCTTCATGCGGACTGAACAAATTATTTGTCTAAATCGCGACGGAAGTAAGGGCGAGGATTGTGGCCACGTAAAATCGATTTAAGCCCCCCAGTGGAAATCTTCCACTGACCGTTCCAAGGCGGCTCTTCTGTGGCGATTTATTTATGTTGTTGTTTGTTACTTACTGTGTGTATCACTTGTGTCTTTTAATTTTGGATGGCCATATGGCCATTTTGTGGGAAAGTAACTGTCCTTATGGCCTTCCTTTGTTTAGGTTTCCATTATGGTCTGGTCGCTTAATGTTTGTTTTTCTTTCCCTTTGGTGTCTTTTATGGGTGGAGTAAGTTAATTGTATCAATTCCTGATCGCCCCCGCCCGTAGGGGCTTGAAGAAATATATGGGCTGCATGATGCTTCCACGCAGAGCTGAAACCGGTCCGCACACTAGTACTGGTAAACCACTTAGAGGATCTAAGCTTGTCCAGGAACCCCGGTGCGAGGCGGACCGTCAATGCTAATAAACCCTATTGGTTTCATTGGGCGACAGGGCTTGAGCTGTCATTTCATCTCAATGTCGGGTAAAAGTCCCACAAAATTGGAAGCAACGTCTCCAAAATGACCTTTACAGTGTTGACGGGGACGTTAAACCTCAATTCAAACAAACAAAATCAATTCCTGATCTTTGTTTTACTTCTACTTTCCTACCTATTTGCATACAGAATGGATCCATAGCAGATCTGATCGTGATCTATACTCTTCAAATTTTGAACATATGAACGTAAATTTAATTGAAATCCTGGGTTGGATAGATTTAATAAGCGGACGTGACATTTAAATTTAGCTTGGTAAGGGCCATGTCATATAGCGACTGAAAGGAAAAAAAATATCAGTTCACAAATCACCTCTCATTTACATGGAGATAAAAATATGAGAAATAGAATTAAATTATTCCCATCTATTCCGTTTGTCATATTTTTATGTTGATGTTTGTGAGAGGTGATTGCTAACTTAAATGTTTTCTCCTGTCAGTTCCCATATAACCTATAATGTGTTGTTGGGATGTTGAACCCAATTCAGTTAAATTCCTATCTGCTGAAATACCCAGACCTGATATTCCATATTTGTAAAGTGCCCCTTTGGTTGCTGTTTACGATATGCACATGGTCATACTGTCGTAACGCTGTAAGTCCCAGTACCACACGGGGTCCCTTTAAAGTATGTACACGTGAAGGAGCTCAATGCTTGGTTGCTCCAATGATGGGATTTTCAAATTTATAATTTAGAAATAATGTTTATTTTAGCAATTACCAGAATTTTTCTCAAAAATGAAAAAAAAAAAAAAAAAAAAAAAAAAAAAAAATACACCCCTGTGGTTAGAATGTCACCACTGTTTGGCTATGTACGTGTTGTAAGAGATTTTTAGTTCTATTTCTCCTATTTTTAAAACTTTGTAAATGAAAGGTGATTTTTGAACTGAAATGTTCTTTCCTGCTAGTCGGCATATAACCTATTTTGTGTTGGTACTACATTTAACCTGAAACAATCAATCAGTCAGTCGTAAGAGGTGACTGAAAGGGCTCAAAGCAGTTGGATGTCATGTATCTTGATATTCTAGCATGTTACAAGATTTTAGTTCCATTTCTCATATTTTTGTCTGTGTGAAGTGAGAGTTGATATGTGAACTTAAAAAATGTTCTCTTCTGTCAGTCACCATATTACCTATTATTTGTTGATGCGATGTTTAATCCCAAACAGTCAGTCAATAAGCCAGAAGTGTCAACATTAGATTTTTATTATCATTAGAAGGGCTTTCAAGTTTGTACAAATGAATAAAGAAGGTCCCAAGTTTTCTGAGATAATGGCAGTGTAGGTCAAATTTCAAAATCCTTATCCTTAAGAAACAGTTATCCGGAAGTATTTGTATTTTGCAATGATTGTATGTAGGACAAGGACGTCCAAGTGTGTATTGATGAAGGGACTGTGATGATCTGGGCCCCAAAAAGATCCTGCAGGCCGGAGATGTTTATATTTGGCTTCGAGAGTCTCAAACGAAGAGCTTCGGAAGCAAAATTTCACATATACGGGCCTCTTGTGTTTGTACGGGGTCAGATTATGGATGACCATCAAGTTGCGTTAAAAACAGTGCTGCAGTGTTAACTACATGTATAGGAAAATACTCTCGCTTAACTGTGTTACTCAGCTATATCAGGCCTACTTTGATCGCTTGTGTTTTGATAAACTACTGTTCCTATAGCAATTAACTGTCAGCTTGTCATTAAATCTGTATTATGAAATAACATAATTGTGTTTTCTTCCATTACCAAAGCTGGTCCTTTGGGACAGTGTGGCGACACTAAAAATCACAAAATCACTAAAAGATTACGAGTGCAAAAAAAAAGTGCTAACTATGGACTTAAGTTTAAACAAGAGGGCCATGATGGCCCTAGATCGCACACCTGCTACATATTGTTTAGGAGGAGAAGTTGCTTAAACATTTTTCGCTGACCTGAGCACATAGTGCTCAGTGAGCTATTCAGATAGGCCAGTGCTCACGCGTCCGTACGTCGTACGTCCGTCGTCTGTCGACAATTGACATCTCCTAAACCACTTGGCCAATTTGGACCAAACTTCACAGGAATGATCCTTTGGAGGTACTTACTGAAAGCTGTTCAAAAATCTTGAATCCAAGTTGAACTCTGGTTGCCGTGGCAACCAAACGGCAATTTTTTTTTAAAAATCTTTATAAGGCCTAGAGTTACCAAATTTGGTATGTTGGTTCATCTAGTTCCTCTCTACCAAGAGTGTTCAAATTAAAGCCCCGGGGCTCAAAATGGGGGGCGTTCCGGGGCCCACTTGTTTTACATAGACTTATATAGAGAAAAGCTTCAAAAATCTACTTGTCAGAAACCAGAAGGCTCAGGTCTTTGAAAATTGGTATGTAGCTTCGACTGGACCTCTACCAAAGTTGTTCAAATTATCGCCCTGGGGCCCAAAATGCCCCCGCCCTGAGCCCATTGATTTTATATAGCCATATAAGGAAAAGCTTTAAAAATATTTTTGTCAGGAACCTGAAGGCCCATGTCTTTGATATTTGGCATGTAGCTTCGTCTAGTGGACCTTTACCAAAGTTGTTCAAATTATAGCCTTGGAGCCCAAAATGCCCCCGCCCCGGGGGCATCGGTTTTACATAGATTAATTTGGGAAAACCTTTAAAAAGTGTTCTTGTCTGAAACCAGAAGGCCCAGGTCTTTAATATTTGGTATGTAGCTTCGTCCGGCCCCGGGACCGACTGGTTTTACTTAGACATATATAGGGAAAACCTTTAAAAATCTTCTTGTATGAAACCAGAAGGCCCAGGTTTTTGATATTTGGCATGTAGCTTCCTCTATTGGACCTCTACCAAAGTTGTTCAAATTATAGCCCTGGGGCCCACTGGTTTTACATAGACTAATAAAGGGAAAACCTTTAAAAATCTTGTCTGAAATAATTGGTATGTAGCTTTGACTAGTGGACCTCTACCAGAGTTGTTCAAATTGGGCCCAAAATGACCCGCCCTGGGACCCACTTGTTTTACATAGAGTTATATAGGGAAAACCTTCAAAAGTCTATTTGTCAGAAACCTGAAGGCCCAGTTCTTTTATATTTGGTATGTATCTTCGTCTGGTGGACCTCTACCAAAGTTGGTATGTAGCTTCGACTTATAGACCTCTTCCAAAGTTGTTCAAATTATAGCCCTGGGACCCAAAATGGTCCCGCCCCGGGGCCACTGATTTTACATAGAGTTATATAAAGAAAAGCTTAAAAAGTCTTCTTGTCAGAAACCTGAAGGCCCAGGTCTTAGATATTTGGTATGTAGCTTCGTCTAGTGGACCTCTACCAAAGTTATTCAAATTAAAGCCCTGGAGCCCAAAATGTCCCGCCCCGGGGCCAACTGGTTTTTAATAGACTTGTATAGGGAAAGGCTTTAAAAATATTCTTGTCTGAAACCAGAAGGCCCTTTCAACCCATTAGGATTATATCGTGCGCGGGCAGTTAACCTGACCACACCTTTCCTGGCAAGCTTAGACCTAAGCGGTTAACCAGTACTGAGAGCACATACTTTCGCCAGTAACTGACAACTGCCCTTCTTCAATTAGCGGAAGGAGGAGAATGATCATAGAAAACATTTCATAATCAATTTCCTTGAAAGTATGTGAACGAGCCGGGTTTCGAAACCGCAACCTCTTGCTTCTCAACGGTCAGACGCGCTACGCGGCCCGGCCCCAGAGGCGTCGTTAGCGACTGTTAAAAAATGAATAAAAAATCTTTAAATATAAAACACTTGAATTCTGTAATTAGGCTTTATGTGAATGTATCAGCTAGTAGATGGAGTTCCCGTTTATTAAGCATTTCCTTCCTGTCAGCGACTAAATTTATTTCTCGATGACATTTTTTTTTATATATATAATAAAAGTGAAAAATCAGTTACTCTGCTCTGGGTATCTCTGGATACCACCAGTGGAAATGTTTAGAGTCTTGTGGGTAACTTATAACGACGGTATCATCATAACTGCCCAAATACACACGTGTTTAAGCGAAAACGAAAATAGGAGAACTGATGTCCGAATCTCCGGCTTGGTCTAGCTTTTGGACTTTGGATTTTATCCATGAGAGCTTTTTTTTTTTTTTTTTTTTTTTTTTTGTCGTTTATATTTTCTTTCCTGAGTACCTAGTAAGAACAATTTCATATGTTGTTGTTAAGTTTGGACTGCTCTGACAAAACACATGTTAATGACCTGTTTGCCAATAGTGTGTATTGTCTTGTGGTGGTAATACTGGCTTGTGGGGAACTGTGTTATTCGTTCTGGGGTAGTACCCCAGAAAGCACTACACAGTTCCCCACATGACAATGCACACAGTTTGCAAATATGGGCCGTTACGTGAATATTTGCCAAAATAAGAACACTACAAAGTACAAAACGTATTCAAAAGGATTTCCATATTTAATATTGGCCGGATGTCTCCTTGAAAGAAGCGATTTTTTTCCAGTTAGTTGAAAAACATTCATTTGTGTCTTCGTAATGTGCTAAATTTATCAAAAAAGGAAATGCAAATGATGCGTACAGTGAAATGGAAGA
This sequence comes from Lucinisca nassula, assembly GCA_963580285.1. Lineage (NCBI taxonomy): Eukaryota > Metazoa > Mollusca > Bivalvia > Lucinida > Lucinidae > Lucinisca > Lucinisca nassula. The sequence continues at coordinate 122,781,420 of OY757025.1, read as the reverse complement.
CGACGATAATGAAAAAGCTTGAAGAACAACAAATACCTTCCTTTAAAACGAGAGACACTGGCAGTTCCCCACAAGACGGACCCATAAGGTATTGTGGAACTCACATGCCTGGTACCCCACATGAACAGTTTTGTGCGTATGTGTGTGTGTGTGTGTGTGTGTGTGTGTGTGTGTTTGTGTGTGTGTGTGTGTGTGTGTGTGTGTGTGTGTGTGTGTGTGTGTGTGTGTGTGTGTGTGTGTGTGTGTGTGTGTGTGTGTGTGTGTGTGTGAATTCGGGTTTAACGTCACTTTCAACAATTTTTCAGTCATATCACGACGGTGTCTGGTTGCGACAGGTAGCTCAATGCTCACTTTTATAGTGCTGCCTCACTGAAGTATCATGTCCCAGACACATTACATGATACCATACCCAGTCACATTATGCTGGCACTGGGTCGACCAGTCCTAGCTCTACCCCGTAAATCTGAGAGCCAAGCGAGGAGCAGCTGGTACCATTTTTAACGACTTTGGTATGTCGCGGCCCGGGATCGAACCCGTGACATCCCGTTCCCCGGAGCGGACACTCTACCAACTGAGCTATAGAGTCGTGACCCGGAGTTATTCATACTTCAATGTACAGTCGAACTTCGATGGCTCGAACCCCTTTGGGACCATGAAAATTTATTCGAGACTGCGGTAGTTCGAGCCACTGAAGGTCACTGCCAAGAGGCATAACGAGATACTTTTGAACATCTTTCGATGTTAGATAATGAAAATGTTTGCTGTGTGTACTCATTAGAATCGCCTCATCGAGGCGATTCTTATGAGTTCACACAGCACGCATTTGCAAGATAAAATACTAAAATCTCCTTAATCATCCCCTACTATTTCTTATCTTGAGGATTTCCCTAGGGGCTCAAGTACGAGTTCGACCCAGCCATGGGGAACGAGCCATCGGTGTTCGAGCCATTGAAGTTCTACTGTACATTTAAAAAGGTTACCATTATTGCTTATACTGACGCCAAAATAAACAATGATTCTCTCCAGTATGATTTCACGATGGCCACCTTTTGGCGGCAACAGCGCACTGCCGCTGTCATAAGGTCCCATCGTCCAATCATACTTGAGAGAACCATGATTTATTTGGAAAGTAGAAGTAAAACAAAGATCAGGAATTGATACAATTAACTTACTCCATCCATAAAAGACACCAAAGGGAAAGAAATACAAACATTAAGCGACCAGACCATAATGGAAACCTAAACAAAGGAAGGCCATATGGACAGTTACTTTCCCACAAAATGGCCATATGGCAATCCAAAATTAAAAGACACAAGTGATACACACAGTAAGTAACAAACAACAACATAAATAAATCGCAACAGAAGAGCCGCCTTGGAACGGTCAGTGGAAGATTTCCACTGGGGGGCTTAAATCGATTTTGCGTGGTCACAATCCTCGCCCTTACTTCCGTCGCGATTTAGACAAATAATTTGTTCAGTCCACATGAAGGCCTCCTAACTCATCAGTGCAACATCTCCGTGAACACAGAAATCAAAGAACCACAGAGGTGAGACAACGGTGAGGACTCGACAGCAAGAAACCACTGAAATGCTGGAGCAAAAGAAAACCAACAGTTAGACTCCGATGAGCCCGACCAGAGACAGAGCATCAGGCACCAACCAACATTATCTCTTTAATTTTCAATAAGCCTTTACGTTGGAGCCGTCATAGAATCTGAGGCCTGACCCACCGGCGTGCAATTAAAGAGGGAAGCAAAGTTGCCAACCGTGATTGGGTTAACTACCATGCATGCAGTCTGTCGTATAATATCCATGTTGTACCCAATCCTTCCACACCGAAGAATGATTTTACGAAATTGGGTGCTGAAGTCATTGCGGTTATACATCCCTCCGAATCCACATACTAAGTCACCATAAAATTCGGGCTCCGACAGACCCTGCCGCAGAAGAGATTTAAGTCCAATATTGAATTTTGAAATTAAATCAGAATGGCGTCTATAAAATTTTGAAAAGGCTTTGCGTAGTTTATGGTACCGATAACCCCGATTAAGGAGTTTAGCCGTTAATAACCCACCACGAGTGTTGAAGTCAGTTACATGACTACACACTCTAGCAAGTCATTAATTGCGAAATATAAACGCCACAGGACGGCGCACGAGGAACACCACCATCCAAAAAAGGAAAACCTACAATCCCAAAATCAAAGTCATCGCGTTTATCATAAATTTTGCACGAAACAAATCCATCTACAATAGACAGATGTAAATCCAAAAACGGGGCCTCGGTATCAGAAGAACTTGCTCTACTTAACTGAAGTTCTAGGGGGTAAATCTGACTGATCAAACCATCAAAATAGGTATTATCAATATTTAATAAATCATCTAAATATCTAGAAGTAGAGCTAAAAGCTTCAATAATTTCAGATTGGTTATCAATGGAAAGCGACAAAATGAAGTCTCTTTCATAACAATACAATTACAGACCAGCCACAAGAGGTGCGCAATTAGTACCCATCGGAATACCCACAATCCGCCCAAACAACCCAGCACCGAATCCAACATAAATATTGTCAAGCAGAAAGGTGAGGGCATCACACACTTTCTGACATGACCAAAGTGTATAACTCTCATGCTCTTTAGAAGTGAAAAATGCATTTCTGACATTACATGCAAGATAGAGAGAATCTTCTCTGTGAAAAGCCCATTCAATTAAATCATTAAGCTTTTCTTTTATAAGATTATGAGGAAGTGTAGTGTAAAGAGTGGAAAAATCGTAGGTAGACAGACTAGAAGCACGAAACTGTCTGGATTTCAATTTATTTAAAACATCATTCGAATTTTTTATAGACCAAAACAGATTTCTTCCTGATCTTTCAAAGACTTTATCACAATATTTAATTACATGCGTTTTAATAGCAGTAAGACAGGAAGTTAATAATTTAGAAAGTTCAGTGGTAGTGCAAGAACTAGAATTTGCAATAAACCGTGCTTTGTAAGGTTTTTTATGAAGTTTTGGTAACCAGTATAGCGTAGGAAGCTTGTCTTGGCCTTCGTTAACACACACAGCAAACTTGGTGGCTGAAAGACAAACATGTTTATCTACTATAGCTCTCTCTTCAGCCAAAGGCTGAAGTTCATAGGTCTTAGTACCACCAAGCTCCTGCTGGAAGTCACTTAATGATCATATGACGTCACTGACATCACGTGAGTCAATGTATTGACAACAATGCGATTCAGTAGATAACTTTAAGGGTTTTGTATATTCACTGTGACTGTAAATATAAAACATTAACCCTCACCCTACTGAACCAGATTATGCACTTCATTTGCAAACAGTAGAGATAAATGGTTTCTGAATCGTATCAACATCTACACTGTTTGATATTTAAATTTTTTGTACAAAAAGTAATCTGACTGGTTAAAGGTGAGAAACAGATTTGGCTAAATTAAGTTACTCAGCAGGACAATCGAACTGTAGTATTAATGCTTCCTGTAAGAGAAGATGGAATCTTGTCACTGACACAAAGCATAATGTCGTTACTGGGGCGTACTGATATTGCTAATATGTCAAGTTTCGAGAACTTCCCTGATAGTTTCATGCTGCAGAACTGTGTTCGAGGATTATCTGGTTATACTGAAGGGAAAATATTAATTTGTCTGAGCTAATAATCATAAGAGCAGACGCAAAGATATTGTCATGCATAAGAAGAAATAAGTTTATTTTTATAAACGGAAGCAAAATAGATAAATTAATGCTAATTAACTTGCGAATTTTATTGCAACATCTGATTCAATAACTTCTGATATTTACGATATACTGTCGAAAACCTAACCTCGTAATTACCGAACCTTTCACTTGCAGATATGTGGTGCTGACGCGTCGCCGTTACTCGAATTTAGCGAAAACAAGACCGACGGTTTACCTCACCAATTCAGTTTTTCCTTTAGGGGTACGCAACTTTGCATGAACTAAACCCTTGTTTTCACACAACTATTATAAAAAAAAATTCAACTGCGTATGTAACGCAGCGTCCGATGGGACAACGTCAACAATTTGCGACGATATATTTTGCGATATACTGTCGGAAACTCGAAGTCATCGTGTAACGTCGTGTTTCATTGGCTGGAATATGGTTTTATGCAGCTCACAGCGCTGGTCATTTTTTGACAATACATCACGACAACATGACCTTCTTGAACCCTACATTTATATAGTCAAACTGGGGTTCATACGGGGTATACATTATTTGTCTTATATCTGCTCTAAAATATAGATTATTGTTTGTACTTACAATCCATTTTTTGAGCAGAAATAAGAAAAAAAATCACATTTATTTCATCTTAAAAATTTCATTTTTTTCGGCGATAAAGTTTACAATGTATTTGTACGGGCGTGTTTTCGTAAAGAGAAAGTATTTTAAACAAAGACAGTGCATACGTGCATTAGAATGAGGATAATTTTATTAACAATTATCATTTGGGGATGTAAATGGTCAGTTTTAACGTCGCCAAGTCCGTTTTACGGCGACGTTAAACGAAATTTCTGACCGTAAAACCGCCGATTTACTTTCGAAAATGACATTTTTTTACAGCTTTATCCTAAGCGTATCTTTGAACCAAAATAACATACCTTGTAAATTACTCACCTAAAGAAGGAGAAGATGAACAGAGATATCACGAGAAGAACAATTGATATACTAAAGCCCCAGTAATACATGTATATCACTCGCTTGTGTTTCTGAAATATCAAATATAACAGATATCAACAGAAGTACATTTAATGTACTAAAGCCCTGAAATACATGTATTTATCATAATTATGACGTCCTGTCTGAGAATGAAATTACGTCATGTAATAAATTCGATAATTCACTAGTGGATTAAATACGCAAATTATTTAGATAAGCCCCGTAACGTTACATATACGACGTCCTTAACGACGTCGGTTTACTGATGGCTGAATATTGACATTTTTGTAAAACAGTCGTGAATAAAATGCCTTTTAAATGTCATATGATAAATAGAATCTTGCATTCGTGCTCATGTATTATTGAATTTATTAAACTCGTTGAAGAACAGGGATAAAATGCTCGGCAAAGCCTCGCATTTTATCCATTTTCCTCAATTCGTTTAATAAATAGATGTGAAGGCAATGATCAGGAATCGATTCAATTCACCCACATCACCCATCAGAGACACCAAAGGGAAAGAAACACAAGCATGAAACAACTAGACCCTAATGGAAACATCAATAGCGGAAAGCCAAAAGAACAGATACTTTCCCACAAAATCCAAAACAAAATAATATAAGCGGCAAACACACTGTAAGACAAGCCATAATAAAAATAAACCGCGACGGAAGAACCGCCTTGGAACGGTCAGTGAAACGAATTCCACTGTGGGGTTTAAATCGATTTTACGTGGCCAGATTCCTCGCCCTGACTTCCGTCGCAATTTAGAGGCCATGTAATACCAGTGTATTACTCGCTTGTGTGTCTGAAGTATCAAATGCAACAGACATCAAGGGAAGAACAAGGGATAAACTGAAGCCCCAGTACTACATGTATATCACTATCTTCTGTTTTTGAAATATCAAATAAAACAGATATCAAGAGAAGAAAATGTGATATACAAAAGCCCAAGTTATAATCAGCTATCACTATCTTGTGTTTCTGAAATATCAAATAAAACAGATATCAAAGGAACAGCATGTGATACATAGAGATTATCATATGGCATTTTTCATATCATACTCATATCAGCCCGAGACTCCCATATCAGCCCGAGGGCCGAAGGCCCGAGGGCTGATATGGGTCGAGGGCTGATATGGGGTATGACATGAAAAATGCCATATCATAATCTATTTATCATACATTTCTTTTTTTTAAAAAAAAAATGTTCAAAATAAATTGTATTAATTACATCTGCCTAATACAAAAGCAAGAGATCCAAAAGTCCGTCAGCAATCCACTTCATCGTTTCTTTCGCCAATTTTTCTCTCGTATTCGCTGCGCCGTGCCATGTTTTTTTTTTTTTTTTTTTTGCCAAACAGTTCGAACAGACGAAAATATTGCAAATTGCAAATGGCGTCCTGAACAACAAATGCGAAATGCCGCAAAAGGAAGAACGCCGCGTGTTCCGAATAGGGTGACGTCATAGGTATGATAAAGGCTTAGGGATGCGATAAAGGGTTGTGATATGGATTTTTGGGGTATGATAAAGCCCATGCGATATGGCAGCACGTGCAAGCGTGATACGTGCATTGGTGTCACGTTCGTATCGCATATTCATAAACTAAGTATTTTATACTAAATGTATGATAAAATGAAGCCCCTGAAATACATGCATATCACTCGTTTGTGTTTCTGAAATATAAAAAAATACAGTAGAACTTCGATGTCTCGAACACCGATGGCTCGGTTACCATGGAGGAGTCGAACACATTCTTGAGCCCCTGGCGAAATCCCCTACATAAGAAAAGTGGGGGATAATTAAGGAAATTTTAGTCTTTTATCTTGCAAATGTATGGTGTGTGTACTCATTAGAATCGCCTCGATGAGGCGATTCTAATGAGTACACACAGCATACATATTCATTATAGAACACCGAAAAGATGTATAAAAGTATCTCGTTATGCCGCCTGACAGTAACCCTCAGTGGCTCGAACTACCCCTGTCTCGAACAGATTTTCAAGGTCCCAAAGTTGTTCGAGCCATTGAAGTTCGACTGTATAATAAACACCCAGTATACCACTCGCTTGTGTTTCTGATGTGTCAAATAAACAAATACGCTCGTATCAAGAGAATAACCAAATCCTTGTAATACGCTTGTTTTTCTGAAATATCAACTAAAGCAGATATCGAGAGAAGAACAAGTGATATACTGAATCCCCTGTAATGCATGTATATCAAATAAAACAGACATTAAGAGAATAACAAGGATAAACTAACGCCCCTGTAATACTTGTACAGGTATATCAGTCGCCAGTGTTTCTGAAATATCAAATAAAAAAGGGAAGAAAAGTGATATACTGAATCCCCTGTAATACATGTATATAGCAGTATCACTAGTAGAACAACTGATATACTGAAGGTATAACGCTTTTTTGTGTTTCTAAAATACAAGAAGAGTCTGTGATAAGACGGGAGTAGAACGATTAAACCCTAGCTGTATATCACGCTCGCGTGTTTCGGCAACGTAAACAACACAGGCAATACGATACACCAAACTCCAGAGACATTCATTCTCTTTACACCAGCTGTAGTGGTGTTTAAGTATGTTCTATAAAAAGGTACATTCTTTAGTAGCAAGGAATACACCACATAATGTCATCTTATACATAACAAACTGCGAAGAAATGGCAGCCTGTGTCATTTTTAGGAAAGTAACTGTCCTTATTGGTGCCTCCATTAGGGTCTAGTTATTTCATGTTTGTGTTTCTTTCCCTTTGATGTCTCTGATGGGAGCTGTGGGTTAATTGTATCGATTCCTGATCATTGCTTTCACTTCTATTTTGCGATAGTCAGCTATAAAAAGTTTTGAAGGAATAATGTTTTTTGGTCGATTTAACCCTTATCTTGCTGTTCACGACAGCCCATATCTTTGGAAACAGTGTAGATCCAGATCAGATGGCTTCTGAAGAAGCCATCTGATCAGGATCTACACTGTTTGACATTCAGTTTATGAATTTGTAGCAAGTAATTTGATTGGTTGATAGACAGAAATGGGTGTGGCTTAAATGAATATTCAGCAAGAGAAGGGGTTGAAGTTACCAATCACAGAAGCTCTTCACCGCTGATGTCTACGTCACTATCACTGATTTGTAGCAAATCCAGGTACATGTAACGGGTTTCATTACGATAACACACCCGTGCGACATAGTTCAATTTTTCACATCTCCAAAATGGCTATTTTTCTGATGAAAATGTGTGCTAATTTTCTTATTTATACACCAAACATAGGTTTTGGGTGCTCGTTAGAACCGCCTCATTGAGGCGGTTCTAACGAGTACCCACAACCTATGTCTTGGAGCAGTAATAAGGAAAATAATGTTTACCCCGTATCCCCAGTTTTCTCTATATAAAGTGGGGTTTAGGGGGGTCTTCATTTCATGGACTTGTTCACGTGATGTTAATAGAAAATAGACTGCTTTTCTTGTCATTTTGACGTCAGATTGCTTTGTAAAAGAAAGCTTATTGTAAAACATTGACTGGACGCATCTACTGGGACATTGGCAAACAGTTTAGACCCAGATCAGACGCCACATAATGTGGCATCTGATCAGTATCTAAACTGTTTTACTAAAAGAACGAGATATTAAGGTTTCAACAAAGCAGCCCAATTCTCCGTTCAGGACCGTTTACTCAGCTAAGACAGTGGTTTCAGTGTTTTGCCGGCCTCAGTCGGATGCGGGTCCGACTGGTAATCAGGAGGACACGGGTTCGACACCTGCCGGGGTTGGCAAAATTCTTTCGTGGAGATTGTTCATGAAATCTTTTCTGCGGTCATTTTATCCCTTCCGCTGATTCAAGAAAGGCAGCTGTCAGTTTCTGGGCGAAAGAATGTGCACTGAACTGGTTAACCGCTTACGTAGGAGCCTGCCCAGGAAAAGTGTGGATAGGTAAACTGACCGGCTCAAAAATGGCTCAAATACTGTTGACTGGGCCATTAAACTCTTTCAGTCCTTTGATTTTCAACAGCTAGCTTACCTCCACAATACTTGAATCGAAACACTGGGAATAGTTGGTCCATATGTTTAATGTGTCTGGGTGTCGAAACCAGGTACCGTCACTGTTACAGATTTTCGTTGCATGGGCTTAAAAAAAAAGAAAACAACAAACTAAGGTTGACTGAAAAAGATTTCATATTTGAGTCCCGTCATAAAACTGGTTTTAATATCTACGAACATCAAAGGTGCAGATCAGCATGCATTACGAAAACACGCCTATGCAAATACATTGTAAACTTTACCGCCGAACAAACGAAAAAGAAATATTGTGCTATTTTTCTTATTTCTGCTCAAAATATAGATTGTGAGTGCTCGTTAGAACAGCCTCATCGAGGCGTTTCTAAGGAGTACCTACAATCTATATTTTAGAGCAGAAATAAGAAATTTCTTATTGCTACTCAAAATATTGATTGTGAGTGCTCGTTAGAACCGCCTCATCGAGGCGGTTCTAAGGAGTACCTACAATCTATAAGTTAGAGCAAAAATAAGAAAAATAAGGCTTATCCCTGTTAACCCCAGTTTTACTACATAAAAGAGGGGTTCAAAGGATCAAAATTATATAGGCGTGTTTTCGAGACGGCCCATTGTGCTGACCAGCCTGTCAGATCAGTATCTTTTTGTTCGCTTGGGTAGTATAATACATATCTATACTACTAAAAGAACGAATCAGCTTCAAAATCAAAGCACTGACAGTGCTGATGGGGCAATTGTCTATAATATTTGAATAGCGTTAGGCCATCACGAAAACACGCATATATAATTCTGACTTCCGTGAACCCCGCTTTTATATAGTAAAACTAGGGTTAATAGGGGTAAATTAGAAGTAAAGGCAATACTCAGAAATTGATAAAATTAACCTACAGCTCCCATCAGTGATACCAAAGGGACAGAAACACGAACAAGAAACAACTAGACCAAAATGGAAACATCAGTAGCGGAAAGCCAAAAGGACAGTTACTTTCCCACAAAATGGCCAATTGGCTATCCAAAACAAACTAATATAAGCGATACACACACTCACAAGACAAAGCATAACATAAATAAACCGCGACAGAAGAACCGCCTTGGAACGGTCAGTGAAACGAATTCCACTGGGGGGGTGGGAGGGGGGTTGGGGGGGAGGGGGTTGGGGGGGGGGCTTAAATCGATTTCAGGCACCTTACTTCCGTCGCGATTTTGACAAATAATTTGTTCAGTCCGCATGGAGGTCTCCTAATTCATCAGTGCAACATCTCCGAGAACACAAAAATAAAACAAACACAGATATGAAACAACGGTGAGGTCTCGACGGCAAGAAACCACTGAAATGCTGGAGCAAAAGAAAACCAACAGCATTACGTGTATGGGCCCGACCAGAGACAGAGCATCAGGCACCAACCAACATTACATAAAATTAAATTCTCTCTAATTCTCAGTAAACCTTTACGCTGGAACCGTCATAGAATCTGAGGCCTGACCCACCGGCGTACAATTAAAGATGGGAGCAAAGTTGTCAACCGTGATTGGGTTAACTACCATGCATGCAGTCTGTCGTATAACATTTATGTTGTATCCAATCCCTCTACATCGAACAATGACCTCACGAAACTGGGTGCCGAAGTCATTGCAATTATATTTTTTCTGAACTTATCTACTAAGTCACCATAAAATTCGGGTTCCGACAGACCCTGCTGCAGGACAGACCCACGTCCAACATTGTATTTTGAAATTAAATCGGAATGACGTCTATAAAATTTCGAAAAGGCTTTGCGTAGCCTGTGATACCGATAACCCTGATTAAGAAGTTTAGCAGTTAAAAATTTACTACGAGTGTTGAAGTCAGTTACATGGCTACACACTCCGGCAAATCGAATTAATTGCGAAATACAAATGCCACAGGACGCCGCACGAGGAACACCACCATTCAAGAAAGGAAATCTCACAATCTCAAAATCAAAACCATCGCGTCCACCATAATTTTTGCAGGAAACAAACTCATCTACAATAGTTTGTTTGTTTAATTTGAGGTTTAACGTCCCCGTCAACACTGTACAGGTCATTTTGAGAACGTTGCTTCCAATTTTGTTGGACTTTTACCCAACATTAAGATGAAATGACATCTCAAGCCCTGTCGCCAATGAAACCAGCAGGGTTATAAGCATGGACGGGCCGACGCGTACCGCTTTGCCTGAGCAGGCATGGAAACTTACAAACTTGAGTGCAGGCAGGTTCTTCTGTCGCGGTTTATTTTTGATATGGTTTGTCTTTTGGTGTTTGTGTCGCTTATATTATTTTATTTTGGATAGCCTATTGGCCATTTTGTGGGAAAGTAACTGTCCTTTTGGCTTTCCGCTGTTGATGTTTCCATTAGGGTCTGTTGTTTCATGTTTATGTTTCTTTCCCTTTGGTGTCTCTGATGGGAGATGTGGGTTTATTATATCGATTCCTGATCTTTGCCTCCACTTCTGCTTTTTAAATCCTCTAAGCGGTTAACAAGTACTCGTGTGCGGGTCAGTTTCAGCTCTACGTGGAAGCATCATGCAGCCAAATTGGGCGGGGGCCATCATCTACAATATACAGATGTAAATCCAAAAACAGGGCCTCGGTAATAGAAGAACCTTCTCTCTTTAATTGAAGTTCTTGTGGGTAAATTTGACTGATCAAACCATCGAAACAGGCACTGTTAATATTTAATAAATCATCCAAACACCCAGAAGCCGAGCCAAAGGCCCCAACGGTGCCAGATTGGCCCTCAACGGAAAAGGGACACCATGAAGCCCGAAAGTTTGTGAGGGATTTGCTGGAGTTTACACATCGATAAAACCCACAAAAATGATAATTCATTCTGTATAATTCCCACTTTCTTATCGACACGTTACAAATGCCACAAAAATGAAATGTTTCTGAAGAAAGCACTTACATTTAGCCAACGGCCATGGCGGAATGGTTATTCAGTTGGAAGCTGCCATCTATGAAAGAAACCCAAGCGAAAAAATTAAGTCTTTACTGAAAAGTATCTGTCCTTATGGCCTTCCTTTGTTTAGGTTTCCATTGTGGACTGGTCGCTTCATGTTTGTGTTTCTTTCCCTTTGGTGTCTTTGATGGGTGGAGTGAGTTAATTGTATCGATTCCTGATCTTTGTTTACTTCAACTTTAAATTTAATTTATTTGTCTTCTAACATTTACGTTTTTAAAATTTTTCATCTTTAAATCGAACGATGTTGATATCTCTTCATAAACAATGACGTATCGCGCGGGTTCTAAACGTGCTTTTTGACGTCAAGTTATGTTACTACCTGGCGCTTTGTGAAACACATCAGAGATGATTGCTCATTGAATTTATCGAAGTATAAAACTTTTATTTTAACCAACTAAATCGCTTGAAATGCACTGAATGATGGAGGATCGGAATTATTAATGTGATGACGTCGGGTTTACGACGGTATACTGCTGAATACACCGTCGCAAATCTATGATGTCATCCAATAACATTGCGTTATATTCTTAAAGTGCACTGAAATAAATAAAATATCATAATACGTACCCAATGGATTTGAAAGTGTGATGTAGCTTGGACAGAACTGGTAGGCTGTGCTACCAGCCCGGGTGTAGTCCCAGCACTGCATCGTATCCCAGGTGGCATTGCAGTACAAATTACCTGAAAAATACAATGTACAATGCCTGTAAAATACAGTGTACAATGCCTGAAAAATACAATGAATGCATAAAATATGATAATACAGCCGTGTGACAAAGTGAACTCTTTCTTTCTTCCAAAACGGTGATTTTCTGTTAAAAATGGTAAATTTTTTCTTATTTATGCTTAAGACAAAGGCTGTAGGTACGCTTATTTTTGAGTGCTTATTTTTGCACCAAAACAAGGGTTCTTGGTACGCGTTAGAACTGCCTCCATGGGGCTGTTCTAACGAGCACCCCCTCCAGAAGGTGCTCTAACGAGTACCAACAATCTATGTTTTGGAGCAAAAATAATAATACCACTATAAACCCCAGGTATCTCAATATAAACTTGGGTTTACAAGAGTGTCCATTGCAAGAACTGGTTAACGTAATGGGAGGGTTTTCAGAGCGCCGTGTCAGAAGGACTTAGCTATATTTTATTGATATTCTACAATATAAAGGTTTGCTTTATTTACTCACTAAAATCTCCTTAGCAAGGCGTTTTTAACGACTGCTCAAAGCATATTTTTTCAAGATAAAATAAAAATTAACGCCCCAAACTAACTCATAAAAAATTATCTGGAGCTCTGTAAAGAAGGTCAGCAGTCGGATTTTAAGTCCTGAAACTGGAATAAGGTAGCCGGTGAATCGTGGATGGTACCGACGATGTAGGTCGCTTCTGTAGATAGTCAGCCATCTTTATTCAATATAACCTCAAAATTTGTTAAAACGAAACTTTTCAATGCATGCGACGAGTCCTGAGGGTAACTTACAGCGCCAGTTATTTCTTTCTTTTTACTTATACAGCGGTCAGTAACATTTGGCCATTACTCGCAGGTGTACATTACATACACACCAAAGCCTACGAAGTTATCATGTAATTATGGTAGGAATCTTTAATCTGCACTGGAGTTGGTTCTCCCTGGACAGGACAGACCCAAGTCCAACATTGAAGTAACTGCAGCATTAAAAATCCGCTTTAAGAAATGGAAGGTATGCAAGAAAAAGAATCAACTATGGGTGAGGGGTGGATAGAAATATCCGTCCCTCGGGATCACTGTCCGGCATCACTCGGCAGGCCTCGTGATGCCGTACAGTGTCCCTCGGGACGGATTTTTCCATCCACCCCTCACATCCATATAATATTCTTATAATCTGCACCGGAGATGGTTCTCCCTGGACAGGAGGCTCCCGGTTAACGCCCCGATGCGAATGACGGTGTACCATGTGACATTCATCCTGAAAGTGATGCCGACGGAGCATGTTCGGACACCGCAATTTTATTACTGGTAATCCAACCGGGGACCTCCAGCATCATAGGAAAGCGCACTAGCCACTGACCTACCAGGCTCCATGTGGTAGCAAAGAGGCATTTACATAAATAACAAGATGTGATTTTTAAACTACCGATTATATTGTCATCCAAACGAACCCACATACTCAAATTAGCACCCATGTAGACTCTGTTACTGAGATATTAGGCCTTTTATATGATGGAGGGATGGGGTATGTCCCAGGCGGACTCCCAGTACGTCTTATCATAAGGAAGAAGACTATATATGGTTTGCGGTGGGGATCTGAATGGTTACTGAGATATAAGGCGTTTATAAAGTGGCGGGGTAGGGGCATGACCCCCGCAGACAGCAGGGACCCAAGATTTGTGTCAATGAATGCGTCTTATCATAATGAGCAAGAATATATATAGTTTATGGTGGGGTTCTGAATGCTTTCTGATATATAAGCCTTTGATGAAGTGGAGGGGTGGATAATGACCCCTTCCCCCAAGTTTGGTGCCACAGAATGCGTTTTATCATAAGGAACAAGAATACATTTGGTTATGAGTTGGAGAGCTGAACAGTTCCCGAGATATTAGCCATTTGATGAAGTGAAGGGGTTGGGCATGTTCCCGGCGCATCCCTGGCGATCTCCAGGCTGGTATAACTGAATACGTCTTATGATAAAGAACGAGAATATATATAGATAGATCGGGATGGGATTTAAACGGTTTCTGAGATATTAGGCCTTTCATGAAGTGAGTGTGTGGGGCATGGCTCCGGCGCATCGAGAGCGACCCCGAGGTTGGTGTCACTGAATGCGTTTTATCATTAGGAACAAGAATATGTATGGTTATGGGATTGGAATCAGAACGGTTTCCGAGATATTAGGGAGGGGGTGGGCAAGGCCCGGGTTGGTGTAACTAAATGCTTCTTAACAATAAGAACGCGTAAGGAACAAGAATATAAATAGTTTCGGGTGGGGATCTGAACGATGTCTGAGAAATTATACCTTTTATGGAGTGGAGGAGTTGGGACAGTGCCCCGATGCACCCGGGGACTCTTTGAAACCCTCTTGAAAAACGTCATATTTATATTTATCACATTCCCTAAATTTCAGAAAAAAATACATCCAGGGGTTAATGAGAACTCGTGTGGACAAGATTTACGCGGATTTTTGCATGCCCCCAGGGGGAACCATTTTGGTTCGCGGTTTTGAATTTTGAAAATTAAAAAGAGAACTGACCAGGAACAGAAACAATCAGATTCCTAATTGTTCCCACAATATAATTAGGGAAAGAAGTCGAAACATGGACAGTAAACAATACGGGCCACAGGTAAACAGAGTCAGCAGCTCTTTCCAAAACAGGTGGTGACTTAGAATATCCAAACCTAACTAAAATGGAGCAATGAACATAATGGGGAAAAGAATCAGAATCACCAACATGACAAAAATTAAACTGGAAGGACAGACGTAACTACAAATGAACAACCAAAAAGGCGGAAGACTCAGAATCATCAACGTAACAACATATATAGTATCAGAACCACCAGGATAAAGCATGAAAGAACCACAGCAAAAGCACCGGCTTTTATTGGTGGGTTTAGGTTAACTTTACGACCCTCATTCACAACTTCAAAACCCATATCTATCATATCCCAAAATTCCAGAACAATTCGTCCAGTGATTACTGAGAACAAAATTTGGCCGGAAAGAAGAAGAAGAAGAACAAGAAGAAGAACAAGAAGAAGAAGGAGCGCACCAAAAACCAACAAGTCTTCCAACCTCGTTTGAGACACAAATACATTTTTCAATCAGTTAACAAATACATAAATGCCAATGTTGCCGCGAAGCAGCAACCAACGGAGGAACACTCTCATATGCTTAACTAACCTGGACCCAAGTTAATACATATAGCCCTGACAGAGAATCAAACGCTCGTGTGAAACAAAACAATATGACAACAATGGTATGACATTATCCTCAGTTTCGAAAACACTCAACAGTCGTTTGCGTTTCCACCAATTGAGACGCTTAGGAAAATGCACGACTCTTAACCAATTGCATGCGGGACATAAAGGTTAATTTCAAAATTCAATATTGGACTTAAATCTCTTCTGCAACAAGGTCTATCGGAACCCAAATTTTATGGTGACTTAGTATATAAATTCAGAAAAATATATAACCGCAATGACTTCAGCACCCAATTTCGTAAAATCATTCTTCGATATAAAAAGATTGGGTACAACATGGATATTATACGACAGACTGCATGCATGGTAGTTAACCCAATCACGGTTGGCAACTTTGCTTCCCTCTTTAATTGCACGCCGGTGGGTCAGGCCTCAGATTCTATGACGGCTCCAACGTAAAGGCTTATTGAAAATTAAAGAGACAATGTTGGTTGGTGCCTGATGCTCTGTCTCTGGTCGGGCTCATCGGAGTCTAACTGTTGGTTTTCTTTTGCTCCAGCATTTCAGTGGTTTCTTGCTGTCGAGTCCTCACCGTTGTCTCACCTCTGTGGTTCTTTGATTTCTGTGTTCACGGAGATGTTGCACCGATGAGTTAGGAGGCCTTCCTGCGGACTGAACAAATTATTTGTCTAAATCGCGACGGAAGTAAGGGCGAGGATTGTGGCCACGTAAAATCGATTTAAGCCCCCCCCCCCCCCCCCCCCCCCAGTGGAAATCTTCCACTGACCGTTCCAAGGCGGCTCTTCTGTGGCGATTTATTTATGTTGTTGTTTGTTACTTACTGTGTGTATCACTTGTGTCTTTTAATTTTGGTAACTGTCCATATGGCCTTCCTTTGTTTAGGTTTCCATTATGGTCTGGTCGCTTAATGTTTGTATTTCTTTCCCTTTGGTGTCTTTTATGGATGGAGTAAGTTAATTGTATCAATTCCTGATCTTTGTTTTACTTCTACTTTACCTTGGCAAACAGTGCATGCCCAGATCAGACGCCGCACTGCGCGGCGTCTGATCAGGGCCTGCACTATTTGCTAACAGAAATTTCCGTCAAAAATAGAATACAAACAAAAATAGGCCTGACATACCTTATATGACAAATGGACTTGTCCAACATATAGCAATGGAAGAGTCCATTAGTGCACAATGGGTTAATTTCGTGATTGTTTGCTGTCTCTTCCGCTCATTCCGCTAAATACAGGTCGTTTTCGTCGTGTTAATCAAAATGTTATTGTTTCCAACGGAAGCCATGGCGACAACTCTGAAGTCTTAATCACATCGCCGGATGTTATGTTGATTATTTATTCCGCACGTCACGTTAACAAGCTCGTGCAATGTACATCCCTTAAAACCTATTCTCTACATAGAGAAAAAACTGAGGTTTATAGGGATATACATTACGTTTCTTATTTCTGCTCCAAGACATATGCATGTTAAATTAAGAAATTCATTTTATTTTTCTGCTGTTCATGAACGTGTGAACGCAGTGGGTCACGTGGAAAGTAAATAAACCTCGAACTTTCCTAGCGACCCGCTGTCGTTCACACTTTAATGAAAAGCAGAAAAAATAAATTTATTTTTTTATTTACATTCTTTGTCCTTCATCAGTGGGCGAAAAAAATGTTTATAGGGCACACTTTTAAAGCTGAAAAACATTTACACGCTGTTTTTTTTAAAAAAGCGGACGAGCGTTGACGTCACCATCGCCAATAGAGAACTGTGGTTTAGAATGACGTCACTTGGCGTCTCTGAAAATCATGTGACTCGATGCGTTCATGGAAGTATGAAGAGCATTGTTTTCTATAGGTTTATATTAGACTTGGCGAGGATTGTGGCCACGTAAAATCGACTTAAGCCCCCTAGTGGAATTCGTTTCCACTGACCGTTCCAAGGTGGTTCTTCTGTCGCGGTTTATTTTTGTTATGGTTTGTCTTTGGGCGTTTGTGTCGCTTATATTATTTTATTTTGGATAGCCTATTGGCCATTTTGTGGGAGAGTAACTGTCCTTTTGGCTTTCTGCTATTGGGGTTTCCATTAGGGTCTGTTGTTTCATGTTTGTGTTTCTTTCCCTTTGGTGTCTCTGATGGGAGCTGTGGGTTAATTGTATCGATTCCTGAGCATTGCCTCCACTTCTATTTTACATTGGAAATGAAAATATTCCAAAATTACTACAAAATGTAGCCCGCACAATGATAAAGGGCGGGAAAATAGAAGTGAAGGCAGAGAGACCAAAAACGAAAGAAACACAAACATGAAACAACTAGACCCTAATGGAAACATCAATAGCGGAAAGTCAAAAGCACAGTTACTTTCCCGGCCGCCACACATTCTTACAGATTTTTAATGGCCACCACACATTCTTACAGATTTTTAATGGCCGCAACACATTCTTACAGATTTTTTATGGCCGCCACACATTCTTAAAGATTTTTATGGCCGCCACACATTCTTACAGACTTTTTAAAGGCCGCCACACATTCTTACATATTTTTCATGGCCGCCGCACATTCTTACAGATTTTTAATGGCCGCCACACATTCTTACAGATTTTTATGGCCGCCACACATTCTTACAGACTTTTTACAGCCGCCACACATTCTTACAGATTTTTTATGGCCGCCACACATTCTTACAGATTTTTAATGGCCGCCACACATTCTTACAGATTTTTTATGGCCGCCACACATTCTTACAGACTTTTTACAGCCGCCACACATTCCCTTTTTGTACCATTAAGGTTTGTTTTCCTCATGCTGAATACTGTAACGTCTGTCTCCCTGTGGGATTGCTCATAGAAATTTAACCGGCTGAAATATTTATTCTGTATCTTTTGAACTGTGTCAGAAAACAGTCAGACTAAAGAGACAACACAATCTGTTTTGTATGCTATTGAAATTTCAGTTCTAATTCCCTTAAATTTGCATGTTTATAATGTCTTTTCGTTTTCCAAGACGGCGCTTATCAGCGCCGGCTATCATTTTCTTGCAGATAAAGAGAAACTTTTGTGGAACTATACGATGTCGTGAAGGTAAAATGAACAGTTATCATCCTGATCTTGTAATAACATTACATTAACCCATATATGCCTAGCGGCCCATATTTGGGAACATTGACAAACGATGTAGACCCACATCAGACGTCGCAGAATAAGGCGTCTGATCTGAATCTACATTGTTTGCTTCAATTCCCTACATTTGTAATCTTCCACAAACAGAACTAACCTGACAACCCAATAATTGGAAAAGGGCCACTCTAAACTCATTAGGTGGAATATTTCATTGTCACATATGGGTGTGTGTGTGTGTGTGGTGTGTGCGTGTGTGTGTGTGTGTGTGTGTTTGTTAATTCGGGTTTAACGTCGCTTTAAACAATTTTTCAATCATATCACGACGGTGTCTGGTTGCGACAGGGAGCTCAATGCTCACTTTTATAGTGCTGCCTCACTGAAGTATCATGTCCCAGACACATTACATGATACCACACCCAGTCACATTATCCTGACACTGGGTCGACCAGTCCTAGCTCTGCCCCGTTAATCTGAGTGCCAAGCGAGGAGCAGCTAGTACCATTTTTAACGACTTTGGTATGTTGCCGCCCGGGATCGAACCCGTGACCTCCCGTTCCCCGGAGCGGAAACTCTACCAACTGAGCTATCGGGGCCGGTATACTTGTTTGCGACAAAACAACATTTCTAAGTAAACAAGCTTAGCGTCTAAAACACAGATCTGGACACACCACGATCAAATGCTACAGGGTCTACAATTTTTGCATGAAGTACTGGAATAATTAAGATGCATAGATGTTTTACCAACAAGGAGAGTAGTGTACGAAACTCTTTGGGAAATACTTTATGTAATTATATCATTATTAAAGGTAGAATTCTCAACGTATGCCACAAACCCAAGCAGAATTCGAACAATAAACTTATTCCTGAAACTAATAGAACTGCGTAAAAAAGGGTTCAATTCATATGGGCCCCGTCAAGCGATTTTGGTACTTATCGCCTATGCGAGCAGCGAAGGTTCAGGCAAGCCTGCGCATCCGCGCAGTCTAGCCAGAACCTTCGCTGCTCGCGCATACAAGCAGTGAATCAAGAGGAACCTTCAGACAGAAAGCCATATCCCTGGCCCCTCTGACTGGCTGGGCATTCGCAGTTAAAATTTATCATGACGGAATGCACGAAGACACAAATTCGCTTGGCGGGGCTCATATCGTATGTAATAAATTAAGCCTTTTACTTCAGATGTGGCCAGTGCCTTGTGGGGTATTTAACCTTTTTTGTACCAAATGGAATCGTCCACCTTATACATAGCAGGAGCTCATTTCAAAATTCAGGGGTGTCAGACTGTGTTTTTCTCAAAATTTATTTGGAAAATGACTGAACTTTTAGCAAACAGTGGAGACCCTGATCAGACGCCGCGTTCTGCGGCGTCTGATCTGGGCCTGCACTGTTTGTCAGGGTACCCGTTTTGGGGTTTCTTGTACTGAATGGGTTAATATTGGAAGTATTTAGCTTTAAATGACATTTTCTCCACTATTATTTGCTGTATTTTTTTTTTCAAAGTTTATGTATCAAATTAAAGGTAAGACATTGCTTATTGGATGTTTATGTGTTTCAATAGTTCTGTGACAATAGAAAAAACGAATATTAGCAATAGTTCACTTTTATGCATTCATCTTTTCAGCGGAAATATATATGGTTCTGGAAAGAAATATATAAAATGATATTCTGAAATTATATGGACACATCAAATAAAGTAGAAGTGAAGGCGATGATCAAGAATCGATACAATTAACCCACAGCTCCCATCAGAGACACCAAAGGGAAAGAAACACAAACGCGAAATAACTAGACTCTAATGGAAACGTCAATAGCGGAAAGCCAAAAGGACAGGTACTTTCCCACAAAACGGCCAATTGTAGGTTAATTGTTTCGATCCTGACCATTGACTTCACTCGTCTGAATTTCAATTTATTTAAAGCTTCATTAGAATTTTTAATTACCAAAATAGAATTCTCCCTGATCTTTCAAATGCTTTGAAATCTTCATTTTTAACAAAAATACACAAAATACGAACCTTTTTATAGACTAAAACAGAGTTCTCCATGATCTTTCAAAGACTTTCAAAGCTTCATTTAAACAGAAACAAACAAGATAAGAAAATATGTGATATATTTTCAGGCCCAGATTCAAGGTAACCAAATGCAATATATACTCGTATAATTTGGTTTGTAAATAAATTAAATAAATAAAAAGATGAATCACTTCAAACATAAAGACCATCTTCCGAGTAGGCTTAAAACTCAGACCAATAAGGAATCCGGATTCTTTCTTACTTTTTGAAGGATTTTAGTAAAACGGAATTTAAGTAAATTTGGTACAATAGCCTTACATGACAATTCTGTTTGTTACATGAGCACTCTTTATCAGCGGAAGACCACCAACAATTGTTATAGAACTCAGCAGTTAGAGACGATTTATGACCTGATGAAATGTGGTGCCAAGAGGAACCGTTATTGACTGTAAAAAAAAAACATTACGAAAACACGACTATACAAATGTATTGTAGACTTTACAATGACCGAAACTAGCTAGTCTGGCCCAGAAAACATATGCACTCCATATTTTCCAGTTCCGTGGTGTATTCCTTGCCTCCAAAGGATAACCCTTTCCACAACATAGTCAACTTCACTACAGCTGATGTCTGGGAATGTGTGGCGACCGTAAAATGTCTCCCTGCCCTACATAATAGTGTAGTTTATATGTTCTTGTCCTTTGGGATCATTGATCCCATTGTGGAATTTTGAAAATGTTTGAGGGTCACTGATGAGGCCTTAATGGCCGAAACTAGCTAGTTTGGTCCAGAAAACATATGCACGCCATATTTCCCTGTTCCGTGGTGTATTCATTGCTTCCAAAGGATAACCCGTTCTACAACATTTTTAACGTCACTACAGCTGTTGTCTGGGAATGTGTGGCGGCTGTAAAAAGTCTCCCTGCCCTACATCATAGTGTAGTTTATATTTTCTTGTCCTTGGGGACCATTGATTCCATTGTGGAATTTTGAAAATATTTGAGGGTCACTGATGAGGCCTAAATGGCCGAAACTAGCTAGTCTGGCCCAGAAAACATATGCGCTCCATATTTTCCAGTTCCGTGGTGTATACCTTGCTTCCAAAGGATAACCCTTTCTACAACATATTTACAGCCGAAAATATGAACAGTTTAAGGTGAAAAATGGTGATGTTTTTCTTATTTCTGCTCAAAATATAGATTGTGGGTACTCGTTGGTCCAAACGAGTACCCAGTATCTATATTGTAATAAGGAAATCAGAAAAATAAGGTTTACCCCTGTATACCTAAGTTTTACTATAAAAAGTCGAGTTTAAGGGGGTCAAAATTATATAAGCGTGTTTAATGATGATGGCCGTGTCGCCGGCCATCATGCTTAAATTTATAGCAAAACATATTTCTACCAGTAACTGGTAAAATTGCATATCTCTTTCGAATTCTCGCTTATTACATGTTATGATGCTGAAATGCCCAACATTCTGTGTATCACATTAGTGGTTAATTGTCATTTGAAATATTCTGTAAAATTATTTTACAGCCTGGTTGTAGTCTATCCTTAAACGGGTGATTCTATCACCCAAAATAAAAAAGATAGAGTGGAGCACTCAAATACAATTCACTAACGCTGAAATCGACCTTGAGATGAACCTATTATGCATTTAATTAAACGTACTTTGACTCAAGAAAGTACAATTTATTATGATTGCAATTTTTCACTTCTGAGATATTTGTTATTGTGCCAAGTAAAGTAATCCGTAGTGACCCCTTATTTGTCATTTTGGGCAGTTATACAGTTTTAACACGAACGCAGGGTTAACAGAATAAGACTACTAAAGCAGTGGTAAGGTGATGCAGGGTTATAAAATCGATTTATGCCCCCCACCACGGCGCCCCCCCCCCCCCCCCCAAACACACACACTCACGGTGGAATTTTCACTGACCGTCCCAATACGGTTCTTCTGCCGCGGTTGATTTCTGTTATGGCTTTTCTTTTCGTGTGTATATCGCTTATAATGTGTTTTTATTTTGGATTTCCAATTGGCCAGTTTGTCCTTTTGGCTTTCCGCTATTGATGTTTCCATTAGGGTCTAGTTAATTTCATGCTTGCGTTTCTTGCCCTTTGGTGACTCTGATGGGAGGTGTGGGTTAGTTGTATCGATTCCTAACCATCGCCTCCTCTCTTCTATTTTGTAGAATGACATGGACTACTACGTTTAAGGTGACTGTCTATACTATGTTTGCTGTTTTTTATTTATGTAGGTTTTAGGGTTAGTACCTGATGCTCTGTCTCTGGTTGGGCCCATCGGCGTCTAATTGTTGGCTTTCTTTTGCTCCAGCATTTCGGTTGTTTCTTGTTGTCGAGTCCCCTCGCTGTTGTTTCGTCTCTATGGTTGTTTGATTTTTGTATTCTCGGGGCGGGGATGTTGCACTGGTGAGTCCGGAAACCTTCATGCGGACTGAACAAGTTATTTGTCTTAATCGGGGGTAGGGGCGGGGATTGTGGCCGCCTGGAGTCGATTTAAGCACCCCCACCCCGTGAAAAACTGAACTTTCCTAAGCGGTTATTCTTTCTCGTATTTTATATAGTTCGTCTTTGAATGCATGTATCGGTTATATCGTTAAGTTTTTGGATAGCCAATTGGCAATTTTGCTGGAAAGTAACTGTCCTTTTGGCTTTCCGCTATTGATGTGTCCATATGCATTAGGTCTAGGATTTTTCATGTTTGTGTTTCCTTCCCTTTGGTGTCTCTGTCGGGAGTTGTGGATTAATTGTATCGATTCCACTTCTATTTAGTAGGCTATAATCTTTGATTTTGGCTATTCCGGGGTATCTATTACTATCTTTTTAGAAACGTGTTGACTAAATGGCCACCGTCAAGCCAGCCCCTATCCCCTGACCCTCAACATGGCTTGTGGTGTTTTACGCGAAATTGTTCCCCCCTAAAATTTTTAAGGTAACACTTGTTGTATAAATATAAAAAATAAACGTTTACTGGCGCATAGACCATAACCCCTGTCCGTGACCACGCTTCAGCTATAAATAAGTTCTGAATAGTTAGATCCTTTGGAAGCAAAGGATACACCAAATAAACTTAAATAGCAGTCTCGGTTTTATTAAGTCTGTTCATGACCAGTACTGAAATGTGCAACATCGGCCACGCCCTCTGGCACCGGCTTAAGTAGAACTCTATTTCCAAAATGATTCTGAATGAACTCAATGATCCGAACAGACCAGAAAATATAATCTGCACTATGATGATGTGAAATCGTTATATGATAAACAAACTCTTACACTCGTGGTCATTTCATATGGGCCCCGTCAAGCGATTTTGGTACTTATCGCCTATGCGAGCAGCGAAGGTTCAGGCGAGCCTGCGCATCCGCGCAGTCTCGCCAGAACCTTCGCTACCCGCTCATACAAGCAGTGAATCAAGAGGAATCTTCAGACAGAAAGCCATATCCCTGGCCCCTCTGAATGGCTGGGCATGCGCAATTAAATTTTGTCATGACGGAATGTTCGATGACACAAATTCGCTTGGCGGGGCTCATATGAAATCAATGAAACTCTCTGAAGGCTCTTTTCAAAAGATTAATATAAAATAACCACTCGTGTTAGGTCCTCTATGAATAAAAAATACTCCCTAAAAACTTCAATTCCCCAAGGAGCCCTATTTCCATGCCTAAATTCATTACCTTCCTCTTTTGTTTCCGATAACTGCTGGTGAGATTACGAATACATTTGCGGAAGAAGATAGCTAGCCAATTCCTAGAAAATCTGACAATCATGAATATAATTAGCACACTGATATTGTAATTCGGGGTAACTGATAATATGAAATAGGTGCGACCCAACTGCAACCAACTGTTTTGATGCTTATAAACCTCCCATTTTGTGTATTCTATATTAGGTGGATCTTTTTGAAATGAAAAGATTTTCTAAATGGACGTTTGCAGTAGTTCCGTAAAATTCCTATATTAAGATCTCCTTTTGGACTGTTCTAAAGTTTAACAGTCTCAAAGGTGGTCCCAGACTGAACAACGACAGCAACAAATTTAAACTTGAACTGTGCAGTAGATAGTTAATCTAAATAATAATAATAATAACAATAATAATAATAATAATAATAATTATAAAAAGTTAATCTAAATAATAATAATAATAATAATAAAAAACAAGAGCTGTCACTATAGGTGACCAATGCCCCCTGTGGGAGCCAATTTCTGAGTTTTTTTGCAAAATTTCAAGGGGAGATAATTCAGCGAAAAATGACAACAGTGTTATGGCCCTTGGTCAGAAAGTAGCCCTTGTGATGGTGAATAAGTGCGTGAAGTTTCATGGGGCGAGGTCAAATGCTTTTGAAGTTATGATCAAGGTCAACGTTTTTGTGACGGACAGGCAGACAAACAAACAAACACACAGGGCAAATACTATATGCCCCCCGAATCAAAGATTCTCGAGGGGGGGGGGGGGATAAAAATCACTCCGCCCAGAAAATGGTATGTGTCTTTAGTAGAACCAGTATTACACGATGCTTCCACGCAGAGCTGAATCAGACCGCACACGAGTACTGGTAAACCGCTTACAGGATCTAAGCCTGTCCAGGTAAAGCGGTGCGACAGGACTCGAGATGTCATTTCATCTCAATGTCGGGTAAAAGTCCCACAAAATTGGAAGCAACGTCTCCAAAATGACCTTTACAGTGTTGACGGGGAAGTTAAACCTCAAATCAAACAAACAAAAGAACCAGTATTATTTTTGAAAACTGCAGTTGCACTCTACCAGTATTAATTTTGAAAACTGCAGTTGCATATATACATCTTTAGGGTAGGGAAGAGTTACAATTTCTGTTCAAGAGATAGAAATGAACATTGTTCTATCAATCAGAATTCTATCTATCTATCTATCTATCTATCTATCTATCTATCTATCTATCTATCTATCAGAATTCTATCTATCTATCTGTCTCTATCTATCTGTCTGTCTGTCTGTCTGTCTGTATCCCCGAAGTGACCCCGCCCATCGAGGCTTGAAGAAATAGATGGGCTGCATGATGCTTCCACGCGGAGCGGAAACCGACCGCACAGGAGTACTGCCTGGTTAACTGCTTAGAGGATCTATGCCTGCCCAGGGAAAGTGGTGCGAGTCCGACTGTCAATGCTTATAAACCGTATTGGTTTCATTGGGATACAAGGCTTGAGATGTAATTTCACGCAGAGCTGAATCCGACCGCACACAAGTACTGGTTACCCACTTAGCGGATCTAAGCCTGCCCAGGGAAAGCAGAGCGAGTCGGACTGTCCAAGCCTATAAACCTTATCAGTTTCATTGGGCGACAGGGCTTGAAATGTCATTTCATCTCAATGTCGGGTAAAAGTCCCACAAAATTGGAAGCAACGTCTCCAAAATGACATAAAGCTGACGGGGACATTAAACATCAAATCAAACAAACAAATTGAGATGTCATTTCATCTCAATGTCAGGTAAAAGTCATACAAAATTGGAAGCAACATCATCAAAATGACTTATATGGTGTTGATTGGGGCGTTAAACATCAAATGAAACAAACAAAACACCCAATGGGGATGTAAGATGGGTCTAAAAGACGATTCTTCAGGAATCATGATTCCACTATACACAAGTTACAAGTATGTCACATTCGGTGTACATTATTACATACACTCCGAAAGCTTACACAGTAATTCTGAAATTACGGCATCTCTAACCTGCACAGACACTGAAAATTCTTTATCAGAATATAGATGTGACTAATTCAGTATCACAGGGTTTGTAGTTGGCCTGTTGATTTGTCCAGTAAACTTAGTGAATGTGTAAAAAGTCAAAATATGGGTAAAAAATATATCTACAATGCAATCCAGTAACATTGCGTACATTAAGTTTTGATAGCTCCTATGTGTGACTTTGTCAAAGCCACCATTGACAATTACAAACATTGCAACACTTTCCCTACCAACTATCTGCAATGAAAATTTCGGAATTTTTAAAAAACAGAACAAAGGGGCGATACCCCTTGAACTGGAACTACCAATTTTGTCGCCTAACACTGCACACTAAAACAGTTTTGAGCTACTCGAACATGGGGCTTATCACAAACAAGTTGTTGATTAGTTATTCTGCAATGTTGTTAGATGCAGTGAGTTGAGATATAAAAAAATTTGTGCCTTTGGCTAGTTTAAACTCAGTCTTGACTATGGAAATCTTCGGATTTTTCTTATTTTGAGAAAAATTGAAAAGTTCTGCGAAACTGGCGCATCTGCATGTGCAAGCTCATGTTTTCAAGGCTTTACACAACTTAATCTAACCATCGGGGCTTGAAGAAATTGATGGGATGCATGATGCTTGTACGCAGACGAGTACTCCGCTTAGAGAATCTAAGCCTGCCCTGGCCCAGGCAAAGCGGTGTGTGTCAGAACATGCATGCTTATAAACCCTATTGGTTTCGTTGGGTGACAGGGCTTGAGATATCATTTCATCTCAATCTCGGGGGTAAAAGTCCCACAAAATTAGAAACAATGTCTCTATATAGTGTTGATGGGGATGTTAAACCTCAAATCAAACAAAACACTCCTGGTGTAAATTACATACACTCCAGGTTTGGCAGGATGGAGCTGCCTACACAGTAATCACGCTGCTGTTGATGTAATTATGGTAGGGATCACTCATATATTTTGCTTTTTACACATTCCACAAGTTTTTAGGGCAAATCAAGGGGCCAAGATAGAAACTATAGATGGGAAGATATGTGTTCTTAGGGGAGATTCTGAGTAATTGATAGTATTTTTTTTTTTTTTTGTCCAAGCAAAAAATTGGCAATCATTTTGGGTCAGGCCTTGGCAAAAGATAAGAATAAGACCAGATCAAATATTATTTGATCCAACGTTATTTTTACACCAGGAGAAATATATTTGGCAGCATGGAGTTTCCCGGGTAAAGCGAAATCAACAACACCTTTACATTATGAAAGCATGCCTATACAAATGCAATGTAAACTTAAACGCCGAAAAAAAAAACCTGAAAATTTGTTATGGTTTGTCTTTGGGTGTTTGTGCCGCTTATATTATTCTATTTTGGATAGCCTATTGGCCATTTTGTGTGAAAGTAACTGTCCTTTTGGCTTCCCGCTGTTGATGTTTTCATTGGGGTCTGTTGTTTCATGTTTGTGTTTCTTTCCCTTTGGTGTCTCTGATAGGAGCTGTGTGTTAATTGTATCGATTCCTGATCATTGCCTCCACTTCTATTTTACGTGTCCATTGACTTTGTGCCATTGGTACATGTTTCGTCTGATGATTTTGTGTGTGCCGCCATGTCGCTCACTTTCTTTAGGTGACTTGGTTCTTAGATTCTTATGTCGTGGTTTATTTTTGTTATTTTGTTATGGTTTGTCTTTGAGTGTGTGTATCGCTTGTATTTTTGCTTTGGATAGCGAACTGGCCATTTTGTGGGAAAGTAAGGTTCAGTTTGGCTTTCAGCTACTGATGTTTCCATTAGGGTCTACTTATTTCATGTTTGTGCTTCTTTCCCTTTGGTGGTGTCTCTGATGGGAGCTGTGGGTTGTTTCGATTCCTGATCATTGCCTTTACTTCTATTTTTAGATGGTTGCGTTCTTAGACTGTGGTCTTTCCTGAGTGACTTTTTTTTTCAAGTATGCAGTTATGTCGTTAACGTGTATGTATTAGATGTATGAGTCATACACAGAAGTAAAATCGAAGTCGCCACCCCCACCCCGCCGTACCAACAGGCACACATCACTAGGGCAACGTCAAATCAAGTCGGTACAACGTCATGACGTTGCAACCATGACGTTGCAACGATGTAGATGTGACGTTGCATCAGCATCATGACGTTGCACAAATGTTGTTGTGACGTCGCAATTACGTCATGTGCATGCTGGGCCGTTCGCAGTTTCTTTTGTAACCTTGCGTGCATTGCTGTGAATTAGTGGATAACTGTATTGAAAAATTGTCATTTTTGGGAAGTAAATCGGCGGTTTTACGGTAGGAAATTTTGTTTTACGGCGACACGCGAGCGGAGCCGTAAAACGGAATTTACGACGATAAAACCGACGATTTACCTCCCCAAATGACAATTTTCAATACAGTTATCCCCATTCTGATGCACTTTTTCAGATGCTTTGTTAAAAACTATTATTTTGCACAAAACGGCAAGCGCTGGGAGCTGCGTAAAACCAAATGTCAGCAAATGAAAAGCGACGTTACATGATTACGTCGGGTTTCCGACAGTATAATTATCGCAGAATATACTGTCACAATTTTTAGACGTTATCTAATCAGAAGTCGCGTTACATTCATATGTGCATTAGAATTGCTTTTATGTGTCTTCAAATTATTTTCTGTTCTTTCGGTGAATTTTCGATAGGTGTATTTTTTCTAGAATAATTTTTGCATTATTATTTTTATTTAGTCATTTTTGTCAGTTCTGACGTATGCGGACAATCTAATCATTTGAGCTAAAGGAAATCGGTCTACCTTGTATACCTTTAACACTCCACACCCACTCACCCAGCACACACAGTTTAGGTTTGTCATCAAGTTTATCAGATGCACCTATTATATTAACCTTTTTCAGCTACATAATTATTATATGCATTGTGTGGACTCTTTGAAATCCTTTTAATAATAATAATAATAATAATAATAATAATAATAATAATATTATTATTATTATTATTATTATTATTATTATTATTATTACTACTATTATTATTATTATTATTATTATTATTATTATTATTATTATATTTCCTTATTATGTTTTTAATTAGTGAGGTTGAGGAAACCTGTTAAGATGTTGACAAACAGTGGTCTCATCTAACCGTCTTAGGTGTCAGTTTTCATGCGGATTCTTAAGGATTCCTGAGGATTACGTTCCTCGATGCTCGATGTGAAAACAGGCAATATGCTCATAAAAGCGACAATAAACGTTGCTTCAGGATAAATCTAGTTATCTCTCTGAACCGATTATTCCAATTTGGTAATAACAGCCATTAACCCATTTAGTACCGGAAACCCCTAAAGGGGTACCTTGGCAAACGGTGCAGGCCCAGATGAGACGCCTACACTATTTGCAGAAAGTTAAGCCATTTTCCAAATCAATTTTGAAGATACCACAATCTGACACCCCTAAATTAAGAAATGGACTGCTGCTATATATAAGAAGGAAGATTCCATTTGGTACAAAAAGGGTTAATGATGTCATAATGAGATATAAAGTCCGTAAAACACACATAACAATGCTTGGGCTCATCGAACGAAATGTAGCTTGAAACAAAGTGTGACGCCGCAGGATCCGGAAATGACTCAAGATACATGTACGTGTACCTTATAAGACGCTTGTTTAAACGGCCGGAAACGCATGCTTACCGGAGTTTCGCGGGCTGTGTAGATCCGCAAGGACATTTTTGTGTGCACAGGAGATGATTAATGTAATGGAAATATGACAGGTGCAATCGCTGAATGAATGAAAAATGGTGTAATATTTCATGCAAACGGATCCATTTATAGCGCTTGATGAGAAAATTTAGAATAAAACTACGCATTACATCAGAATCGGAATCAGAATTAGAATTTTTATTGGTGACACGTGTAAACTATGTCTAAACGACGCCAAGGGCGAAAGAAATTAGTTACTAACTCAAATGCGGTCCTAGAAATAGCAAGTAATACAAGAACATCAAAACGAAGATGGCCAAAACCAGCAACGATCAAATCATTAATAGAGATGTGGCGCATGAAACCAAATAAAAATATCTAGGGCCGGTTGTTCAAAGCACCGTTAGCTTAACAAGCTCGTTAGTGATCATGTTGTTTACCGTTCTAGTAAGTACAATATCTAATATATTTTTGCTGAAAAAATGTGAGCAGCTTTTGCAAAAGCTCCTATTTTCAGCAAAATGTTTAGTATATTCGCCAAACCATATAATCAAGTTTTAACGTTAAGATTTTGTCTAACGATGTCGTCAGTTGTAAACAACTGGATCAATACATTCGCCAATTGTGTCTACTGTTTTCTGGACAGCCCTTGGTTTCAACACATGTCAGAGCAGATACGTTTTTGATTTGCACAGTGACATCCAACGGCTTCCATAGCTGGAATTTTTTTTCCTTTTGTGGTCATATTCCTTTTTGGTCATAGTGGATCTTACATGAGTGTTCATGTATTATTGAATATATTAAACGAGTTGAGGAAAAAGGATAAATATTCCGATCATTTTGGCATTTTGATTGATATTGACAATAACTTACCCAGGAGATTGCCTTATGCCAGATCACTTCATCGGTGAGGCAATATATTTAAAAAATGATAACATAGTAAAATGTCTAAAGCTCTCCGGATATTCCGATCATATTTGACACACAGATTGATATTGACAATACCTAATCCATGAGATTGTTTTATGCCAGATAACTTAATGAATGGCCTAGCCGAGGCAAAACAATTAAAAATGATTACGGAGAATAACATCTAAACTGCTTGGAATAGGTTGATCATTTTCGGCATACAGGTTGATACTGACAACACCTGACCCACAAAATTGCCTTATGCCAGATTGTTTTACAAATGTCCTCGGCGAGGCAAAATATTTGCAAAAACTTTTGGACTATAACTTCTAACCTGCTTAGAATATTTTGACAACTTTTGGCTTGCAGGTAGATAATGAAACGACCGAACCAACGAGATTCTTTAATGCCCATTTTCATTATTTTAGCCTCGGCAAAGCAAAATATTCACCAACTGACACGTGGGTATAACTGTCAAACCGGCAGGAATATTTTGATAATTTTTGGCAAGCAGATGTTTATCGACAAGATCAAGCTAATCAGATTGTCTAATGCCAGATAGCTTTATAAAAAGCCTCGCCAAGGCAATTTTTAACAAAAAAAACTGATTACGGAGGTATTACTTGTAAACCACTGGGAAAATTTTAATAATTTTGATATCCTTTTCTCCATCGGGGCTTGAAGAAATATATGGGCTGCATGATGCCTCCACGCAGAGCTGCGTCCGACCACACGAGAGTACTGGTAAACCGCTTAGAGGATCTAATTTAAAAGTCAAAAATGAGTTCCTTTGAGAGCAATGAAAACATTCATAAGAAAGAAAATGGGTCATACTACGTAGTTTCGGCTAATGAAGCCTCATCAGTGACCCTGTACTGATCCGGCAAAGAAAGCCAGAGGAAACGTACTGCAATTTTGCATATTTCGAATAGGCAGTCGATACAAAGACTGATATAAATCAAAATGGGGTCGAAATAATTAAAAACCTGTCTAGAATATGAGTCTAAACCAATAATTTATTTCTGATTTCTCAGAATATTCACGCTGATCTCAAAGGTCCAAAAGTAAAACATAAACTGCACTATGGTTGATGTACGGGGAGACGTTTTACGGCCGCCACACGGCACAACACCAGCTGCAGTGAAGGCAAATTTAAAAATCAAAAATGAGTTCCTAAGCCTGCCAAGGCAAAGCGGTGCTAGTCGGACCGTTCATGCTTATAAACCCTATTGGTTTCATTGGACGACAGGGCTTGAGATGTCATTTCATCTCAATGTCGGGTAAAATTCCCACAAAATTGGAAGCAACGTCTCCAAAATGACCTATACAGTGTTGACGGGGACGTTAACCCTCAAATCAAACAAATAAACAAAATATCCTTTTCTTAAAATGAAATAAATTTAGCCTGTATGACCAATATATCCTGATATGAGTTATTCAAAGTTATAAAATTAAAACGGTCAAAAATAATGGTGTTTGCTAATAACCGTTAGAATATATTTTGAAGTGTGACATTAAGTAGTTTAGATCGTAGTACCAAAGCGTTAATCCAAAATCGTTAATCCATAGACAAAATGACAAATAGCAATGTTCAGATCAACAGACATGGACTCCAGAAGAGTGTAATCAGGCAGTGGATAGATGTCCCGTAAACAGCAACACTGCGATTTTGAATGTCTCCCTTTCGAAGACACAAAGCTCAGGATGAAATGGCACAAAAATGCTCCCTCACAGAATTAACTCTTTTTGACACAAACTTTGGGAAATAAGCTGAGCAGGAGTTTGTGCGAGGAAGTAGTTTTGGAGTAATCTGTGCTCAAATCAGTGACCTATCAACCTGAACAACAGTCCTCGGCCGACAGCTTCACATGGAGTCCATTATTGATTGGCTGGGTGCATGTCACTAAAGGCCTTCATTACGAAAACATGCCTATATAATTCTGACCTCCTTGAACCCCACTTTTACACCTCGATGAGGTGGTTCCCACCTCGATGAGGTGGTTCTAACGGGCGCCCACAATCCATATTTAGAGCAGAAATAAGAAAAATATCACAATTTTTCATCTTAAAATTTTAATTTTTCAGGGATAAAGGTGGCAATATATTTGTATAGGCGTGTTTGCGTAATGTTAAAACTAAGATGGGCTTCAAATATGTGTAGCCGGGTTAGCATCAGGGTGATAATGAAGATCCAACAATTCTTGTTATGAGTGTTGTTAATGTAAGAAAGGGTGTCCTGACTATTAAATCTTCAGTTGAATAATTAATAAAAATGGGAAATCGAAGTGAAGGCTGCCCGTTGAGCAAGTGACCTGCTCGTAGGCTTTCTTCTGTCCAACTGATTTCAGGCGGTAAAATGTGCAAAAGGTCACATGCAAGGTTAGAGAATTAAATTAGCCAACCATACAAAAGCATTCACCCTAGCAACGCTCCAAACATTAAACTGATAGGTAAAAACAAGCATTTTACCGTTAAAAATATGCAGTCATTTTTAGCGCAGATTTCGCAGAATAGAAGTGAAGGCAATGATCAGGAATCGATACAATTAACCAATAGTTCCCATCAGAGACACCAAAGGGAAAGAAACGCAAACATGAAACAACAGACTCTAATAGAAACATCAATAGCGGAAAGCCCAAAGGATAGTTACTTTCCCACAAAATGGCCAATAGGCCATCAAAAACAAAATAATATAAGCGATAAAAACACTCAAAGACAAACCATATCAAAAATAAACCGCGACAGAAGAACCGCCTTGGAACGGTCAGTGAACCTTCCTGTCGTGCGCCGGAAGTAACGAAACGCATTCCATCAAAGGAAGTCTGCCATTCTACAAAATGTCTTGAAAGCCACCTGTGAAATGTAAAATGCTGTATATCTGTTAAGCTATTAAAACTGACATTTGTGACATCATACTAGAATCAAAATTGTGGCATAATTGGTATCGCACCACTATGTTAATATATTCTCTCTCTCTCTCTCTCTCTCTCTCTCTCTCTCTCTCTCTCTCTCTCTCTCTCTCTCTCTCAGATACGTACGCACGCATGAAAAGTCTGGCTCTCTTTAATACACACATGCGCTATACGCAAGCATGAAAAGTTGGAGAGAGGGAGTACTATCAATTCATTTTGTTATGTTTTGGCGCGCAGATGTATATTGACAATACCTAATCAATGATGTTGTGTGATGCAAGATTTCTTTATAAACAGTCTAACCGATGACGTTTTCTTTTAATCCCTTTTCAATGACCAGTTTGCTTTGTTTGTTTGTTTGATTTGAGGTTTAACGTCCACGTCAACACTGTAAAGGCCATTTTGGAGACGTTGCTTCCAATTTTGTGGGACTTTTACCCGGCATTGAGATGAAATGACATCTCAAGGCCTGTCGCCAAATGAAACCAATAGGGTTTATTAGCATGGACGGTCCGCCTCGCACCGCGGTTCCTGGACAGGCTTAGATACTCTAAGCGGTTTACCATTACTAGTGTGCGGGCCGGATTCAGCTTTTTGTGGAAGCATCATGCAGCCCATATATTTCTTCAAGCCCCTATGGGTGGGGGCTAGACCAGTTTGTGTACACAAAGCTATTGCAATAGACCGTTCCAGATTAGACCTTTGACAATGGTTAAAATTGATTTTCTATTATTGTTGTTGTTGTTGTTGTTGTTTTATGATTAGGAGCAGGAGGATCGTGGTGGCGTTGGTGCTGCTGTTGGTATTGATGTTGCTGTCGCTGCTGATGCTGCTGTTTATGATGATGATGATGATGAATTTTGCTTGAAGTGGCTACATCTTGATACATAATTCTAGTAAACAATGGTAGGCAAACTATGTCTTGAACGTTGTATAAAGAATCTCAAGCAAATGAAATATCTGTTTTATCTGCTACGGTCAGACATATTATTCTGTTTTGTTATCATATTGAATTTATTGCTCCAACTGATATAAGACTTACAAGTATTAGAAGAAATCATATATAGTCGGGCAAACTGGGAACGAAGCAATGAGTATTTTAGAGGCGCTGAGATCGCATTAATAAGCACTAGGGACACGAAATGACAGCATTCATAAACAACTTGTACCTATCCCAAGAGTGGGAATGCGGGCTTATCCCAAGGAATAAGATAAGTTTCAAACTTTAATGTCAAATAACCGTCTCTTGAGTCATTATTATGTTGTTTGCGTTTAACCTTTATCACTCTCTGGGCGTATTCAACAAACAAAAGATTGTTTATATTTTTCTTTATTTTTCCTTAAAACTAAGATTGGTCATTTCATGTAGGAGAAAATTTGCATATAATATCAAATCCTTATTTGTGGGGAAAAATAGACAAATATTTCAAAATGTCGTCTGCGGAAAAAATACCCAGCATGCAGAACGCTTACCCAATTTTGTCTGAAGCAGGCGTTCATATCAATATAGAGGTGTAAAATAGAAGTGGTTGCAGTGAAGATTGATTTCTTTTTATATAAATATATTTTATTTATTTTTTTTTTTTTAATTGGACATGGCGGAACTTTTTACAGATATTACAGGCTCGTTCTGTGGCTCTGTGCTGGGCATTCATTACTGCTAGTGCCCTGATTTTGGGTTTTATTACAATCCCTACAAATTGTGTTAAAATTTACATAGTTATGACCACTGCCTTAGAGTCTACATGTTTTGCATAATCCCTGAGCAACGTTTTAGGTCGGGCGCATCGGAATCTTTTTGTTTGTTTGTTTGATTTGAAGTGCAACGTCCCCGTCAACACTGTAAAGGTCATTTTGGAGACGTTGCTTCCAATTTTGTGGGACTTTTACCCGACATTGAGATGAAATGACATCTCAAGCCCTGCCGCAATATCTTAGATTCTCCCCATCGGAGTCTAACTGTTGATTTTCTTTTGCTCCAGCATTTCAGTGGCCTCTTTCGGTCGAGTCCTCACCGTTGTTTCACCTCTGTGGTTGTTTGATTTTTGTGTTCTCGGGCATGTGAGTTAAGAAGCCTCCATGTGGACTGAACAAATTATTTGTCTCAATCGCGACGGAATCAAGGGCGAGGATTGCGCCCGCATAAAATCGATTTAAGCCCCCTCCGCCCCCGCAACCCTCCCCCACCCCCACCCCCCCCCCCCACCCCCCACCCCCCACACACACACACAAATACAGTGAATGACTTTTCACTGACCGTTCCAAGGCAGTTCTTCTATCGAGGTTTATTTTTGGTATAGTTCGTCTTTGAATCCTGATCTCATTTTGTGGGAAAGTAGCTGTCCTTTTTGGCTTTCCGCTATTGATGTTTCCATTAGGATCTCGTTATTTCATGCATGTTTTTCTTTCCCTTTCGTGTCTCAGATGGGAGCTATGGGTTAATTGTATCGATTCCTGATCACTGCCTTCACTTCAATTTCTAATACAAAGGGTGGTTGTGGTGATGAGGATGACCTCTGGCGGAAAACATTGACAGGAACATTCATTACTTTATATGGACGCAATGTTGTTCATTCTTCACTTCACTCTTCACTCACGCGACGTCATTGACCTCAAAAAAAAACAAAAAAAAACAATGATTCTCTCCAGTATGATTGGACGATGGCGACGTTATGGCTCCAACGACGCTTTTCCGCCGTCAAAAAAAAAAACTGCGTGGTGCAATTGTTTTCTCGATTCAATTTTGACCTTAAAACAATTTGCATGAAATGCCAGACCCTACTTTCGGGGAATGGACCCAATTTGCACGAAATGGCAGAAAAAGTAAGAAAAATACCATCAATATAGTATCTGCTAGAGGGTGGTAAAGGTTAAATGGCACGCGTTACAATCTGGTCAATAATTATTCATTAGGCTGTCTAAGATATTTCTCTTAGACTTATATCAGAGTTTGAACAGCTTTCTGTCAGGAAATATTTGGCAAAAACAAATATGAACATGCTTAAACCCTCTAGCGGCCAGCATAATCTTCATCCTATAGTAATAGATATGGACGGGTCAAACTACAATATGTGGGTTGTCAGTTTTGTTGTTCATTTCCGTACCACAAGCAAAGTTACACGTTCCGTACCTCAAAATAAAACGCGGCGTCTGATCAGAATCTGTACACGCGACATAAAACACAAAATGCACGGTCCGGGATGAATAATGGGCATCTTTAGGATGTTCCACATGTATAAAGTACTCATTAAAATCTTAACTGACACGGTATATTCTTATGTCATATCATGGCTGTATACAAATACTTCATGTTAAGGTACCTGTATGCCCCGCCCATCGGGGCTTGGAGAAATAGATTGGGCTGCTTCCGCGTCGGGCTTCAACCGACCGAACATGAGTACAGGTAAACTGCTTAGAAAATCAAAGCTTTCCCAGACAAAGAGGTGCCAGGCAGACCGTCTCTGCATATAGACCCTAGTGGTTTCTTTGGGTGGTAGAGCTTGATATTCATTTCACATCAATGTCGAGTTAAAGTCCAACTTCCCTAAAATGACATAAAAACGTTGACGAAGACGTTAAACCTCAAACAAACAAAACAAGTTGCATGCACTGTAAATGGTGGTTTTGTTGTTGTTGTTGTTCTTTCATTGTCGCTTTGATTTAATTCAACAAAACAGTTCCTTCATTTGTACTTCCATCACGAGAACAAATCCATAAATTGAACACCCCGAAACCCCACTTTATACAGAGAAAACTGGAGTTTTCATCCTAAAATCGCGATCGCGGTGGAAATAAGGGAGAGGATTGTGGCCACGTAAAATCGATTTAAGCCCCCCACCCCCACCCATTTCCTGTGGAATTCGTTTCCGCTGACCGTTCCAAGGCGGTTCTTCTGTCGTGATTTATTTTTGTTATGGTTTTTCTTTTGGTGTTTGTGTCGCTTGTGTTATTTTGTTTTGGATAGCCCAACGACCATTTTGCGGGAAAGTGACTGTCCTTTTGGCTTCCCGCTGTTGGTGTTTCCATTAGGTCTGTTTGTGCATGTTTGTGCTTCTTTCCCTTTGGTGTCTCTGATGGGAGCAATGGGTTGATTGTATCGATTCCTGATCATTGCCTCTACTTCTATTTTACGGAGATATAAATTATTTTTCGTATTTCTGCTCCAAGTCAAAGGTTGTGGGTACTGGTTAGAGCCGCCTTCGGGCTTCATGCAGTTTGTGAGTGATTCGCCGGAGTTTGCACATCGATTAAATCCACAAAAATGAAATTCAGTTCTATAATACAGTCGAACTTTAATGGCTCGAACCCCTTTGGGACCATGAAAAATTGTTCGAGACAGTGGTAGTTCGAGCCACTGAGGTTACTGTCAGGAGGCATAGCGAGATACTTTTAGACATCTATTCGGTGTTCCATGATGAATATGTATGCTATGTGTACTCATTAGAATCGCCTCATCGAGGCGATTCTAATGAGTACACACAGCATACATTTACAAGATAAAAGACAAAAAATCTCCTTAATTATCCCGCACTATTTCTTATGTAGAGGATTTCGCTAGGGGCTCAAGAATGGGCTCGACTCATCCATGGTACACGAGCCATCAGTGTTCGAGCCATCGAAGATCTACTGTATACTAATATACCAAACAAAAATTAAAATCACCACCCAAACAAAAGTTATACACACATTTAAGTACAAAGTATTGCAAGCTTTTCAGATGATGAAATCAATGCCAAAATAAAGTACATGAGGTCGTACTATACAAGAGAGATTGCCAACACGTACATATATGCGAACATTACGATAACACACCCGTGCGACATAGTGCATTTTTCACATCTCCAAAAATGGCTACTTTTCTGATGAAAATCTGTGATATTTTTCTTATTTGTACTGCAAACATAGGTTGTTGGTGCTCGTTAGAGCCGCCTCATTGAGGCGGTTCTAACGAGTACCCACAATCTATGTCTTGGAGCAGAAATAAGAAAAATAGTGTATACCCCCGTAAACCCAAGTTTTCTCTATATAAACCGGGGCTTAGTGGGGTCTTTATTTCACGGACTTGTTCATGTGATGAGGAATATGTTTCAAGCTGTTTGTGTACGAGGACGAGTCAATAAAAACAGCCTAATTTATTTCTGGGTGAGATCGATGTCTTCTGTTTCGATGTAATTGCCCAATAGAATCATGCACTTGGACCAACGCTGTTCCAGTGCCATCAGCCTAGAACTGAAGAAGACAGGGCCCTTGTGTCCGACCCACTTCTCATTTGCCGCCACGACTTCTTCGTGGGACCGGAAATGATGTCCGCGGATTATCTTTTTCAAGTTTGGGGATATGAAATAGTCACTAATCAAGAGCTAAGTCTGGAGAATAGGCGGGATGCGGTATTAGCTCGTACCCATTCCGCTCAAAAACATCCATTACAATATTGCAAGTGCTCTCGCATTGTACTGTTGGAGCAGGAACCCTTTGGAAAGTTTACCTGGCGTTTTTCACGGATCGCAGTTCTTAGTTGGTGAGCTAATTTGCACAATAAGCACCTGTTATCGTACATTCCTTTGCTTGTATTTAACTTGTGCATACGATGGCACAGAAGACCCATAAACATTGCTCAACTCGCAATGTATTTCCTGTCCTGTTTTCCTTTCAAATACAAGTACGGGCTTTTGCATCCATTACGAAAACACGCCTATACAAATACATTGCAAACTTTACCGCGGGCAAAACGAAACCTTTAAGATGAAAAATTGTGATATCTTTCTTATTTCTGCTCAAAGTATAGATTGTGGGCATTTGTTAGAACCGCTTCAATGAGGCGGTTCTAACGAGTACCCACAGTCTATATTTTAGAGCAGATATAAGAAAAATAAGGTTTACCCCTGAAAACCCCAGTTTTTTCTATCTAAAAGTGGGGTTCAAGGGGGTCAAAATTATATAGGCGTGTTTTCGTGATGGCTAGCCATGTTTGGCGTTTAATATCTTATGACACGATAAGAGTGCAATTTCGCCCTCATGTTTTAAACATGTATGGGAACAAGGCAGGGATATCGTGGGTGTCTCGGTCAATTGGAAATGGGATAGGCTGGTTACTTATTAACTTGCCCTCGTATCACGACAAGAAATAAGAAACAATGGGAACAAGTTACAGTAAAATTCCTATATTAAGACCACCTTTGGGACTGTTCAAAAGTGGTCTTAAAGACCACTTTTGAACAGTCCAAAAGGTGGTCCATAATCAGAGGATATTGTGTGCAGAATTCACAAAGAAAGAATAACTGCATCCTTCTAAATAAGCTTTATAAACAAAATTAGTCTTATTTTAGGTGGTCTTAATAGCGGAATGTCACTGTACTTGATTTACCATATATTATAGGCTACATGTAAGACTCTTTGAGAAAGCTTTTTTCAATGATCGTTACATTATCTCTCTCTTTTGTATTGTATGATTATTCAGGAACACTTCTAATATCATGGGAAAACAATTTGTTTGCTAATGGGATCCTAAGAGTACGGTATAACTATTTCCAAATACGTCAGTTGTCATACGAGATGCTATCTGACGATGGAAGATTATAGTGTCATAACACACTGGACACCGACATATTGTACGCATCTTAATTATGCCAAAACGATCCTGCAAAGCAAGTATCTTGACTTCAGTCAGAATGGGAACAGATATGGCTTACTCCAGCCAGACACTAATTTGTCAAAACATAAGTAACATGTTGTCTATTTCATCATTTTGCATCGCACAAAGATGATATTTTACAATATCATTTATACTCTATATGTTTTTCAGCATATCCGTGCTACATCATAAGTTATCACATTCCCCACCTGACAGCGATATTTCATCACGTTAACAAGTCCGTGAAATTAACACCCCCTTACATCCCGCTTTATATAGAGAAAACAGGGGTTTACGGGGGTCTACATTATTTTCCTTATTTCTGCTCCTAGACATAGGTTGTGGGTACTCGTTAGAACCGCCTCAATGAGGCGGTTCTAACGAGCACCCACAACCTATGTTTGCTTTACAAATAAGACAAATATCATCGATTTTCGTCAGAAAAGTAACCATTTTGGAGATGTTAAAAAATGCACTATGTCACACGGGTTTGTATTCGTAATGTGCCCTCGCCTAACATTCCCCGCCTGACAGCGATATTTGCCCCAGCCGTTTTCAGGCGGGGAACGTGATCCATGTTCCCACCAAGAATCAAAATAACGAATTTCTTATATTGGAAAGCGTTTTGATTACATTTTGCACATTGTTGCAATTTTTACCAAAGATTTCTTTTGTAGCGGATGTCGTGAGAAGTACATGTTTTACATGTGACGTCATCGAAAGCGCCCTTCTGCACACACAACGTTGATAACGGTGCTTAGTGAGAAAATGTTTACGTCATGTTAGAATGAGAGTTTTATAACGGAAAACATTGAAATAAATTACTGAATGAACAGGAAACAACCAGAAGTTCCTATTTTATTAAAGTGTATGAAATTGTTTAGCTTTTATTTCTTGTCAATTGTTCAGTGAACCCAAGATGGTGGACGGTACAAGGAAAATAATTGCATTCGCGCTGCCCAAAAAAAAAGCCAACAAACTTCTTTG
Source organism: Lucinisca nassula (assembly GCA_963580285.1). NCBI lineage: Eukaryota > Metazoa > Mollusca > Bivalvia > Lucinida > Lucinidae > Lucinisca > Lucinisca nassula. The sequence continues at coordinate 122,739,872 of OY757025.1, read as the reverse complement.
CAGTATAACAAAGTACACTTTTATATCTCCAAAAATAATATTTTTCTGATACAATTTGTAATTATCATTACGAAAACATGCCTATACTAATACATTGTAACCTTTACCGCCGAAAAAATGAAAATTTTAAGATAAGATATTGTGATATTTTTCTTATTTCTGCTCTAAGTATAGATTGTGGGTACACGTTAGAACCACCTCTTCGAGGTGGTTCTAACGAGTACCCACAATCTATACGCTAGAGCAGAAATAAGAAAAATAAGGTTTGTCCCTGTAAACCCCAGTTTTAAAATATAAAAGTGGGATAAAGGGGGTAATAATTATAAAGGCATGTTTTCATGATGTCGTCTTATTGTACCCCACCCCCACCCCCCACCCCCCGAAAACAAATATTGGGGCGTATAATTTTCATGTTGTCCGTCCGTCCGTCCGAAGTTCGGACATTTTGCCACTAAATCTATATTTTGAGCAGAAATAAGAAAAATATCACAACTTTTCATCTTCAAATGTTCATGTTTTCGGCGCTAAGGGTTACAATGTATTTGTACAGGCGTGTTTTCGTAATGTCCCACGATTGAGACATTAAAGGTCTAATCATCAGTATAAAAGATACTTCGGTGGCAAATTCTCCTAAAAAGCTATCCACGTAAGAGCAAACTAGTGCTACCTAAGTGTCTATTTAACAGAATATATCGTGTCCGTCCGTTCGTCCGAAGCAGACAGCAGAAAAAAAGGAAAACTTTCACCCAGAAAAAAGTCATTTTAGAGGCGCACAAGAAAGCATTATGTCACGTGATGTCTTATTAAAATGGTCTCGCTGTCAAGAAACCTTGTCAAATAAATCTACTTCACTGCAAAGTGTACTGTGTGTATCACTTGTGTCTTTTGGTTTTGGATGGCCATATGGCCATTTTGTGGGAAAGTAACTGTCCTTATGGCCTTCCTTTGTTTAGGTTTCCATTATGGTCTGGTCGCTTAATGTTTGTATTTCTTTCCCTTTGGTGTCTTTTATGGGTGGAGTAAGTTAATTGTATCAATTCCTGATCTTTGTTTTACTTCTACTTTGCATTATGGAAGCACGCTTATTTAAATATATCGGAATTTTATCACCAAAACATGGAATGTTCTGAAAAAAAGTTATATTTTTTACAATTCCGCTCAGAACATAGATAATTGGCACCCGTTAGAACCGCCTCGAGGAGGCGATTCTAAACAGTAACCACAATCCATCTTTGTGAGTAGAAATAAGAAGGATATAATGTAAACGTGTAATCTCTAATTTTACTGTATAAAAGTGGGGTTTAACCCTTTTATAGAACATATTTAACGTCACTACAGCTGATGTGTGGGAATGTGTGGCGGCCGTAAAAAGTCTCCATGCCCTACATCATAGTGTAGTTTGTATTTTCTTGTCCTTTGGGATCGTTGAGTCCATTGTGGAAATTTGAAAATATCTTGAGGGTCACTGATGAGGCCTAATTGGCCGAAACTAGCTAGTCTGGCCCAGAAAACATGTACACTCCATATTTTCCAGTTTTGTGTTGTATTCCTTGTTTCCAAAGGATAACCCTTTTATAGAACATATTAAAGGGGGTTAAAATTATAACGGCATACTTTCGTGATGATCCTGACTGAGGCTTAAATCGATTTTTCGCGACGGCATCAGCACCCCTACTTTCGTCGCGATTTAGACAAATAATTTGTCCAGTCTGCATGAAAGCTTTCTAACTTACAGTGCATCTATGAGAACACAAAAATTAAACAACCATAGAGATGAAACAATGGTGAGGACTTGACTGCAAGAAACCACAGAAATGCTGGAGCAAACGAAAACCAACAGTTAGATTCCAATGGGCCCAGCCAGAGACAGAGCATCAGGCACCAACCAACATTACATAATTAAGCCTTTACGCTTGAACCGTCATAGATTATGAGGCATAACCCACCGGCGAGTAATTACAAGCTATCAACCATGATTTGGTTAACTACCATGCATGCAGCCTTTCGTATAACATTTATGTTGTACCCAATCCTTTTTATATCGAAGCATGATTTTACAAAATTGGGTACTGAAATCATTGCAAGTGTATATTTTTCTGAATTTGTATACTAAGTCACCATAAATTTCGGGCACCGATAGACCTTGTTGCAGAAGAGATTTAAGTCCAACATTTAATTTTGAAATTAAATCGGAATGACGTCTATAAAAATTATAAAAGACTTTGCGTAGTTTATGTTACCGATAACCCTGATTGAAAAGTTTAGCTGTTAACAATTTATTACGAGTGCTGAAGTCAGCTACATGACTCGACACTCTGGCAAATCGAATTAATTTCAATACATAAACGCAATACGATGCCGCATGAGGAACATCACCATACAAGAATGGAAAATTTACAATCTCAAAATCATCATGTTTGTCATAAACGTTGCAGGAAACAAGCCCATCTACAATAGAAAGATGCAAATCCCAAATCAGGGCCTCGGTATCACCAGAATTTGCTTTTCTTAACACAAATTCTGGTAGGGTTGGGGGTGCATATGATTAATAGGTATGGTCAATATTGAATAAGTCATCCAAATATCTAAAAGTCGATCTAATTTTTAAATGATTTCAGATTGGTTTTCAACGGAAAGGGACATAATGACGTCTCTTTCATAACAAAACAAGAACAGATCAGCCACAAGGGATGCGCAATTCGTACCCATCGAAATACTCACAATTCGTCTAAATAACTTAGTTCCAAATCTTATGTAAAATATTATCAAGTAGAAATGTGTTATTATGGCAGTAAGACATGAAGTTAACCATTTAAAAAGTTCAGCGGTGGTAACAGAGCTTGAATTTCCAATAAAGCGTGCATTGTAGGGTCTTTTATGAAGTTTAGGTAACCAATATAACGCAGGAAGCTTTTATTGGCCTTCTGTAACACAAACAGCAAACTTGGTGGCTTAATTACAAATAAAACCAAAGGCTGCAGTTCATAGGCCTTAGTACCACCCGGCTCTTACTGAAGTGTTAACACAGTGGAGTCGGCAAACAACGACGACAGTGTTAGTGACCTTGTCTGCTGGAGCTAAAGCAAACTTCTTGAATACCTAGTTTAAGTTGAGGTAAAAACATCATAGGTTTAGGAGGTAAATGGTTTGTATTTTGAGAGTAGAAAGAAATGCGTTTGTTCACCAGTTTCAGAATGCTAAATTTCAATTCGTTAATGGCTTTATGTTCAACACACTCTCGTTTATTTCATCGATTACCAAATTCATTTAATGCAGCAGCAATTTCTTTTCTACACTTATTTAAATCAATTTTAGAAGAAATCGATATTTTGGTCCTTTATAAATTATATTTCGTCTCCTAGAATCAGGAATAATTTTTTAAATTGCCAGTAATTATATGGCCAACAGCAGGATGGATAGCAATGCACTGAGTTTTTAAAATCATAGGTATCAGGAGTGTTAATATCAATATCAAAATGAGCAACAAGTTTATTGCAATTAAAAATGACAAATCTAATAGATTTAATGAATTTATAGCAAATTATGGGTGTTTCAGTATTTTGAAAATAAGCAGGAAATCACCGAACTGTCCCGTATGAATTGGTTCTAACAAGCACCAGTGGTTTTAACATCAATTGTATAAAGGTTATTGTATGTTTAACTTTGGTTCGATTGATAAACTAAAAAAGGTCAAAGGAAAGTCAGTGCCATACATAGTCTGGCAGTCCGTTAAAAAGCATATTGTTAGCAAACACATGGCCATTTGGCGTACTAGTATTAACATGTTAAAGTTGGTAGACAATAAAATGCAAACGAATGTCAGCCTGTATAATGGACTGTAGAAGTTTATAATATGTAGGCATGGAATGCAACAATCATATTCTAATTACATACAAATGGTGTGATATCATCTGAAACTGCGCAATTCCAAACTGTCATCAGGTGTTTGAATGAAAACAAAAAAAAAGTTTTGTGATATTTAAAACCGTCTGCATGGCATATTTTTATTTTCTTTACTGTCGTAGCTCCATGTCTTTTGATATTGTCTAAGTGTATCAGTTCGTGGTTGTTTCCATTATGAAAACACGCCTATTTAAATATATTGGAAAATTTTATCACCAAAAAATTAAAATTTTCCGATAAAAATCCTGATATTTTTCATATTTCTTCTCAAAACATAGATTGTGTGTATTCGTTAGAACCGCCTCGACGAGGCGGTTCTAACGAGTACACACAATCTATATTTTAGAGCAGAAATAAGAAAAATAAGGTTTACCCCTGTAAACCCCAGTTTTACTATATAAAAGTGGGGTTCAAGGGAGTCAAACTTATATAGGCATGTTTTCGTGATTCCTTTTTCAATTTTCATTTATTGCTCTTGTGTGAGGGGAATATGATGATTTCTTAACCCGAGCAGGTAATACTTCGGGCAACGAGCAGGGAATATTAGCTGCTCGAACGATTGTAGCATGGATATATAGGCATGGAATGCAACAATCATGCTCTAATTCCATACAAATGGTATGATGTGGAATGAATTTTGGCCGTCACGATTTAGACAAATAATTTGTCTGGTCCTCATGGAGGTCTCCTTACTCATCAGTGCAACATCTAAACAAAAACAAAAAAAAAAACAAAATCAAAAAACAGAGATGAAGCAACGGTGAGGACAGCAAGAAACCACTGAAATGTTGGAGCAAAAGAAAACCAACAGTTAGACTAAGATGGGCCCAACCAGAGACAGAGCATCAGGCACCAACCAATATTCCAAAAAAAAAATAGATTGTAAGCCTTTACACTGAAACCGTCATAGAATCTCAGGCACGACCCACCGGCGTGCGATTAAAGAGGGAAGCAAAGCTGCCAACCATGATTGGGTTAACTACCACGCATGCAGTCTGTCGTATAATATTTATTATCTCTATATATCGAAGAATGATTTTACGAAATCGGGTGCTGAAGTTATTGCAAGTATATATTTTTCTGGATTTATATACTAAGTCACAATAAAATACGGGAACCGATAGACCTTGTTTTTGATGGCAATAAAGCTTGAAGTTAATAATTTGGAAAGTTCATTGATGGTACAAGAGCTTGAATTTGCAATAAAACGTATTTTTATGGTCTTTTATGAAGCTTAGGTAAACGTGATATGGTATCGTTTCAGTTGCTCATGTTTTTTAGCCTTACATTGTCACTAGGTGAAATTCTGTATTTTTATCAGTTACCTTTGATCTCCCATCATGTCGAATTTGCAAAGTATTTCATAAGATAGACGCCTGTCTTCGTCCTAGAACTGATTGAGTTTGACCTGGAAGTTACACTTCGCCAATGAATGGTCTCCTAGTATATTATTTATCTGATAACCTAATTTGTTGTTCTGTGAGTATATTGCGTGAGGCCTGGTAATATGCAATTTGTTCTTTTGTTATTTAGTTCTAGGCTAACAGGAGCAAAATCAATCAAAGCGTGTTTTACAGATGATAAATCTCAGTGTTTAGATGATTAGATTATGTAAATTTTCCTACATCTGTCCGAAAAATCAGTTTGTACTCGCTACTTAGTCTTTTATAAATTTGTGTAATGAACAGCCCTGTATATATCAACTGGGATTTATTATTGGAATGAATTTCATTTTTTTATGGATTTTATCGATGTGTAATCTCCGGCGTATCACTCACGGACTTCGTGCAGTTTGTGAGTGATACACATCGATAAAATCCACAAAAAGGTTACGTCATTCCTTATAATTCCAACTTCAAATTATTTGTCTAATTCGCGACGGAAGTAAGGGCGAGGATTGTGGCCACGTAAAATCGATTTAAGCCCCCCCCCCCCCCCCCCAGCGGAAATCTTTCCACTGACCGTTCCAAGGCGGTTTTTCTGTGGCGATTTATTTATGTTGTTGTTTGTTACTTACTGTGTGTATCACTTGTGTCTTTTTATTTTGGATGGCCATATGGCCATTTTGTGGGAAAGTAACTGTCCTTATGGCCTTCCTTTGTTTAGGTTTCCATTATGGTCTGGTCGCTTAAAGTTTGTGTTTCTTTCCATTTGGTTTCTTTGATGGGTTGAGTAAGTTAATTGTATCGATTCCTGATCTTTGTTTTACTTCTACTTCGTGCAGTTTGTGAGTGATACACGTCGATAAAATCCACAAAAAAATGATACTTCATTCCTTATAATTCCAACTTGGACATCGAAATGTTAAAAATAGCACCACAATGGTAAATGTTAAGGAATTTTCTCGAAGGCGTACATGTTAGAATTAACTTACCAGCGGCCACGGCGGAATGATATTACGATAACACACCCGTGCGACATAGTGCATTTTTTCTTATCTCCAAAATGGCTACTTTTTTGGTGAAAATCCGTGATATTTTTCTTATTTATACTGCAAACATAGGTTGTGGGTGCTCGTTAGAACCGCCTCATTGAGGCGGTTCTAACGAGTACCCACAACCTATGTCTTGGAGCAGAAATAAGAAAAAGAAATAATACCCCCGCAAACCCCGGTTTTTACAATATAAAGTGGGGTTTAAGGGGGTGTTTATTTCACGGACTTGTTCACGTGATGGATTATTAAATTAGAAGCTGGCAACTTTGAACGAAACCCAAGCGAAAATCGTCAAATCCTTAAATTCAATTTATTTCTCTTGTAACATTTACATTTTGAATAGTTTCCAATCTTTTGATCGAACGCTGTTGACGTTATTTCATAAACAATGGCGTAACGCGCGGACTGAAAACGTGCTCTTTGACGTCACGTTATGTTACTACCTGTCGCTGTGTTAAATGGTTCTGAGATTCTTGCTCATGGAATTTATGGAAGTATAAAACTTTTATTTCAACCAATCAAATCGCTCAAAATATGTAAAATGATGCAGAATTGGAATAATACAGCTATATACTTTAGTTTATCTTGTCATCACGATAACAAGTCCGTGAAACGAAGACCCCCCTACTTTATATAGAGAAAAGTGGGGTTTACGGAGTATACATTATCTGCCTTATTTTTGCTCAAAAACATAGATTGTGGGTACTCGTTAGAACCGCCTCATTGAGGCGGTTCTAACGAGCACTCACAATCTATGTTGAAAGCAGAAATATTAAAGATGTTATCATTTTTACCTAATATTTATCATTTCTGACACCATGTTGGACGCCATTATTTCTTACGGACATGTTTTCCTAATATTTTGCTCATAAAAAATGTGGGTGGTCATAAGAAGTAACATCAGCCTACGAGTATGTCCTAGCGCAAAAAATAACAAAACTAATATATACCATTTTCAATTCCAATTTTACAAACAGATGACAATTTGTGATACTTTTTGAAACAATTTTAACCTAAAAGATAAATTAAGGATGCTCGAAACAAGGCAGCTCTAACGAGAACCATAAAAACTCTGTCTAGGCGCAAAAAAATTAAAATATGTATACCATTGTAAAACCCATTTTTCTTCATAAAAAAGTGGGGTTACAAGTGTTTTATTTCGTGTTGTGAGTGGTGCAAAACTGTTCAAAAGTCTTCAATATTGACTGTATAACATTTGTAGAAAAGAACCGTCTACTCGTGTCGCAATTTGAATCCATTGGCGGCAAAGAGTACAGCACAGAACTGAAAATTATGAAGTGTACAAGGTTTTTCTGGACCAGACTAGCTAGTTTCGGCCAATTAGGCCTCACCAGTGACCCTCAAATATTTCCTAAATTCCGCAGTGAAATCAATGATCCTAAAGGACTAGAAACAATAACCCACACTATGATTAAGGGCAGGGAGACTTTTTACGGCTGCCTCACAAAACCCACAATACGACAGGTGCGACCAGATTCGTGCAATCAGCTTTATAGCAGGTTACAGTATCAAAATGAAAGCTGCTAAAAGCAGCATGATTCTGTAATTCTGGGCGACATATAAACCACGCCCCGTGAAAGCCTGTTTTGGCATTTGCGAACAACAAAGATGCTGATCAAACTGCGCATGTGCGCAGTTTGATCAGCATCTTTGTGTTCGCCCTTTTTGGTAAGTTTAACACATCTTTTCCTCATATCTTAAAGTTCAGGACTCTTGCAAGTCTGTGTAGCTGAGCAGGCTGGTTTGAATCTAACCTGCCCACAAATCACGGAGAGAGGCTTTCTCTTGGTGGCGCTCAAATCGTGAACAAAATTAGTTGTTTGCATGAATCGGTACTCATCTCAAGACATTAAGAAATAGGAAATTAAGTCTGAGTCTTTTTAAAACAAACGAACACAGGAGCGGAAGACTTTGATTAAGAAAAGTTCTCCCTTCTCTCGGATCACTGAGTCTTGGTCTTGTCAATACGATGCACTTTCTTTTGCAATCTTAACATCTGCTAGGTAACCGATCAAAGTACTGATAGCACTGGTGAAACAATTGTGTCTGAGTTTATGCTGAAAAAGTGGTCCCAAGCGACGTCCGTCACGTAAAAAGAAGAACCCCTAAAACCCACTTTATATAGAGACAACTGTGGGGTTTTCGGGGATATACATTGTTTTTTCTTATTTCTGCTCGCCTCCGTTCTATGTACCCCGGTACTCGTTGGAACCGCCTCATTGAGGCGGTTCTAACGAGCACCCACAACATACGTTCGCAGTAAAAATACGAACAATATTTCGGATTTTCATCAGAAAAGTAGCCATTTTGAATCTCTGAAAAAATGCACTACGTCGCACGGGTATGTCATCGTAATACTAGACTAGAGCTTCCGTGGTGTGGTGGTTCCGCTTCTCGCCTTGTTAACCAGGGGTCGCAGGATCGATCCCGGGCTTCTACAGACTTTCCATTACGAAAACACGCCTATACAAATACATTGTTACTTTTACCGACGAAAAAACGAAATTTTTAGGATGAAAAATTGTGATATTTTTCTTATTTCTGCTCAAAATATAGATTGTTGGTACTCGTTAGAACCGCCTCATTTCTATTGAGTACCCACACTCCATAATTTAGAGCAGGAATAAGAAAATTAAGGTTTACCCCTGTAAACCCCAGTTTTACTATATAAAAGTGGGGTTCAGGGGGGGTCAAAATAATAAATAGGCGTGTTTTCGTGATGGGATGAGTCTTTAAACCGAGGTCCCGTCTCCGTATGACCTTAGCTGTTGGTGGGACGTAAAACTCAAACACTCACTCACGCACTCATAATAATAGACTGCTTTGATAAGTCCTTAAACTTCTGTACTTTAAGCAAATAGTGAAGACCCTGATCAGACGCCGCATGTTGCGGCGCCTGATCAAGGTATACGCTGTTTGCCAATGCCCCAGCTCATAAGGCCAGTTCAGGACTTCCAGTTTCAAAATCTAAACTTCCACGATTATTGCTTGACTTCATAACTGAACAGACTCGTTTGTTTCTTGCCTGGTATAAACACTGAAGAAAGGTTTTCTAGCGCCGGCACTCAGATACATTTAAATTGCAATTACGTATAAGCCTAGTATTGCACTGCAGCCAAAACTTATTTGTTAGACTTTCTTGGCCATTCTTACCAATCCGAAAAGCTATAAGCCAGCAGTCTACTTTGGCGAAGAACAAATATGAATAGATTTACACAACTAATTTGTCTGATATTATTCTCATGAAGAGGTAATATTGATTCGAGTTAGTTCCAATATTTAGGGGTTAACTGCCAAGCTTGTCCTATTTTGAAGATGGAAATACGCTGGTTTACCAAGCAGTGACATAGGAATAAATCAAACAAGATCATTCTTGCTATTAACCATTATCTTGCTGTTCACGACAACTCCTATCTTAGCAAACAGTAAAGATCCAGATCAGATGGCTTCTTCAGAAGCCATCTGATCAGGATCTACACTGTTTGGCATTCAGTTTATGAATTTGTAGCAATAAATTTCATCAAGTAATTTAATTGGTTGATAGAGAGAAATGGGAGTGGCTTAAATGAATATTCAGCAAGATAAGGGTTAACAAAGAGAATACAAATAAGGACAACCGGAAAGTGCCACTGTCATAGACAGGGGCGTAGCATCCTTTAAGCAGATACATGTACGCACTTGCGTAACCATTACAAACGTAAAAAATGACGAAGTAGAAGAAGAAAAGGAAGAAAAAAAGGAGGAGAAGAAGAAGAGGCAGAAGAATAAACAAAGCAGAAGAGTTAGAAGAAGAAGAATAAGGAAGAGGAAGAAAAAGAAGAAGGAGAAGAAGATAAAGAAGAAGAAGAAAATGAAACAGTAGAATAATCCGACTACGACGACTAAGATGAAGAAGAAGCAAAATGCATGTGTCTAAAATACGAGGACTGTTCAAATATGAATGCAACTAAGCACATAAAAATGATTCCGTGATAGATTTCGATGAAAAATTTATTTTGTCCCCTCAAAGTATTCCCCTTACACAGATATACATACTTTCAGTCTTCTGATCCAATCATTGAATGCATTTTGGTAGTCTTTTCGAGGTATACTATGAAGGGACTGGAATATTTCAGAACCGAGGTGTTTGCGCTGTACAAATTTTCGACCAGAAAGGTATTTTTCAGCCGCGGGAACAAAAAAAAAAGTCACACGGGGCAAGGTCAGGGGAATACGGGGGTTGAGGGAGTTCAACAACCTTTACTTGCTTCACATAGTCTTGCACAATGAACGCCTTGTGCGATGACGCATCGTCATGTAGCAATCTGACATTGGCCAAACCAGTTGCGGGTCTTCGTTCTTTGAAATATTTCTTCAATTTTCGAAGAACTTTATTCTTGTAAAACTTCGCATTTACAGATTTGCCTTTAGGTACAGCAACCTGAATAGCAGGGCCCTGATTTGAAAAGAATATGGCATACATTACCTTCTTGACGCTCATGGTCCGCTTTGCAATGCATGGTCTTTTGCAATACTTTGTTGCCCATCTTTTGTTCTGAATCTTTCAATTTGGCTCCAAAAAGTGAACCCTTGTCTCGTCACCTGTGACGACATTAGCAAAAGACAGTGCATTGTAATTTGGAAACTTTTTAAGCAACTTCTTGGCGCACTGAACGCGTGTCTTTTTCTGCTCATCTGACAACAAATGGGGAATCCATCTAGCACAGATCTTTCTCATTTTCAAATCCCGTTTCAAAATTGTATGAGCGGCTCCTAATGAGATGCCAACCATACTAGCTATTTGCCTAGTGGTGTATCGTGCATCGGTAGCAACTATTTCTTTCACTCTAGCAACCATCTTGGCAGATGTTGCTCTTTTCGGCCGACGATCATGTGGTGCATCTTCTGTTGAGCCTAGCCCACAGCTGAATTTCTTACACCAACGAAAAACTGTCGGAAAAGACATTTCGTTATGCCCATAAACAGAACATATTTCATCAAAAATGTCATTGCACCGTATACGAAGAATACAACGATTCTTAATATAGGACCGTATTTCAACGGCGTACTCTGACCTTCCTCCAACCATGTTTTGTATTAGTATACAAGAGTAGACAGTGTTTATCGAACGATATACATGGCTAAAGTGCACGGATTTTAACAGGTTTGGTATCAATGTATAGGTAAAATGTTTTTCTACGCTGTGATATTTATTTCCAGGTGATTTTTGCATTAGTGCATGAGAAAACGTTCAACTTGCATTCATATTTGAACAGTCCTCGTATAGCCAATATAGTTTTGGGACCACACTCACAGGTAAGAAAAAGGTCCCTAAAGGGAGCAATTTTTATCTTATAAGAGTGGTCCTTATTTGGTAAAGGATATTACGGGGCGGGATTATTATTTCTAGTATTTTACGCAGATACGCACTTGCGGACACATTACAAAAGTAAAAAGTAAGAGGACGAAGTAGAAGAAGAAGAAGCAGAAGAAGAAGCAAAATTTGTATGTGTCTAAAATATGCACAGCAGTGATTATTAGCCAATATAGTTTTGGGACCAAACTTACAGGAAAGAATTTGCTCCCTAAGAGTGGTCCCCATATGGTAAACGATATTAAGGGACGGGATTATTAATCCTAGCATTTTCTTTGGTTTGCGTACAGATTTTCTCCTGGTTACGCCCCTGATAGAACAAAGGCTCCCAACGGTACCAAGAAAATTTGATTAACTGTGTAGGGTTTAACGACATGCCAAACATTTGGGCCATTTCGTGTCGTCTCCCAGAGAAAGGGAAAAAAGAGACAGAATAGGTAGTGGTGGATACGAAAGAGCGTAGAACTGAATAAATAACAATATTCCCACTCTACCCTTACCTGCTGTAAGGACAGCAGGTCTTGCCCAACTGTAAGCCAATCAGTCGAATGCTCCAGTAACGCAAGGTACTCGGCACCTTTCCCTCAGCACTAAGATGAGGAAAACACAAGTAGCATATGGTCAACAATCGCTCACCTGTGTCACTGATATCTTCACCCATATTTTAAACTGCATTTCTTCTTGCATTTATTTTACCCTTTCCCCATTCAAAAGTCTAATAGACCTTATTTGCCTTCGACCTACAGTCATCATCTGAATAAAATGGGTGGTACTCAGACACCTGGTGTAACACGCCAAGTTTCATAGCGATAAGTTTAGCAGTACTCAAGAAAAAAGTTATCTTCGGGTTAATATCATGCCAGCGAACCTGGACCACTCCTCTCCTCTTTCCTGGTAGCTTCATACTCATCAGTGCAACATCTCCGTGAATACAAAAAAATCAACAACCACAGAGATGAAACAACGGTAAGGACTCGGCAGCAAGAAACCACTGAAATGCCGGAGCAAAAGAAAACCAACAGATAGACTCCGATGGGCCCAACCAGAGACAAAGTATCAGGCACCAGCCAACGTTACATTGAATTAGATAGCTCTAATTCTCAGTAAGCCTTTACGCTGGAACAGTCATAGAACTTGAGACCTGACCCACAGGCGTGCAATTAAAGAGGGAAGCAAAGTTGTCAACCGTGATTAGGTTAACTACCATGCATACAATATGTCGTATAACATTTACGTTGAATTCAGTCTTTTTATATCGAAGAATGATTTTACGAAATTGGGTGCTGAAGTCCTTGCTTCCAATTGGTCCCGTGGTTTATGAGGAGAAGATATCTGAAATTTCAGTCATAGTAACCTTGAGCCAAGATAACTGAATAAGCATGACTTTGACTTTGACTTTCACAGTGGTTCATGTAAAACCCACTTTCATTTTATTAACTAAAATGGTTTTGGTAAAAAGCATTGGTTTACCTTTTTCCAAATCCAAATGCCTAAGGTACCAAATTTGACATTGCCGTTAAATTCGTCAAGGTCAACCCAGCATCGTTATTGATATATAGTTTGTAGGGCTCAAGTCCATTTTGCTGTTTGCCAAGTTTCAATGACCTACGGTTCTAGAGAAGATTTTAAAGTGTTTCCGCCGTATCTGGGCATAGCGGCCATTTGTGTTGCATCTTTTTGACCAGGTTCAGTTATGTAGAGTTTATTATTCAGCCCATTTTAAATATGTGATTTATAAACCAAGGTTTGTTCAAGATCCGATTAAGAAACAAGTGCGCTTGCGAATTCGTTATCTGTATCGGATCTTCTACCTCCCGAGGTCGTAATAAATGGTTCGACTGCAATATTCAATATTGCAAGTCTGTACGGATAAACATACTGAAATATAACGCAAAAATTATTATGTTATCTTAACCCTGTAACATTTTCAGAATTATTAGACTGTCAGTATGTAAATGAGATGAGTGATGCGTTCATTTCCGTTCATTCACTGGCGAACATCCCATTTCCTTCTCGGATAAATGTTCGCTATTCCCAACAATTCTTGCAGATATTTTGGCCGTCTAAGACTGTTGTGCTTATTGCTGTCTTTTACAATGTGCAAATGACAGGCCATATATATTTCCACACTTGACGTCAATCTGAATATATGTACAGTAAAATCCCTATATTAAGACCACATTTGGGACTGTTCAAAAGTGGTCTTTGAGACCACTTTTGAACAGTCCCAAAGGTGGTCTCTAACCAGAGGACACTTCATGCAGACAACAATGAAAAGGAATAACTGCAGCTTACTAAATAATCTATTTAAAGCAGAATTAGTTTTAATGTTTGATAGTCTAAATAACGGAATTTCACTGTATTCTGTCACGGGATTGTATACGTTTCCTTTGAAACGCTTGATTCAATTGGAGAATTTTGAAAATATTAATGAGTCACTGGAGAAGTCGTATTGGCTGAAACTAACTTATCTGGCGATGAAGCCGTATTGGCTGAAAATAACTTATCTGGCCCAGAAAAAAAACAGCTTGTACACTCCAAGTTTTTCAGTTTTCTATTGTAGCCATTGCTTCCAAAGTATTACCTTTTCATAAAACATTGCACTGACTAAATCCAATGACATCCAATTACCGTGTATTCCATGGATTGGAGTCTTGGAGTGGAGCCTTGGAGTGGAGTTTGGAGTGGAGTCTGGTGCCAAATTTTGGGGTTGCGCTTAATTTGCACACTCTTGCTCTTATCTGGCCGCGGAAGCCTTCTCGTGATTGTTGTTTATACTTATTATCTCCTGATCAAAAAGATTGGGGAAATTTTACAGGTTGTCGTCCGTCTGTCCGTCCGTAGATACAACATAACGATCGCCATAACTCCTATACTCTTCGAGACATATTGATGGTATTTGATGCAACTGTACACAAGGTTAAGAAGTTGTGTTAAGTGCACAAATCAAAGATTGTGGTGTCGTGAGTATTTTAGTTGTCTCCCCCAAACAATATAACCATGGGATCGCCTTAACTTTAAGAATTTGCTCCGATTTATCGTTATTGACTTTTACCAGAGTCAGCTGAATAAGAACTTCATTTTCTCAGAAACTGCTCACCAGGTGGAAGATACACATGAAGTGGGAGAACAAATTTTTGTTCGAATGCCATCATTCAAAAAAATCATGACAAGCCCAATTTATGGTATTGAAAATCAGTCTTTACCTGAAACAAAACACCTATAGTCACAAAAAAGATATTATTATAAATTACTCAAACACATCCAATTTTACTATTTTTCCCTTGACTAATCATCACCTTTTTGTACACCTCTGGCAAATCTGATTCCATATTCATTTGATGCGTTCAAGACTGATCTTTTCGAACAGAGTTTTAAGTTGGTAGATACAGCCAGCGTAATAGCTTCCCAAGCCTCGATACTCAGGGGAGAGATCATGACCTGTAGGTTCATTTGTTTTTCTCTTACATAACCAAAGTTATCTACGAAATGCTCCATTTGCAATGAAAATCAGTTAAATTTGATTTTGGTGAGATGTGATCTGCTATTGTCTACGGTTGCTTACTATAAAAAATAATAATGTACAGCTATATAAAAGTAAGCATTATTTTGTATCGTGACAAAAGGATGCAATATGTATCACAACAAATAATCTCCTAAATATGATTCAAGATTCCACTCCAAACTCCACCCCAAAATAGACTCAACTCCATAGAATAAAGCCACCATGTATTCTACGGAGTTCGGTCTTGGAGTGGAGTCTTGGAATGGGGTTTATAGCCATATTTTGGAGATTATCGGTCACACCTTACACCTTCTAAACCTCGTGTACAACTGTACCAAGTACCATTCATAAGTCTCAAGGATTATAGAGTTATGGCAAACACAATGTTGCATCTACGGACGGACAGACGGACGGCATCCTGATCCCTTTACCCCTCCAATCTATTTTGTCGGGAGATAATAAGTTTAAACATGTAAGCCTATAAAGTAAATTGACCCCGCAGCATGATAAGAGAGAGTGCAAATTAAGCGTAACTCCAAACTCCACTACAAACTCCACTCAAAGACTCCACTCCATAGAATACACAGTGACAAAGATAACAATACATCTTATAATATCTTACACATCGAAAAACATGCATTTTTGTGATGTTAATCTGTATTTTTTTCTCTCCTTTTTCTGATGCAAACATAGATTGTAGGTGCTCCTTAGAACCGCCAAACCTGCATCGTTATTTTTTCCCTTTCATCCCCATAGATTGTTGTGGGCGGTTCGAACGAGTACTCACAATCTATGTAATTGAGAAGAAAACTTATCAGATGACGTCGCGTCTGAGAATGTAATAACGCCATGTAATAAATACGGTGATTTACTAGTGTATTAAATATGCAAATAAGTTAGATGTGCCCAATGACGTGTAATGACGTCTACAAAGTAGAAGTGGAGGCAATGATCAGGAATCGATACATGAACCCACAGCTCCTATCAGAGACACCAAAGGGAAAGAAACACAAACATGAAACAACAGACCCTTATGGAGGAACCATCAATAGCGGAAAGCCAAAAGGACAGTTACTTTCCCACAAAATGGTCAATAGGCTATCCAAAATAGAACAACACAAGCGACACAATCACCCAAAGACAAACCATAACAAAAATAAACCGCGACAAAAGACGTCGCGTTTAATAATGGCTGAATATTAACATTTTCATTTAAATATCGTGAACAAAATGCGTTAAACATCATATGATAAATAGAATCTTTCATTCGTGTTCATGTATTGTTAAATTTATTAAACTCGTGGAGGAAAATGGATAACATGCCCAGCGATGCCTCGCATTTTATCTACTTTCCTCAACTCCTTCAATAAATTCAATAAAACACGAACATAGAGGTGAAGGCAATGATCAGGAATCGACTCAATTAACTCACAGCTCCCAGCAGTGCCACCAAAGAGAAAGAAACACACACACGAAACAAACAGACCCTAATGGAAACATCAATAGCGGAAAGCCAAAATGACAGCTACTTTCCCACAAAACAAAAAGGCCAATTGGCTATCCAAAACAAAATAATATAAGCGAAACACACCCAAAGACAAACCCGCGACACGATCCTCTAAACATCCTGGGTAAGATCCTCTGAAGATAAAATCAAGATCCTCTAAAGATTAAATGGTCCTGTAAGATCCTGATCTTCGCATGTAAACCATAAGGTTCATACGTGCGAACATCAGACTGTCGCGACCTTACTATCATTAAGCCTAACTGTTGCAACCGTAATACATAATAGATAGTTCAAAAACGTCTCAGACAAATTAAGCAATCATAAAACCGTATTAAGCTGTCGAATAATTAAATAATACCTCTTCAACCGCGACTAAACTGTCTCTCGAGTACCAAGTAAGCAAAGACAAAAAGGAAATCGTTAACAGATTATTAATTGCATACAGCAGCGCGTCTGAAATATGAAGACATAATATCAGCGATAGCCGAAATACATGACAGACCCTCGGCACTATTCTCGTGTTTTTTTAAACATTTTACCATAAACAAAAAATGAAAATTGTAAAATAAAAACCTGTGATATTTTCTTTACTTCTGCTCAAAAATATATTTTGTGGGTACACGTTAGAACCGCCTTATTCTTGTTGTTGTTGGTGATAATGATATTAACAAGAGTTATTACAAATAGCTGCCGGGGAAAAGCTATATTCCGATCTAAAACAACCAACGCACTGTGAAGCGCTGCAACGGTGACACATTATTGTATGCCTGCTGGGTACCTATACATGCCATCTAAATGTCCACCCGTATATTTATGCTGGATCCCTAAATGTATGTGAGTGTGTATCTTTTAAATGCAGACGAACTGCTAACTTGCAGATGGGTCAATGTATGCAAGTGGGTCCGTAAATAAAATGGTGCACCCACACTTGTAAAATACGGATGCGGGTTGACCGCTACATTACAGAAGTGTGTACCTGTTTATTTACGGGTACACTCAGTATCGACGGTCATCCACTGCATCCGGGCTTAGCTCCAGATGTCTCGACACTGTCTAGCCTCTGGACCCAGCTAGGTTAGAACGAGAGAGTGAGGCTGACTCTGTGCGCCTCTCTCTGACTATAATCCACGGGTCCACCCGTATATTTATGCTGGATCCCTAAATGTATGTGTGTATCTTTTAAATGCAGACGAACTGCTAACTTGCAGATGGGTCAATGTATGCAAGTGGGTCCGTAAATAAAATGGTGCACCCACACTTGCAAAATACGGATGCGGGTTGACCGCTACATTACAGAAGTGTGTACCTGTTTATTTTCGGGTACACTCAGTATCGACGGTCATCCACTGCATCCGGACTTAGCTCCAGATGTCTCGATACTGTCTTGCCTCTGGACCCAGCTAGGTCAGGACGAGAAAGTGAGGCTGACTCTGTGCGCCTCTCTCTGACTATAATCCAATTCACAGCGTATACCATCATAACCATGCAAGACAGTACAAACAAGACTCAGAGACAGGCAAGACTCCTGGATTAGCAACAAGGCTGATGAAATCCAGTCCTTTGCAGACAGAAAGGATATGAAGAAGTTCTTTGATACACTAAAGACTGTTTATGGTCCCCAGAGCTCAGGAACCATTCCTTTCCTCAGTGTAGATGGAACTAGTCTTCTGACTGACAGAGGCTATCTTGAAAAGATTGGCCGAGCACTTTGATAGTGTTCTTAATCAATGATGATGCATCAACTGACCACCACAGGTTGAATGTAATCTGCTGCTTGACAAATTCCCAACAGTTACTCAAACAGTGAAAGCAATAAAACTTCCGGCATCTGGCAAGGCTCCAGGACCAGATGCAATACCTGCTGAAATTTACAAAGCAGGATGTACTCCAGTTGCAAAGAAGTTGACAGAGTTATTTCATATTATGTGGAGAAAAGAAACCATCCCCCAAGAATTCAAGGATGCGTCAATTATCATCCTATTCAAACTGAAAGGGAACCCTCAGATCTGTTACAATCACCGTGACATCTCTTTATTGTCAAGTGTTGGGAAAGTCCTTGCAAGAGTCCTACTTAACCGGCTACAAGAACATCTTGAACATTCAGGGCTTCTACCAGAAAGCCAGTGTGGGTTTAGGGGGGACAGAGGAACAACTGACATGATCTTCACAGCAAGGCAGCTGCAAGAGAAATGCCAGGAACAGAACATGGACCTATACATGACCTTTGCTGACCTCACCAAAGCATTTGACACAGTCAGTCGTGAGGGCATTTGGAAGATCATGGTGAAGTATGGATGTCCAACCAAGTTCATAGCAATGATGGGACAGTTCCACGATGGTATGCTTGCACGGATCCAAAATCATGGCGAGTTTTCAGATCCATTCCCTGTCACATATTACCAGAATGCCCGAGGAACGTTTGCCAAAGAAATTTCTCTATGGAGAACTAGAAATGGGCAAACGCTCCCAAGGCGGTCAGAAGAAGCGCTACAAGGACACCCTCAAAGCCTCTCTCAGGGACTTCAACATTCCAACAGAGTCGTGGGAACAAATTACACAGGACGGAGCAAAGTGGCGAGATCTCATCAAAAGGGGTGCCAATGAATATGAGGCAAAAAGTATTAGTGAAACTGAGCAGAAACGTGCACAGCGCAAAGCCAGAGCTAAGGCATCACCAACAGAGCAGTCTTCTTCTAGCATCTGTTGCTCTATTTGCAACAGACAATTCAGAGCTGTAATCGGTCTCTTCAGTCATCTTAGAACACACAAATATTAACATTTCTCAAATATGATTAAGATTTGTCATTGTCAGTAAAGATGGAAGAAATATTGTATATAACTACGGACTCGAGACTCTCTTGATTCCGAGGTAAGAAGCCAAGGCCGTGTCCACGTCATTACCTTTCCTACTATTGTGCATATTCGACTCGTACGGCTTTAGTTAGCCATTTTCGAAATGGTCGTACTGCAAGAATACAACTGCTTATTTTCTGTCGGAAAACAGAGTGGATTATAGAAACTAATTATTGATCATGACAATTCGTCTGAAAAATAATCCTAATTAAAACGTGTCTAAAGCACCCACAAGGCATAACGTAATGCACATAACGAAACAAATTCATCATGTTAGAATTGGCATCATGTGAACTAGTCCGTGAAATGAAGACCCCCTTAATAGAAGTGGATGCAATGATCAGGAATCGAACCAATCAACCCACAGCTGCCATCAGAGACCCCAAAAGGAAAGACACACAAACATAGAGAAAACTGGGGTTTACGGGGGTATACATTGTTTTTCTTATTTCTGCTCCAAGACATAGGTTGGTACTCGTTAAAACCGCCTCACTGAGGCGGTTCTAACAAGCACCCTCAATCTATGTTTTGAACATTTATTACAAAACTATCAAGAATTTTCATCAGAAAAGTAGCCATTTTGGAGATGTGAAAAATGCATTGTAGCACGGGCGAGTTATCGTAATGTAATCCTACTAATTAGAACGTGTCTAAAGCACCCACAATGCATTGCGTAATGTACCGGCCTCGATAGCTCAGTTGGTAGAGTGTCCGCTCCGGGGAAAGGGAGGTCACGGGTTCGATCCTGGGCCATGACATACCAAAGTCGTTAAAAATGGCACTAGCTGCTCCACGCTTGGCACTCAGATTTACAGGGTAGAGCTAGGACTGGTCGACCCAGTGTCAGGATAATGTGACTGGGTGTGGTATCAGGTAATGTATCTGGGACATGATACTTCAGTGAGGCAGCGCTATAAAAGTGAGCATTGAGCTCCGTGTCGCAACCAGACACCGTCGTGATATGACTGAAAAATTGTTGAAAGCGACGTTAAACCCGAATTCACACACACACACACACACACACACACACACACACACACACACACACACACACACACACATTCAATATTACCTTTCTCAGTGCATTTACAGGAAAACTCTATAGTAAGTTATCGATTGGTACGTAATGTTCTTCGCACTTCAATATTTACATTCTGAGTGCATTTACAGGAAAAACTCTATAGTTAGGGATCGATTGGTACGTAATGTTCTTCACACTTCAATATTTACATTCTCAGTGCATTTACCAGAAAACCCTATAGTTAGTGATCTATTGGTACGTAATGTTCTTCACACTTCAATATTTACATTCTCAGTGCATTTACAGGACAAACTCTATAGTAAGTGATCGATTGGTACGTAATGTTCTTTGCACTTCAATATTTACATTCTCAGTGCATTTACAAGAAAAACTCTATAGTTAGCGATCTATTGGTACGTAATGTTGTTCATACTACATAGAGGATCTTACATGAAAGTTCATGTATTATTGAATTTATTACCCGAGTTGAGGAAAAGTTATTAAATGCGAGGCTTTGCCGAGCAACTACTGGGAAGCAATGTTGTTGATTCTCCAATGTATACATTGCGGCCCCCGCCCATCGGGGCTTGAAGAAATAGATGGGCTGCATGATGCTTCCACGCAGAGCTGAAACCGACCGCACAAAAGTACTGGTAAACCTCTTAGAGAATCTAAGCCTGCGCAGGCAAAGCGGTCCATACTTATAAACCCTATTGGTTTCATTGGACGACAGGGCTTGAGATGTCATTTCATCTCAATGTTGGGTAAAAGTCCCCACAAAATTGGAAGCAACCTCACAGTGTTGACGGAGACGTCAGACCTCAAATCAAACAATGTATACATTGGCTTATGCGACGTCAGTGACCGCGAAATACAGAACAATTCCCTTCAAATTGATCGGACGATGGCGAGGTTATTCCGCAAGTGACGCTGTTCCGCTGAAAAAAAACTGCCTGCAAATGTTTTCTTCTTTCATTTTAGCCAATAAACATTTTTTTTTCGCCATATGATGGATAAGAAATAATGTAAAAATGAGTAATTCACCACAACCTCTTTACAACACTATTTATGGGGTCCAAAGCAGAAACCGTGTTAGTTAAACAACCGTGTTATATCCAATCAAAAAGTATAGATTATATAGAAAAATGACAATTTATGGGATCCCTCATGAATCCGTGTTATATCCAAACCCGCGTTTTAACGAACCATGTTATAATGAGGTTATGGTTGTATAGGTAATGTATATGTCCCGAGCAAAGTAAGTAACCCCAAACTTTAGATAAATTACATTCATTTCTTAAACGAATACATTAGCGCATACGACGTTATTGGCATTAAAATAAACATTGGTTCTTTCGAATACGATTGGATGATTGCTACGTTACGACGCCGTGCAATGGCGCTATTACGCTTTCAGTCGGAAAACTGCGAGCAGTTTTTTTGTTTTGTTTTTTTTTTTTTTTTTTTTTGGGGGGGGGGGGGGTTGCTTTTTTTTTCATGCTTCAATGTTTGCCCTTTAGCTAGATTCTTTTGTCAATTAATGGATGGAAAATCAAGAATTATTTAACTTCTTATTCAGGGTTATCGGTACCATAAACTACGCAAAGCCTTTTCAAAATTTTATAGACGTCATTCTGACTTAATTTCAAATTTCAATATTGGACTTAAATCTCTTCTGCAACAAGGTCTATCGGAACCCGAATTTTATGGTGACTTTGTATATAAATTCGGAAAAATATATAACCGCAATGACTTCAGCACCCAATTTAGTAAAACCATTCTTTAATATAAAAAGATTGGGTACAACATAAATGTTATACGCCAGACTGCAAGCTTGGTAGTTAACCCAATCGCGGTTGACAACTTTGCTTCCCTCTTTAATTGCACGCCGGTGGATCAGGCCTCAGATTCTATTACGGTTCCAGCGTAAAGGCTTATGTCGGTTTGTACCTGATACTCTGTCTCTGGTCGGGCCCATCGGACTCTATATGTTGTTTTATTTTACTCCAGCATTTCAGTGGTTTCTTGCTGTTGAGTCATCACCGTTGTTTCATCTCTGTGGTTGTTTGATTTTTGTGTTTACGGAGATGATGCACTGATGAGTTGGGAGGCCTTCATGCGGAGTGAACAAATTATTTGTCTTAATCGCGACGGAAGTAAGGGCGTTGGTTGTGGCCACGTAAAATCGATTTAAGCACCCCAGTTGAATTCGTTTCCGCTGGCCCGTCCAAGGCGGTTCTTCTCTCGCGGTTTATCTTTGGATGTTTGTGTCGCTTATATTATTTTATTTTCGATAGCCTATTGGCCACTTTGTGGGAATAACTGACATTTTGGCTTTCCGCTATTGATGTTTCCATTAGGGTTTGTTGTTTCATGTTTGTGTTTCTTTCCCTTTGGTCTCTCTGATGGGAGCTGTGGGTTTATTGTATCGATTCCTGATCATTGCCTCCACTTCTATTTAACGTTCATAGAAGTATGAACAACGGGTCTGCATCATGTCACCAGCAAAGTTTCAGTGAACCCCGACTTTACTTTCCTCGTGATCCAATGTTGTTCATACTTCTACCATTCGAAGTATGCTCCCTAGACGTACCTTTTCCTCTTTCAAGAAGTCTTGGACAAGAATACACGTTTGAGCAGGTGCGTTGTCATAGATAAGACATAGACCTTTTAAACCGGTTGCAGGCCTACGTTTGTTCATTTTGACACCACACCATTTTAATAAAATCCACCTGTGATTATCTTCCCATTTGGTACGGTAATTCGAACAATGGTTCATCGCAACAGACAAACTTTTGCCGCGCTTTTAATTCTTTTGGCAATGACCGGCTTTGCTTCTTTTTGCAGCCACTGCGTGTTACTGATGTGCCTCTGCGGCTCAAAATAATAAACTCAGGTTTCATCGCCTGTAAACAGCTCCGAAATTCTACGTTTGTAACTTTTGTCAAAATGCTTGTATTTTTCAAAAGATTTTTCGCCATTTTTACACGGACGATTTTTTGTTCTTCGGTAAGAGATGCGGGACCCTTCGTGCACAAACCTTTCTAACTAGCAAGATAGGGCCATCCAGGATAGGCCACAACCAAAGAATGCAGCAATCTCAAGTCGCCTAAAGAAAGAAACTGACATGCAAGGACACAAAAAACGGACGAAGCATGAGCAAACGGCACAAGGCAAACCAACAAACAAGACACTACAAAAGAACGGTTAGTAGCAAAACTACTGGGGATGGGGCTTCAACTTCGGAGTTTACGAAATTTCAACCATCGTCCTCAGTTCCGGTGCAGTATGAAATATTATATTGAATCAGTGCCGAGCCGACGTAGTTTCAACTCCTTAGTCAAAATCGTATGAACTGTCCACACCATCAGCAATTTCTTTAACCGTGAACATTGAATCTTGTTTTACCATATCTGCCAAAGCAGCAAAAATAGCTTTTGTAACAGCTTTCCTGGCAGGCTGGGACAGGGCTCATATTTCAGGTCAGTTTCCCCACCTTTTAATTTGTTATGCCACCTGAAAATTGACCTTGTAGAAACAACAGAAATCCCATTTATCTGATACAGTTAACTATATATCTATAAAACTGGCCAACCCGACCTTTAATATAGGCCTTTATTTAAAAGCTTGTTTTTGTTGTTGTTTTTCTTTGTATTTTTTTCTTATATTACAATAAGGAATGAGTGGATATGAATAACCGAATTACTTGTAATTACCTTTGAAAGACTGAACCGTTTAGACCGAAGTTTCATCCTATAATAGAAAATCACTCTCCAGTGAAATCACCACAGTTGTTACCTGCTCCTTACAGCCACCCGGTTTAGTGGGTCATTACTGACACAAATAAATGCGCCCCTCCGACCATTGTGTTAACAGGTCCCTGTCATGAACACCACTGCCAAACATATAGAGAAAAGTGGAGTTAAAAGATGTAAATAGTATTACATCTATTGCCATTGGGGTTTGGAGGGTTAATCATTACATACACTTATGATCGTAATGAACTTCCCTTCTCTTGAGGGAAAGTGAAGCTGCATGCCTATAAAGATAGACATTTTCACCTCTGACTTTGGAAACTAGCTGATCGGTAGTAGAAGTAAAACAAAGATCAGGAATCGATACAATTAACTTACTCCAGCCATCAAAGACACCAAATGGAAAGAAACACAAACATTAAGCGACCAGACCATAATGGAAACCTAAACAAAGAAAGGCCATAATGACAGTCACATTCCCACAAAATGGCCATATGGCCATCCAAAATAAAAAGACACAAGTGATACACACAATAAGTAACAAACAACAACATAAATAAACCGCCACAGAAGAACCGCCTTGAAACGGCAGTGGAAAGATTTCCACTGGGGGGGGGGGGGGGGGGCTTAAATCGATTTTACGTGGCCACAATCCTCGCCCTTGCTTCCGTCGCCATTTAGACAAATAATTTGTTCAGTCCGCATGAAGGCCTCCTAACTCATCAGTGCAACATCTCCGTGAACACACATAATCAAAGAACCACAGAGGTGAGACAACAGTGAGGACTCGACAGCAAGGAACCACTGAAATGCTGGAGCAAAAGAAAACCAACAGTTAGACTCCGATGGAACCAACCAGAGACAGAGCATCAGGCACCAACCAACATTACCTTGAATTAGATCTCTGTAATTCTCAATAAGCCTTTACGTTGGAACCGTCATAGAATCTGAGGCCTGACCCACCGGCGTGCAATAAAAGGGGGAAGCAAAGTTGCCAACCGTGATTGGGTTAAGTGTATGACGTATTTTATATATTAATTATTTTTGTTGTTGTTGTGTACATTGTATATATTTTGTTAAGTGGGCCTCAAGGAAGAGTAGCCTGTAGATAATTGTGTCACCCACTGTAAATCAAGTCTTTATTAATATTATTATTATTATTATTATTATTATTATTATTATTATAAATAATTAAGTCTTTATTATTGTTCTTAGTTTTGCTTAAAAACGTAGTTTTGGGATAAAACCGCCTCAGTAGGGCGGTTCTTATGAACACAAACAATTTACGTTTGTAGCATAAAAAAAGAAACATTTCACTAATTTTCCATCATGTTAACAAGTCCCTGCAATGAATACCCTTCTAAGACCCACTTTATAGAGAAAAATGAAGTTTTCAAGGGTAAACATTACTTTTATATTTATGTTCAAAAACAATTGTGGATACTCGTTAGAACCGCCTCGCCGTGGCGGATCTAACGAGTACGCATAACTTATGCTCTGGGAGTATAAATAAGAAAAAATATCAAAATTTTCATTCGAAAAATAACTGTTCTATTGATGTGAAAGAATGCGCTATGTTACACGAATGGTCAAGTTTGGAGCCATAAAGTGTGATTACAGTTTCTAATGCGTTTCAAAGAACGTGTGTGTGATTAAAGCAGCGACCATAATTTAAACAGCCATACGACAGTATGCAAATGACAATTTCAAATTCGAGGAGTCAGACATGCGTCTAAATTGACAAGGAGTAATTCAGCATCGATAACAAGGAAGGGTTTCTTATCAGCAAACTTTGGATCAACAAGCTTTACACAAGTAATTGCGTTTCATACCCAGTATGATGACATAGTCGCGGCACGTATAAAAGACTAAACAAAGAGGCTAGTAGAGCACATATATCCCCGGTCCTCTTCTGAGAAAAAGCAATGTCTATAGCTTTTTTCAATAAAGTCCATTGATAATTAAAGAGGACCCGCGTTTTAACGACATTCGTTATAATGGCAAAGTAGAAGTAAAACAAAGATCAGGAATTGATACAATTAACTTACTCCACCCATAAAAGACACCAAAGGGAAAGAAATACAAACATTAAGCGACCATAATGGAAACCTAAACAAAGGAAGGCCATAAGGACAGTCACTTTCCCACAAAATGGCCATATGGCCATCCAAAACCAAAAGACACAAGTGATACACACAGTAAGTAACAAACAACAACATAAATAATTCGCCACAGAAGAACCGCCTTGGAACGGTCAGTGGAAAGATTTTACGTGGCCACAATCCTCGCCCTTACTTCCGTCGCGATTTAGACAAATAATTTGTTCAGTCCGCATGAAGACCTCCTAACTCATCAGTGCAACATCTCCGTGAACACAAAAAATCAAAGAACCACAGAGGTGAAACAACGGTGAGGACTCGACAGCAAGAAACCACTGAAATGCTGGAGCAAAAGAAAACCAACAGTTAGACTCCGATGGGCCCGACCAGAGACAGAGCATCAGGCACCAACCAACATTACCTTGAAACTCGTTATAACGACAATTTCAAAGGAATGAATTCTTAGCTCAAGGTTAAGCCTCAATCATGAGCGGCTTGGGCTTCCCTCCGGTTGGAAATGCCCAAATCAAAGCCGTAGTCATATGTTATAGACATTTGTTAGCACGCGGGTCCTCTGTACTACTGAATTTTAACAATAATTGTAGTATGCTCACATCATTTACTTGTCTTTGCTGACTAATGAACATCAAATAAAAATCAAAAATGAGTTCCTTTAAGAGCAATGAAAACATTCATAAGAAACAAGATGTGTCCTTATAATGACAATTGGTACAATTTTACCTGAAAACATCAAAGATGAATAGGCTGCATTAGAACAGCAGCTGTAGACTGCTACGTAAACCAATTTATCAGTTATCCCCTATATTAATTTTATTGAAGCACATTGGCCTGATAAAGATATGCTATCTCAGGACAAGTGAGCTTTATCAGGTCAACGTGACATTGTACTTTTATGAATGAACCGGACTTCTAAAAAATTTGGCAATAATGTTGAAAAAAAAATGGAAAAAAATACTTGAAAAAAATATATCGTAGGAAAAAGTATGGGCAGCTGATACGAAATATATTGACCGTCGGAATGTTGGGATGCACTGAGGACCATTGATAACTGATAGTAAATTGCTTATTTAAGAGTTACAAGGAGATAAACTGATAGAATACCAGACTCGTGTCATTTGATATCAAGTTTATCAGGCTCGGCTTCGAGAACGCATGTAGAATCGCTCGGCAAGCCTCGCGATTCTACAAGCGTTCTCGCAGCCTTGCCTGATAAACTTGATATCAAAAGACACTCACCTGGTATTGTCTATATGTTGTATAATTATTTAATTTAATTTTATGTATTGTTGGTTGGTGCCTGAGGCTCTGTTTCTGGTCGGGCCCACCGGAGTCTAACTGTTGGTTTTCTTTTGCTCCAGCATTTCAGTGGTTTCTTGGCGTTGTTTCATCTTTGTGGTTGTTTGATTTTTGTGTTCTCGGAGATGTTGCACTGATGAGTTCGGAGGCCTTCATACGGATTGAACAAATTGTTTGTCAAGATCGCGGCGAAAGAGCGAGGATTGGGGCCGCGTAAAATCGATTTAAGTGGAGTTTCACTGACCGTTCCAAGGCGGTTCTTCTGTCGCGGTTTATTTTTGTTATGGTTTGTCTTTGACTGTGTGTATCGCTTATATCTGCTGTCTCTCCTTTTCTTGAGAACCTCCCATCCAAAGTTTTTCAGTTATCCAGTCATTCTTCCAGAAGTTTCAAAGCAGTAACTGCTCAATACAGATATAGCTGCCATATTCCGAGATTATTGAACTGTCAATCTTTGTTTCCTGAACAGCCACAACATATGGTTGGTGCGTATCAAGGAAAGCCAAGAGTTCAAGTTTTTTGCCGCTGATACCAATGATAAAATTTTAGGCCTTTAACAAAACTGGGCTTAGTTGTATCAATAGCCGGAAATCTACCTCCTTTTACCATTGATGAGCACACCCAGTCTTTGGTTCATTACGAAACACACCTATACTAATACATTGTAAATTTTACCGCCAAAGAGTGAAAAATTTAAGCCGAAAAATTGTGATATTTTTGTCATCTCGGCTCAAAATATAGATTGTGGGTACCCGTTAGAACCGCCTCGATGAGGCGGTTCTAACGTGTACCCACAATCTATATTTAAGAGCAGAAATAAGAAAAATAAGATCACCCATTCAAACCCCAGTTTTACTATATAAAAGTGGGGCTCCTGGGGGTCAAAATTATATACGTATGTTTTCGTGAAAGTAGTGAGTGAGTGTTTGAGTTTTACATCCCACCAACAGTTAAGGTCATACGGAGACGGGACCTCGGTTTAAAGACTCATACGAAAGTCTGGAGAAGCCCGGAATCGATCCTGCGACCCCTGGTTTACAAGGCGATTAGCGTAACCACTACACCACGGAGGCTTCTCGTGATGGTAGCAATGGTAACAATGAAAAGAAAAAGAAATCATCAAAAAATCGTCGGCCCCCGCCCAAAGGGGCTTGAAGAAATATATGGGCGGCATGGTGCTTCCACGCAGAGCTGAATCCGGCCGGCACACTAGTACTGGAAAACCGCTTAGAGGATCTAAGCCTGTCCAGGAACCGCGTGCGAGGCGGACCGTCCATGCTAATAAACCCTATTGGTTTCATTGGGCGACAGGGCTTGAGATGTGATTTCAGCTCAATGTCGGGTAAAAGTCCCACAAACTCGGAAGCAACGTCTCCAAAATGACCTTTACAGTGTTGACGGGGACGTTAAACCTCGAATCAACCAACCAACCATCAGAAAAATCGCACGAGTGTGTAGCGGGTATTTTCAGTTGTGTTTGAGATGTGTGTGTTTTCTTGAGAATTTTCCTTCTGTTTTGTTATAGGCATATGTCACAGAAAAAAACATTCAGACAAAGTACAGATAAAACTGCAGGCGAAACTCTAATTTGTCTGTGAAATGATTGACCATTTATTTTGTCTTTCCTGACAAAAGGAAACAAAATAATAAAGTAAAATGAGCCCGAGATTAGAAATAAACAAGCCGGATTTACTTTAGACACTTACCAATTTGTCCGGTGGTATTTACATTCAATTATATTATGAATACATGCCTGTGTGAAATATTGCAGTCTTTCATGGCAGCATGCCGCATGTCCCCATCGTTTCACAAACTAACCAAGCGTTTCTCAATATAATAGTACGTTATTTCGCGGATTTGTTAACGTCATGATAATTTGTTCAATAGGCAGGCGGTAATGCGCTAGTGTCAAGCATAATAATTGTAATGTGTATTGTCCCTCGCGTTCTAACCCATTATCTCTATGCAAAAATCTTAGGTTTCAAACAAAGACAGTGTGCGAAATGTCTTATTACTGAAAGTATTTTTCTCAGCCTGATATTTTAGCATTTAATATAGGGACCAGCCGTGGTTTGTCGTGCATAAATATTTCCGAGTCCGATGAAACTGTTTGAACACCATGCCACTAGGCCGAGTGGTCAAATATCTTCCAAACAACCCGACAAATTTTCCGGGAACCGAGGAAGCCGTTTGAACACGAAGCCACTAGGCAAAGTGTTCAAATATCTTCCGATGGACTCGGCAAATGGTATTGTGGATGGCCGGTTTTTTTTTTTTTCATTCTGCCTACCTTATGATTCCAACGGCAAATTGTGACGAAAACGCCACAAAACTCTATATTCAGTCTTCAAATGCGACCGTAACACCAACACGGCGTCTCGGCCCCGCCCATCGGGGCTTGAAGAAATAGATGAGCTGCATGCTGAGTCCACGCAGAGCTGAAACCGACCCGCACACGAATACTTGTAAACCGCCTAGAGGATCTATGCTTGCCCGGGCAAAGCGGTGGTAGTTGGACCGTCTATGCTTATAAACAATTTGGTTTCATTGAGCGGCATGGCTTGAGATGTCATTTCAACTCAGTGTCGGGTAAAAGTCCCACAAAATTGGAAAATTGGAAGCAACGTTTCCAAAATGACACTTCAATGTTGACGGGACGTTAAAACTCAAATCAAACAAAAAAAAAACAACAACAACACGGTGTCTATTTCAGAACGTTGTTGACAATGACGTCAGTCCCACAATGACGTTCTGACGTCATCAAAAACTTTTGAAATGCTACGTACAGGGCGACAACGTTACGTTGCGCAACACAACGGTAACAAAGCAAGACCATTCTTGTGATATTAAAAGTTCAAACAGCACGTAAATTTCAAGATTCGAACATGGGGTTTGTTGTTTTGATTTGTCTGCTTTAATTGAGGTTTAACGTCCCCGTCAACACTATTTAGGTCATCATGGAGACGTTGCTTCCAATTTTGTGGGACTTTTACCCGACACTGAGTCGAAATGACATCTCAAGGCCTGTCGCCCAATGAAACCAGAAGGCTTATATGCATTGGACGATCTTACTCAGATCGCTTTGCCTGGGCAGGCTTAGTCCTTCTAAGCGGTTTACCAGTACTTGTGTGTGTTCAGATTCAGCTCTGTGTGGAAGCACCATGCAGCCCAAACTATTTCTCCAAGCCCCGATGGGAATTGTTGTTTTGAACACGACTTCTTTTATTCAAGAATAGCTTCTAACAGCTATGATTATAAGATTTTCTGCAAGAATATATTCAGACTGCTTCCTTGGGACCCGGCAAAACTTAATGCATGAAAAACCATGGGTGATTCCTACATGGTAACTGGCTCAGCCAACTAGGACCTAGACCAACCTCAACCCTGATCGTATTCTGTTCAGCGTCTTTATTGTGCATAAAAGAGATGACAATTGATATACAGCTTTTTCGTGCAGTTAAAGAAGGTTTTTTATTACGAAAACACGCGTATACAAATACATTGTAAACTTTACTCCCGAAAAAAAAAACGAAAATTTTAAGATAAAAAATTGTGATATTTTTCTTATTTCTGCTCAAAATATAGATTGTGGGTACTTGCTAGAAATGAGGCCGTTCTAACGAGTATCCACAATCTATATTTTAGAGCAGAAATAAGAAAACAAAGGTTTAACCATGAAAAACCCAGTTTTGCAATGTAAAAGTGGGGTTCAAGGGGTCAATTATATAGGTGTGTTTCCGTGATGTTTTACACGTTTGTGTACATGCTGATCTTATTTTGATAGCACATCCGCGAGACATAGTGAATTTCAAAACGGACATTTTTCTGAAGAAAATGTGTGATCTATTTCTTATTTTTATTCCAAACATAGGTTGAGGGTGCTCAATAGAACTGCCTCAATGAGGCGGTTCTAACGAGTATACCAACCTTTGTCTTAGAGCAGAAATAAAGAAAATAATTATCACCTCCGTAAACCCCAGTTTTCTCTATAAAAAGTGGGGTTTAGAGGGGTGCTCGTTAACGTAATGTTTGACATTTTGTACCTGCTAAAATATCTTTTTGGTTGCCGCGGTCCGAATGTATCGTAATGTGAAATACCATCACGAAAACACGCCTATATAATTTTGACCCCCTTGAACCCCACTTTTATATGGTAAAACTGGGGTTTCGGTGGTATACCTTATTTTTCTTATTTCTGCTCTTAAATATAGATTGTGGGTACTCGTTAGAATCGCCTCGATGAGGCGGTTCTAACGAGTGCCCACAATCTATATTTTGGGCAGATATAAGAAGAATATCACAATTTTTCAGCGATAAAGGTGGCAATGTATTTGTATAGGCGTGTTTGCGTAATGTCTCACATCCTTGGAGATTTTAGATGAAATCTACAGAAATCGCCAACGGCTCGTTTCACAACCACTTGTCTCAGATTCATGTTATACGGACATCGACTCCTCTGAGATTTTCTTTGTCCGAACATAAATCCCTCTTATGCCCTTGCGTATGTAACGCGATGTTTGATTGGATAACGTCAATTATTTGCGACAGTATATCCTGCGATGTACTGTCGCAACCCGGCGTCATGGTCTAACTTTGCTTTTCATTGGGAGGCACTTTGTTTTATAGTTTATCAACGACCTTTGAGAGTTCAACGTTCAAGCGTGGCAAGACTATTCCATGTTTTAGGGGAAGCAGGTTTCGGAATTCTTTTTCCACAGGATTTTAAAATTATAAATAATTTTTTTGACAATGCCATTGTGTAAAAGTCGTGGCCAAGTGGTTAGAATGATGCAGTACGAATCTCAGTAAAACTATATTCCCCAATGTAAAATCCGGACTGAAGGCGGCTCACCTAAAACACGGACTAGTCCAAAATTAACAGTGCAGTCACGTCTTACTGCGTTTTGAAAGACTATACGCATCTCACAGCGCTTGCCACTTTGAGCAAAATAGTAAATGCATTAGAATATGGATAACTGTATTGAAAATTGACATTTGCTGGAGGGGGGGGGGATGGTAACGTCGGTTTGACGGTGGCAAAGTCCGTTTTACGATCCGCCGATGCGTCGCCATAAAACGTAAATCCGATCCTAAGCCACCGATTTATCTCCCCGAATGACAAGTTTGAATACAGTTATCCCCTAAGTGAGACCATTCTGACATTTTAGGTGGTCCTTATAGCGGAAATATACTGTATATAACAAACTTTGTTTTACAAACCACTCTGATGTTACAACGACTAGAAGTAACCGTTACTGCATTCTGTACAAACTAGTCGTAGTCATGGGGGCTTCACCAACGTTAAGATACTTTGTTTGTTTCGATTGATAATCGACTCAAAAACTTCCACTGTGACAATGTTTCATCAGAAGATAATGTCGTTTTAAGGGGCATGAGAGAAAGCATTACAAGACATAGATGTGGTAGCCAATATCTTTACTGCATTAGGATGACAAAATGAATTCTTTCATCTCCAAAACAGTTGTTTTCATGATGAAAATTTCTGATATTTTTCTTATCTATATGACAAACATATGTTGTTGGTGCTCGTAAGAACTGCCTCAATGAGGCGGTTCTAACGAGTACCGACAACCTATGTCTTGGAGCAGGAATTAGAAAACTAATGGTTACCCCTGCAAACCCCAGTTTTCTTTATATAAATTTGGGCTTAGATGGTTTGTTCAATACACGGACTTGTTAACGTGATGGGTGAGTAGAGAACAGATAGCGCTTCAACAAAAAATCTTATATCCATATGGATAAATAAGTGACAGAATAAACAGCAAGTAGCGGCTGAGCCGAAAAATAGTTCTGATAATTTGGTGAAGCCTCGGATTTCCCAAGCCATCAAAATTTGGAGACGAAAAAACGACTAATAAGTTCAGAGAGCTAAAACATGTTCTGAGGCAACGTTTATTGCTGCTTGTGTAAGCACATGGTCGCAACAAAAGACAATTTATGTTTCTTTCGAAACAGAATTAATTGTTAGCATGTCACAACTTATCTTCCATTCAGCCTGCAGACAACAAAACGTGCATAGTGATATCAATCCGTTTTGCCTAGGCTGGTTAGGACTTGCATATTCTCATATACACTCCTTAATGCTTAAAATTCGAGAATAGCACGGTAAACGATACTAAGCATGGTCCATACAGTACGAATGAGTGGCCGCCATTCCAAAAGCTTTATGTTAAAGCCGTCGCATTGTCAGATCACGGATCTTAAATTTGACATAGTGCAGTTTATGCCTTTTTATTAAGTTGATGGCTTTAATGAGCACAACAAATTTTTAAAATGAGTTAAAACCAGGCTACCTCTTAATTCCGGCATTTGCTGCAACGTTCGAAAACAAACACGGGAAACGTAGAACCAGGGTCAATTTGTTCAAAGCATCGTAAGCTTAACGAGCTCGTTAGCGGTCAAAAAAATAACTAATTACAACAAGGCATCGCATACGATACAAATCCCCTCTCACAAGACAACTTCGTGTGTGGAGAACACTGAAATGGCAAAAGTCCAACTTGCTTGAGATATTATCATATGCAACGTTTGTGTAAAATTTGCTTAAAAATCCATCAATAAATTTAGGTTCTAGAGTGATGACAATGTTTCTCTAAAAATAGCCATAGTCACCTTGACTTGAGGCCATGACCGCTAAAGAAGATCTTGCTCAAGATATTATCATAAGCATCTTTTGTGTGAAGTTATATCAAAATCTGTTAATAAATGTAGGCGCTAGAGTGATGACAAAGTTTTTCTAAAAATAGCCACAGTGACCTTGACCTTGAGGTCATGACCTTGAAAGTCAAAGCAATTCGAGATATTATCATAAGAAACATTTGTGTGAAGTTCTATAAAAATCCATTAATAAATGTAGGCCCTAGAGCTATGACAAAGTTTTTCTAAAAATAGCCACAGTGACCTTGACCTTGAAAGTCGAGATAGCTCGAGATATTCGGCCCCCGCCTATCGGGGCCATAAGAAATAGATAGGCTGCATGATGCTTCCACGCAGAGCAGAATCCGGCCCGCACACTAGTACTGGTAAACCGCTTAGAGGATCTAAGCCTGTCCAGGAACTGCGGTGCGAGGCGGACCGTCCATGCTAATAAACCCTATTGGTTTCATTGGGCGACAGGGCTTGAGATGTCATTTCATCTCAATGTTGGGTAAAAGTCCCACAAAATTGGAAGCAACGTCTCCAAAATGACCTTTACAGTGTTGACGGGGACGTTAAACCTCAAATCAAACAAACAAAAGCTCGAGATATTGTCATAAGGAACATTTGTGTGAAGTTATATTGAAATTGGTGAAAATATGTAAGCGCTAGAGCAATGACAAAGTTTTTTCTAAAAATAGCCACAGTGACCTTGACCTTGAAAGTCAAACTCGCTTGAGGTATTGTCATAAGGAACATTTGTGTGAAGTTATATTGAAATCAGTGAAGAAATGTAGTCTCTAGAGCGATGACAAAGTTTTTATAAAAATAGCTACAGTGACCTTGACCTTGAAAGTCGAAATCGCTCGAGATATTGTTATAAGGAAGATTTGTGTGAAGTTTTATTGAAATCGGTGAAGAAATGAAAGCGATAGAGCCAAAACAAAGTTTTTCTAAAAAAAGACACAGTGACCTTGACCTTGAAAGTGGAACTCGCTAGAGATATTGTCATAAGACACATTTGTGTGAAGTTATATTGAAATAAGTGAAGAAATGTAGGCGCTGGAGCGATGACAAAGTTTTTCTAAAAATAGCCATAGTGACCTTGACCTTGAAAGTGGAACTCGCTAGAGATATTGTCATAAGGAACATTTGTGTGAAGTTATATTGAAATCGGTGAAGAAATGTAAGCGCTAGAGCGATGACAAAAGTTTTTCTAAAAATAGCCACAGTGACCTTGACCTTAAGGCCATGACCTTGAAAGTCGAACATGCTCAAGATATTTTTATAAGGAACATTTGTGTGAAGTTATATTGAAATTGGTGAAGAAATGTAGGCGCTAGAGCAATGATAAAGTTTTTCTGAAAATAGCTACAGTGACCTTGACCTTGAGGTCATGACCTTCAAGGTCGCACTTGCTCGAGATATTGTCATAAGGAACATTTGTCTGAAGTTATATTGAAATTGGTGAGTAAATGTAGACGCTACAGCGATGACAAAGTTTTTCTAAAAATAGCCACAGTGACCTTGACCTTGAGGTCATGACCTTGAAAGTGGAACTCACTCGAGATATTGTCATAAGGAACATTTGTGTGAAGTTATATTGAAATCAGTGGAGAAATGTAGGCGCTAGAGCGATGACAAAAGTTTTTTCTAAAAATAGCCTCAGTGACCTTGACCTTGAGGTCATGACTTTGAAAGTCGAACTCACTTGAGATATTTTTATAGGAAACATGTGTGTAAAGTTGTATTGAAATTGGTAAATAAATTTAGTCGCTAGAGCAATGACAATGTTTTTCTATAAATAGCCACAGTGACCTTGACCTTGAGGTCATGACCTTGAAAGTTGAACTCGCTCGAAATATTTTATAGGGAACATTTGTGTGAAGTTATATTGAAATTGGTGAAGAAATGTAGGCGCTAGAGTGATGACAAAGTTTTTCTAAAAATAGGCACAGTGACCTTGACCTTGAGGTCATGACCTTGAAGGTCGAACTCGCTCGAGATATTTTTATAAGGAACAATTGTGTGAAGTTATATTGAAATTGGTGAAGAAATGTAGGCACTAGAGCGATGACAATGTTTTTCTAAAAGTAGCCACAGTGACCTTGACCTTGAGGTCATGACCTTGAAAGTCGAAATCGCTCGAGATATTTTTATAAGAAACATTTGTGTGAAGTCATATTGAAATTGGTGAAGAAATGTAGGCGCTGGAGCGATGACAAAGTTTTTTCTAAAAATAGCCACTGTGACCTTGACCTTAAGGTCATGACCTTGAAAGTCGAACTCGAGATATTGTCATAAGGAACATTTGTGTGAAGTTATATTAAAATCGGCCAAGAAATGTAGGCGCTTGAGCGCTGACAAAGTACGTACGTACGTACGTACTTACGTACGTACATACGTACGTACGGGACAAATGCTATATCCCCCCCCCCCCCTCACAACTATGTTGTGCGAGGGGATAATAACACACCCGTTCAACATAGTGCATTTTTCACATCTCCAAAATGTATACTTTTCGTATGAAAATCCGTGATTTTTTTCTTATTTATACTGCAAACGTATATTGTGGATGCTCGTTAGAACCGCCTAAAACGAGTACCCACAGCCTATGTATTGGGAAAGAAATAATAAAATCAATGTATACCCCGTGAACCCTAGTTTTCTTTTTATAAAAAAGAGTTTAGAGGGT
The DNA here is from genome assembly GCA_963580285.1 of Lucinisca nassula. Taxonomy (NCBI): domain Eukaryota; kingdom Metazoa; phylum Mollusca; class Bivalvia; order Lucinida; family Lucinidae; genus Lucinisca; species Lucinisca nassula. The sequence continues at coordinate 122,702,752 of OY757025.1, read as the reverse complement.
GTTCTTTTCACGTACTTATTCACGTGATATGTTCTTGCAAGCAAAAAACTTTATTCAGTGATAGTTTTGCTGAAACAAAGCTGCTCTCTTTTTTTCAGCAAATATATTAACAATTTTGCCATCAAATGTTTAACGATTTGCTATTTTTGTTTTGTATTGGTTTCGATTTATGGCCCTTTCAAGATTGTTTCTCTTATTTTGACGATCCAAAAACACACCCATCCCAAGCAACCGCCAGGAATAAAATATTTAATGGCATTATGGTACACGGAAAACTAACCTAGTAGAATAGTAAAAGGAACCCAATCAGTGTCACAGACATTTACGGCACCAAAACATCGTTTTGCTAATCAACAGTTTGCCATTTTGTCCCGCTTGGCTAGACGTACAAGAAATAAATAATGCTATAAAACTAATAAAACATAATGAAAAGTAATATATACTTGTAACTCCCTAGACAATTTTATACCTTCTTTACTGTTAGGACGGACACAAAAAGATCCCAATGCCTTACTTTGGACATGTCGGGCTGTCTCGATCTAAGTTCGTGATCGGGAATCAGCTGTATTAATTAAACCTATTGCACATCGTAACTGAAAGGTCCATTGACGAACACTCAATCCAAGATAAATTCTTCGTAGCGATGGCCTTAAAGATACACAGATCTGAAAATGGTACAGTTGCAGTACTGGATAATCACAGGGCTCAGATAAACATGTTAGTTGATCATGTTAACAAACAAGTCTGTGTAATTTACAGCCCTCTAAGCCCTAATTTAAACAGAGAAAACCGTGGTTTACTGGGGGCTACAGTATTTTGCTTATTTCCAAGATCTATTTTTGGAGTAACAATAAGAAAAATATCATGAAGTTTCATCAGATAAAATAACAATTTTGGCGATATGAAAGAATTATCACGTGACCAAGTCCATGGAATGAACACCTCTAAACCTAACTTTATACAGAGAAAACTGGGGTTAACGGGGTTTACATTATTTTACTTATTTCTGCTTCAAGACATAGGTTGTGGGTTCTCGTTAGAACCGCCTCAATGAGGCGGTTCTAAGGAGCACCCACAACCTATGTTTGCTGTATAAATAAGAAAAATACACGGATTTACATAAGAAAAGTAGCCATTTTGGAGATGTAAAGAATGCACTATGTCGCACGGGTGTGTTATGATACTGGGCACTATACTATATGGTTGTGTTAGCGCAATGTGATCTATCAGAACGTTTATTACACCTCCAGATATTATGTGTGACCGCGATTCAATCTTATAACAACATGACTGAATGTGTTACACTGCAATTTCAGCTAATTTTCCGCTCGTAAGAATCGTGCATGGCTCTCAATGAAAAAAAAAGACATTGTTACTCTTGCTGAGTTTACTTATTTTCGTGTGTTACCAGTGCGCTTTAACTGCTATCACGGTATGACATCTCAATTTGGTTTTCATATTAACAACTGATAGAATAATATTAGAGACTAATTTGTTATCACAACTGTAAAATTAATTGATGTACGCGGTAGATGTCGCGCTGGCTTATATCACGAAAACACGCCTACATAATTTTGACCGCCACACAATCTATATTTTGAGCAGCAATAAGAAAAATATCACAGTTTTTCATCTTCAGATTTTCATTTTTTTCGGCGATGAAATTTATAATCTATTCGTATAGGCTTACATAAGATTTGACACTAAGTTATTTAGACAAGTTGCGGGTATTCCGATGGGTACTAATTGCGCACCACTTGTGACTGATCTGTTTTTGTTTTGTTATTAGAGAGACTTCATGATGTCCCTTTCTGCTGAAAGCCAATATGAAAATATTTAAGCGTTTAGCTCCACTTCTAGATATTTGGATGATTTATTAAATATTGATAATACCTATTTCGATGATTTGATCAGTCAAATTTACCCCCCAGAACTTCAGTTAAGTAAAGCAAATTCTTCTGATACCGAGGCCCCGTTTTTGGATTTACATCTATCTATTGCAGATGGGTTTGTTTCTTGCAAAATTTATGATAAACGCGATGATTTTGATTTTGAGATGGTAAATTTTTCTGTTTTGGATGGTAATGTTCCTCGTGCGCCATCCTATGGCGTTTATATTTCGCAATGAATTCGATTTGCCAGAGTGTGTAGTCATGTAACTGACTTCAACACTCGTAATTAATTGTTAACGGCTAAACTTCTTAATCAGGGTTATCGGACCATAAACTATGCAAAGCTTTTTTCAAAATTTTATAGACGTCATTCTGATTTAATTTCAAAATTCAATTTTGGACTTAAATCTCTTCTGCAACAAGGTCTGTCGGAACCCGAATTTTTTGGTGACTTAAATTCAGAAAAATATATAACCGCAATGACTTCAGGACCCAATTTCGTAAAAACATTCTTCGATATAAAAAGATTGGGTACAACATAAATGTTATACGACAGACTGCACGGTTGATAACTTTTCTTCCCTCTTTAATTGCACGCCGGTCGGTCAGGTCTCAGATTCTATGACGGTTCCAGCGTAAAAGCTTATGTTTTTTGGTAGCTGATGCTCTGTGTCTGGTCGGGCCCATCGGAGTCCAACTGTTGGTTTTCTTTTGCTCCAGCATTTCCGTGGTTTCTTGCTGTCGAGACCTATCTGTGTTTGTTTGATTCTTGTGTTCACGGACACATTGCGCTGATGAGTTAGGAAGCCTTCATGCGGACTGAACAAATTATTTATCTTAATCGCGACGGGAGTAAGGGCGAGGATTTTGGCCACGTAAAATCTATTTAAGCCCCCAAGTGGAATTCGTTTCCGCTGACCGTTCCAATGCAGTTCTTCTGCCGCGGTTGATTTTTGTTATGGTTTGTCTTTGGGTGTTTGTTTCGCTTACATTATTTTATTTTGGATGGCCTGTTGGTCGTTTTGTGGGAGGGTGACTGTCCTTTTCGCTTTCAGCTGTTGGTGTTTCCGTTGGGGTTCTGTTGTTTCATGTTTATGTGTTTTTCCCTTTGGTGTCTCTGATGGAAGCTGTGGGTTAACCCTTTTAGTACCGGAAACCCCAAAACGGGTACCCTGGCAAACAGTGCAGGCCCAGATCAGACGCCGCACAGCAAAAGTTCAGTCATTTTCCAAATTAACTTTGGAGAAAACACAACCTGACACCCCTAAATTTTGAAATGGACTCCTACCATATATAAGAGAAAGTTTCCATTTGGTACAAAAAGGGTTAATTGTATCGATTCCTGATACTTTTGGCACAGTGAGGAAAAGCAACAATAAAACTACACTGTCCTCATGCAACAAAAATAACAGAACATGTTTATATTAACAAGTTTGTGGAATAGTGAGATATACATATATTTTTGCTCAAAAACATAGACTGGATGCAGAAATCTATTGACCACAACCCCCGCCCTTGGATATGCTTAGGTTTAACTGATAGAATAATATTAGAGACAAAGTGACTGTCCTTTTGGCTTTCCGCTATTAATGTCTCCTTCAGGGACTAGATGTTTCATGTTTGTGTTTCTTTCCCTTGGTTAGACATACCCCTGATGGGAGCTGTTGGTTAATTGTATCGATTCCTGATCATTGCTTTCCCTTCTATTTTACATAAGTAATTTGATCAAACCGCGTGAGAGGGTTTTAACTCATCGGTGCAACATCCGCATGTACGAGAACATAAAGATCAAACAAATTCTGAGATGAGGACTCGAAAATATGAAATAACAGAAATTCAAAAGAAACCCAGCAGTTGGATTCCGGCGGGCACCAACCGACTTACTTAGGCTGGAGCCGCCATAGAGTCTGATACCCGACCGGCCGGCGTGCAACAAAGAGGGAAGCAAAGCGACCAACCGTAATTTGGCTGTAGTCGATCGTTTTACATTTATGTTGTACCTAATCGATTTTACGAAATAGAGCACTGAATTCATTTATGTGTATAACTTAGTACCAAATCTAATACAAATATTGTCAAGTAGAATGGTGATAGCTTCATTTATATTATACTTAGCAGTGAAATCAATGCATATCTGAACCTAATGAAAATAATATTAATCACAAGTGAAATTCACTTGTGGCTGATACCAATTATATCATTTCACTCTAGCGTGCCGGAACTACTTTTTTGTTGACGTTCTGGTCGAAAAAAGGGTTAATTTTCCTATTATTTACTAAGAAAAATAATTTTGAGTTGTGTCCCCTGATTATGAATGGTTGTGTTCATGTTGCGGACAGAAACTTGGCATTTTCTTTGTTAATATTGCTATGATTCTGGAAATATTTGGTGGATGTGTTTATTAAGGACGTATTAAGTTGTGACTGGATACAGAACAGATAAGAACTTTTTACTTTTGAATTTTGAAGAATTCCTCTCTCTGTCTATCATAACAAAGAAATCTCACCATTGTTATTCAAACTATTTATAACCTATTGTGTCCAGATTACTTGCCCAGGGGGGCTTTCTCTATTCAGTCTTAACCGGTGTGGTAGATTCCATGACCAAAAAATGGTCACGCATGAGTGACGCGCAATTCTCATTCACTGGCTACCGGATGGTTCCCGCTTTTTATCGGTTGATATTACAGGGCGCTAAATATGAATGACAGGCAGTTAGCTAATCTGAAGCCCGTAATACTGGCGAATGATGATGATGATACAGATCAGACAAATGTCAAGCATGTATATTCTCTAGAAAAAGATGATTTTGAAGAAATAGTGGTTAACACTGTGCGATCACAGGAAAATTTCTGTGACATTGAGGATAGTCATATTGATTGTGCGCAAAAACTGCTGACATCAAATTTTTACATACCCTCGAGACAACTGGTCAACGTTACAAATGATAACGTTGAAGATGTATATAATGAAATTCTTCAGTCATCAGGTGTCTCCGAAAAGCTTGTACAAATGTACAGGGACCTTCCAAAGGAGCTGTTTCTCTCTAAACTCCTTACTGACAATAGCTCCAGCGATGCTGAACTGTATAACATTCGTAATAATTTGTTCAGTGAGTTAAAATGTCTAGAAGAATTTCCGTTTGCGCCAGCATCAGAACTGAAAAAGCGAAAAAATACTAAAATTGGTGAAGGGATAGGAAATAAATTGTGCAATGACATTTATGTCTTGATTTCTGTGATAGATGGCGCTCCATTCGAAGATATGAAAGAACTTCTCAGTGTTTCAAAACTCTGTTCTCAAAATGAAAGCGTATGTGGAGATTTAACAACTGGAGGTGAAATTCAAAGCATAATTAACTCAAAATCCAATAGTTGTGACGTAGAACTGACCCTGCTACGGAATCTTATATCCAATATGCAAGCCGATATTCTACTCCTGAAGCAGGAAAATAGCTCTTATCATAGTGAATATACATCTGAGTTAAAACTGATCAAGAATGAAGTTAAAACACTCAAATCTGACTTATTATCTGCTGCAAATAGTGTTAAGAAAAACTCAGAGACAATATCTGAAATTCACCTATTGGTTGACCGAATCAATAACGACAAATCAAATGGCGTGGCAAATGTTAAGAGTGAAATTAAACAAATACGAACAGAACTCAGATCAGTTGACGATACCGTAGAAGTACAATATCGGTCAATAAAGGAAAATTTCTCATATTTTGAAAAACTCGAAAAAAGAGTTTCAAAAATGGAAAATAAAATCAGTCAGAAAAATATTTCTCGGAGTCCAGTCATTTCTGTCAGGAATGATGAATCCATGTCTGTTTCCAGTGGACATGAATCAGAACCGGTAGGCGATCATATCAATCACCGTTCTACTGAAGAAACTAACCGATCGTTCACTGTGGAAAAGTCGTCAATGAGCGAGCCTTCGAGCGCCAACTGTAAAGATTCTATTGGCAAGGACGTCGTGTTTGGTGGTACGGCATTATATCGATCTCCCAATTCACAACGTATAAAGAGGATGCCACTGAAACACCTTCAAAATAAAATTGTTACGTTTGGCGATAACGTTGTGGTTCAGCCTCCACCACCCTTGCCTTCATTTATTCCACCTCCTCGTCCTCCCGGGAGCGGAAACTTGGTAAACTTGATTGACTTCTCACCTGTATCGCATCATAATTGTATGGATGAGGCACTTATTGACTGTAGAAATGACATGAAAATTCCAACTGAAACACATATACCTCAGCAAAGTGTAGTGCAGGACTGTGATGACACAGCAAATCTTCAAGGCAACACTATGCCAGGAACTCTGCCTTCCATTATTAATGAAAGCTTTGGATCAAAACATTCTCCTGTAAATGACTGTTCCCGTCCGCATTTGATTCCTATTGATCCAATAGTATTGGCTAAAGCGCCGACATCATGTGGTTTTGAAGAACATAACGTTCATGATATGGATTCTAATTTCCGACCTGTATCAGAACTACCCTGTATGAGTTCCACATACTCGTATCCATGTCCGGTACAAAATCGTTTTGAAACCCCTCAAGAGAGGTCTTACAGTGATATGCTTAAAGCAAATACTCATGACAAGCATAATGAGCGCGTTACCAATTCTAATTCTAATATACCAGTGCTTATTTCAGACAGAAATGGTGAACGCTCTGCTTCTAGGCAAGGTAGCCACACTCAACGTCATAGGACTGAACCTCTTCAGACCGATGGCGATGACTGTGACGACGATTTTCAAAAGTACATTCGACGTAGAAGCAAGCGTTTCTATGTAGGTGGTTTTAAACCCAGTATATCGGAAACGAAACTGAGTCATTATGTTAAAGCTAACGGTGTTCATGTTAGCTGGGTAAGCATACGTCGGTACGAAAAACATAATAAAGCCGTTGTGAGGCTAAACGTGGATGCTGAGCATGCTAGTAAGGTACTTGAGAGAGGATTCTGGCCTCGTGGCATATCTTGTAGACCTTGGCTCACGAAAAATCAATATAGAAACAAAATAACATCGAATATGCATAGCTATGACTATACTGTCAGAGACTCGTATGAAAATTCTCAGACTGTGGGTAGCTATAGAGTGAGCGGTTGTGGGGATGATGCCGGTGCTCATTGATTCCTTGTGCCACTTATCTTTTTCTATATAATGCTCTCCCTTAACATTGCTTCGTGGAACGCAACTGGCATAATGTCTAGTGCCTCATATGCCGAGGAGTTACTAGAAAAGAAACACATACACTTTCTTGGCGTGTCTGAACATTGGCTTTATCCTCAAAACTTACACTTTTTAGATACAATCAGCTGTGATTATACTGGATACGGTGTTTGTGATACTAGTCTGAACACACCGAGCAGGCGAAAAGTGGGTAAAGGTGGGGTTGCCGTATTGTGGCACAGAGCTCTTAATGAGTATGTAACACCCTTAGATATAGACAGCGATCGCATATGTGGTATAAGATATAGAGTGACTGAAAACCTTTTTATATATCTTTTACAGGTTTATGCTCCATGTAGTAGATACCCTATTATCGTATATAGAGATTTTATAGATAGTTTACATGTTATAATCAGCACGTATAGCCATACAGGTTTGGTAATTGTAATGGGTGACTTCAACGCTCATCTGCAAGGTAAAAGATTCATAAAGAACACCGATATTCGTGGAAGGTGCTTACTTAATCTGATGCACACCCATAACATGGTGGCAATAAATACATTGCCAACATGCATTGGTGCTGATTCAAGTTTTATTTCGTACGGCGATCTTTATGAATCTCTTATCGACCATTTTTTCTTGCCGATGGAAAGGATAGATACAGTTTTATCTTGTGAAATAATGGGCGATAATGTTTTGAATGTTTCTAGGCATCTGCCGATTGTTTGCAGTGTCTCTGTCCCGTCAGATACTCTAGATACCAATAATTTTTCATTTCCAACACATATTAAATGGGGTAAGCTAAGTGATGAAACATTACAGTTGTATAGATCTGAGCTAGAAAATCTGCTGTTCGAAAATTATAATAGTGAGGAAGTAAGAACAACAGAACATCTTGATAGAAAATATACACATCTTGTCCATTGTATAATAAAAGCTTCAGATACAACATTGCCTAAAACCAAGTTTAAACCTTACTTGAAACCCTACTGGGATAGGGTCTTGAAAGATCTTCATGCAGCCATGAGGGGAAAAAGGCGCAATTGGATAGCGCAGGGGCGACCAAGGGGGGTGCAGTTTGAGACGTACAAAGACTACAAATCTGCTAAAGCTTTATTTCGCGCACATCACCGAAGATGTGCGGAAAATTATCTGATTGAATTAAATTCAGAAATTGATCAAGCTGCTGAACTTGACAGCGCAGTTTTCTGGAAAAGGGTAAATTATAGGCGGAAAACGTCTAATACCAGCGCTGGTTGTGAAATAAAATTTCGTGACGTTGTTTGTCGTGACCCCGCTGAAATAGTTTCTGGCTGGGGTCTGTATTTTCGAGAACTGTATTCAGATGTACAGCGTGACCATTTCGACACTGTTTTCCAGGCCCATGTTGAGCAGAGGGTAAAATCCATAACCGATACGGTTTCATCCTGCACGGGGAGGGACACGGTATGCATATCGGTAGATGAGGTTAGGACCGCGATCAAAAGACTGAAACTAAAAAAGGCTTGTGGCTATGACCGAGTCTGCAATGAGCATTTGTTAAACGGTGGGCCCGTTCTGTATGACCAGTTAGCAGCTTTTTACACTGAAATTTATAAATGTGGGTACATTCCTAAATCCTTAAAGCAGGGTGTTATTATTACCCTCCATAAAGGTGGTGGTAAAACCAAAACTGATCCTAACAACTACCGCGCAATTACTTTGTCATCTGCTATTCTGAAATTGTTTGAAAGAATACTGCTGGAAAAGGTAGAAACTAGTATTACTAAACCCCTTAATTGGCTTCAAGGAGGCTTCAGACCAAATGTTGGCTGCAACATGACATCTGCTATGCTACGTGAATGCATTCTCTACGCAAGAGAGAATCGCAGTAAGCTCTATGTCTGCTATCTTGATGTACAGAAGGCATTTGACAGGGTGTGGCATTCAGGTCTCTTCCTGAAGCTCTATGAAATGGGTTTAAGTCCAGGTTTACTAAAAATAGTCATTGAACTGCACAGAGATATGACGAGCTGTGTATTGTATAAGGGGCATAAGTCTGAATGGTTTGATATATTGCAAGGTACTCGACAGGGTGGCGTGTTGTCTCCCTTCCTTTATCTATGTTTCGCAAATGACTTGCTTGAAGAATTGAGTAAATGTACGGCTGGGTTGAAAATGTTTGGTTATAATATATGCTGTCCTGCCGTAGCCGACGATATGCTTTTGGCTTCGTTATCCAAAAAGGGTCTAGATGAATTATTAAAGATCTGTTATAGATATTCCTGCAGATGGCGTTATGAATATGCACCACTGAAATGCTCCGTTATTGTATATAATGAGTCTAAATATGAGTATATTCGATCCGATCGCTTATGGCTGCTAGGAAATAGTCAGATAGAAGAGGAAGAGAATTATAAACATCTTGGTGTCTACAATAACAAGTATCTGAAACTGGAACCAAACATTAAAAACGCAACTGATAAATTGAAAGGTACATTTTTCAGTTTGGTAAAAAGTGGTATATTTTATCAGGATACATTGCATCCTCTCACATGCAAGAAGATTTATAATGCAGTGGTTCTCCCAAAAGCCTTATACGGATGCGAACATTGGAATACGTTAACGCCAACTGAAATCCTGAAGTTGGAACGGGCTCATCGTTTTTGTATCAAGGAAATGCAATCTCTTGGAATGCGCACCCGAACAGACGTGGCATTGAGCTTATTAGCTTTTTTTCCGATCGAAGTAGAAATTGATTTGAAAAAATTAATTCTTTTTGGTCAGCTTTGTAGACTGAACTCCAACTTTTGGGCAAAGTCTTTATTTCTAAACAGGTTAACGGCATACAAAATTACCCCAGCTAAACAGTTGGGCTTCATTCCAGATATAGATCGTTTGTTAAGAAAGTATCAGCTTAATCACATTCTTGACAAGTATCTTCAAGATGGTATATTTCCTAGTAAATGTACATGTACATGGAAACATACCATTAAAGTTAACGTACACCAGGCTGCCACACAGGCATGGTATAATAGAATTTTGACACCAGAATTTCAAAGATTTAGTATGGTGCACAGTGAGTTCAGAACGCATTGGTTGTGGACCTTCTCACTAGAAAATCGAAAGTTATTAAAACCGTGTATCACAGTGATACAGCTTATTTCAAAAGTGTGTACAATAAACCAAACAGATGTTTGCAGTTATTGCCACTGCAATTATGACAATATAGTAGATCATTGTATTCATGACTGTTTATGTTTATTGTGGCAACGACTCATGTTTTGGCAAGAAATTCACACTCTTGGTTCTGATGTTTACATGTATCTTAGTATACAGAGTAAAATTGCGTTGAGCAATATTTTTCTTGGATCAGACTGCCAAGAATTAAATCAGCTCTTGTCTGAGAGGAGCGAACAGTTTAGGGTTATTTGTATTCGTAATTTGCACAATTTGTGGCGGGTGTATTGTTCTTATAGTGTAATCTCATAACACAAGTTATTCACCATCAGTTTAAGTGGCTTCTCTATAGTATGCAACATTATAGTTGAATATTTGAGGTACTCTGGTTTTCGTCAACCTTTGACTGATGATCGGCTCAAGGTGGTCATGGTGGTCTTCAAAGGGCCGTAAATGCAAAAACAACAACAACAAAAAACGGACGAGTTTTGGATGCTGGGTTATTTGACACGCTCTACAGAGTCTATAACTTCTAGGTTTATATTTTATATTTCACCATATTATACGGAAAGCATACTCATATATGCATACATAAAAATGTTGTTTTCTATGATACACACAAATATTTGTATTCCTGAGAATCGTATATGGATTTTGGGAGCACGCCGGAGCCTTCTACATGTAATTATGATCGTTCTGGCGAGTATGCATAGTCTACGAGGGAATACAATGATAAGGTATTTCCAGGTAGGCCCCACTTTCCTTATATGATATTTTCGGCTGTAATATATTATTTATATAATACCGTACTTCTCTACCTCCCTCATTCTTATATTTCGTTTCGGTAAGGATGGGTGGAACGGGAATACTCGGTTATTATATTAAGACCACATGATGGGTCATAACATTGTATTATTTCCACTTTATGCATGCGCTCTTTACTGCTAACTCCTTTGTTGTATTTTTTGTTCTTTTTCTCTTTCCCTATCTTACCATGTATGTATTGTATTGCATTATTATTATTACGTGCACAACTCTCCTTCTTGGAGGAAATAAAGAATATCTATCTATCTGTTGACGTTCTGGTCGAAAAAAAGGTTAATTTTCCTTTTATTTACTAAGAAAAATAATTCCTTATGCCGTTTGTATATATTTTGAAGTGTGACATTAAAATTGAATGAACAGGCGCCATATCTGACAACAGCGGCGCTGTGATTTTCAATCTCCCTTTTGCCGACACCCATCTCGGGCACAAGTTTTAAAACCGCTCCCTCACAGATTAAGGCTTAGCTGGCTAAGAACTTAATTTTAGAACCCTGAAATGTTTAAGTGCAAAAATGAGTAGCCCAGACTTTATAGGTGGTACCGTTAGTAGACATACAGCGTAAACCAAGATCGGATATAGAGAACATTGCTTCTTACCAGGTCGGCACTGTTCGCCATATGTATGCAACAACAGTTTTGAACATGATTCAGGGCCCTACGCAGACTCTGAAAAGGGGCGGGTTGAGGATGCGAATTGCAGGTATTTTGCAGAGGGTGAAAAACTGTATAAATCTGAAATAATTTCCAAAAGATGGGAGGGGCTGCGTTTGCAGCCTCCCTACTCTGTTGAACAAAATCCAAGTACTACCCTAAGACGTCAGAGCGCAGCGGAAGAAGAAAATTCTGGACTGTGCTCATTTGTTTGATTTAAGGTTTAACGTCCCCGCCAACACTGTATACTTATTAGGTCATTTGGAGACGTTACTTCCAATGTTACGGGACTTTCAGCTCTGCGTGGAAGCATCATGCAGCTCATCTATTTATTCAAGCCCCGATGTGTGGGGGCGGGTGGACTGTGCTCGTTCACTTGGGCATTGGCAAACAGAATCTACATAATCAGACGCCACATAACGCGATGTCTGATCAGCTCTACTGTGCTTGCTTAAAGTTAAACGAACAGTTCGATTCTCAGCTCAGGGCTATTTTCCCAACCCTCACTCAGAGACGATCGACCCACCAGTACTCTCAGTGCTTTGATTTAATATGTTGAACCACTCATTAGGGTGCTTTTCTTCGTTGAACATAAACCGTAGGTGTCGGTAATCATACAGGGTGTCTCCGTTTTTGGTTTACAAATTCAAACACAAAACTTTACTGAACAGCGCCGTTCACTTGCCATTTTGACGGTGCGTAGGCTTTTGCAAAAGGGCGCGGATGCGTCACGTCAAACATGAGCTGATTTTGACGTTGGGAACATGTTTGTTTGCTGGTTTTTGTTGTTGTTTTTTTTTTGTGTGTGTGTTTTTTTGTGTTTTTTTTTTTTGTTTTTTTTTTTTTTTTGCTTTCTGAAGGTACCTATACATGTGACAGTTTAAAAATGTGCCCCGCTCAACGTTTCCTGATGTCGCCAAAGAGACTGTGAATTGTGCATCAGAGCAATTTGTATCTTTTTTGGTTTTGTTTTGGATTAATGTGCATAGAATATCAAAGTATCAGTTCCTAATATTCGCATTAATAAATAAGTCATGAACCTTTTCCGGATACTTTTCGAACACCGCTCATATTTGAGAATACCGTCTGCCAGGTGGTGATTTGCGCTTTAAGGCTTAATGCATTTTGCAGCACGACAAGGGTGCATTAAGGAATATCCGTTTTCATCACAGAGTCAACATTTTATTGAGGATAAAAAAACAGAATTAAAACTGACACCAAAGGATTCAACATTTAGAGTTTCGTCATAAGAGGTGATTCGCTTGAAAAACAACAGCTCTTATAATGGAAGTATCATATATACTAATTTCGTTTCTAAAAATACAAAATTATCTCCAAAGAGTATACTGTCCTATACGATTAGGAAAATTATGTATCACGAAAACATGTCTATATAATTTTGAACCCTTTGAACCCCACTTTTATACAATAAAACTGCGGTTTACAGGGGTTAACTTTATTTTTCTTATTTCTGCTCTAAATATAGATTGTGAGTACTCGTTAGAACCGCCTCGATCAGGCGGTTCTAACGAGTACCTACAATCTATATTTTGAGGAGAAATAAGAAAAAAAACACAATTTTTTACCATACAAGTTCTGTGTTTTTCTTTTTTGTTTTTTTTTTCGGTGATAAAGTTTACAATGCACTTGTATAGGCGTGTTTATGTACTGCAAAATATAAGTGATCGATGGCAATGCGCAGAAATCGAAGGCATTCCATCCAAGAACCAAAGGGAAGAAGCTCAAATCCTTCTGTATTCCACTTTTTCTCTGCATACATGTAATACTGGGATTTGTTAAACTCACGTCTCATTACGAAAACACATCCGTGTGATATAGTGCATTTTTCAAACCTCAAAAATTGGTATATTTTCTTATGATTTTTTTTTATATTTTCTCATTTATACTCCAAACATAGGTTTTTTGTGCTCGTTAGAACCGCCTCATTTAGGCGGTTCTAACGAGTACCCATAACCTATGTCTTGGAGCAGAAATAAGGAAAATAATGTTCATCCCAATAAACCCCAGTTTTCTCTATATAAAATGGGGTTTAGGGGCGTCTTTATTTCACGGACTTGTTCATGTGATGTTATTTTCATCATCCGCGATAAAAAAAAAAATCAATGGCCACTGTTATACAGATGTGTATAGTTTTATTTGAACCTTTACCCTGCTGTTCACGACAACTCCTACCTTTGAAAAACAGTGTAGATCTATTTCAGATGGCTTCTACATTGTTTGCCATGCAGCTTGTGAATCGGACAAATATATAATATCAAGCGATTTGATTGGTTGATAATCAGCAATGGGAATGACTTAATTAATTTATGCAGCGGGATAATGCTAAAATGTTCTTTCGGTTTGTCTTTTGCGTATCTTTGGGCGTGTCTGCATTTCTTTTTTGGTTGATTGGTCGATTGTTCATCAATCGACATGAAGTTAAAGTTATTATATACAGTAGTTTCCAACCTGCTATTGTCCACAGTACATGTTTGTCGGAAACAAATGGTCCACAAATACGGTTCTCGTTTAACTGCTTTCAATGGAAAATACTAAGCGTTGCTTTAAATAATTCGAGCAGTGTACTTATCAGCGTTTATGAAAACAAGCAGGTTTTCTCAGTCTTTCGCAGGTCAATAGTGGACTCTGTGTCATCTTGTAGTTTGTCAATACAAAGTCTATTTTATGAGTCTGTTGGGTCCGGGTTTTGACAGAATTTTTCCGGTGGTTTGCTACTGGTGTTCCCATGTCGATCATTCCTTCACAGTTCCTCATCTTGTTTGTTGATAGATGTTGGTAATTCGAGTGCAGAAAAGTTCCGCTATTAAGAACATCAAAAATGAGAGACTAATTCTGCTTAGACAATTTCAGTTGTTCTTCTTTGTGTTTTCTTCAGACAGTGTCGCCTGGTAAGAGACGACCTTCGGTACGGTTCAAAAGTGGCCTTAAAGACCACTTTTGAACAGTCCCGAAGGTTGTCTTAATAGACGGATCCAATGTTTTGACACGTGACCTTGTTTACATTTCACTGCGCATGCGCCAATTACCTCCCCTGTCGAGGTACTCTTTTATCTGGTTGGCAAAACATGACTGTTGCCGTACAGTGTCAATGAGAATTTCGAATATGTATCGTCTGATTAAACTCATTTCTTTTCCAAAAAAATAACTGATCCTTGTCAGTTTGTGTTTTTGAAGTAATACATGATAAAGAACCAGTCTCTTCTGACATTTTATCGCACATTTTGTTGCCTAAAAAGTGTTATAAAACTACCCACCATCATGCCAAAACGTAGTCGATGCGCTTTATTTAACGAATGGAAATACACCTGTTGACACAAAAGCGTTCAAACTCCTATGAAATAACTTTCAATGAATCCCTTTGCATCAAGTTAGTTTTGACAAGCAAATGTCATTCATCAAAGAATTCTAAAACTAGATCAAGCCATTGATTGGTCTCATTTTGGAAAACAATATCTGATTGGCATTTGAGATGTATTTTGATTGGACAGTGCAGAAGTCAGCAATGAAATGTACACCACCTGGTGTTTTGAATTTATTTCTGTTGATAGGATGTTGGGATATATTGAATGATGTTTCAAGTCAGAATGAAATAAAGCTCATCAAAGTTTGAACGCTTTTGTGTCCACAGGTGTAAGATTAAAGCATGTATATTTTCTATCCAATATTATACGAAAAAGAAGCAGTTTAATGTCAAAAATGTTTTGTGGCAAACAGTCTTGATAGAAAGCCGATTTAACAAAGGTTATTACAGAAAATAATTCGTGCTACATCAACGGTAGAGTATGGAACCGAAAGTTCTTTTGCCCACCAGATAAAACGAGGCTAATGACCTTTGACCTTGTGTGACGTTTTTTTTTTTTTTTTTTTTTTTTTTTTTTTTTTTGGTTTGGGTTTTACGGCCCTTTCAAGATTATTTCACTCATATCGAGCCGATCGTTAATCATAGGTGGGCGAAAACCGGAGTACCCGGAGAAAAACCACCTGACCTTCCGTTGCAGAACTTGGCGTCTCACACGTGACCCGAGCGACCTTGTGTGACGTAGACTTTAGATGTGTCTATATAGGAATTTTACTGTATTGTGCTATTCGTTTCTAAATTTGAGAACTTAAGGAGGTTGCTGAACTTACATTAAATGAGAGAGAGAGAGAGAGAGAGAGAGAGAGAGAGAGAGAGAGAGAGAGAGAGAGAGTTAAGTGCTATAACGCTCTGTTTAAGAAGTAAAGTGCTGAAACTGTACAGAGAGAGAGAGAGAGAGAGAGAGAGAGAGAGAGAGAGAGAGAGAGAGAGAGAGAGAGTTGAGGGCTATAACGCTTTGTTTCAGGAGTAAAGTGCTGAAACTGTACAGATGTCCTCAATGGCATGTGTCACTATAAAATAAAGTACTGAGACTCGGTTCGCTGCTCATGACCATCTTGTCTTATTTGGCCCAATTTATTCTTTCGCAGTTTTCCTTTATTTGTTCGTTTGTTTGCTGGTTTGTTTTGAGATTTTACGTCCTCGTTAACACCACTGGTGCTATTTTGGAGGTTTTGCTATCGGTTTACGGGACTTTTATCCGACACTGAGATAAAATGACATCTCAAGCCCTACCACCCAAAGAAACTGCGAGGGTTTGATATGCAGGGATGGTCCGACTCGCACCACTTTAACTGAACAGGCTTAGACTTTCTAAGCGGTTTACCGTCAGTTTCACCTCAGGGGAGAAGCTTTCATCTCAATGTCGGGTAAAAGTCCCATAAAATTGGAAGCAACGTCTCAAAAATGACCTCTACAGTGTTGACGGGGACGTTAAACCTCAAATCAAACAAACAAAATCAGCGGAGAAGCACTATGCAGCCCACTCTACTTCTCCAAGCCCCGATATGTGTTCATTGACTTTTTGCGATTTATATCCTTTTGTGTGTGTATGTCTTCGTGTCGTCTTTATTTGATTGTTGTTTGCAATCGACTTAAAGTTACTAAGTACAGTAGTTCCACATGCTGATGCCCACGTGATTAGCACTGATTTATACGAAATCCAGGCTGTAACGGTTATTTAAAGCTGCCCTATTATCGTTGTGTGTTGACCTTGACCTTCTTTGTGCCTAGGTCAAACTTTGACACATATGCTTTTGTACTGGAAAAGTGAGAATGCATTTTATCCTGCAAACGATTCAGAATACAGTACTAAAGTATAAGAAATAATTTTGCTCCTTACGATAAGGCGCATTTATTGGGGGAACCGTTTTAGGTCCAGGTCGCATGACCAAAATTTCCGCCATACCCATTTATGGTAACACTCATAAAGCTAAAAGCATCCGGCGGGTCGTGCACTTCAGCTGAAGCACTGGTTAGACTATTATATTGAGTTTGGCAAACAGTGTAGACCCTGATCAGACGCCGCAGAACGCGGCGTCTGATCAGAGTTTACAGGGTTTGCTTAAATAACTGGATTTTACGGGTTGAACACGTTCGAAAATGCCATTGGTGATCGATTCACCGGTCGGTGAAGTTTTACTGTAGAGAAAACTGATATACACACCAAACGCATTTTACGGGATTAAGTTACAATGTATCTTGCAGGGTAGCGCAATGAATCAAAACAAATGGCTCTAATTCATTACTAAAACGAATTATATGTATACGTATAAACATATTTTATTGCATCATAAATCAAGCAACAGGGTCGGGCCACAAGTTCCGCCAACATTAGTTACGGCCCTCCCCTACAAAACAGTAATACAGCAATATACATGCACATGATAGTGGCAAATACAGAGACATTTTAATACTTCGTATGGAATGATATAAAAAATAAGCATATATCACATTCTTCCAAAGGATGATGAGAAAAAATGTATAATATATATAATATTGAATAATTAATAAATAACGAAAAACAGTGTGATAAATAAAATAATAATAAAATGAAAATGGATTGTGATGTCATGCTGGATTAAGTGAGCAGCAGCCTAGTTGGCGAACCTTCTAGTATCTTTAATAAATGTTTGTACGGCTGTAAAGATGAGAGTGTTATCTTCTATCGACAGACTAACATCTCCAAATAAAAGAATATAATATTGAGTGGATGAGAAGCTCTGGTTCATTGGAAAAGAATAAATCTTCCGTGAGTATAATGTGAACAGCGAAAAAAATAATGAGCAGCATCTTCAGCTTCGTCAGAGCAACTACAAGTGAAACTAGGTGATAAGTGATTTATATATAAGTCGAGACGTAAATTACTACAATTATTTCTAATTCTTGCGTGTAAAGCAGACACATATCTGTTACCAGTTCTATAGTGTAATGGGACTTTTGAGTTGTTTTGATGCCTTTTCAATTGATACTTAAAACTTGCCAGAGAAGGTGAATTTCGTATTTCTACGTCAAGAGAATTCCATGCTAAAATTGAGGATGGAATACAAGATTTTCGAGGGATTTCAGTCCTGCTTGATTTCGACGATTGTAAGCATTCGCTTCTCCCAGTATAGGAGGAATTAGATCAGATATATATGCAGGAACGAACCCGTTTATGGATTTATACATGAATACAAGTTTTTGCTGTCTGCGACGTTCCAAAAGTGACACCCAGCCACATTCTCTGTACAGATTGTCCAGAGAAACTGATCTGGCTAAGCCTGTAACTATGCGGGCAGCTTCGTTCTGAAGTTTTTGAAGCGAGTTAATATCCTCTAGAGTACAGCCATCCCATACAACACATGAATATTCGATAATAGGCAACAAGTACGATAAATGCAACACGACTAAATGTATATTTAAGTTTCCTCATTATGCCGATAACTTTAGATGCACTGTTTTAAGTATTTTCAATATGGGAATGCCATTTTCCGTTACTACTGAAGGTAAGACCTAAATTTGTATGATATGTAACTAATTTTACGGGAGTTGCATCAACTATTATATTAGGAAGTGATTCAATAAGTTTTAAAGTGAAAATCATTACTTCTGTTTTTAACGGGGTAAATTTTATCAACCACTGAGATACCCAATTTACTAACATTCGCAAATCATGGTGAATTATATGTATACAATTACCTTAGCTATACCATTCTTGATCTGAGGAAATCTGATTTCATTTCTGTCTTTTTTCTGAACCATTAAAATTTTATTCGGAAACAAAGAACATACTGCAATCCTAATTATACTAATTATCAGATAAATCAGATCTAAAAATTGCATTTTTGAAACAGTTTCGCGTTCCAACCTTAAAACTCCCATGAAATCTTCACCGGAAGTTGAGAAAAAGAGAAATATACATTTACCGGTACCGCACGGAGTCTGCCGTTATGAATTTCCGTCCGCTCAAGCACCACCGTATACACATGTACTGCCTACTAAGATACAAAGACAAGATACATAGCATATATATATTCGAATAATGCTTAAATAAGGCAAATTCTTCTGATATCAAAGCCCCGTTTTTGGATTCGCATTTTTCTATTGTAGATGGATTTGTTTCTTGCAAAATTTATGATAAACGCGACGATTTTGATGATGACATTGAACATTATTCTTTTTAGGATGATGTTGTTCCTCGTGCGACATCTTAGGGTGTTTATATTTCGCAATTAATTCGATTTTCCAGAGTGTCTAGTCGTATAATTGACTTCAACACTCATAATAAATTGTTAACTGATAAACTTCTTAATCAGGATTATCGGTATCATAAACTACGCAAAGCCTTCTCTAAGTTTTACAGACGTCATTCCGATTTTGTTTCTAAATTCAACACTGTGTTTGTCTCTCATCTGCAACAAGATCTATCGGAGCCCGAATTTTATGGTGACTATTTAGAATATATTCAGACAAAATATATGCTTGCAATGATTTCAATAAACAATTTCGTAAGACCATTCTTCGATATTAATAGATTGGATACAACATAAATGTTATACGAAAGACTGCATGCATGGTATTTAACCCAATCACGGTTTCGCTATCAAGTTGGCGCTGGCTGAGATTAAATATTGAGTAAATTGTTTTGGGTGAATTATCGTAACTGCTGAAGAGAGGTGGTGGTCAAACAAAGGTGGTCATTCGTGGTGGTTTTACTATAACATGTAAGCTCCGGCTACATTGTGTTAAAGAACCAACTCAAAGACAGAGATACGGAAGCTTTCTATATCAGTTCATCCAGAAATCACACTTATATAATTTTGACCCCCTTTAACCCCACTTTTATACAGTAAAATGGTGTTTACAGGGGTAAACCTTATTTTACTTATTTCTGCTCTAAAATATAGACTGTGGGTACTCGTTAGAACCGCCTCGATGAGGCGGTTCTAACGAGTATTC
This sequence comes from Lucinisca nassula, assembly GCA_963580285.1. Taxonomy (NCBI): domain Eukaryota; kingdom Metazoa; phylum Mollusca; class Bivalvia; order Lucinida; family Lucinidae; genus Lucinisca; species Lucinisca nassula. Next base: position 122,682,731 of record OY757025.1, on the reverse strand, counting down.
ACAATCTATATTTTGAACAGAAATAAGAAAAATATCACAATTTTTCATCTTAAAATTTACGTTTTTTCGGCGGTAAAGTTTACAATGTATTTGTATAGGCGTGTTTTCGTAATGTCATCTCTCCAAGCATCAAATTTATAAGCACGGCGTATCAAGTATATTTTGTTCATGGTTTAATTTCTTTAATATTTAGTATTAGCATTTCATCCCAACAGAATAACTTTCATGGCGTAAACTCGCTTGAGTGTACAAGCTGTGCAATTATCATAATTTGATCTGTCTGCATCGTTTTCTCCCTATCTGAACAGCAACATTTTCTGAGAACGACAGATTTATAAGTCTTTGATGAAACGTTACACCAGACTTGCGCAGAAAACTAAAATCTGCATGAATAAACGCTCAGAATCAGGATGTTGTCAAGAAACACGAACTTCAGTCAAATAAAGCAGTTTTAGATTAAAATGCCTTTCCTCGACTGCGTACATATACTTGAACATTTACATTTCCAGTGTAAAACCTAATGTAAATCTATAGAAAACAATGCAGTTCATACTTCCATGGACGCATCGAGTCACACGCTTTTCAGTGGCGTCAAATTCCGTCTGTTTAACCCATGGTTCTATACAGTTTGACTGTGCGTTGGCGACGTCTGCTGTTCCGCTCTTTGTAGAAAAAAACAGCGTATACGTGTTTTTGAGCTTGTTTTGATGCCTTTTGATACATAAAACTTTTGCCCTATAAGCATCGTTACGCCAGGTGATGAGGAGCAAAGAATGCAAATATAAGAAATAAACTTAATTATTCTACCGTTCCATGAAAGTATGAACGACAGCGGGTCGCTCGCAAAGTTTGCATGAAACGTTTCGGTGTTCATTCACTTTTCAGGCGATCCATTGCGTTCATACCATCACGAAAACACGCCTATATAATTTTGACCCCAATGAACCCCACTTTTATACAGTAAAACTGGGGTTTCCGGGGGTAAACCTTATTTTTCTTATTACTGCTCTAAAATACAGATTGTGGGTACTCGTTAGAACCGCCTCGATGAGGCGGTTCTAACGAATACCCGCAATCTATATTTTGAGCAGAAATAAGAAAAATATCACAATTTTTCTTCTTAAAATCTTCATTTTTTCGGCAATAAAGGTGGCAATGTATTTGTATAGGCGTTTTTGCGTACTGTTTTCATAAACAGCAGAAAAAAATAAACTTCATTTCTTAAATATTTGCATTGTCAACGCATTTATAGAAACCCCTGTTGTTAACTATCGGGACAAAATGTTTTTCATACCTCAATGAAAACATTGAATCACGTGATCTCACATGAGCATTAAGTGACGAAAAAATAAACCATAGTTCTCTCTACTGCCACGTTATTACGTCAGCGATCGGTGCTGTGTCGCTGTTAATGGGAACTGTTTTCTTCTTTCAATTTTAGCCCTCAAACAAGAACTATTTTGGCTGAAGGTCATTTTTTTAGTGTTCGTTGCAAAATAGAAGTGAAGATAATATTCAGGAATCGATTCACCTTATTTGCATTATCTGCTGTTTCCTAGTCTGAAGGTTATCAGTATTGGAAAAAAAGGTAACCAGACCCCCTGACCTTAAAAGGTCAGGGGGTCTGGCTACCTATTTTTCCAATATTGACAATGTGCAAGCTTGGAGCCAGCAAATAATCCAAATATGGTGAATACAACCACCCAACCCCTCCAGGGAAAGAAACAAGAACATGAAATAACTAAACCCTAATGAAAAAATCATAAGCGGAAAGCCAAAAGGTCAGTTACTTTCCCACAAAGTGGCCATCCGATCACGGGCAAATAACTTTGAACTTGACCCGGTGATATTTATCCTTTACGTTACAAAGATTACATTCATTTCTCAATTATTACCTACTTTAGTCAAACCTTTCACACATTGGTTTTTAAGCGGATTCTCCAATCTTTGAAGATGGTTCGTCATGTTCAATCTTGAACTTGTCAGCCTCGATAGCGCAGTGGTTAACGCGTTCGACTCATGATCGAGTGGCTGTGCGTCCAAATCCGGCACCTGGTATCGAGGTCCTTGGGCAAAACACGTTAAGACACTGCCTCACTCCACCCAGATGTAAATGGATAGCAGTGGTGTAAAAGCCACTGCTTCTCTCTCGCGCGCGTGAAAACATCGGGAATGAGTGTTCGAGAGCCATTAAATAAGCTTGAAGCTTCCATCGCAATCGAACTGACATAATTAGTATAAACTATTATTAATTGATTATCCTATATTACACAAGGTCAACCAATATTCAAAAATCATAAATCATGTTTTCAATTATGTCAATTAATAAAATTGTCATTAATCAAGTAATTTCGTATTGGCCCAGTTACAGGTCCACGGTCAGCTGTATTGGCCTCGGCCTTCGGCCTCGTGCCAATACAGCAGACCTCGGACCTGTAACTGGGCCATTACGAAATTATTGGATTAATAACATTATAATACTAACTTGTATAATTCCAATCGCCATCATTTCGAGCGATTTGATTTGTTGGAATAAAAGTTTTATGCTTCGATAAATTCCATGAACAAGAATCTCGACTATTTTCGCACAGCGCCAGGTCGTAATATAACGTGAGGTCAAAGATAACGCTCAGAACCCGCGCGTTAGGTCATTGCATATGAAGTGACGCCAACAGCATTCGATTATAAACATCAAGTGTACAGGTCCGTGAAATGAAGACCCCCTAAACCCCACTTTATATAGAGAAAACGGGGGTTTACGTGGGTATTCATTATTTTTCTTATTTCTGCACCAAGACATAGGTTGTGGGTACTCGTTAGAACCGCCTCAACGAGGCGGTTCTAACGAGCACACACAACCTATGTTATGAGCATTTATAAGAAAAATATCAAGGATTTTCATCCAAAAAGTAGCCATTTTGGAGATGTAAGAAATGCACTATGTCGCACGGGTGTGATATCGTAATGAAGTTAGAAAACTATCGAAAACCAAAATGTTAGAAGACAAATAAACGGAATTTAAAGATTCCCGTTTTTTTTTTTTTTTTTTTTTTTTCGCTTGGGTTTGTTTCAAAGATGAAAGCTTCCAATTAAAAAATCATTCCGCCGTGGCCGTTTCTAAGTTAATTCTTACGTTTTCGAAAGAATTCCTCAAAAGATTCCATGGTGGCATTTAACATTTGGATGATGAAGTTGGATTTATAAGGAATTTTCATATGACGTCCTGTCTGAGAATGTAATAACGTCATGTAATACATTTTCGATAATTTACTAATGGATTAAATATGCAAATTAGCCAAATACGCAACATAACGTTTCATGCACGACGTCCTTGACGACGTGGCATTTACAAATTGCGGAATATTGATATTTTTGTAAGAAGAAAATCATGAATAAAATGCGTTTCAAATGTTACATGATAAATAGAATCTTGCATCTCTGCTCATGTATTATCATATTTATTGAGTTAAAGACATAAAATGTTCAGCGAAGCCCCGCATTTTATTCATTTTCCTCAACTCGTTTAATAAATTAAATAATACACGAGCAGTCATGTAAAATCTCTATTTAATTATCATTTTGTGGTTTTTATCGATGCGTTAACTCCTCCGAATTACTCTGACTATAAATAATCATTACCCGGATTTCCTGCAAATGCTATTTGTGTGGTCAATGATAGTCACGTGTACAACAGCAACATAGCTCGGATTCATTTCGGGGCGACTGATAAACAGCTGATCCAAGAATTGCCAATCAATGTAGATATGGCGGCGGCGCACAAAGAAAACATGTTGGAACATTTTATTAGATCCTGAGTAAATTGCTTCGCCAATAATCAGCGCGCGTTTAATGCTTTTGAAATGAAAAAAGCCACAAGTGGTGCGCAATTTATACCCAGATTGACAAAAATAAACTTTTTTGTATTTTCTGCTGCAAACCATAGATTACTCGTGCTCGTTTGAACCGCCACGTTGAGGCTGTTCTACCAAGTACGCGTTCCCACGATCGATGTTTAAAGCAGGATAGAAAAAGTATCTTAAGAGTTTCCTCTGAAAAAAAAAAAAAAAAAAAAAACACTCAACTTTGGGGGGGGGGGTAAAAACATGCCTTACCGCCCGCACATGGATGCGCTAACCTATGACCATTCGTGAACAAGTATATAGAAACTGAAACTGAAGCAGGCGATACTCTTTGTTTTTGTTGTTGTTGTTGTTTGTGATATTAACAGGTGCGTTAAATGACCATCCCCTCTTAACCCCACTTAATATAGAGAAAATTGGGGTTCCGCTGACCGTTCCAAGGCTGTCACGGTGTTTTTTTTTTTTTTTTTTTTTTTTTGTTGTTGTTTTTTTATGGTTTGTCTTTGGGTGTTTGTGTCGCTTACATTATTTTATTTTGGATAGCCCACTGACCATTTTGTGGGAAAGTAACTGTCCTTTTGGCTTTCCGCTGTTGGTGTTTCCGTTGGAGTCTGTTGCTTTATGTTAGTGTTTCTTTCCCTTTGGTGTCTCTGATGGGAGCTGTGGGTTAATTGTATCGATTCCTGATCATTGCCTCTACTTCTATTTTACAAGGGTATACATTATTTTAATTATTGTCCCAAGATACATGATGTGTGTACTCGTTAGAACCACGTTAAAGAGCCGGTTCTAACAAGTACCCATGCATGAAAGAATATCATCACATTATAAGTATTTCATCAGAAAAATAACCATTTTTGAGACTTAGAAAGAATGCACTATGTCACAGGGCAGGAATGTATTATCGTATTGATTTATTATTAATATTATTATTATTATTATTATTATTATTTGTTATTTTCTTTTCTTTCTTTCTCTTTTTTGTTTTGTTTTGTTTTTGTCCTTCTTTGTTGTTTTTTTTTTTTTTCAATAAAACCTCTGATTACCCCAGTGGCAACATAATACATAGATAATGGCAAAAAAGAAAAGTGTCAATTATTCGGAATCATTCGAAATCCTCTGATGAGACATACAATAAGATGAAATGCTCTCGCACTGAGATGAAGTTACTGCTTGATATTTCTTTCGTGGATTTGATACCTGATGTTGTCGATATCTGTTGACATATCATGTTTCAGAGCTCGATAGCATGCCACAAAGGACTATAATTTGATCAAGGAAAGAATCTTGAATTCAGATAAGCAGCGACGCAAGAAACATGGAATATACCTGCTAAGCCATCGAAGACAAAGCTCAGCCTACGCATGCCGCGCGCAAGCTAATCTGAGTCTTCGCGGTCCGCGTGATGCTCAGCGTATGAGGCGCAGTCTTTCTTTTTATTTTATAGACAAATACCGATCCTTATCATCCCTAGTCCAACGGGTTTTTCGAAATTAAAAATTTCCGTGATGGGGCCCAAATGAAATAAAGTTCCTTTGATTCACTATCATTTCTTTTGATTTCGTTTATCTCTCTTTGGATAGCTCGTTTTCTTTTTTTCTTTCTTTTTTTTTGTAATAGGCCGTAAACTGTATAGGGCTTATGCGATCACCGAATACTAGCTGACCAGACTGATCAGACTGCGTGGATGTACAGGCTGATCTGAGTCTTTGTTGGTCGCACAGGTCTTATTGTAGGCTTTGTTGTGTGTTGACTCAGATTTGTGGAGCGCTGTTGTGCAGTGGTAAGGCATCGGGTTTGAGATCGAGAGGTAGCCGGTTCGATCCCCGCAAGCGCCATGTGTTGTTTCCTTGAGAAAGAAACTTTATCCCCATTGCTAAGTACTGGTTCCTACCCAGGAAAAGAGAGCCACATGGAAGATTAGTACTATTACTAAATAAGTTACCCTCTATAAATAAGGTCGATAGTTATTATAATTGTTGCTTGTAGTTGTTTCTGGGTAGCTTCCTTCTGACCAATGTCACTTTTACAACACGATAGCCTTCAACGGGTCAATTCCTAATGAATACTATAGCCTTCAGCAGGTCAATTCCGATCGAATACTACAAAATGTATATATATATGCAATATCTTCAATGTTTGAATAAACGACATTTTATGACGCGAACTTTGCATTGCTATAATCTCTCTATAGGTCACTGCATTTGTTTTGTTTTTTGTTTGTTTTTTTGGTGAAATGCGTCAAACAATTTTAACAGTATATATTACACAATACGCTCCTTTTATCAAAGACGAAAATTATTCACGTCCTCGCTTCTATGCTAGACGGTTCTAACTGGAACGTTTTTTTTTTTTTTTTTTTTTTTTTGTTTTTTTTTGGCAAGGAAATGGTTGTAAATAATAGTTGTGAAGAAGTGAATAGAGCATTTTTTCACATCTCCAAAATGGCCATTTTTCTGATGAAAATCCATGATATTTTTCTTATAAATACTGCAAACATAGGTTGTGGGTACTCGTTAGAATCGCGTCATTGAGGCGGTTCTAACAATGAGGCGGTTCTAACGAGTACCCACAACCTATGTCTTGGAGCAAAAATAAGAAAATAATGTATACCCCCCGTAAACCCCAGTTTTCTCTATATAAAGTGGGGTTTAGGGGGTTCTTCATTTCACGGACTTGTCCATGTGATGAGTGAATGAATCTGAAAAGTTACAGTTGCAGATATATAATCAATCGCTACATGTTGCAAATAAAGTAGAAGTAAAACAAAGATCAGGAATCGACACAATTAACTTACTCCACCCATCAAAGACACCAAAGGGAAAGAAATACAAACATTAAGCGACCAGACCATAATGGAAACCTAAACAAAGGAAGGCCATAAGGACAGTTACTTTCCCACAAAATGGCCATATGGCCATCCAAAATTAAAAGACACAAGTGATACACACAGTAAGTAACAAACAACAACATAAATAAATCGCCACAGAAGAACCGCCTTGGAACGGTCAGTGGAAAGGTTTCCACTTGGGGCGGGGGGGGGGGCTTAAATCGATTTTACGTGGCCACAATCCTCGCCCTTACTTCCGCCAAGATTTAGACAAATAATTTGTTCAGTCCGCATGAAGGCCTCCTAACTCATCAGTGCAACATCTCCGTGAACACAAATAATCAAATAACCACAGAGGTGAGACAACGGTGAGGACTCGAGAGCAAGAAACCACTGAAATGCTGGAGCAAAAGAAAACCAACAGTTAGACTCCGATGGGCCCGACCAGAGACAGAGCATCAAAACCTTATGATACTACATTTCTTGTTGCACATTATTCAGAAATGATTACATGTACATGTATGAATACACGAAACTTCAAAGATATTTCGTCCTTTTACCCTTTGGTTTCAAACGTGGACGTTCAGAACTGTTTCGCTGCAAAGAAATGGCTTTTCATATTTGTTTGAAGAAGTGAATAATATCTTTAGCTATTGAATTTGAATAGTTCTAACTGCAGATATTTTATCAAATGCTAAATGATACAGATTAAAGTTATGGCACTATATTTCTTGCCGCAGATTGTTAAGGAATAATTACGGCGCATGAACATACATAACGAAGTTCGTAACTTTTTTGCCCCTAAGTTTCAAAAGTGGACCGTGGTCGGATACGTTCTCGGGTACGTTCACTTACGAGCACTTAGGATTTTTTTTGTTTGATTTGAGGTTTAACGTCCCCATCAACACTGTAAAGGTCATTTTGGAGACGTTGCTTCCATTTTTGTGGGACTTTTATCCGACAGTGAGATTAAATGACATCTCAAGCCCTGTCGCCCAATGAAACCAATAGGGTTTATAAGCATGGACGGACCGACTCGCACCGCTCTGCCTGAGCAGGCTTAGAATCTCTAAACGATTTACCAATACTGTACTCGTGTGCGGTCGTTTTCAGCTCTGCGTGGAAGCATCATGCAGCCTACATGTATTTATTTCTTCAAGTCCCAATGGGCGGGGCCGTTTGTTTCGCTTATATTATTTTGTTTTGGATTGCCATTTGACCATTTTGTGGGAAAGTAACTGTCCTTTTGGCTTTCCGCTATTGATGTTTCCATTAAGGTCTGTTGTTTCATGTTTGTGTTTCTTTCCCTTTGTGTCTCTGATGGGAGCTGTGGGTTTATTGTATCGATTCCTGATCATGGTATTAATTATTTGTTTTCCTTATTAGTGGTCAAAATATAGATTGTGGGTACTTGTAAAAACCGCCTCAATGAGGCGGTTTTTACAAGCACCCACAATTTATATTTGGACTAGACATAAAAAATATCAATCATTTTCATCCGGAGATACTAATTACAGAGATAAGAAAAACGTCATTTTAGAACACGGGTATCTTATCGTAATGACAACTATCCTTTGTTTGAGTTGAGGTTTAACGTCCCTGTCAACACTGTAAAGGTCATTTTGGAGACGTGGCTTCCAATTTTGTGGGACTCTTACCCGACATTGAGATGAAATGACATCTCAAGCCCTGTCGCCCAATGAAACCAATAGGGTTTATTAGCATGGACGGTCCGCCTCGCACCGCGGTTCCTGGACAGGCTTAGATCCTCTAAGCGGTTTACCAGTACTAGTGTGCGGGCCGGATTCAGCTCTGCGTGGAAGCATCATGCAGCGCATATATTTCTTCAAGCCCCTATGGGCGGGGGCCGGACAACTGTCCTACTTTTCACTGTCCTACCTTTCTCTATATAAACGGGGTTTGGCTAGATGTTCAGTATTCAGATATTTTGCGGGACATTTGGTTCAGTTTGTGTTGTGCATGGTGAGCCGCTGCCGTTGTGCCGATAAACCCTGTCCTGTGCTTTAAGTAGACTATCCCGCCTTTGAATTTTGGTACGTCTTATGTTCTTGTAACTACGGTGTCATGTCGAACCATCTAACACGATGGCAAACTGCATAGACCCAGATGAGACGTCTGATCTGGACCTACACTGATAGCGGATCGGAAGGGTTATGCCAGATATTATCTTGAACCTGAAGTGAATTCGAGAGTGAATTCCATCTTTGAAATAACAAAATTGCTCAAAACAGTTATAAATTTATAAGAAGGATTGCGTCTAAAATACTGCAATGAAAATAAATCAGTTTCTTTATTTGAGAAGACATTTTCTCTAAGCAAAACACATTACTTGTGGTAATATCTTCTAAACCTTATCACCTACTTTTAGAATAATACTGCAAGAGGCTTTACAATAACATTGCAAGCGGATTGCACAAATGACTCGCATTGATAAACAAACAATACAGCGTCAGTTTGAGTTGTCTAAATAAGCGGTTTATCAATCTCATTTCATTGAGAACCATCGCCTTAGGTTGTTTGGTAGATAGACAGACAACGGTACCGCATGACGGACAATAGCAGATAAACAAACAACGGCACCGCAAATAGGACAAACATTGGTACCGCAAACCGGACAATGGTAGATAAACAAACAGCGGCAACGCAAACCGGACAATAGTAGATAAACAAACACGGGTCCCAAAAACAGGACAATGGCAGATAACTAAACAACGGTACCACAAACCGGACAACAGTGGATAAACAAACAACGGCAACGCAAATCGGTACCGCAAATCGGACAAGATTAGATAAACAAACAGCGGCATCGTATTTCGGACAAAAGTTGAGAAACAAATAACGGCACCGCAAGCCGGACAATACTAGATGAGCAAACAAGGGAACCGCAAACCGGACAATAGCAGATAAACAAAGAAGGCTACCGCAAACCGGACAATAGCAGATAAACAAACAAGGGCAGCGCAAACCGGACAATAACAGATAAACAAACAAGGGAACCGCAAACCGGACAATAGCAGATAAACAAACAAGGGAACCGCAAACCGGACAATAGTAGATAAACAAAGAAGGGTACCGCAAACCGGACAATAGCAGACAAACAGACAAGGGGAGCGCAAAGCGGACAATAGCAGATAAACAAAGAAGGTCACTGCAAACAGACAATAATAGACAAACATACACGGACACCGCAAACCGGACAATGGTAGATAAACAAACAATCTCACGCAGACCGGACAATAGTAGATAAGCAAACAAGAGAACCGCAAACCGGCCTTTATATCCCCGTTCACTGTAACGGTTATTTATGTAAGCTTAACTCTGCTGGGTCCAAACGCCTAATTAGAGGTGCAGGAAGTTTGGTGTCTTCCCAATGAAGAAAGGCTGATAGGCGGAATAAGATCAGGCCCAGTTGTGTTACCGTACCGACTGTTGTCCTTTGATTTGATGCCAAACAGATAAAAAATGCAAATTCATACAAAGAAACAAAGCACGCCACAGCCCATCGGGGCTTGGAGAAATAGATTGGGCTGCATGGTGCTTCCGCGCAAGATGAAACAGCTTTAAGGCGGTACTTTTATGTATACGCACAGGTAAACTGTTTGGAAAATTTAAGCCTGTCTAGGAAAATGGGACGAGTCAGTACCTCCCTTAAAATGTAGCGGTTTCTTTTGGTGGTAGTGCTTGAGATGTCATTTCATCTCAATGTCGAATAAAAGTCCCGCAAAAACGGAAAAACGTCTCCACTATGACCTAAATAGTGCCGATGGGGACGGTAAAACCTCAACACAATCAAATACGATATCAATACTACGCTAACATGCGTGTAAATAATTACGACAACACACATAGGGCATTTTTTTCACGTTTCCAAATGGCTACTTTTCTGGTGAAAATCTGTGATATTTTTCCTATTGATACTGCAAGCATCGCTCGTGGGTGCTCGTTAGAACCGCCTCAATGAGGCGGTTTTAACGAGCACCCACAACTTATGTCTTGGAGCAGAAATAAGAAAAATAATGTATACCCCTGTAAACCCCAGTTTTCTCTATATGACGTGGTGTTTAGGAGGGTGTCCATTTCACGGACTTGATCACGTGTAAACCCCAGCATATTTCTATTGGTGACGCGGTCATGTTATGTTGATGTGATCTGAAGTGACCTTGCAAGGATAAGCATGAAAGTATTTAGGTTAATGAAAGTGTGACAAGGGTTCACGGTGATGAATGAAGAAATGTATCAGTTGTCATTTCGTCTCTATATAATTATATTAGTGTAAATGATATAGTATGAAATTGCGAGTACTGGCGGGGTGTAGGCTGTGAGTGTCTAGAGTCCCATCAACAACTAAGGCCATACGGAGACGGGGCCTTGGTTAAAAGACTCATCCGAAAGTCTTGAGAAGTCCGGAATCGAACATATGACCCCTGGTTAACGAGACGAGTAGCTTATTCGCTACGCTTCTAGAGTGTATGTTGTGAAACTTATCCTGAACGAGAACTAAGATTATTTCGTTTATCTCTTACGTTCCAGCACTTAAGCAAAACGTGTATACCTAGATCAGACGCCGCATTCTGCGGCGACTGATCTGCGTCTACACTGTTTGCCTAACCCAACATTTGTCCAGTCAACGTTTTGACAAACAACATTTTTTACACAACACGCTTTGTAGCGCCGCTTAGTGTTCACTCGACATTTAGTGTTCATTTTGCCAAATGAACAATAAGCGTCGATCATTTAGATCGGAATGCAGTATCAACCGCTAGTGTTCATCATTGTGTCACATGGAACTAATGATCCAGGTATGATGTTTCTCTGTCAAGTAGAATTCAAGATATAAGACAAAATCACTGAACCATGAAATATATGTCACACTGACCTAGATATATTTGAGATTAATCTTGGGGGTCCTATGAAACAAATAATCCCAGGTATGACACGTCTCCATCCAATAGTATTGAAGATATAAGGCAAAATCACTTGACCGTAAAATGTAGGTCACCATGAATTTCACCCTTTCACACTTGAACAATGTCGCATAGTTGGCTGTTGTATTATCAATTGAGTTTGTGACTTCTTAGCACAATGGAAATATATTTAACAAATTTCTATGGTGTCCTAGCTTTTGACCCCCTAGCCCCACCAAAGGCAAGAAACCAGGGGTGTGTTCTTTTGGAATCTCAGAAGACACTCACAGGTATTCTCAGAAGACACCCTCGGGTATCAAAGTTGTAAATATGAATGCTTTGTGATGTGTGATTGTTGAGATATAAGCATTTCAAAAACTTAAACACAGTTTTACAGAGATGTTCTAGATTATGACCCCTAGCCCCACCCCGGGGCATGCACCCAGGGGTCTGTTCTCTTGGAACATAAGAAGACTCTCCCATGTACTTAAGTCCAAAATATGAGTACTCTGTGATGCATGACTGTTGAAATAGCAAACGCGAAAGCGGATGACCGATGTGACAACAATAGCTCTCATTGTACGTCATTGTATTTGGCGAGCTAAAGCCATGGTGAACAATAAGCGTTGGGATCGCACACAGTATCGACAGTCGCGACGCTTAGTGTCCATGGTGAACACTAAGCGTTGATGGTGAACACTAAGCGTTGCTACTGCAACGCTTAGTGTCCATGGTGAATACTAAGCGTTGCAGTGCTTTGCAGTGACAACGCTTAGTGTTCACCATCAACGATTAGTGTCCATGGTGAACACTAAGCGTTGCAGTGCTTTGCAGTGACAACGCTTAGTGTTCACCATCAACGCTTAGTTTCCATGGTGAACACTAAGCTTTGCAGTGACAACGCTTAGTGTTCGCCATCAACGCTTAGTGTCCATGATGAACACTAAGCTTCGAGTGAACACTAAACGTTGTTACAACGCTTACGTAATAACGACATTAACCCACTGAATACTAGTGGACCCTTCATTTGGTATATGTGCGACAAGTCCATTTGTCATCTATGGGGTGTCAGGCCTATTGGTTTTCTGTTGTTGTTGTTTTTGTGTTTTTTTTTTTTGTTTTTTTTTTTCGTTTTTCGTTTTCACAGTGCAGGTCCTGATCAGACGCCGCAGAGTGCGGCGTCTGATATGGGACTGCATTGTTTGCCGAGGTACCCCTTTAGGGACTTCCGACATGCAATGGGTTAAAATGACTGTTACCAGGATTTCACATAAATCAACGATTGCATTTCGGACGTTAGCAAGTTAAGTGATTTTATTCAGGTCGACTGATAATTGTTTGTTTTGTTTGATTTGAAGTTTAACGTCCCCGCCAACACTGTGTAAAAGTAATTTTGGAGACGTTGCTTCCAATTTTTTGGGACTTCTACCCGACATTGAGATGAAATGACATCTCAAGCCCTGTCGCTCAATGAAACCACAATAGGGTGTATAAGCATTGACGCTCCGACTCGCACCGCTTTGCCTAGGCAGGCTTAGATACCCTAAGCGGTTTACCAGTACTCGTGTGCGGGTCGGTTTCAGCTCTGCGTAGAAGCATCATGCAGCCCATATATTTCTCAAGGCCCGATTGGCGGGGTCGATATGTGGTCGTTCGAACCGATACATATAGTCCAAATTTGAGTTGTGTGTGCTTGTTAGAAACCTCTCAACGACGCGATTCTAACGAATACCCGCAATCAATTTTGTTTTTCGATCAAAATAAGAAAAATAATATATACTCCATAAACCCCACATTTCTCTATATAAAGTCGTCAATTCTACAGCCATTCCAAAAGCCTAAGGGTTAATTCCACAGCCACTGCACAGACTTGTTAACGTAATGATTCTAATTGGGGGCTGATGGGTAACAAAAACAGGCTACGTAATGAAAGACAACAAAAGCACTGCTTTTGTTGTCTTTCATTATGTAGCCTGTTTTAGCACTGCTTTTGTTGTCTTTCATTATGTAGCCTGTTTTAGCACTGCTTTTGTTGTCTTTCATTATGTAGCCTGTTTTAGCACTGCTTTTGTTGTCTTTCATTATGTAGCCTGTTTTAGCACTGCTTTTGTTGTCTTTCATTATGTAGCCTGTTTTAGCACTGCTTTTGTTGTCTTTCATTATGTAGCCTGTTTTAGCACTGCTTTTGTTGTCTTTCATTATGTAGCCTGTTTTAGCACTGCTTTTGTTGTCTTTCATTATGTAGCCTGTTTTTGTAACCCATCAGCCTCGACAGCACAGTAGTTAGCGCGTTCGACTTATGATCGAAAGGTTGTGGGTTCGAATCCGTCCACCGGAGGCGCGGTGTTTACTTGAGCAAGACACGTTATGACAATGCCCCACTCGACCCGGGTGTAAATGGGTAGCAGTGGTATAAAAGTCACTGCCTCTCTCGCGCGCGCGTAATTGGCGGAAACTAGCTAGTCTGGCCCCAAAAGCATGCACACTCTATAATTTTAAGTTTTGTTTGTGCATTCCTTGCTTCCAAAGAATAGCTGTGTGGCGGCCTTAAAGAGTTGACCGCTGTGGTGCAGTGGTAAAGCATCGGATTTGAGATCGAGAGCCTGTCGGTTCGATCCCCGCAAGTACCAAGTGTTTTTTTATATATATTTTTCTTTCTTAAGCAAGAGATTTCTTGATTATTTGTGTTCACGGAGATGTTGCACTGATGAGTTAGGATGCCTTCATGCGGACTGAACAAATTATTTGTCTTAATCGCGATGGAAATAAGGGCGAGGATTGTGGCCACGTAAAATCGATTTAAGCCCCCCAGTGGAATTCGTTTCCGCTGACCGTTCCAAGGCGGTTCATTTGTCGCGATTTATTTTTGTTATGGTTTGTCTTTAGATGTTTGTGTCGCTTGTGTTATTTTATTTTGGATAGCCTATTGGCCATTTTGTGGGAAAGTAACTGTCCTTTTGGCTTTCCGCTGTTGGTGTTTCCATTAGGTCTGTCGTTGCATGTTTGTGTTTCTTTCCCTTTGGTGTCTCTGTTGGGAGCTATGGGTTGATTGTATCGATTCCTGATCATTGCCTTTACTTCTATTCATCCACATTGCTTAGTACTGGTTCCTACACAAGAAAAGAGGGCCACATTGAAGATTAGTACTTAGTCTAGTACTAAATGTGTTACTCCCTATAAAGAAGGTCGATTATTATTATAATTTAAACGTCTCCCTGTCCTTCATCATAATGTAGATTACATTTTCTTGTCATTTGGGGTCATTGATTCCATTTTGGAATTTTGAAAATATTTTAGGGTCACTGATGAAGCTTAACTGACCGAAACTAGCTAGTCTGGTCCAGAAAACATGCACACTCTATAATTTTCAGTTCTGTGGTATATTCCTTGCTTTCAAAGGTTAGCCCTTTTATAGAACATTAATATAGAGGAAAATGTGGTTTATATCATTTAACGTATCTCTGTTCAAAGACATAAGTTGTGGGTACTCGTTTGAACCGCCTTAATTAGGCGGTTCTAACGAGCACCGATAACCCATGTTTGCAGTATACGAGAACTGTTCAAATATGAATGCAAGTAGAACGTTTTCTCATGCACTAATGCGAAAATCACCTGGAAATAAATATCACAGCGTAGAAAAAACATTTTACCTATACATTGATACCAAACTTGTTAAAATCCGTGCACCATGTATATCGTTCGATAAACACTGTCTACTCTTGTATACCAATACAAACATGGTTGGAAGAAGGTCAGAGTACGCTGTTGAAATACGGTCCTATATTAAGAATCGTTGTATTCTTGGTATACTGTGCAAAAACATTTTTAATGAAATATGTTCGGTTTATGGGCATAATGAAATGTCTTATCCGACAGTTTTTCGTTGGTGTAAGAAATTCAGCTGTGGGCTAGGCTCAACAGAAGATGCACCCCATGATCGTCGGCCGAAAAGAGCAACATCTGCCAAGATGGTTGCTAGAGTGAAAGAAATAGTTGCTACCGATGCACGATACACCACAAGGCAAATAGCTAGTATGGTTGGCATCTCATTAGGAGCAGCTCATAAAATTCTGAAACGGGATTTGAAAATGAGAAAGATCTGTGCTAGATGGATTCCCCACCTGTTGACAGATGAGCAGAAAAAGACACGTGTTCGGTGCGCCAAGAAGTTGCTTAAAAAGTTTCCAAATTACAATGCACGGTCTTTCGCTAATGTCTTCACAGGTGACGAGACATGGGTTCACTTTTTTGAGCCAAAACGAAAGATTCAGAACAAAATATGGGCAACAAAGTATTGCAAAAGACCATGCATTTCAAAGCGGACCATGAGCGTCAAGATGGTAATGTATGCCATATTCTTTTCAAATCAGGGCCCTGCTATTCAGGTTGCTGTGCCTAAAGGCAAATCTGTAAATGCGAAGTTTTACAAGAATAAAGTTCTTCGAAAATTGAAGAAAAATTTCAAAGAACGAAGACCCGCAACTGGTTTGGCCAATGTCAGATTGCTACATGACAATGCGTCATCGCACAAGGCGTTCATTGTGCAAGACTATCTGAAGCAGGAAAAGGTTGTTGAACTCCCTCACCCCCCGTATTTCCCTGACCTTGCCCCGTGTGACTTTTTTTTTTGTTCCCGCGGCTGAAAACATACCTTTCTGGTCGAAAATTTGTTCAGCGCAAACACCTCGGTTCTGCAATATTCCAGTGCCTTCATAGTATACCTTGAAAAGACTACCAAAATGTATTCAATGATTGGATCAGAAGACTGAAAGTTTGTATATCTGTTAAAGGGGAATACTTTCATTGAAATCTATCACGGAATCATTTTTATGTGCTTAGTTGCATTCATATTTGAACAGTCCTCGTAACTAAGAAAAATATCACGGATATTCATCTGAAAATGTAGCCATTTTGAAGATGTAAAATATGCATTATGTCAAACGGGTGTGTTATCGAAATGACCAGTCTCTTTAGGGATTAAGACAGATTCAGAAAATAAATTCGTTAATTGTGAACTGAATATGTTTGGTTTCATAATATGCCGGAGAAACAAATTTGTCTCATTCCACAATGCGAAAAAAAAAAACTTTTTATCTCCTTGAATAGTTAAATGCATTAGAATACGTGCAAATCAAATTAATCGCATTTATCTCCAAGCGGCCGAGTAAATTAAGTTAAAACGAGAATTTGAAGCCTATGGAGAGAAATATCTTGAATGCAAAACGATATTTAATGTGGGGCCCAATAGGCAAACGTATGGCACTTAGTATTGGCATTTTCCGGATGAATTATTTTCGGAAGCAAAATCAGATTGTGGGTACTCGTAAGAACACGACTTAGTTAACATTGTGCATACTTTTGAAAATGTTTCTGTTGAAATCGGTGATATTTTCTTTGCCTTTCTTCTGCGTTAAAGATGGTTTGTGGGTATTCGTTAGCACCGCCTTATCGATGCGCACAATGTGCCCGTTTTTATATTTTTTCCATTGTACGTTTTTGCACAAAAATACTTAATCGAAGCAAACAGTGAAGACACTGTCTGATCTTGATCTACACTGTCAATGTACGATTTTTTGGGTGCAAAGACCAGGTAAATATGGGTTTATAACCAGTGCTTCAGCTGAAGTGCACGACCCGCCGGATGCTTTTAGCTTTATGAGTGTTACATTATATGGGTATGGCGGCCATTTTGGTCATGTGACCTGGACCTAAAACGGTTCCCCCAATAAATGCGCCTTATCGTAAGGAGCAAAAATATATCTTATACTTTAGTACTGTATTCTGAATCGTTTGCAGGATAAAATGCATTCTTACTTTTCCAATACAAAAGTATATGTGTCAAAGTTTGACCTAGGCACAAAGAATGTCAAGGTCAACCCAGGGCCACCATTTTAGCATTTTATGATGGGCCTTCGTCTCAGATGCTATTTATCAAGTTTCGTGGAAATCTGCCCAGTGGTTCTGGAGAAAACTATTTTTGAAGGGTTTTTACCCATATATGGCTTGGCGGCCATTTTGGTCATGTGACCTGGACCCCATGAGCAAATTTTGGTTTTACCTGTATCATAGAGGCTCCATATGAAATTTGACTTCAATCGGCCCAACGGTTTTCGAGGAGAAGCAGTTCGAAAATTTTCACATTTTTCGCCTCGGCGAGGCAATACTAAATGGAATGTAATATTTGGCAAGTTCATTTGTTAGATCTCATTGATATCTATTAGTATGCCAAACATTATTTAAATATTCCAATCGGTTTAGTCACTATCACCAATTTTCACAAACGGGTTACTGACGGTCAAACAGACTGACAGAATGACACGGTGATTTTAGGGCACTCCGACTTCAGTAGGACTTGATTAACTGAAGTTTTGTTCCGCATGTTCTATATTGCTCTATTTATTGGGTATGTTTGATCTGTATGTCCCACTTTTGATTTGATTGTCATGTTAAACGCCTGCTAATGAAGCAACAGTAGGTTGTACAGTACCAGTATTCAGCGGAACGTGATACATTTGTAAGAAACCATTAATCATGTTTCTTTCTTCTGCCTCTATATTGTCACCTTTTTTCATTTGGGAATGGATGGTACAGAACTGAATATTGCAAAGCCTGGTCACAAGAAAGACGATCAAATGGTTTGTTCTTACATGTACAGCGAAAACTTGGGTTAATTTACTGATTACACATTTTAATGTATGTTTAGAACAGAACATCTAGAGCTCTGGGGCGCAGATTGCGATGATACGGAAATTGATTCAAGTTTAGCTTGGCAGCACTAGCGATATTGTTGCAAGTGCACAGCAGATGAAGTGTTTCTGAGGCACTTTCTGCTGTTGATTAGGACATGATTTATGGACCTTCTGACATTCGTGTATGTCGAACTGTCTGATTTATTGCGTAGTTAGTATTATATTGTGCATAAAAGTTCCTAACTCCGGATAGAATTTCTCACGTCACTAAACACGCTATACTTCTTACATAAGCGGGCACATGAAAAAAGGGCCATCAGCATTAGCCGATTTAATCCTTTTTGGGACATTAGCAAGCAGTGTAGACCCAGATCAGACGCCGCGCAACGCGACAACGCAGCGTCTGATCTGGGTCTACACTGTTTGCTTAAAGTACATACATTCTTTTGCAAAACTTACCGCAAAAAATACAAGCCTGCCATCCCTAAAATGGAAATGGACCGCTCCAAACTTATTACATGTAGGTGGGAGATTCCATTACCATATATGGGTTAAGCTCTTCAAATACGCATGCTCAGCCATCTGATAGGCCCAAACGCATGATTTCTTTCACGAAGCTACTTCAAAATCTTCTATGCATGCCTCCGAGCAACAAAGGCTCTCCCGAGACTACGTTTATGCTCACAGTTGCCCAAGACTTGGCGGATCGCGTGAGTGACAAGTACCTTTCTCTCATGAGGTGGTACAAAATTCTTTTATGGGAAGCTGTCGAATCAATTTGGTGAAAGAGTTGTTGCTACTAAATCTTCCACACATTCAGCTGTAGGACCGCCACGAAAAGCTTTTAAAGACAGCTGTTAAAATTTCCTAAAGCGGGAAATGAAACAGGTTCACTTTCGGGAACAACCAAAATTCATTACACCCGTGCGAATTGGTGCATTTTACACACCTCCAAAATGGCCATTTTTCTGATGAAAATCCGTGATATTTTTCTTATAAATACTGCGAACATAGGTTGTGGGTGCTCGTTAGAACCGCCTCAATGAGGCGGTTCTAACGAGTACCCACAACCTATGTCATGGAACAGAAATGAGAAAAATAATGTTTACCCCCGTAAACCCCAGATTTCTCTATATACAGTGGGGTATAGTGGGGTCTTCATTTCACGGACTTGTTCACGTGATGTAAAATAAAATCATCACGTGAACAAGCCCGTGAGATGAAGACCCCCCTAAACCCCACTTTATATAGAGAAAACTGGGGTTTAAGGGGGTAAACATTATTTTCCTTATTTCTGCTCCAGGACATAGGTTGTGGGTACTCGTTAGAACCGCCTCATTGAGGCGGTTCTAACGAGCACCAAGAACCTATGTTTGGAGTAGAAATAAGAGAAATATCACACATTTTCATCAAAAATAGCTTTTTTTTAGGTTTGAAAAATGTAATGTATCACACGGGTGTGTTATCGTAATGTAAAATGCTTGCTTTCGAAAACAAAGAACATGTTAATGCACTTGCCTCTGATGCTAGAGGTCCCAGGTTCAATACCCGCTGATGTGATAACATTTCATGTCCAGACATGATCCATGGCATCATTGACTGGATCATATAAGCCTAGCGTCCCACGACATTGGTAAACAGTCGAGACCCAGATCAGACACCCCTGTTAACTTTACAGTCCATACTCTTGTTTGTAAACTTAGCACGAAAAAATGGTGCTCTATTACTGGGAATAAACCACTCTAAACTTCTCGTTGGTGCCAATGAATGTATCTGATCATGCGGTTTTGAATTTTGATTTTTTTATTTATTTTTTTTTTTTTTTTTATTACCATACCTATCACTATCCAAAAATTTCATAACAATCCGTCAAGTTTTTACTGAGAACTTTTCAGAACAAAATTTGGGCGATTTTTTGGCATGCCACCAGGGGGCCCTTTAGGTCCGCGAATTTGAGTTTTGAAACCCTCTTGCAAAACTTCATATCTATATCTATCATATCCCAAAATTTCAGAGCATTCCGTCAAGTGGTTACTGAGAACTAGTTCGGATAAAATTTGAGCGCAAAGAAGAAGTAAAGGAAGGCGAAAAAAGAAATGAGAAATGCAGCAAAACCAATAGGCTACCCATTTCATTTGGGAGACCTCTTAAATATGTTCTTCAAAACAGAATCAGTCTTCATTTGTAACTGTCAATTTCCGAGACAAACTGAGATCTCAAAGTTAAAATTCTAAACACGTTTATATACGCTCAGTCTCAAGCTATTGTTTTTATAATTGGATCATCAGTGTTAATTAACCTATTCAATGTTTACGTCTGTGAATATAGGGGTCACCCATGTCTTTTTTCATAAAATTAGCATTGGCCGGATCTTGCTTAAAAACACGAAGCCACTTGGACGAGTGTCGGTCCTGGCGAATTATATTACAACGTGATCGTCATTCTTGTTTAAGGCTAAAATTACCCAAAACGCCATATAAACTCTTCAAATGCGTTCGTAAACCTTCCATACCAGTTAGAACGTTATTTAACATGATGGCATTTCCACAATGATGTTCTCAAAGGTTATAACCTAAGTCACAGCGCGGGTATCGGATCCCTATATTCCAAAATTCTCACAAAAAAATATAAAAAGCAAACACAGGAAGTGGTACTTATTAGAATCGGGGCTTGAAGAAATAAATGGGCTGCATGATGCTTCCAAGCAGAGCTGAAACCGACCGCACATGAGTACTGGTAACACGCTTAGAGGATCTAAGCCTGCCCAGACAAAGCGATGCGAGTCGGACCCGTCGATGCTTGTGTTAGTATCGCTTGTATTATTTTGTTTTGTATAGCCAATTGGCCATTTTGTGTAAAATGGTAACTGTCCATTTTCTGAATGCAATGATCTATAGCTTTGCATTTTCGATAACATATTAAACCAAACCTCCAACGCCTGCAGCGGAATGACAGGGCAATGTCCAGACAGAAAAATCTAGTTGCAAGACAATGTCACATCAGATCCATTGAGCTACTTGTGCGGCTTGGCATTCGAGACCTGGACCTCATCGTGAAGGAGAGAAGGTTACGCTGGTATAGACATGTGGTATGATCCGCCAAGCGAATTTGTGTCTTCGAGCATTCCGTCATGACAAATTTTAACTGCGCATGCCCAGTCATTCAGAGGGGCCAGGGATACGGCTTTCTGTCTGAAGGTTCCTCTTGATTCACTGCTTGTATGAGCGAGCAGCGAAGGTTCTGGCGAGACTGTGCGGATGCGCAGGCTCGCCTGAACCTTCGCTGCTCGCATAGGCGATAAGTACCAAAATCGCGGGCCCATATGCAAAAAGTAGTTAAAATGCATTCAAGAATTATATGCGCCAAGGGTGCCGTCAAGACAGCCTTTGACATACAGGTGGATGATAAACGTTAGCCTGGAAGGCCCAAGATGACTTGGAAGCTAGAAGCTCTCGGCCATCGATCCTCATAAAAGACATACCTGGAGATCAGGTGTGAGATCTGCCATGCGTGCAGCAAGCAAGCTACATGGAAGGGGGGCAATTTATGTCGACCTGTACGTTAATAAAAATATAGATTCAACTTCGGTGAAATTGATGTCGCACCTGCCTACCTGGCCCACCCAAAATACATCACGTGAACAACTCCGTGAAATGAACACCTCCTTTAACCCCACTCTATATAGAGAAAACTGGGATTTACGGGGGTATATATTGTTTTTCTTATTTCTTCTCCAAGACAAAGGTTGTGGTTACTCGGTTCTAATGAGCACCCACAACCTATGTTTGCAGTATAAATAAGAAAAAATATTACGGATTTTCATCAGAAAAGTAGCCATTCTGGCGATGTGAGAAAATGCACTGTGTCGCACGGGTGTGTTATCGTAATGTAAGAAGAAATGAATATAGGACTTCAAGAGGTACCCATAGACTATAGATCTGAGGTAAGAAACTGACTAAGTTCACATATGCAAAAAGTAGTTAAAATGCATCCAAGAATTATATCCAAACCACATGCACATCCTCATATCATGGAGAAAACATACGCAACGTTTCAGAATGATTGGTATAAACCTGTAAGAGCAGTTGCTATGACAAGAGGTGCCTACTGCCTATCAATTGAAGGTTAAAAATGACTAAGTTCGCAATGGGAAAAAAATGACAAAAATTCTTCCAAAATTTATATCTAAACAACATGCACATCCTCATACCATGTAGAAAGCATAAGTGAAGTTTCAAAATAATTGGTATAAAACTTACGAGGAGTTGCGATGGCAAGAGGTACCTACTGTCTATCAACTGATGATTAAAAACGACTAAGTTCACAATGTGGAAAAAGTGACAAACATTCATCCAAGATTAATATCTAAACCACATGAACATCCTCATACCATGACATAAACACATACAAAGTTTCAAAATGAATGATATAAAACTGTAACAGGAGTTGCGATGACAAGAGGTACCTATTGTATATCAATTTATCCGAGAATTATGTCCAAACCACATGGACATCCTCATACCATGGCGAAAACAAATGCAAAGTTTCAAAATGATTGGTATAAAACTGTAGGAGGATGTTGCGATGACAAGACACCCAGTGTAAAATGTTGACGGAAAGACGGACGGATACCCGGACGGACGGAAACTTGCACGCCTATGTCTTCCTGCTGAAGCAGATGAGACAAAATCCGATGATGATGATGATGATGATGATGATGATGATGTTGATGATGACACAAAGTGCATTCTTTCACATCTCAAAACAGCTGATTTTCTTATAAAAATCTGTGCTATATTTTTTTTTATTATCAAAATGTAGGTTGTGGGTACTCGTTTGAACCGCCTCTTTGAGGCGGTTCTAACGAGTACCCACAACGTATATCTTGGAACAGAAATAAGAAAAATAATTCTTTCCCCTGTAAACCCCAGTTTTCTCTATATATTGTGGGGTATACAGAGGTTTTATCTCACTGATTTGTTAACGTAATGGCGCAGCATCCATTTCTTTTAAAAGAAAAGCAAATCATTACCTCAGAACAGGCTGACATTGTATTACAATAAGCCTTTGTCATAGGACACGAAAAGCACTAAAAGCATGTTCTTAGTCAGATTCTGAGGACATTATATCTTCTGAGAAAAACTACTATAAATACATCAAGAGCAGATCTATTCAACGTAATTGAAAAATGAACCCACTTATTATTCGAAGCACAGCCACTTAATTAAAATCACAGACAAAACGATTTGTCCCAACAGCTATATAAGGCCTAGATTTTGTTTCTTGGAGCAATATAATGTGGTATAGGTTTAGATGGAGATTATTCACAGTATTCTGCTATGAAAGTGTTACAGCAGTATCCTAGAGCTAAACATTCCAGCACAAATGTAGAACAAGAATTTATTTCTAAAGTTGTGTTTAGGTTTCACGTTCCTGCCAACACAATTGAGGTCATTTGGAGACATTGCTTCCGATTTTGTGGGACTATTAAGTGGTCCTACCACCTTAACAAACCGCTCTGGTCTGGGGGTAGTTGGGTTTGGCGAAAGTGTCATGTATCTTATGTCACTGGGGCGTCCAACTCGCATTTGCTAACAGTTGGTCAAGGCCTGCTATCCTTGTAGCAGGTTATGGTAGAGGCCTAGAGGGCGAATATTTATTTTTATCATATGACGTCGCGTCTGAGCGTGTAATAACGCCATATAATATTTTCGATAATCCACTAGTGGATTTAATATGCAAATTAGCTAGATACGTCCCGTAACGTTACATGTACGACGTCCGTAACGACGTCGCGTTTACAAACGGCGGAATATTGACATTTTTGTAAACAATCGTGAATAAAATGCGTTTTAAATGTCATATGATAAATAGAATCTTGCATTCGTGTTCATGTATTATTGAATTTATTAAACTCGTTGAGTAAAAGGGATAAAATGCTCGGCAAAGCCTCGCATTTTATCCATTTTCCTCAACTCGTTTAATAAATTCAATAATACATGGACACTCATGTACGATCCTCTATCTCCTAATTCTTCACATTCATTCATTTTCTTCATCCTCCCCAGTCTCTCTTTTCCATCTCCTCTACTATTTCTTTTATCACTTTACTCCCTGTACATGTATCTGGTAGACGACATTAAACGGCCTACAAGTGTTGACGTGGCGTTAACTCAAACGCAACGAATCAGTTACAAGCAGGAATGGTCCAACTCGCCCCACTTTCCATTAAAAACGGTTTACGTACCAATAGTCAAATGTTCGGTCGGTTTCAGCTCTGCGTGAAAGCACCATTCAACCCAATCTTTTTCTCCCAAGAGCTACGGGAAGAATGGCATTTGCATAACCGTTTGTTATAAACCCCAGGTATATAGAGAAAAGTTGGGGTTTTAGGGTTATTCATTAGTTTTCTTTGGCCCCCGCCCATAGGGGCTTGAAGAAATAGATTGGGCTGCATGATGCTTCCACGCAGAGCTGAATCCGACAGCATATGAGTACTGGTAAACTGTTTAGAAGTTCTAAGTAGAAGTGAAACAAAGATCAGGAATCGATACAATTAACTTACTCCACCCATCAAAGATACTAAAGGGAAAGAAACACAAACATGAAGCGACCAGGCCATAATGGAAACTAAGCCTGCCCAGGAAAAGTGATGTGAATCGGCCCGTCCATGCATATAAACTCTATTGGTTTCAAGGGCGGCAGGGCTTGAGATGTCATTTTATCTCAGTGTCGGGTAAAAGTCCCACAAAATTGGAAGCAACCGTCTCCAAAATGACCTATAGTGTTGACGGGGACGTTAAACCTCAAATCAAACAAATTCGTTTCCTTATTTTTTTCTAAAACATAGACAGTGGCTACTCGTTAGAACCGCCTTATTACATAGATTGTGGGTACTCGTTAGAACCGCCTCATTGAGGCGGTTCTAACGAGCACCCACGATCTATATTTAGACTACAAATAAGAAATTCTAGAAATACGATAATTGCCATTTTAGCGCACGGATATGTTATCGTGACACACACCAGCCCGCGGAATGATATAGGGAATAGTATGAACAAGCCGTATGATAATCTCTTGTGAAACTGGGCTCGTGCCAACAAGACAAAACCGACCATGCAAATGGCTGTTTCAAAAGCACATTATGAAGAAACAACGTCCATTTCTGTACGAAATTACCATTCGAAATTACATTTCCTAAAGTATATTTTCACCGGAACAGGAACATTATATATTGGCCAGCGCATGACAAAACCTACAATAAGACATGTGCGCCCCAACGAAGACTCAGATCAGCCTGCGCATCCGCGCAGTCTGATCAGAGTCTTCGTTGGGCGCTCTAAGGGTCGCTAAGGGTCCAATACTCCTTCATGCAGCAAGAGAAGTGTATGGTTAGACTATATTGATGCGCAGGCTGATCTAAGTCTTCGACTGGCGCACATGTCTTATTGTAAGTTTTGTCGGGCGCTGGCTCATATTCGACTTACAAATGCCTGCAAGACATTTTCGTTTGATTATTTCTTAGATTTTGAAATGTCAAAACTTCCCTCAGGCGATTACATGCCGTAGAAGCCAAATGCTGCATTGTCTTACCATGAGAACTCACAATCTATGTTTTCGAGCAGAAATACAGTACATCCGCCGCAAATCGTTTTGAACCCGCGCAACGCCGCGGTCTAGTTCTTTGGCCCGCCGCGTTTTCGCGGCTGATACGGCGCTACGTCCCACTGCCAGCCATCGCAATGTAGCGGCGTACATGCTTCTTATATTTCAATATAATTCTCTTGTTGTTTACATGTTTGTAAACCTGAGACTTGAAAAACAATTAAAATTTGTATCCACCGCTGATCTGCTGCGTTTGTCTTATTTACTTGAGACAAAGGTGAGGACAGGTATTCTGCGTTTTTTTTTTTTTTTTTTTGTTTTTTATTTGTTGTTGTTGTTGTTTTTTTTTTTTTTTTGTTTTTTTTTTTGTTTTTTTTTTTCGCCCGAGAGGGAAGTTCGCTAACCTTTGCATTTGCATAGTCGAGTTTATTTCGTCTAGGTTAGTCAGGGTAACCACCAATAATATACTGGTGACTATCTTTACTTTTGACAATTGCACAGGGATGTTCTTATGGTCGAACGGTTTTGTGTACATGTATGAACTCGTAACCGAAAGATCACAGGTTAGAGCCTCAATGGATTAATACATAAACTTTTATATTTCTTTTTTTTTTTTTTTGTCTTCAAGTGCGGATTTTATGTATAAAGTTTACAGAAAAAAAATAAAAACATGATAATATTTTGTGTTGTTGGTTGTTTGCATTTTATTTTTTGATTTTTTTTTTTTTATACTTTCACGTTTTTATAGTTTTTATTTGATTTTTGTATTATTTTATATGGGTTCTCAGCGTTCAGTTGTCTTCTTCATTAGGAAAACATGTCCGTGTGAAATAATGGCGTCCAACATGGTGTCAGAAGTGACGAATATTAGGTAAAAATTTTAACATCTTTCTTATTTCTGCTTTTAACATAGGTTGTGGGTACTCGTTAGAACCGCCTCATTGAGGCGGTTCTAACGAGTACCCACAATCTATGTTTTTGAGCTAAAATAAGGCAGATAATGTTTACCCCCTTACACCCCACTTTTCTCTATATAAAGTGGGGTTTAGAGGGGTCTTCGTTTCACGGATTTGTTATCATGATGTCGTCTGACACAATCCTATGCATACATGTACATGTAAGAGGGTCAGTCAAAAAGTAAGTCTATTCTTTTTTATTTATTTTCATTTCACTAAGATGGTGAAACAATAACAATAATAATAACGCGTAATAAATACAGACTAGTATGATACCGATAAAACCGGTCAATGCAACATTTATGGCGGAACGCAAATAATTCTCATTAAATGTTGAATGGCCCGCGGACAAACTATGATAGATTGTTAGAGAAACGCTTCAATCTCCGATCTTGTCTTCAAAACATTATACATTATGGTAAGTGAAGACTAACATCCGCCTGCTCATCAAATATTTGCTTTGCCTACTACTGATATACTCTTCGCATTCACTTAGTCTGAATAGCCTCTTTTGCTCTTTTTTTCAAACATTTCATACGAAATAGGAATACAGTACTTTCAGAGCGTTAAAAAATGTAACCCCTTTGAATACCTGTGTTGGCTATGATAATGTTAATGAAGTCACATGTCACAGTTAACCGATTTTCCTGTCCCATTAGAGGTTCAAAAAGGTAACATTATGCAATAGTTTGTACTTTTTTTACAGATCTGGACTGCGCCATTTACAGTTATTATCATTTCAAAGGTAGCCACGCCCTCTTAGGCGAAAAAAAAAAGAACGAGAATTACGCAGACAATCAATTTTATTCCTGTATAAAATAGAAGTGGAGGCAATGATCAGGAATCAATACAATCAACCCACAGCTCCCATCAGAGATAACAAAGGGAAAGAAACACAAACATGAAGCAACAGACCCTAATGGAAACATCTATAGTGGAAAGCAAAAAGGACAGTTACTTTCCCACAAAATGGCCAATAGTATATCCAAAATAAAACAACACCAGCGACACAAACACCCAAAGACAAACCATAACAAAAACAAATCGCGACAGAAGAACCGCCTTGGAACGGTCAGTGACAACCAATTCCACTGGGGGGAGGGGGGGGGGGGGGGGGCTTAAATCGATTTTACGTGGCCACAATCCTCGCCCTTACTTCCGTCGCGATTTAGACAAATTATTTGTTCAGTCCGCATGAAGGCCTCCTAACTCATCAGTGCAACATCTCCGTGAACAAAAATAATCAATCAACCACAGAGATGAAACAACGGTGAGGACTTGACAGCAAGAAACCACTGAAATGCTGGAGCAAAAGAAAACCAAGAGTTAGACTCCGATGGGCCCGACCAGAGACTTCGCATCCGGCACCAACCAACATAAACTCCGCGGAAACACCACGATTACCCCGCTATCCACCAGATCCGCGATGGCCATCACAGATTTAATCCTTTTAACCCACAATCTATTTTTTAGCAAATAAAAAGAAAATAATGAATGACCTTGTAAATCCAACATTTTTAATAAAGTGGGGTTTAAAGGGGTTTTCGGTATATTGACGTTTTAGCCTACTGTTCACGATTTAAAACTTGTTCTTAAAAAGGAACATTTCTTGTCAGATCATAAACTGGAATTTCATTTCTTTATCCCATCCGCAGCTGAGCTAATTAGCACGTGAATGTGTTAATTGTTGTGATGACAATGTTGCACGTTTTTAGAAACGCAATTAACACGAGAAAGTGTTTATTGATGAGATGGTGCAAACAATGTTACACCTTTTGCGGAATTGAAATTCGCTTTGTGACAGTTTATTCTCTACGAAAACATGCCTATATAATTTTTGCATTTTATGTAAAACTGGGATTTGTAGCAGCGAACCTTGTTTCTCTTATACCTGCTCTAAAATATAGATTGTGGGTACTCGTTTGAACCGCTTCGATGAGGCGGTTCTAACGTGGACCCACAATCAATGTTTTGTGCAGAAATAAGAAGAATGTCAAAATTTTACATCTTAGAATGTTCTTCATTATTGTTGGCGGTAATATGTACAATGCATTTGTTCAGGCGTATTTTTATAATGAAACTCTTTCACTCATAAGTTACCCATGTGGACTCTTCTAGCCTTGAATTATAGCATATCGATGCGTTGAAAGAAGTGTTTTTGTCGAAATCAGTTTGTTTGTTTTTTTTTTTTTTTTTTTTTGTTGTTTTTTTTTTTTTTTTTTTTTTGGTTTTGTTTTTCAAAATCATCGATAATAAGGCAAACAGTGCTGATCCTGATGAGATGGCACAAAAGACATGTTTAATTCACATTGCTATGACGGAATTAATTAATGGATGTTGTTGTTACTGTTCTTGCTGCTAATACTGATGGTTTGTTGTTGATGCTTGTGTTGTTGCTGTTGTTGTTGTTGTTGTTGTTGTTGTTTAAACACAATCTATGGTCAATGTGCAGCTATTTAATCACCTATGACACATGAGGCCCCCACCCATCGGGGCTTGGAGAAATAGACTGGACAGAATGATGCTTCCACGCAGAGCAGAAACCGACCACGCATGAGCACCGGTACATGTAAACCGCCTAGAAGGGCAAAAAGGTGTGAGTCGGACCGTCCATGAACATAAACCCTATTGGTTTCATTTGGGAGCAGTTAGATGACATTCCATTGCAATGTCGAGTAAAAGTCCCAACAATTGGAAGCAACGTCTCCAAAATTACCAAAATAGTGTTGAAGTGCACATTAAACCTCAAATCAAACAATAGCCTCTGACACATGATGTGCTATAACATAAAGACGTGTTGCTGTTATTCCGTCAAATTCACATCACGTGAACAAGTCCGTGAAATGAACATCCCCATAAACCCCACTTTATATAGAGAAAACTGGGGTTCACGGGCGTATACATTATTTTTCTTATTTTTGCTCCAAGACATAGGTTGTTGGGACTCGTTAGAACCGCCTCAATGAGGCGGTTCTAACGAGCACCAACAATATATGTTTGCCGTATAAATAAGAAAAATATCACAGATTTTTCTCCAGAAAAGTAGCCATTTTGGAGATGTGAAAAAATGCACTATGTCGCACGGGTGTGTTGTCGTAATGACGTGTTTTATCCTCTAATTAGCTGCAAGAGAGCTGACGCATTATGCAAATTGTTTCCCCCTGTTTCCATTAGCTTTCAAGATCCTACATATTTATGTAAACACAAGGACAGCAAGGACGTCCTAATTGAATAAACATTCTGCATCTTTAGACATTTACATAAACTGGCAGACTCGTAAATTTTGACAACAAGACATTCTGGGAAAGCTATTAGACTTCTATTTAAGATGCGACGTATTAGTAAGCAAGATTCCAAAGTGTCAAATCTTTAAATAATCATTTTGAGTGACAGTGAGACAATGAATTATAAGTTTAATGCACTTACGTATGTACATGTAACGCGACGTCTGATTGGATGTCAAAAATATGCGACGGTTTATTATAGAGAACAGCCATGGTTTTTCATGCATTAACATATTTTATTTTCATTTTGGCTTCCATGACAACCAGTAAATAGGCCTAAATCATATGGCAGATGGCAGATTACTTATGGAACATTTCTATGAAAGTTTCGTCCGAAGTCGTGGCAGTAAATGCCATTTTTAAATCTTCGCGTATAAAAGTCAGTGGAAACTCTAAGTTGCCATAGCAACCAAACTAAGAGCCGAATTTCATAAAATAAAAACATAAAACCTGTAAAGGCAAATATTGTGAATATTTCCTTAAACTCTCAGCTACATAGAGCAATGGTTTCTGAGGAGATGATATCTAAGTATTTTTTTTTCTATTTTTTTGTTATTTTGGTTTCCATGGCAACCAGTAGAAATGAGCAATATGCCTAAAATCATATGGCAGGTAATAGATTGCTTATCGGACATTTGGGTTTGGCAGCAAATGCCATTTTTTTCAATTTTTCCATTATAAGTCTATGGAAAATCTAAGTTGCCAAAGCATCCCGACTAAAGAGCCGAATTTCATAAAATACACAAAACCTGTAAGGGCAAATATGGTGAATATTTCCATAAACTCTCAG
Source organism: Lucinisca nassula (assembly GCA_963580285.1). NCBI lineage: Eukaryota > Metazoa > Mollusca > Bivalvia > Lucinida > Lucinidae > Lucinisca > Lucinisca nassula. Next base: position 122,651,792 of record OY757025.1, on the reverse strand, counting down.
CCTCATAGAACTTATGATTTCTGCAGAGGCAGTAAATGCCGTTTTTCAATGTACCCCGTTAGAAGTCTATGGAGTCTCTAAGTTGCCATAGCGACCAAACTAATGAGCCGAATTTTATATAAGCACACACACACACACACACACACACACACACACACACACCCACACTGTCAATCCGCCAGCCCAAGGATGCTACAGATGAATTTTGGGCCCAATCGACCCAGTGGCTTCAGAGGAGATGTGGTTTGAAAGTGTTGACGCCATACGACGTCAGACGACAACGACGACGACGACGAGGAGGGACAACTGCCTATCGATGAGGCGGTTCTAACGGGTATCCATAATCTACATTTTGACCAGATATAAGAAAAAAAATCACAGTTTCTCATCTTATTTTTTTTTTTTTTTTTTTTACAATGCATTCGTATAGGCGTGTTATCGTAATGTGATTCTTATTTCTAGTCCAAAAATACATTGTGACGCTCGTTAGAACCGCCACATGTAAAATTCATCAGGTTAACAAATCAGTTTAATGACACCCCTCAAAACTCAATTTTAGAAAAGTGGGGTTTACGGGTTTTTTATGGGTTTTTTACTATTATTATTCTTAGTTTCGCTCCAAAACATAGAATACAATCTTTATTCGGAAATATCAAAAACTTAACATTATGAAAACACGCCTATACAAATACATTGTAATCTTAACAGCCGAAAAAAAATGAAACATTCAAGTGGAAAAATTATGATATTTTTCTTATTTCCGCTCAATATATAGATTGTGGGTACTCTATAGAACCGCCTCGGTGAGGCGGTTCTAAAGAGTACCCACAATCTATATTTTAGGACAGAAATAAGAAAAATAAGGCTTAACCCTGAAAACCCCAGTTTCACTATATAAAAGTGAGATTCAAGGGGGTCAAAATTACATAGGCGTGTTTTCGTGATGATTCTCGAGATTTTAGACACCTGAGTGAGTTATCGTAAGTGTTCGTTTAATACATGTTCATGGTCCCCGCCCAGCGGGGCTTGAAGAAATAGATTGGCTGCATGATGCTTCCACGCAGAGCTGAATCCGACCGCACACGAGTACTGGTAAACCGCTTAGAGTATCTAAACCTGCCCAGGCAAAGCGGTGCGAGTCGGACCGCACATGCTTATAAACCCTATTGGTTTCATTGAGCGACAGGGCTTTAGCTGTCATTTCATGTCGATGTCGGGTAAAAGTTCCACAAAATTGGAAGCAACGTCTCCAAAATGACCAATACAGAGTTGACGGGGACGTTAAACCTTAAATCAAACAAATTAATATATGTTTAACTGTGAGAGTTCCGTAAGTAACGTGTGTAGTATCACGTTGTAACGTCCCGAAATGTCACCGAAAAGTCATTGACAACGTCATCCTTTCTGTAGAAGCTTACATAAATTTGCTAAGCAGAAAATACCAAAATAATAGCCCTATGGTAAAAAGAAAATCACACGAGTGGCCATTTCAAATGAAACATAATTTCATATGAAATGGCCACTCGTGTGAGAGATCCTCCAACCTTTTATTAAATTGATGTATTTATTGTGTTCATCAACCCTTGTGGACAGTAGAGGAGATGATAGGGTAGAAAGAGAAGATTTAATGGGTGAAGAAACAAAATAAATAGAGGATCTTACATGAGTGTTCATGTATTATTGACTTTATTAAACGAGTTGAGGAAAAGGGATAAAATGCGAGGCTGTGCCGAGCATTTTATCCCTTTTCCTCAACGAGTTAAACAAATTCAATGATACATGAGCACGAATGCAAGGTTCTGTTTATCATGTGACATTAAAAAGCATTTTATTCACGATTGTTTGCAAAAAAAATGCCAATATTCCGCCGTTAGTAAACGCGACGTCGTTAAAGCCGTCGTACATGTAACGTTACGGGACGTATCTAGCTAATTTGCATATTTAATCAACTAGTGGATTATCGAAAATAATACATGGCGTTATTACACTCTCAGACGCGATGTGATATGATAAATGCAAGTAACAACCTCCGCCCTCTACCCTTACCTGCTACAAGGACAACATATTATCAGCTGGACACCCCAGTGACGCAAAGTACGCGACACCTTGATGGAAAATAATCGAGGAAATTGGTCAATATGATAAACTTGCTCATTGTACTTTAAGTTGACAGCTGAGAGACCTAGAAACAGCTGTCACCCGTCTCATATGTGCCTAACATCCATTATAAGACTCACTGGCAAACAACACAGATTGGTTGTTTCAAAGTTACAAAAGAAAACTGAAAATCCCTTAATTTGGAAATTGATTTGTTTCCAAGCCACTGAGTAGAAGGCATGGGCTACTGAAGAAAACAATAAATAAGATAGAATTTTCTCTCGATTGTTTGCCAATCTACTCAAAGTTTGTAACTAAAGAAGCTTCCCGCCTGCTTTTGTCCATCTGACTATCGCTGACAATGTACAAATTCTAGGTACCGTTTTTTTTACATCGTAGCTTAGTCGTCTCCCCGTGACGTCAGAGCGCTGTGTAAAAAAAGTAAAATATGGACTGGGCTCGTGTACTGTGTCATTGGTAAACAGTGTATACTCAGATCAGACGCCGCAAAACGCGGCGTCTGATCAGGGTCTGCACTGTTTTATTTACAAACTGGAATTTAGAGGTTAAACGAAACATCTTAAGTGTCAGTCCAGGACCATTTTTCCAGTTAGCCACAAAGACAATCGACCCACCAGTACTGTCAGTGCTTTGATTTGTTTGAAAGTAAAAAAAGAAATACGAAAATCATTCCCAATGAGTAGAAGAATTGTAAGAAATAAATGGGATTCTAAAGAAAAATATTATTATAGCCTATTTATGATTGTTGAGTTTATATGTACCGTGATATGATATACAGTGAGCTTCCGCTATTAAGATCACCTAAAATTAAGACTAATTCTGCTTTGAAAAGCTTATTTAGTAGGCTGCACTTAATCTTTCTTCATGTTTTTCTGTATTAAATGTCCTCTGATCAGGGACCACCTTTGAGACTGTTCAAAAGTGGTCTTAAAGACCACTTTTGAACAGTCCCAAAGGTGGTCTTAATTTAGGAATTTTACTTTATTTGCTATCCTTCCTGTCAGTTTTCATTTCATATGTTCTGAAACTATATATGATATTTTTGCTTGATTTATTCAACATATTGTAATGATTTAACGCAGCATCGTATATGCCCTAGAAACAAACAATGGTAAATATGTCAACAAGACAGCAGTTAATATGTTTAGTTTGATGTCAATTATTCAATAAGTTGAAGGTTGGACAGCATCACGTGAACAAGTCCGTGAAATGCACATACCCCTAAACACCACTTTAAATAGAGAAAAGTGGGGTTTACGAGGGTATACATTATTTTTCTTATTTCCTCTCCAAGACAAAAGATGTGGGTACTTGTTAGAACCGGAGGTTCTAACAAGCACGTACAACCTATGTTTGCAGTATTTAAGAAAAAATATCACGGAATTTCATCAGGAAAATGGTCATTTTGGAGATATGAAAAAATGCACGAATTCTCACGGATGTGTTATCATCAAGCAAAGTGGTAGGAGTCGGACCCTTCATATATACCAATTTATTTTGTTTGAGCGGTAGGGCTCGAGATGTCATTTCATCTAAATATCGGGTAAAAGTCCCACGTAATTGGAAGCAATGTCTCCAAAATGGCAAAAAGGTGACGACGGGGACGTAAAACCTCAACTCGTGCATAAATACCTATGCGCATGGCTATTCGAAGTCGTTGTCAAATGGATCGAAAGCGGTGCTCATACAACAAAACCCATGTTCAAATCATGAAATTCACGTGTTGTTTGAATATGGATGTTGAGCTTTTGATATTACAAGATGGGCCTTGCTTTGTTTACGTTACGTTGAGTGACGTAACGTTATCGCCCTGAACGTAGCGTTTCAGAGTTCTATGATGAAGTCAGACGGTTACTGTGTAACAACGTCATTGTAACTGAACGGCCCGCCATGTTGATTTGTCGGTCGCAGTTGATGAGTTTATATTAACTTTATAAGGAGCCTTTGGGCGTTTTCGTCAGCATTACGAAAACACACCTACACAAATACATTGTAGACTTTACCGCCGAAAAAAAACGAAAATTTTAAGATGAAAAATTGTGGTATTTTTCTTATTTCTGCTCAAAATATAGATTGTGGGTTCTAACAAGTACCCACAATCTGTATTTTACAGCAGAAACAAGAAAAATAAGGTATACCCCTGTAAACCCCAGTTTTACTATATACAAGTGGGGTTCAAGGGGGTAATAATCATATAGGTGTGTTTTCGTAATGGAATTTACTGTAGGAATTGTAAATTAAGCAAGAACACCGATCATCCATGGTTATTTAATTAAATGTTACTGCATGGAAAACCATGGTTGATCCCTATATACAAACCAACAAAATTAAAAGGTACGTCCAAATCAAATATATCACCAAGAAGAAGAAGAAGAAGAAGAAGAAGAAGAAGAAGAAGAAGAAGAAGACCGAATATAACAGCAAACATTTGGAGTGTGTATTTAAGACGAATCGGCCTCCTCACAACAACATAAACAACAACAACAACAAAACAACAACAACAAAAATAATAATAATCACAATAACTACAGTCCAAAGTAGGTCAGAAATCACTCAACTGGATGAGGCTGGTTTTCCATGCAGTTACATTTAATTAAATAACCATGGTTGATCATTTTAAGCTGTAAAAATGTGATATAATTCTTTTTTCTGCTCAAAATATAGATTGTGGATACTTGTTAGAACCGCCTCATTGAGGCGGTTCTATCGAGTACCCACAATCTATATTTTAGAGCAGAAAGAAGAAAAATAAGGTTTACCCCTGTAAACCTCAGTTTTACTATATAGAGGTGGGGTTCAAGGGGGACAAAATTATATAGGCGCGTTTTCCTGATGCCATGTCGCTCCGATTCCTGCCGTCAAGTTTCATCTCAATCCGATGCATGTATTTGATTCGGGAGGAGCTTTAGTTTGAAGAAGTTCAAGATGGCGGCCATCTTGGATATTTTAGCCCCGATGCCTTCCATCCAGTTTCAGCTCTATCCGATCTTGGTTCTGGAGGAGATGTCGTTTGAAGATGGTCGCCATGGCGGTCATCTCTATGTCACCGCGATCCTCCCATCAAGTTACAGCTTAATTTGAGCTTCGATTCAAGAGGAGATGCCGTTTTAACAATTTCAAGATGACAGCCATCGCGGCCATCGTAAACAGCACACCGGACGTGTTTGGCAATTCTGAACCTCCATGTTGCCCTAGTGACTTCGATAAAGTATCGGCGCAATACGACTTACGGTTATTGAGGAGTTGTCGAAAACGTGAAAAGCTAACGACGGACGACGGACGGACGATAGACGAAGGAAAACTGGCAATGGCAGTTTCATCCAAATGAGCTAATAATAACAATTATTAATAGTTATAATAATAATTCTATTCTATTATCACTATAGAGAATCAAAATTTCTAGTTTCGCAACCAAACAGGGAAAAAAATGCACACTCAAAACGTAACCGATATCAGAACCACTGTCTTAAAAGGGTCAAGGTCGCATCCTCATCACGAAAACACGTCTATATAATTTTGACCCCTTCAACCCCACATTTATATAGTAAAATTGGGGTTTATAGGGAAATCCCCTATTTTTCTTATTTCTGCTCTCAATATAGCTAGTGGGTACTCGTTAGAACCGCCTCAATGAGGCGGTTCTAACGAGTACCCACAATCTGTATTTTGAGTAGAAATAAGAAAAAATATCCCAATTTTTCGTATTTAAATTGTCTTTTTTTGCAGTAAAGTTTACAATGTATTTGTATAGGCGTGCTTTTGTAATGTGTCTCTGATCTGAGACTAAACTCAGAATTGAACCACAACAAGCGTAAATGTGTTTTTGGACATGTTTTCACAGCAAATGCTCAGATCAGACTGCGCGCAGAAAATATGCTCTAAAAATGGTAATGCTTTGGAAGGAATTGCTACATCATCGAACTGAAAACTGTGGTGTACAATTGTTTTCCTGGGCTAGACTAACCAGTTTTGGTAAGTTAGGCCTCATCAGTACATGTTACCCTCATATATTTTCAAAATTCCGCATCTGAATCAAGGATCCCATAAGACTAGCAAGTACATTTGTATAACCCACACTATTATGAAGGGCATGTGACTTTTACGGCCGCAACGCAACACATTCAGGACCAAACAAGCTAGACCTCATCAGTAACCCTCAAATATTTTCGAAATTGGAGTCAATGTATTTTTTTCGGGGGGTGTGGGGGGGGTGTGGGGGCTACAGCCATTTGAAGATTATTTAACTCATATCGATCAGTTAATCAGAGGTGGGCGAAAACCAGAGTACCCGGAGAAAAGCACTTGACCTTCCGTTGCAGAACGTGACCCGAGCCAGGCTCGAATCCACAGCGACGAAATACCTAATTATTAAGAGTCAGCGATGGAGTCAATAATCCAAGAAAACTAGACAATATAACCCACGCTATAATGGAGGGCAGTGAGACTTTTTACGGCCGCCACGCATTCCCTTATCACTGTTAAGGCTAGCTGAGTGCACTTGCCAGAAATCACATTTTCGCTTGATGTGACTATAGGGCGAGTATCCTTTTGAGTCGCAGCACAGCATTTCCTACAGTTAATATGTGCGCCCAGTGAAGACTCAGATCCGCCTGTGCATCCGCAGTCTGATAACATTCTTCGTATCCGCGCAGTCTAATCAGTGTCTTCGCTGTGCGCTCTAGGATGCTTTAGGGACCAAATGCTCCTTCATGCAGCAAAAAAAGTCTCTAGTTAGACTACATGGATGCGGAGGCTGATCCGATTCTTCGCTGGGCGCACATGTTAATTGAAGGAAATGTTGTCTTCCGGCTCCTTTGGCAAATAGGCAAAGCTGGCAATCGATGTAAAACAGGCGTGTTTTCGAATAAAACAGTATATTATGTAACACCTGCGATGTTTGTTTTTTCATCTGTTTTCATTCAGAATAATGAAAAACGTCTCTCTCATACAGTTTTTTCTGATAAAATATACTTTAAATAGCCTCTCTCTTACGTAACTAATTTTTGCTCGCAGAGTGGGAGATCAGCATGGAATGTGTACTACAACAACAACAACAACAAAAGCAACAGTAATAATAATACCAACAACAACAAACCCATCAAGATAGCACATTTTTGTGCTGTAATACTGTTCTCAATTGTTTTAAAATATTGCATATTTCTGATTAAACTTGTGTAATATTTTGGGGCGATTGTTTAGCAATCATAAACGGTCGACCCAAAGTTACTAACTAAAGAAGCTTCCCGCCTGTTATTGACCACGTGACTATCGTTAGCCATGTACAAAATCCAGGTAACAGTTATTTATAGCAGCGATATTCTTCTCCCTGTGACGTCAGAGCGCTGTGTAAAAAGGGTTTCCATGGTTATCTGTAAAATCTGGATTGGACTCGTGTACCTGGACACTGGCAAACAGTGTAAGCCCAGATCAGACGCCGCGTTGCGCGGCGTCTGATCAGGGTCTACACTGTTTGCTTAAAATGTTGACATTTTTGTTATTAGTCTGTCTCGGTATAGGACTATTTTTCTTACTTTTCAGCCTACACTTAGAGACAATCGACCCACCAGTACTGTTAGTGCTTTGATTTTTATTCTGCTTCAAAAAGATTGTGGTTGCTTGTTAGAAGCGCCATACTGATGTGTTTCTAAAGAGTATCAATGCATGTCCGTCTGCAACAACAAACGAATCCGGGTACGAAATGACGAAAGTAGTATGACAAATGCCCAAAATAGTACGAAATGACCAAAACCGCATGGAATGCCCTAATAGTACGAAATGCCTAAAATAGTACGAACTGACAATGCTTCAGTCATTCCGTGTTCGCATTACCAAAGTGGTATCGAACTAACCTGTGTACGAAATGATTGTTTGTTTGTATTGGAGTTTAACGTCCCAGCCAACACTACTTAGGTCACTTTTGAGCCGTACAGTTTACCTATCCACAATTTTTCTGAGCAGGCTTATAGAAATCGGTTTACCAGTAAAGTGCACATTCTTTCCCCAGAAACTGACAACTGTCCTTCTTAAATCAGCAGAAGGGAGAGAATGGCCGTAGAAAAGATTTCATGATCAATCTCCACGAAAGAATGTTGCCGACCCCGGCAGGTACCGAACCAGCGTCCTCCTGAATCAGAATCAGACTCAGAATTGTTACTGGTGATAAGTCAAATGACATTCATACACCAGGGCATGTGATATGGCAAGTAAGTCCCTAGCTCTTACCAAAGCTTCACAATCCTCAGCACCTTCAGGTGTCGAAATAATCGAATCGTGAAGGACATTCCATTCTCTAATGGTTCTTGGGGAAGAACGTCAGTTCTTGCAGTAAGTGTCTGAAACGCCATCGAATGGTTCTTTCTACAGCGCTTAGCGGGGGGAACAAGGTCATCTGTTGGAATGCTCGCAGCATCCTTTAGACCTTTGTATAACAGTATGAGTTCTAACGAGTACCAACAATCTATATTTTGAGCAGAAATAAGAAAACTATCACAATTTTTCTTCGAAAAACGTTCGTTTTTTCGGCGGTAAGGTTGACAATGTATTTGTATAGGCGTGTTTACGTAATGTCACTACTCGCTCATGACGTCGTTGAGCTACATGTATATTTCATAAGAATCACTGTCAAGACTTTTTTTGTGTGCGATTTTTGTTACAAATAGTCTGATTAACTGAAATTGTATGCATTCTTTATGAAAGCGCCCAGACAAATTTGTTTCAAACTTTTTCCTAAATTATCTGCATTCAGCCTTCAAAGCGGCTTGTGCATTCCAGTCAACCATAATAAGTCCATTTTTCTGCAAGACAGAACACTCTTGTTAAGCTTTATTTGCTGCATATCTGTTCTATATCATATATAAATGATGCATTTTGCATTTCCTGAAATACAGCCTTTTGGTTTATTCGCATGCCTGAGCAGGAATGAAGCGTGCACTTGCGGATAGCATACCGAATTTGCCCTAAATTGTGCTGACGGGGACGTTAAACCTCCACATGTCCACTTCTCAGGGAAGCAAAGATCGACATGTCCTATAAATCTTCGCTGTCACTCTGCAAACCCGTTATATGTTCAATTCTCAGGGAAGCAGAGCCAAACATGTCCAATAAACCTTCTCTGTCCCTCTGCGAACCTGTTACATGTTCATTTCTCAGGGAAGTAGAGACCAACATGTCCAATAAACCTTCGCTTTCCCTCTGCGAACCTGTTACATGTTCATTTCTCAGGAAAGCAGAGACCAACATGTCCAATAAACCTTCGCTGTCCCTCTGCGAACCTGTTACATGTTCATTTCTCAGGGAAGCAGAGACCAACATGTCCAATAAACCTTCGCTTTCCCTCTGCGAACCTGTTACATGTTAACTTCTCAGGGAAGCAGAGACCCAGATGTCCAATAAACCTTCGCTTTCCCTCTGCGAACCTGTTACATGTTTACTTCTCAGGGAAGCAGAGAACAACATGTCTAAAAATTCTTTGCTGTCACTCTGCGAACCTGTTACATGTTTACTTCTCAGGGAAGCAGAGAACAACATGTCTAAAAATTCTTTGCTGTCCCTCTGCGAACCTGTTACATGTTCAATTCTCAGGGAAGCAGGGACCAACATGTCTAAAAATTCTTCGCTGTCCCTCTGCGGACCTGTTACATGTTCACTTCTCAGGGAAGCAGAGACCAACATGTCTAAACATTCTTCGCTGTCCCTCTGCGAACCTGTTACATGTCAATTCTCAGGGAAGCAGGGACCAACAAGTTCAATAAACCTTCGCTGTCCCTCTACGAACCTGTAACATGTTTACTTCTCAGGGAAGCAGAGGGCAAACTGTCTAAACATTCTTCGCTGTCACTCTTCGAACCTGCTACATGTTCATTTCTCAAGGAAGCAGAGAACAACATGTCCAACAAACCTCCGTTGTCCCTCTGGGAACCTGTTACATGTTTTCTTCTCAGGGAAGTAGAGAAGAACATGTCCAACAAACCTTCGTTGTCCCTCTGGGAACCTGTTACATGTTCATTTCTCAGGGAAGTAGAGAACAACATGTCCAACAAAACTTCGTTGTCCCTCTGGGAACCTGTTACATGTTTACTTCTCAGGGAAGTAGAGAACAACATGTCCAACAAACCTTCGTTGTCCCCCGCCCATAGGGGTTTGAAGAAATATATGGGCTGCATGATGCTTCCACGCAGAGCTGAATCCGGCCAGCACACTAGTACTGGTAAACCGCTTAGAGGATCTAAGCCTATCCAGGAACCGCGGTGCGAACCGGACCGTCCATGCTAATAAACCCTATTGGTTTCATTGGGCGGCAGGGCTTGAGATGTCATTTCATCTCAATGTCGGGTAAAAGTCCCACAAAATTGGAAGCAACGTCTCCAAAATGACCTTTACAGTGTTGACGGGGACGTTAAACCTCAAATCAAACAAACAAACAAACAAATCCCTCTGGGAACCTGTTACATGTTCATTTCTCAGGGAAGTAGAGAACAACATGTCCAACAAACCTCCGTTGTCCCTCTGGGAACCTGTTAGATGTTCATTTCTCAGGGAAGTAGAGAACAACATGTCGAACAAACCTTCGTTGTCCCTCTGGGAACCTGTTACATGTTCATTTCTCAGGGAAGTAGAGAACAACATGTCCAACAAACCTTCGATGTCCCTCTGGGAACCTGTTAGATGTTCATTTCTCAGGGAAGTAGAGAACAACATGTCCAACAAACCTTCGTTGTCCCTCTGGGAACCTGTTACATGTTTACTTCTCAGGGAAGTAGAGAACAACATGTCCAACAAACCTTCGTTGTCCCTCTGGGAACCTGTTACATGTTCATTTCTCAGGGAAGTAGAGAACAACATGTCCAACAAACATTCGATGTCCCTCTGGGAACCTGTTACATGTTCATTTCTCAGGGACGTAGAGAACAACATGTCCAACAAACCTTCGTTGTCCCTCTGGGAACCTGTTACATGTTCATTTCTCAGGGAAGTAGAGAACAACATGTCCAACAAACATTCGATGTCCCTCTGAAAACCTGTTACATGTTCATTTCTCAGGGACGTAGAGAACAACATGTCCAACAAACCTTTGTTGTCCCTCTGGGAACCTGTTACATGTTCATTCCTCAGGGAAGCAGAGAACAACATGTCCAACAAACATTCGATGTCCCTCTGGGAACCTGTTACATGTTCATTTCTCAGGGACGTAGAGAACAACATGTCCAACAAACCTTCGTTGTCCCTCTGGGAACCTGTTACATGTTCATTCCTCAGGGAAGCAGAGAACAACATGTCCAACAAACCTTCGATGTCCCTTTGAGAACCTTTTACATGTTCATTTCTCAGGGAAGTAGAGAACAACATGTCCAACAAACCTTCGTTGTTCCTCTGGGAACCTGTTACATGTTCATTTCTCAGGGACGTAGAGAACAACATGTCCAACAAACCTTCGTTGTCACTCTGGGAACCTGTTACATGTTCATTTCTCAGGGAAGTAGAGAACAACATGTCCAACAAACTTTCGTTGTCCTTCTGGGAACCTGTTATAAGTTCACTTCTCAGGGAAGTAGAAAACAACATGTCCAACAAACCTTCGCTGTCTCTCTGGGAACCTGTTACATGTTCATTTCTCAGGGACGTAGAGAACAACATGTCCAACAAACCTTCGTTGTCACTCTGGGAACCTGTTACATGTTCATTTCTCAGGGAAGTAGAGAACAACATGTCCAACAAACCTTCGCTGTCTCTCTCGGAACCTGTTACATGTTCATTTCTCAGGGAAGTAGAGAACAACATGTCCAACAAACCTTCGTTGTCCCTCTGGGAACCTGTTATATGTTCACTTCTCAGGGAAGCAGAGAACAACATGTCCAACAAACCTTCGTTGTCCCACTGGGAACCTGTTATATGTTCACTTCTCAGGGAAGTAGAAAACAACATGTCCAATAAACATTCGTTGTCACTCTGCGAACCTGTTACATGTTCACTCTTCAGGGAAGTAGAGAACAACATGTCCAATAAACCTCTGCTGTCACTCTGCGAACCTGTTATATGTTCGTTCTTCAGGGAAGTAGAGAACAACATGTCCAACAGACCTCCGCTGTCTCTCTGGGAACCTGTTACATGTTCACTTCTCATGGAAGCAGAGAACAAACTGTCCAATAAATCTTCGCAGTCCTTCTGCGAACCTGCTACATGTTAACTTCTCAGGGAAGTCCAATAAATCTTCGCTGTTCCTCTGGGAACCTGTTACATGGTTACTTCTCAGGGAAGTAGAGAACAGCACGCCCAATAAACCTTCGTTGTCCCTCTGGGAACCTGTTACATGTTCACTTCTCAGGGAAGCAGATCACTACATGTCACTTCTCAACAATTCATAACTTGAATATAGGCATCGCACATGGTTTTTCATGCATTAATACTTGCCAGGTTCCGAGAAGGCTGTTTCAATACAAGGTCACTTAGCTCATAGGATTTTATGCAAAGATATTTAATTGAAGAATGGTTGCACGAATGTCTGCACTAAGCAGTTTTTCTAAAAAAAAACTCTGAATAAAGCCAATATGCACGAGAAAGAGAAATGCACTTAATTGATGTTGTTGTTGAAAAGGTCTCTAATATGCATCCCGTGAACAAGTCCGCATTAACCCATTCAGTACCAGAAACCCCTAAAGGGGTACCTTGACAAACAGTGGAGGCCCAGATCAGACGCCGCAAAACGCGGCGTCTGATCAGGGCCTCCACTGTTTGCTAAAAATTCAAAATTTTCAGAATTACATTTTGATGAAAACACAACCTGACACCCCTAAATTTTGATATGGACTCCTGCTATATGTAAAGAGGAAGATTCCACATGGTACAAAAAGGGTAAATAGTAAATATAAACGTTAACTGACAGTTATTCAATACGAAAGTGGGTTTACGAGGTGTACAATACTTTTTCTTAATTTTAAATATGTTTCTAACTGACTGATTGTCACAATGGCGCCTACAATTTACATAGATCGCCCCCGCCCATCGGGCTTAAAGAAATAGTGGGTTGCATGATGCTTCCACGCAGAGCTGAAACTGACCGCACACGAGTGCTTGTAAAGCACTTAGAGGATCTAAGCCTGCCCAGGCAAAGCGGTGGAAGTAGGACCGCCCATGCTTATAAACCCTATTGGTTTCATTGGGAGACAGGGCTTGAGGAAGTTGAGGTGTCATTTCATCTCAATGTCGGGTAAAAGTCCCGCAAAATTGAAATTGGAAGCAACGTCTCCAAAATGACTTCTACAGTGTTGACGGGGACGTAAAATCTCAAATGAAAAAAAAAAAATTTATAGATGATTTTTTTCCTACATGCTGCTCCAAATATGATGTGTTTGTACTATAGATAGAAACACATCCTCGATGCGGTTCTTATGAGTGCCTACAATCTATATTTCGAGTAGCGTGAGTGTGTTTGAGTTTATCGTTCCACCAACGGAGACGGGAACTCGGTTTAAAGACTCATTGGAAAGTCTGGAGAAGCCAGGGATCGAACCCACGACCCCCTCGTTTATGAGGCGAGTAGCTCATCCACTACACCATGGAGGCTTCGCATGGCAAAATCTACAAGAAGTCTTGAGCGACCAGCGAAGACTCAGATCAGCCTGCGCATGCGCGCAGTCTGATCAGAGCCTTCGCTAATACCTACTATAGGCTAATATCTATGCAAAGAGACATAAGCAGAAGGTCCTGTCATAGTGGATGGGTGCGCAGGTTGATTTAAGTCTCTGCTGGTCGCATCGGTCTTATTGTAGGTTTTGTCATGCGCTGGCTCAAATAGTATATGCCCTTGTAACCTCCATTTTCCCTTTGTAAAGAGGGAGAATTTCAAAGGTATTTATAACACGGGGCAGTTTGGGGTGGTTCTAACGAGTACCCACAATTTTTACCCTTGTAAATTCCATTTTTCTCCATATAAAAATATGCCCTTGTAACCTCCATTTTCCCTTTGTAAAGAGGGAGAATTTCAAAGGTATTTATAACACGGGGCAGTTTGGGGCGGTTCTAACGAGTACCGACAATTTTTACCCTTGTAAATTCAATTTTTTCTCCATATAAAAATGGGGATTTAAAACGTATTAATTACGTAATGAATACGAAAAACATATACAGAGGACGCTCGTTATTACGACAGTATTTGTTCACCAAAAAACAAATGTTATAGACATTTGTTAGAATCGCCTCGGTGAGGCGATTCTAATAAATACCTGTAACATTTGTACCCTGGAGTAGTAGTTTACAGGAATCTTTCATGACTATGGATTCGATATAGTCTTTCTAAACCGAGGGAAGCCCGCGACTCTCGGAACCAAGGCTAAGACTTGAGCTGAGGCTTCGTTCTATTGAAATTGTCGTCATAACGGGTTTTGCCGTTATAACGAGTGTCGGTATAAAAAGGGTTGACTACCAACTTTTCTTTACATAAAGACGAGTTAACAGGAACCCTCATTAAATGGATGCGTTCTTCCGTACAGCGCCAAACATATTAGCAGAAAACATCATATGCCAATTATATTTAATATGCTCGGGCTTGATCTTTAATGTGATCGCCAGTCTGACAGACATTTCACCTGAAATTCGAAACCTTAACCTCTAGGAAAAACACTAATAGCACGCGACCTGCGTCACGTTGCGATAGTATACCCGTGATATATCATGATGCAGAAAAACAACACTTTTTTCAGGTGAAAAACGGTGATTTCTTTTCTCTAGTGAAATTTCGCTATTAAGACCACCCTAAATTAAGACTAATTGGGCTTTAAAAACTTATTTAGTAGGTTGCATTTATTCTTTCTTTGTATTTTCTGCATGCAGTGTCCTCTGGTCAGTGACCACCTTTGTGACTGTTCAAAAGTGGTCTTGGTCAGAGACCACCTTTGTGACTGTTCAAAAGTGGCCTTAAAGACCACTTTTGAACTGTTCAAAAGTGGTCTTAAGGACCACTTTTGCACAGTGGTGGCTGTTCAAAAGTGGTCTTAAATACCACTTTTGAACTGTTCAAAAGTGGTCTTAAAGACCACTTTTGAACAGTCCCAAAGGTGGTCTTTTAATATAGGAGTTTTAATGAATTTCGATAACACACTCCGTGTGACATTGTGTACCCTTCCCTTTCTCTAGAATGGTTATGGAAGTGATTCAGTCTTTTGGCATGAGAAAACTCTTGAAGATTTTAAAAAGTGGCAAGACAGGATTCCAGACACGGAAGTCCTCAAAATGGCAGGGATGCAAAGTGTACACACTCTTCTGACACTAGACAGACCACGTTACCCGGATGCCTGAAGAACGTCTGTCAAAGAAAATTGACAAACGCTCCCATGGTGGTCTTCCTATTGCCTCTGTTGCTCTATCTGCAAGAGACAGTTCAGGGCTAGAATTGGCATCACCACACAAACAGTAACATTAAGACTGATCCGTGTAAGTAGCGACAGACGAATTATACAGAATGGTTACTTTTTTGTAATAATTTGTGATATATAGTTTTATGCTTCAAACATAGGCTGTGGCTGCTCGTTAGAACCGCCTCAATGAGACGGTTCTAACGAGTACCAACAACCTAAGTTTTGGAGCAGACATAAGACAAATAATGTATATCCCCTAAAACCCAAGTTTTCTCTGTATAAAAAGGGTTTAGATGATGTTCATTACATGGACTTGTTAACATAATGGCTACACCAAACAAAGATTGTGTGTGCTTATCAGAACCGCCTCACCGAGGCGGTTCTGACGGGCACCCACAACCTATGTCTATATATAGTGATTATGTTTGGCACTTAAAGTGTTTAAGTGATTGTTTTTTTTTTTGGGGGGGCGGTTTTACGACCTTTCAAGATTATTTCGCTCATATCGAGCCGATCGTTAATTAGAGGTGGGCGAAAACTGGAGTACCCGGAGAAAAACCACCTGTTCTTCCGTTGCAGAACTCGCTCACATGTGAGACGCCAAGTTCTGCAACGGAAGGTCAGGTGTTTTTTCTCCCGGTACTCTGGTTTTCGCCCACCTCTGATTACCGATCGGCTCGATATGAGTGAAATAATCTTGAAAGGGCCGTAAAACGTGATACATGCAGGTAAAATGAAAATTTACTCACCATCTCTGGGGTACGGAGTTCTGTGTATACTGCTGTTACAGCTGTGCAAAACGTTCAAATAGTCCTCATAGTTCACTATATAATCCCGCTCTAATTCCATCTTATCAGGTAAATGATGGTCCACGTTCATATAATGTTCTTGCTCTGCTTTAGTTAGGTTAAAATAAGTAGAATTTTTCAATCCGTAGTCAGTTACTGCTTCAGTTTTGTCTTCAACAGACATTTTGTCCTATAAGTTTCCTGAATTCTATGGCACTGAAGAGATTGCAATTTAATAACTAAGATAGCCCACAGAGAGACCCTTTCCGTTTGCTTGTCAGCAATAAAGTCCAGTTTTACGAAATGCCTATTTTTTTAAAAAATCAAAAACTTTTCCATTTTGATGTTCTCAACGACCAAGGCGAATGATTTACACTTCATACAAGTAGTAACTTTTGCTTAATATTTGGCTCCCTTTGAGGAGTACTCTTAAATGAAAAAAACTCTTATAGACAATTAAGAGTAGACATTAAAGAGCCTAGCCTTAAAAGGAATAATTTGCATCGCTTTCCTTTAAGAGTAGACCTTTTTCAGTAGGTCTCAGACTTTAACTTTAGAACATTGTTGAAGCCGTTAATCTAAAAGGTGTCCCCTTCCGAAAAAGGGCTGAAGTAAGACAAGTGTAATCATTCACTCTCGGGATGTTTATATGTATATTCCGAAACACAGAGTCAAAAAGTGTTTACAATGCAGGTGAGAAATGAATTCATTTGTCACAGCGTCGCGTGACAGGTTCATTTGACAAACATGACGTTAACAAATGCTTAAACTTATATATACATTAACATTCCTATATTTAGCCCACCTTTGGGACTGTTCAAAAGTGGTCTTTAAAGACCACTTTTGAACAGTCCCAAAGCTGGTCTCTTACTAGAGGACACTGGGTGTAGAAAAGACGAAGAAAGAACGACTGAAACCTTTTAAATGCATTTTAACCCATTTGTACCGAAAACCCCAAAACGGGTAGACCGGCAAACAGCGAAACAGCGAAGGCCCAGATCAGTCGCCGCAGAACGCGGCGTCTGATCAGGGCCTCCACTGTTTGCTAAAAGTCCAGTCATTTTCCAAATAAATGTTTAAGAAAACACAACCTGACACCCCTCAATTTTGAAATGGAGTCCTGTCATATGTAAGGAGGAAGATTCCATTTGGTACAAAACGGGTTAAAAGAAATGAAGAATTGGTCTCCTTAAAAGCGAAATTTTCACTGCAATTAATGCAGTACTTCCATAAAATATGTGCCGTATTTTTTCTGTATTTAAGAGGAGAAACTGCTATAGCTTGAAGCTTTGTCAAATTTTCAAGCAAACCGATGTCACGTATTTTCGCATAATCAAGCAAACCGATGTCACATATTTTCGTGCATAATAAAGTATCTTCAAGTGGCACTTGTACTGTCTCTGCACCTGCATAGAGTTTTTACCTGCAATAGAAATTAATTGAAAAGTTATTCAAAATGCAACAGAGTCAGCAAAGCGAAGACAAATGACCCGATTAAGCCAATGCATTATGAAAACAAATTGCCGCGCACTTAACGAAACGGGTATATGCCTGCCCAGGAAAAATTGTGGATAGGTAAACTGTCCGGCTCAAAAATGACCTAAATAGTGTTGACTAGGCCGTTAAACTCCAATACAAACAAACAAACTTAACGAAACGGATAGAAATGACAAACGAAATGTGTCTGAGGACATGTGCACACACCAAAGACTGATCAGTCTGCACAAACTTATCACAGTCTTTGATGTGCACCATTTGGATGCTCACTTCATCATTCCTAGTAATGGTCTCGACATTTACCGATTACGATATATAACGCCCTCTGTTTATAAGCCCTCAGTTTATAACGGGCTGGTAATTCATTTGAACATTAAATTGCCAAATTACTGTTCATCATTCCAGAATCTACATTCCTTCCACTTTACGTGGCTGCTCAGCAGGCAAACGTTGTACCGACGTTGATGTGACGTCACAATTACGTCATGTGCCAGCTGGGTGTGATTTTCATTAGATTCTAGGCCATTTTATGGACAAACTGCATACCTCTTTTTCTGTCAGTTACTATTGAAAATCGCCTTGACACTGCGACCAAAATAAGTTATAAAAACAAGATCATTTTTCCATAAATTCAAAATTGCTCATATTTACTCCAATAAATTATCCTTCCTCCGATATAAAAGGGCATTTCTACAAGGAAAAAAAGTTGGGTCATCTTTACAAGAACAAAATCTAAAGGGCGACGCAACAAAATCTTATATCGAACTGCGGTACTTAAGTCTGCCAAACAGGTATCCAAGCGAGCTCACTCTTCCAGGTATTAAAAAACAGCAAATCGGACAATAAAATGAAGTTATCGTTCTTGGTCTTCATTTCCGGCAATGGTAGACAGGAAAGGGTGTATTCTAGGGGTGTTTAGTTTAACTTTCGAAAAGCGCGTTTGAGAAAAAAAAAACATATTCGAGCTAACACATGGAACTGTCATAGAATCTGAGGCCTGACCCACCGGCTTTCAATTAAAGAGGGAAGCAAAGTTGTCAACCGTGATAGGGTTAACTACCATGCATGCAGTCTGTTCCATAACATTTATGTTGTACCCAATCTTTTAATATCGAAGAATGATTTTACGAAATTGAGGTCTGAAGTCATTGCGGTTATTTATTTTTCTGAATTTATATACTAAGTCACCAAAAATTCGGGTTCCGATAGACCAGAAGAGATTTAAGTCCAATATTGAATTTTGAAATTAAATCAGAATGACGTCTATAAAATTTTGAAAAAAAAAAAAGCTTTGCTTAGTTTATGGTACCGATAACCCTGATTAAGAAGTTTAGCCGCTAACAATTTATTACGAGTGTTGAAGTCAGTTACATGAGAACCTGTGCATATGCGCAGTCTCGGCAATGTTTTTGCTACCCGCATATAAGTAGAAGAGACATCGGGGTAGTTATGTTATGAATAAATACCACATAAGCTTACTTGGGCCCCGTCATGCGATTTTGGTACTTATCGCCTATGCGAGCAGCGAAGGTTCAGGCAAGCCTGCGCATCCGCGCAGTCTCGCCAGAACCTTCGCTGCTCGCTCATACAAGCAGTGAATCAAGAGGAACCTTCAGACTGAAAGCCATATCCCTGGCCCCTCTGAATGGCTGGGCATGCGCAGTTAAAATTTGTCATGACGGAATGCTCGAAGACACAAATTCGCTTGACGGGGCTCGCTTGACGTCACTTCTATTGGCGTCGCGCACCGAGTGGTTGGCTTTTTCACGAAGTTAAGCAACGGATATCGCGGTTAGTACCTGGATGGGCGATCGCGTTGCTTGACTTCGTGGACTACCCGGCTAACGCTACATTGGTGGCAGCGGTGGGATGGAAACAGTGCCACTGGTTTGTTGCATAGACTCCGCCCTCAAGTTTGTCTAGTGAGGCTTGTGTGGCATCGGAACGAAGTCATGAGAAAAATAGAAGTAAAGGCAATGATCAGGAATCGATACAATTGACCCACAGCTCCTATCAGAGACACCAAAGCGAAAGAAACACAAACATGAAACAACTAGACCATAGTGGAAACATCAATAGAGGAAAGCCAAAAGGACAGTTCCGTTCCTTTACCACACAATGACCAATTGGCTATCCAAAACGAAATAATATAAGCGATACACAAACTCAAAGACAAGCCATAGCAAAAATAAACCGGGACAGAAGAACCGCCTTGGAACGGTCAGGGAAACGAATTCTACTGGAGGTGGTGGGGGGACGAGTCGATTTTACGTGGCCAAAATCCTCGCCCTTACTTCCGTCGCGATATAGACAAATAATTTGTTCAGTCCACATGAAGGCCTCCTTACTCATCAGTGCAACATCTCCGTGAACACAAACATCAATCAATTAACCGTGAGGACTCGACAGCAAGAAACCACTGGAATGCTGGAGCAAAAGAAAACCAACAACAGTTAGACTCCAAAACCTCAAAAGCCAACAGTACTAAGACTAAAACTTGGTGAAGCTACCGATAAACAGATATATAGATAGATGTTGCCGGAACTCCCATTGGTACGGGGAGAACCGACTGGTTAAATGAATTTCCTTGGAGAAATGTGAAGGTGATCATTTTTTAGCAAACATTGTAAATGACTGAACAACGACACTCAACACAACGAAGTTAAACTTGAACTGTGCAGTAGATAGTTAATCGAAAAAAATCACTCCGGTCAGAGAATGGTTGAAGTTGCATGATGTCGGTCCCAAGTTTAGTAGAACTTGTAGTCTTTTACCAGTTCTGTTGAACATAATCTAAGCAAAAGATTTATACCCCCACGTGGATACTCAGTAGTCTGTGACAAGGACTACACGTGAGAACAAAAGACAAACCATTACGATAACACACCCGTGCGTCATAGTGCATTTTTTACATCACCAAAAAGGGTCAATTTTCTGAAGAAAATTTGTGATATTTTTCTTATTTATACTCAAAACATAGGTTGTGGGTACACGTTAGAACCGCCTCATTGAGGCGGTTCTAACGAGTACCAACAACCTATGTCTATGACCAGAAATAAGGAAAATAATGTATACCCCCGTAAACCCCAGTTTTCTCTATATAAAGTGGGGTGTAAGGGGTGTTTATTTCACGGACTTGTTCACGTGATGGTTTAGCAAGCACAATTCTTCAACCGGGTGTTGCTTAGATATAACCGGCCATTACTAAAACACGCCTATACAAACACATTGTCAATTTTACCGCCGAAACATCTAAATTTTTAGATGAAAAAAAATGTGATATTTTTCTTATTTCTGCTCAAAATATAGAATGCGGGTACTCGCTAGATCCGCCTCATCGAGGCGGTTCTAACGAGTACCCACAATCAATATTTTAGAATAGAAATAAGAAAAATAATGTTTACCCCTGTAAACCCCAGTTTTACGATATAAAAGTGGGGTTCGAGGGAGTCAAAATTATATAGGCATGTTTTCGTGATGGACCATCAGAATCTGACTTCGTGGATACTCATATGTTACAAAATGTTTCGGAAATAATATACCGCTATGCCTGTTTTTCTCAGCATATTACGGAGTTTTTGAGAAAAAGAATCATTATTCTGCCATATTAATGTGACGATGTGGAACTTCTTACAATGAGCGAAACGCCAATTCAAGAAAATGCTGCAATTAGAACCGACATTTCCGCGGAAAATGTGTGTTATAAATTGTAATTAATACCTTTGATTCGCTATAATTGTTAATTAGGTCTGTTAAGCAATGTCTTATCTTCCTGTAAAATCACTTTGTGAATGAAATCAAAGGTGATAAAATATGAAATATCTTTCCCATCAGGATGCATAAGACGCCTTTGTATGGTTTCCATTACAAAAACATGCATATGTTATATCATGCTATCTTGGTATGTCTCCAGACTGACACTTTCAAATTGAAATGTAGTCCTCGACGTCTTTATTCATATGTTGTTGTTTTTAACTGCATACGTGATACATGAATCACCCATCCGCTTGGATTTCTCTGTTATCACTTTGTTATCATTTTGAAGCTTTTGTTAAATAGAAGTGAAGGCAATGATCAAGAATCGATAAAATTACCCCACACCTCCCATCAGAGGCACGATAGGGAAAGAAAAACAAACATGAACTAAACCCTTATGAAAACATCACAGGCGGAAAGCCAAAAGGACAGTTACTTTCCCACAGAATGACCAAAAAAATAATCGGTGAGCCTTAGACAATTTTATAGGGGCGAGCCTCAGCGAGCCCCTATAAAATTGTCGCGGCGAGCCGATTATATTTTATTATTAAAGACACTCAGAATTCAGAATTGTTACTGGTGAGACGACAAGTGACATTCATACACCAGGATGACCATGTATTTAGTTTATACCGCAATTCAAAACTGCAATAATTTAGCAAATTTAAGCAAAAACGACAACAGACAGTGTGGCATGTTAAACGACATGCAGTGCCATGGCGCGTAGGCCTACACGTAGTATAACGTGACGTCAAACAGCGCAAAGGTTCTGACGTCACCTCGCCACAGAGACGCAGGAAACAACATGGACGCTTGAATAAAAGTTTCTCAGCGCTTAACATTCTGTATGAAAATCTGCAAATAAATATTTTATTTTAGCTTTAGAAATTATTTTCAAGGTTGAGACGCAACCGCAGTTGCAGTGCGCAATCATTCCAACGGACCATTTAAACCAGGATTCCCCGAGAAGGTAAGAATTTAGCTGAAATTTCTGAAAATCTGTTTAAATAAATATTGCAAAGATTATAAATTGCAGTTTCAGTGTTTTCTCGTGTATAAAGGGTTGCCTGTTATTGTTTACTCTTACAAATTAGGCACCTGAAAAGTAGGTCCGGTCTATAAACGGTCAATGGACGTATTATAGGTCAGTAGAAGATATTATAGGTCACTAGCGATTATAGCGTGCAGTTATTCGACCCCTTTATTCGGTTACTAGAATGCCTGATTTCGGTAAAAAATATATATACACATGCAAAAACGAACTATAACAACAATATACAGAAGAACCGTCTTGGGACGTTCAGTAAAACGTATTTCACTGTTTTGTCTTAACCCTCTAATGCCCGTTACATCATATATGATACATGTTTTTTTTTTCTTAAGCAATTACAAGACATTATGTATGCATTTTGACTTACTTTCCTTTGTTTTTATTCATTTAGTTTGGAAATATTAATGAAAGGTTCATATTCTTAGCCTAGCTTTACGTTATGTGACATTAATTTTCTTTCCAATATGGATGCAAATTGTACATCTAGATTCAAAATTATCAAAAGACATGAGGCTGAACTGAAATGGATTAAATCTTTACAGACCCCTTTTCCACTGGGATTTAATGACAACATTTAACATGAGGGAAATATTTCCAGAATGCCGGACTTTGATATTTTCTCGCTCCTGGAATGTCGAACACGCAGAACTAGATCTCACGGCAGCAGGAAAAATGGTAACTTTAAACGTAAATTACGTGCGTTTAAACGAAACAATACTAGACTGAAGTGACTGTCAATTATATTATTAAATCATGGACGCCACTCTATGCTTTCATTTTTAAGTTCATTACCCGTTTCTGATTTACGTCTTCTGGACACCGAGGCGAATAAATTCTACGATAGTTCTAATCAGTTATATGATGCGGCTCTCTTAACTAGAGGCTATACTCAGCATACTCTCCGTCCTCACATTGATTCTGAAATTAATCATAAACGCCAAAATATCCTTCATTAATAAGGGTATGGATTTTATAGATTTGCCCAGTATCTTCCGTGAGAGATCGGTACTTTCTTCCATTCCTGCTTATTTTCAAAATACCGAAACACCTATAATTTGCTATAAATATAACAAACCTGTTAGATCTATCATTTTTAATTTCAATAAACTTGTTTCAGATCTTGATATTGATACTAATACTCCTGATTCATGTGATTGTAAAAGCTCAGTGTATTGCTATCCTGCTGCTGGTCATGTAATTACTGGCAATTTGAAAATTATTCCTGATTCTAGGATAAGGAATATAATTTCTAAAGGACCGAAATATCGGTTTCCTTCTCAAATTGATTTCAGTAAATGTAGGGATGTAATCGCTGCTTCCTTGAATGAATTCGGTAATCGATGGTGTAAGCGAGAGAATGTTGAGCTTAAAGCCCTTAAGGACTGGAAACTTAGCATTTTAAAACTAGTGAATAAACGCATTTCTTTCTATTCTCAAAATACTAACTTATTACCTTCTAAGCCTAAGACGTCTTTACGTCATCTTAAACTAGGTATTCAAGAATTTCATAAGAAGTTTGTTTTGGCCTCTGCAGACAAGGCCGCTAACAACGTCGTCGTTGTGTGACGGCTCCACTATGTTAACACGCTTAAGCAGGAGCTTGGTGGTACTAAGGCCTATGAACTTCAGCCTTTAGCTGAAGAGAGCGTTATAGTAGATAAACATATTTGTCATTCAGCCACCAAGTTTGCTGTGTGTGTTACCGAAGGCCAAGACAAGCTTCCTACGCTATACTGGTTACCAAAACTTCATAAAATACCTTACAAAGCACGGTTTATTGCAAATTCTAGCTCTTGCACTACCACTGAACTTTCTAAATTATTAACTTCCTGTCTTACTGCTATTAAAACGCATGTGATTAAATATTGTGCTAAAATCTTTGAAAGATCAGGAAGAAATCTGTTTTGGTCTATAAAAAATTCGAATGAGGTTTTAAATAAATTGAAATCCAGACATTTTCGTGCTTCAAAGTAGAAGTAAAACAAAGATCAGGAATTGATACAATTAACTTACTCCATCCATAAAAGACACCAAAGGGAAAGAAATACAAACATTAAGCGACCAGACCATAATGGAAACCTAAACAAAGGAAGGCCATATGGACAGTTACTTTCCCACAAAATGGCCATATGGCCATCCAAAATTAAAAGACACAAGTGAATCACACAGTAAGTAACAAACAACAACATAAACAAATCGCCACAGAAGAGCCGCCTTGGAACGGTCAGTGGAAGATTTCCACTGTGGGGGGGGGGGGGGGGCTTAAATCGATTTTACGTGGCCACAATCCTCGCCCTTACTTCAGTCGCGATTTAGACAAATAATTTGTTCAGTCCGCATGAAGGCCTCCTAACTCATCAGTGCAACATCTCCGTGAACACAGAAATCAAAGAACCACAGAGGTGAGACAACGGTGAGGACTCGACAGCAAGAAACCACTGAAATGCTGGAGCAAAAGAAAACCAACAGTTAGACTCCGATGAGCCCGACCAGAGACAGAGCAAGTCTGTCTACTTACGATTTTTCCACTTTTTACACTACACTTCCTCATAATCTTATAAAAGATGATTTAATTGAATGGGCTTTTCACAGAGAAGATTCTCTCTATCTTGCATGTAATGTCAGAAATGTATTTTTCACTTCTAAAGACCATAATAATTATACACTTTGGTCATGTCAGAAAGTGCGTGATGCCCTCAACTTTCTACTTGACAATATTTATATTAGATTCGGTACTAAGTTATTTAGACAAATTGTGGGCATTCCGATGGGTACGAATTGCGCACCTGTTGATGCTGATCTGTTCTTGTATTGTCATGAAAGAGACTTCATGTTGTCGCTTTCCATTGATAACCAATCTGAAATTATTGAAGCTTTTAGCTCCACTTCTAGATATTTAGATGATTTATTCAATATTGATAATACCTATTTCGATGGTTTGATCAGTGAGATTTATCCCCCGGAAATTCAGTTAAATAAAGCAAATTCTTCTGATACCGAGGCCCCGTTTTTGGATTTACATCTATCTATTGTAGATGGGTTTGTTTCGTGCAAAATTTATGATAAACGCGATGACTTTGATTTTGAGATTGTAATTTTTCCTTTTTTGGATGGTGATGTTCCTCGTGCGCCATCCTATGGCGTTTAAATTTTGCAATTAATTCGATTTGCTAGAGTGTGTAGTCATGTAACTGACTTCAACACCCGTAATAAATTATTAACGGCTAAACTTCTTAATCAGGGTTATCGGTACCATAAACTACGCAAAGCCTTTTCAAAATTTTATAGACGCCATTCTGATTTAATTTCAAAATACAATATTGGACTTAAATCTCTTCTGCAACAAGGTCTATCGGAACCCGAATCTTATGGTGACTTAGTATATAAATTCAGAAAAATATATAACCGCAATGACTTCAGCACCCGATTTCGTAAAATCATTCTTCGATACATAAAGATTGGGTACAACATGGATGTTATACGACAGACTGCATGCATGGTAGTTAACCCAATCACGGTTGGCAACTTTGCTTCCCTCTTTAATTGCACGCCGGTGGGTCAGGCCTCAGATTCTATGACGGTTCCAACGTAAAGGTTTATTGAGAATTAGAGAGATCTAATTCAAGGTAATGTTGGTTGGTGCCTGATGCTCTGTCTCTGGTCGGGCCCATCGGAGTCTAACTGTTGGTTTTCTTTTGCTCCAGCATTTCAGTGGTTTCTTGCTGTCGAGTCCTCACCATTGTCTCACCTCTGTGGTTCTTTGATTATTTGTGTTCACGGAGATGTTGCACTGATGAGTTAGGAGGCCTTCATGCGGACTGAACAAATTATTTGTCTAAATCGCGACGGAAGTAAGGGCGAGGATTGTGGCCACGTAAAATCGATTTAAGCCCCCCAGTGGAAATCTTTCCACTGACCGTTCCAAGGCGGTTCTTCTGTGGCGGTTTATTTATGTTGTTGTTTGTTACTTACTGTGTGTATCCTTTGTTTAGGTTTCCATTTTGGTCTGGTCGCTTAATGTTTGTGTTTCTTTCCCTTTGGTGTCTTTGATGGGTGGAGTAAGTTAATTGTATCGATTCCTGATCTTTGTTTTACTCTACTTTTTCAAACGATTTTATGCCCCCGCCGTTCGAAGAATGGTGAGAAGGGAATATAGTAATACCACTTCCCTTTTCCGTCTTCGTCCGCGCCCGTGTCTGCGTCCGCATTTGCGCCTGAGTTAGCGTTAGCAGTTTGCCTTCAGTAAGTTTTCTTAATTGGCTACCAGACGGGGGCATCTGTGTTCTTTGGGCACATTTCTTTTTTATTATTTTTTTTTTTCGTTCATATTTCCTTTTCTTGCGCCAAGCAAAGATTGCAGGTGCTAATTAGAACCACCTCGATGAAAAGCATATCAGAATCAGAATTGTTATTGGTGACACGTCAAATGACATTAATACACCAGGAATTGATAACGTTATATGATAACATTATTTCTAACCCACTTTTTTGTCCTCTGTGGCGAAAATTAAGTCAAATTGATGAAGAATGAAGTGTTATTTATGTCTACAAAAATAATTACTGTAATTAGGATAATTAGTCTCAAGTGTGACATAAAGTTCTCCTTCCAGCCTTTCTCTGAAGAAATTAAGGCTAATTTTTAACGTTTAATATTTCCGATTCTCCAACATTGTGTACATTTCAAGCGATTTGATCGGTTAAAATAAAGTTTAAACTCCGAAAAATTCCATGAGCAAAATCACAGAACTACATGTATGTCACACAGCGCCATCTAGGTAGTAATATAACATGACGCCGAAAAGCACGTTTAAATCCCGCGAGTTACGTCATAGTATATGAAGTGATGTCAACAGCGTTCGATTATAAGATGTCGGAAACTACTAAAAACGTTAATGTTAGAAGACCATTTTGAATTTAAAGACGACCTTTTTGCTGTTTTTTTTTTTTTTTTGCTTGGATGAATAATCATTCCGCCGTGGCCGTTGCATTACGCAAACACGCCTATACAAATATATTGGAAAATTTTACCACCAAATAATGACAATTTTCTGATAAAAAATCTAATATTTTTCTTATTTCTGCTCAAAACATAGATTGTGGGTACTTGATAGAACCGCCTCGAATGATGTTTACCCCTAAAAACCCCAGTTTTACAATATAAACGTGGGGTTAAAGGGGGTCAAAGTCATATAGGCGTGTTTTCTTCATGGTAAGCTCATTTTCAAACGCTTTCGAAAGAATTCCTAAAATTTACCATTTTGGTAGCATTTTTAACATTTCGATAACAAGGAATGAATTATCATTTTTTTGTGGATTTTACCGATGTGTAAACTCCAGCGAAGGCATAAAGCCCTTTCGTTTATCCGACGTCACGACGTTAGCGCATATTTTTTTTTACGGACTGGCTATTGACAAACGTTTGTCAATAGCTATTTCTCGTCAAATTGGCCACTTTAACGTGTTATCACTATTGACAAACGTATGTCACTAGCCTCTTCCATTTTAATGAAACGCAAAATGGTCGTACGAAAAAGTTGCGATGTTTCGATGAAACGATCGTACGCAGTTTCTTTTTAAGAAAATGCGCACGAACACTTTAAGATCAATCGTTCGATGTTTATTGATGATCTACTTTAAACAAAAAACAAACAAACTCCTATCATCCCACATACATAAATTCGAATGGCAGACTTTACTTTAAAACATGTGTCATCTATATAAATAAAATCAAATAAGTTTACAATATTCGTGACAGTTAATGTGAAATAACCAGTTTGTTTTTAGAAAGAGTTTTAGCAGTCTCCATGGTTCTCTTAACACAGCATGCTCTGGCTCTTGGGGATATCGGGACATGCGATGCCGCAATATTTCTCTTTAAAATTTAAAAGAGTAATGCTTTTTTTAAAATAAAAAAAAAACTCTCCTCATCGGAAATCTTAAATAATGTTACCAAGCCCATGTAACCAACCCATTACAATAACACACCCACGTGACATAGTGCATTCTTTCATTTCTCCAAAATAGCTTCAAGCTTTGTGGTATTTTTCTTATTTATACTCCGACCGTAGGTTGAGGGTGTTCGTTAGAACCGCCTCAATTTAGAACCGCCTCATTGAGGCGGTTCTACCTATGTCTTGGAGCACAAATAAACCAATAAATATTAATCCTTTCAAACCAGTAAATCGGTACAGATGCCTATACAAACAGTGTAGATCCCGATCAGGCGGATCCTAATGTGCCGCCTCCTTAGTACCAACACAAGTTTGCCATCATTTTATTGATTTAGACTAAAGAAGCCTATTTTCCATAACGACACATCCGTGTGACGTAGTGTTTTCTTTCATACCTCCAAAATAGTTATTTTTTTCTGATGAAAATCTGTGTTTTTTTTTTCTTAGTTATGCTCCAAATATAGGTTGCGGGTGCTCGTTAGAACCGCCTCATTGAGGCGGTTCTAACGAGTACACACAACCTATTTCTTGGAGCATAAATAAGGACAATAATTAATACTATCGTTAAGTCCATTTTTATGTCCCCGGTAGCCTCGTTAGAACCGCCTCATTGAGGCGGTTCTAACGAGTACACACAACCTATTTCTTGGAGCATAAATAAGGACAATAATTAATACTATCGTTAAGTCCATTTTTATGTCCCCGGTAGCGATAGCGGGGACATATTGTTTTTGCCCTGTCTGTTTGTTTGTTTGTTTGTTGGTTTGTTGGTTTGCATGTGGACAACTTTAACGTTGGCCATAACTTTTGAACTGTTTGAGATAGAGCTTTTATATTTGGCCTGAAGGTTCCTTGTGATAAGACCTTCACATTTATGAAAAATATGACCTGTGACCTTGACCTTGACCTCTGACCTACTTAAAAGAAAAAAATAACATTGGTCATAACTTTTGAACCACTTGACATATAGCCTTCATATTTAGATTGTATGTTCCTTGTGACAAAAGCTTTACATTCATGCAAAAAATTTGACCTGTGACCTTGACCTTTGACCTATTTAAAATAAAAAATAACATTTTGGTCATAACTTTTGAACCGTTTGAGATAAAGCTTTCATATTTGGCCTGAAGGTTCCTTGTGACAAGACCTTCACATTCATGCATAAAAATTTGACCTGTGACCTTGACCTTTGACCTACTTAAAAGAAAAAAATAACATTGGTCATAACTTTTGAACCACTTGAGATACAGCCTTCATATTTAGCATGTATGTTCCTTGTGACAAAAGCTTTACAGTCATGCAAAAAATTTGACCTGTGACCTTGACCTCGACCTTTGACCTACTTAAAATAAAAAATAACATTTCGGTCATAACTTTTGAACGGTTTGAGATAGAGCCTTCATATTTTGCATGTAGGTTCCTTGTGACAAGAGCTTCACATTGACACAAATAATTTTGACCTGTGACCTTGACCTTTGACCTACATAAAAGAAAAAGTTAACATTGGTCATAACATTTGAACCGTTTGAGCTACAGCCTTCATATTTAGCATGTATGTTCATTGTGACAAAAGCTTTACATTGATGCAAAGAATTTTGACCTGTGACCTTGACCTTTGACCTACTTAAAATAAAAAATAACATTTTGGTCATAACTTTTGAACGGTTTGAGATAGAGCCTTCATATTTTGCATGTAGGTTCCTTGTGACAAGAGCTTTACATTCACACAAAAATTTTGAACTGTGACCTTGACCGTTGACCAACATAAAAGAAAAAGTTAACCGTTTGAGATACAGCCTTCATATTTAGCATGTTGGTTCCTTGTGACAAACGCTTTACAGTCATGCAAAAAATTTGACCTGTGACCTTGACCTGCTTAAAAAAATAAACATTTTTGGTCATAACTTTCGAACCGTTTGGGATAGAGCTTTCATATTTGGCATGTAGGTTCCCTGTGATTAGAGCTTTTCATTCATGCAAAATGTTTGGACCATGACCTTGACCTTGACCTACTTAAAAGAAAAAAAAATTGTTCATAACTTTTGAACCGTTTAAGATAGAGCCTTAATATTTGGCATGTAGGTTCCTTATGACAAGAGCTTTACATTCATGCATTTTTTTTTACCTGTGACCTTTACCTACTTTGAAGAAAAAAAATATTATTATTCATAACTTTTGAGCCGTTTAAGATAGAGCTTTCATATTTGGCATGTAAGTTTCCTGTGTCAAGGGCTTCCTTCCCACACAAGCAAAAATCTTGAACTGTGAGCAACTTTGAATAAAAAATGACCATGCCCGGGGACATGTTCGTGTTTCACAAACACATCTTGTTCTCTTTCTAAAGTGGGGTTCAGATGAGTTAGAAGCAATAGGGTTAAAACGACCAAATGAGCACAAATGGAATAACAATACTAAGATTGACCTCCGTGGCCTAATGGTTTAGAACGCTAATTTTTAGTTTATACTAATTTATTTTAGTTCGATTGCGATGAAAGCTTTAAGCTTATTGAATCGCTCTCGAACACTCATTCCGGGTGTTTTCACGCGCGCGAGAGAGAGAGGCAGTGGCTTTTAGACCACTGCTACCCATTTACACCTGGGTGGAGTGGGGCAGTGTCATTACGTGTCTTGCCAAAGGACACACCTCGATACCGGTGGAGGATTCGAACGCACAACCTCTCGATCATGATAATTTTTAATCATCAGGACTCGAACCGTCGTGGTTCGAGCCTTGCTCGGGGCATATGTGAGATGCCAAGTTATTCTGTTTGATATCTGTATGAAATTATCATTTAATACTCTATGAAATCTGAGAAAATGAAGATTTGTTGAGTGGAGAGTTTGAGTTGCAATGGAAGTTCAGGTGATATTTCTCCGGGTACTCCGGTTTTCGCTCACCTCTGACCAACGATTGGCTCGAAATAAGTGAAACAATCTTGAAATGACCGTAATTCTTCACTGGCTGGGCTATCTCAAACATCCGCAAGAATAGAGTCTTTGCAGATTAAACGGTTTAAGTATGGTTTGTGTGCGCAACGATGATTCTGATCAGACAACCTACAGAATTGTCAGCCTCGATAGCGCAGTGGTTAACGCGTTCAAGAGGTTGTGCGTTCGAATCCCACCACCGGTATCGAGGTGTGTCCTTGGGTATGACATGTAATGGCACTGCCCCACTCCACCCAGGTGTAAATGGGTAGCAATGGTGTAAACGCCACTGCCCCTCTCGCGCGCGCGCGTGAAAACACCCGAAATGAGTGTTCGAGAGCGATCCAATAAGCTTGAAGCTTTCAACGCAATCGAACTAAAATAAATTAGTATAAACTAATTTTCACAAGTCGCTAGCTTCCTTTTCTGGATCTTTAACCCATCTAAAAAGCACATCCAAAAAAAGAAAAGTCTGAAGCCGTTTGTACATGTATGTATGGCTAAATCGCTACAAGGACCATCACGTGACATGAAGCTACCCCTACAGAGGGACAATCAAAGAGCTGATAGCACTGGTGGGTCGAATGTCTTTGAGTCTAAGTAGGATAAATGGTCCTGTGTGGGGACAGTCTAAGTCACTGGTCAGAATCATTTTCCCAACCTAAACGCAGACATGTGACGTAATTGCGACGACACACCAACGTCATTACAACGCCACGTCGCTAGGGCAACGCCAAATCAACGTCGGTGCAACGTCATGACGTTGCACCGACGTTGATTTGGCGTTGCCCTAGCGACGTGTGACATGACGTTGCAACGACGTTGATTTGGCGTTTCCCCAGGAACGTGTGATGACGTTGCACCGACGTTGATTTGTCGTTGCCCTAGCGACGTGTGCCTGCTGGGCATCGACCCCACAGTACTGACAATACTTTGATTATAGTCTTCTTGTAGTTCTCATCTTGTTACGGAAGTAGACAATTATTTATTGCGTATGTTTACGAAGAACTTGATACGTTACATAGTTAATTAGAGCAAGGTACAAAACCTTGCATCCAGACATCTGAATAAAGTCTGGTCGAATATCTTGACGGTAACATTGGTGATAAGGGCTTTATTGCGACACGGTCCAAAGGATAAACAGTCTCTTTTCTCGATAGTTCTCGGAGACAAGTCTATAATGCTTCTGGTGTCCATTTCATTTTAAAAAATAGGCACGTGACCTAAAACTTTTCCGAATTAGTAGTATTATTGATACACTGTAGTAAAATTAGCAAGATTAACCGCATCCGCATTTTTGTCCAATCATATATTTTAATGCCTACACGTGCATGCGTGGGGGTGGGGGTCGTTTCTCAAGATACACGTCCCTGACACATAGGCTTCCTTGGGATGCAGACTTTCTTCTGAATTCATGCTTGTCCCCCACCCCCATCACCCATGGGGGACATAACAGTTCAAGGGGGTGGGGTGGACAAGCTAAACATATACGGCATCTGTGCCTGATGGCCTGAATGCCAGGGTACTTAAGGAATGCAGTGCTAAAATCTGCTGGACATTGTCTTCATTAAATCACTTGCTCAGGGCAGTGTACCATGTGATATGCGATAAACAGATGTTACTGTGGTAAATATATGATTCAGCAAATTACAGTACAGTGTCGCTCACATGCATCTGTTGCAAAACCCTGGAGGATATATTAGTTAGAAACATCAACAATCAACTAGCCTTTGAAAGCATTCTTGCTGACTGTCAAGTTGGTTTCCGAAGTCGAAGGTCTTACGGAACCCAACTTGTTCAATTCTACCTTGACTTTATGAGCAATCTGGACGGGGTCATAAGCCGTGGCCAAAAACAGATTGGCCTAATTATCATGGACTTAGCCAAGGCCTTCGACAAGGTACATTACAGGCGGCAATTGTATGAATTGGATTACTATGGGATAAGAGGATGCACACCCAGGTAGATTAGCTCATGGCTCTCTGGGCGCTCACAACAAGTTGTACTTGATGGCCAAACGTCATGTAAAAATATTAGTATATTACAGTGCTTTAGACAGTTTAAAGTTTCTTCCACGAAGCTGACTGGTCTGCTGGGCTGGATGGAAAGATAAATGTAGCTAGCTCCACGTTTAGGTTCTTGAACGTTTTTCACTCGGAACCCATTAGAGAATATAGAAAAATAAAACAAAGCCCCAGTTGTTCAATGTATCAATTGCTTAACGAACTCTTAGATAGTACCGTATAAAATACACTAAAATTCCTATATTAAGACCATCTTTGGGACTGTTCAAATTGGTCTTTAAGACCACTTTTGAACAGTCCCAAAGGTGGTCTATGACCAGAGGGCACTGCATGCAGAAAACACAAAGAAAATATAACTATAGGGCCTACAACCTACTAAATAAGCTTTTCAAAGCAGAATTAGTCTTGATTTAAGGTGGTCTTAATAGCGGAACTTCACTGTGCTCTGTGTCTATTGCATTTGCAAAGGGTACTGACATTTATGTCAGCGTAAAGTTAGAATCTTAGCTAAACCTAACGACCAAACTTTTATCAATACCAAACGTGTATCAACGTTGTTAATTGTGTGTGTGTGTGTGTGTGTGTGTGTGTGTGTGTGTGTGTGTGTGTGTGTGTGTGTGTGTGTGTGTGTGTGTGTGTGTGTGTGTGTGTGTGTGTGTGTGTGTGTGTGTGTGTGTGTGTGTGTGTGTGTGTGAATTCAGGTTTAACGTCGCTTTCAACAATTTTTCAGTCGACGGTGTCTGGTTGCGACAGGAAGCTCAATGCTCACTTTTATAGTGCTGCCTCACTGAAGTATCATGTCCAAGACACATTTCATGATACCACATCCAGTCACATTATCCTGACACTGGATCGACCAGTCCTAGCTCTACCCCGTAAATCTGAGTGCCAAGCGAGGAGCAGCTAGTACCATTTTTAACGACTTTGGTATGTCGCGGCCCGGGATCGAACCCGAGACCTCCCGTTCCCCGGAGCGGACACTCTACCAACTGAGCTATCGCGGCCGGTCGATAATTATGAACGACTAAGAATAATTACAGTAAAATTCCTATATTAACCCTTTTTGTACCAAATGGAATCTTCCTCCTTATATATAGCAGGAGTTCATTTCAAAATTTAGGGGTGCCAGATTGTGTTTTCAGGAAAATTTATTTGGAAAATGACTGAACTTTAAGCAAACAGTGGAGGCCCTGATCAGATCTGGGCCTGCACTCTTTGTCAGGGTATCCGTTTTGGGCTTTCTGGTACTAAATGGGTAAAGAACACATTTTGAACTGTTCAAAAGGTGGTCTCTTACTAGAGAACATTGGGTGAAGAAACACAAACAAAGAACAGCTGAGACCTTTTAAACAGGCTTTTAAAAGCAGAATAAGTCTGAATTTTTGCTCGTCTTATTAGCGAAATTTTGGCATGCTTTCTCTTATACTGATTCTGTCACATTTGGCCGTTACCTCAATAAGAAAGGTCACAAAATTTAGAATTTATCAGAAAAATACACTGGATGGGTTCTTAAAACTATTTACTCAGTACAATCTGTTTGCAGAGGTATACTAGTACGCGCGACATATTGCATTTTTTTTTCACAAAATGGCTATTTTTCTGCTGAAAATCCATGATTTATGTGTCTTATTTATACCGCAAAATAGATTGTTGGTGCTCATTAGAACCGCCTTAAACTATGTCTCGGGGCAGAAATAAGAAAAATAATATATACCCCCATAACCTCCAGTTTTCCATATATATAAAGTGGGGTTTATGGTGGTATTAATTTCACAGACTTGTTCACGTGATGGAACCAAACAGCGCGGACCCCTGCCCAACGGGGCTTGAAGAAACAGATGGGCTGCATGATGCTTCCACGCAGAGCTGAGACCGACCGCACACGAGTACTAAAAAAAAAACAGCTTAGAGGATCTAAGTAGAAGTAAAACAAAGATCAGGAATTGATACAATTAACTTACTCCACCCATAAAAGACACCAAAGGGAAAGAAATACAAACATTAAGCGACCAGACCATAATGGAAACCCAAACAAAGGAAGGCCATAAGGACAGTTACTTTCCCACAAAATGGCCATATGGTCATCCAAAACCAAAAGACACAAGTGATACACACAGTAAGTAACAAACAACAACATAAATAAATCGCCACAGAAGAGCCGCCTTGGAACGGTCAGTGGAAGATTTCCACTGGGGGGCTTAAATCGATTTTACGTGGCCACAATCCTCGCCCTTACTTCCCAGGCAAAGCGGTGCGAGTCTGCCCGTCCATGATTATAAACCCTATTGGTTTCATTGGGCGACAGAGCTTGAGATGTCATTTCATCTCAATGTAGGGTAAAAATCCCACAAAATTGGAAGCAACGTCTCCAAAATGACCTATACAGTGTTGACGGGGACGATAAACCTCAAATCAAACAAACAAACAAAACCGAACAGCGCGGTATTAGCCACATACAGCGATGGAAGAGCTCACTAGTATACAATGGGCTAAAACAGGGTACTAAGCATGAAAGAAATGACCCTCATTACTAACTGTAGAGAGGAATGTCTAATAATTCCAGTTGTTAGAATACTTGTGATATCAATGAATCTATGTCATGATGCACCACAAGCGCACACCCCACCGGACATTTATGATCAGAATTTAATTTTTACCGGATTTCAGGGGAGTTGGAACACCTTCAGGAGAGGCAACTCCTGCAAAAGTATTTTTCTCTCCCATGACAATAGGGGTCAACTCTTAAAGAAAAGAATTTGCTCCTGAGGAGCAAATTCTTTCCTTTAACAGTAGACCCCTTTTTCAGTGGGACAGGGCTCACAGAAGAGCCAACAGGAAGTCCCGAAAGTTGTCTCCCTTCGAAACATGGTAGAAAAATCTGCCAGGTGTTCGCATTCCCCTTAAGTCAACCTGAAGACAAAAGAAACACTGCAATATATTGAAAATCCGGCAGATATTCCGGCAGACTTCGGAATAGCGTGCCCATAACTATTTCGCAAACTGGTAGACAGTTATATCCGGTTCCAATCAAAACGATTGTTCTGTTTCCGGTTCCTTTTCTATATTATTGAAGCATTTGAATAAATATGTCTGTCAATTACGAACGTAGCTCATATTTCTGGCTAAGACAGTCTGACAATATGAAAAATCAGCGATTTGAATAACGAACCGTTTCACGCAAAAATGAACCTTTTTCCTTACGTTTTTTTTTTTTTTTTTTTTTTTTTTTTTTTGTACTTGTAGTTGTTTTTGTTTATATGTTTGTTTGTTTGTTGCTGTTGATGATTTTTTGTACATTGAGAAAATCAGGATATCATTTAACATATTTGTCGCTGATAGTTAAGAAATGAATTTTATTTTTCTGCTGTTCATGAACAGAGAACCATGGTTTATACTGACGTCACTTGACGTCACTGAAAATCATGTGACTCGATGCGTTCATGGAAGTATGAACTACATTGTTTTCTATAGCTTTCACTGGAAATGTAAATATTTAGTGAAAGTCGTGTCATAAAAATGATAAAACGCGTAAAACACACATTCACTGGTGCGTAAAGTCATAACGCCGTCCGTGACAGCAAGGTATGTTTTCTCTTTAATTTCTTCTGACATAAAATCCGAATTAAAATTGTCATTCTTTCACCGAAGGCTCGTTTCAAAAATTCCGTATGTATCGGCGACTTGTTTTATTATGGCGTGGGATATGTTGCAAAATTCAATAAATAAAATTTATATGCATAAAATACATTTAAATGATATATTGAATTATTTGAATGCAAAATCGTTATGTAGGTGCAATATGTTTTTGTTTTAGATGTAAAAACTTTTTATTTTAAATGCTATATAATTATTTAAATTGAGAAAAATTATTTCAGTTTAATTTTATATTTAAATGATATAAAATGATTCAACTGCATAAACGCGGTTTCATTTTTCAAAACACATTTAGATTCACAAAAATCATTTAAATGATATAAACTCATTATAATGCATAAAAATGGTTTAATTTTCAAAACACATTTAGATTCACAAAAAATCATTTAGATGCATAAGCATGCCGGGAAGGTTAATAGCGTGACGTAGTCAATCGATACCGAGTACAAGTAATAGCTTTACACATATATGTTATTATCCATCAATTGTCTCTTGGTTTTGCTTTGGTTTAGCGACCCTTTCAGGATTATTTCACGTATATTGAGCCGAAAGTTTATTCAGAAGGTGGGTAAACACCGGAGTACCCGGAGCAAAACCACCTGACATTCCGTTGCAGAACTTGGCATCTCACATGTGACCCGAGCCAGACTCGGACCAGTGCGATGTGAAACGGTATCTTGGTCTCACGGTATATAGGGTGGGTGCTCATTTCATAAAAGATGCGCGCAATGAAACAAGATTTATTTAAAGGACTGAATTAGCGTTACTGCTACTGCTGGTAGTAGTAGCAGTAATGCTGCTGTTACTGTTATCTTCACGTCGAACATCAATGACTAAATCTTATCCTAGTGCGCAGATTTCGCAGATGCGCAGAAGTAAGCTACATGGTTCAAAGATACTCTTTTTATGAAAGGCATGAACACTCATGAAAGATACTCTATATACCGTAAGACCAAGAGTCCCACAGATGGATAATGACGTCTGTCTCCAAGACTTGATTGTTCGATTTGAGGTTTAACGTCCCCGTCATCACTATTTAGGTAATTTTGGACACCTTGCTTCCAATTTTGTGGATTTTTTCCGACATTGAGATGACATTACATCTAAAGCCCTGCAGCCCAAAGACCAATAGGGTTTATATGCATTCACGGCCCGACTCGCACCACTCTGCCACTCCTAAGCGCTGTATGAGTACCCATGTGCGGTCGGTTTCAGCTCTTCGTGAAAACATCATGGAGCCCAATCTATTCCCCCAGCCCCGATGGACGGGGTTCTATTACATGTACTGAGTATACCTGTTAGCACAAGACATTTCTGACATTCTAACATTCTAATTTCTAATTTCTAACTCCTTACTTCTCAAGCCCTGTCGTTGAAAATATTTGAGGGTCACTGATGAGGCCTAATTGGCCGAAACTAGCGATTCTGTCCAGAAAACCTGTACACTCGTTGTTTTTCAGTTTTGTAGTGTATTCATTGCTTCCAAAGAATAACCCTTTCTAGAACATACTTTAACGTCACTGCATCTGGTGTCTGGGAATGTGGGGCGGCGGTAAAAGGTCTCCCTGCCCTACACCATATTGTAGTTTATATTTTCTTATCCTTTTGGGACCATTGATTTCATTGTAAAATTTTGAAAATATTTGAGGGTCACTGATTAGACCTATATAACTGACCGAAACTAGCTAGTCTGGCCCAGAATACCTGTACACTCATTTTTTCCAGTGTTGTAGTGTATTCCTTGCTTCCAAAGGATACCCCTTTCTATAACATATATAACGTCACTACAGCTGGTGTCTGGGAATGTGTGGCGGCCGTAAAAATCTCCCTGCCCTACACCATAGTGTAGTTAATATTTTCTTGTCCTTTGGGATCATTGATTCCATTGTGAAATTTTGAAAATATTTGAGGGTCACTGATGAGGCCTAATTGACCGAAACTAGCTAGTCTGGCCCAGAAAACCTGTACACTCCAAGTTTTCCAGTTTTGTAGTGTATTCCTTGCTTCCAAAGGATAACCCTTTCTAGAACATATTTCACGTCACTACAGCTGGTGTCCGGGAATGTGAGGCGGCCGTCAAAAGTCTTCCTGTCCTACACCATAGTGTAGTTTATATTTTTTTGGTCTTTGGGATCATTGATTCCATTGAGCAATTTTGAAATTATTTGAGGGTCACTGATAAGGCCTAATTGGCCGAAACTAGTTAGTCTGGTCCGGAACACTGTACACTCCATGTTTTCCAGTTTTGTAGTGTATTCCTTGCTTCCAAAGGATAACCCTTTCTAGAACGTATTTAGATCCTCTAAGCGGTTTACCAGTACTCTTGTGCTGTCGGTTTCAGCTCTGCGTGGAAACAGCATGCAGCCAATCTATTTCTTCATGCCCCAACGGGCAAGGGCCGATGTATTAGGACAGGTTAGGGTAGGGTCGGGTCGGGTCGGGTCCGGTATTGGGATATTAGGGTAGGTAGGGTAGGGTAGGGTAGGGTAGGGGTAGGGTACGGTAGGGGTGGGTAGGGTAGGGTAGGGTAGGGTAGGGTAGAGTAGGGTAGAGTAGGGTAGGGTAGGGTAGGAGGGTAGGGTAGGGTAGGGTAGGGTAGGGTCGGGTCGGATAGGTAGGATAGGGGTAGGGTAGGGTAGGGGTGGGAAGTAGGGTGGGGTAGGGTAGGTAGTGTAGGGTAGGGTACACAAAACCCACCTACCCTCCAATACCTACCTACCTACCTACCTACCTACCTACCAACCCGTCAGTCCCGCCTGCCCGCCTGCAAGCCCACCCACCCACCAACCCGACAACCCACCTACCTACCTAAAATCGACCTACCTTCCTACCTTGCTACCTACTTAACTTCATACCTACCTACCAGCTTACTTTACTAATTTCCTCCCTTCTCACCTACCAACTAGCCTGTGTACCTGCCTGCCTACCTACTTACCTTCTGAACCTACCTACCTACTTACCTGCCTGCCTACCTTCCCTAAAGACCTCCCTACCAACCTATCTAATTAACTGCGTACCTGTCTGCCTGCCTGCCTGCCTGCCTGTCTGCCTGCCTACTTACCTACCTATCTGACTACCTACCTACCTAAAACCGTACATTACTACTGTATGTATGTGAGTTTGTAGGTACGTAGGTAGGTAGGTTGGTAGCAGGCAGGCAGGTAGGTAGTATGTAGGTAGGTATGTATGTAGGTAGGAAGGTATGTAGGTAGGTAAGTAGATAGGTTTGATATGAGGTTTAACGACCCCATCAACACTTTATAAGACATTTTTGACATTGCTTCCAATTTTGTGGGACTTTTACACGACATTGAGATGAAATGACATCCCAAGCCCTGTCGCCCAAAGGATTTATAAACACAGCTGGTCCGAATCGCAGCACTTCTACCCGTATACTACTACTGTATGTATGTAGGTAAGTAGGTAGGTAGGTTGGTAGGTAGGTATGTAGGTATGTATGTAGGTAGGTAGGTAGGTAGGTAGGTAGGTAGGTAGGTAGAAATCACTATTCATTGGCGTTTCAGACACTTACTGCAAGAACTGACATTTATAAAGAATAGTTCTTCCCCCGAACCATTAGAGATTGGAATGCCCATCCCGATTCGATTATTTCGACAGCTTAAGGTGCTGATGACTGTGTAACTAAGTTTACCTCTTTGGTTAGAGCTAGAGACTAACTTCCCATATCACAGGTCCTGATGTATGAATGTCATTTGACGCGCCACCAGTAACAATTCTGATTCTAATACTTTGCCTTGGCAGCCTTAGATCTTCCAAACGGTTTACTAGTAGGTAAATAGGGAGGTAGATAGGAAGGTAGGTATGTAGGTAGTAACCTACCTGGAAAGGCAGGTGGGTGGACACGTAGGTATGTAGGTAGGTTGTGAGGGTTAGTATTTGGGATTGTAGGAAGGTAAGTTGGTAGGTATTGCGGGTTGGTAGGTAGGTATGTAAGAGTGTCGGTAGTTAGGTAGATAGATAGGTTGAATAGGGTGGGTGGGTACCTAACTATCTGAAACCGTACATTACTACTGAAGGCAGGCAGGCACGCACCTATCTACACAAAACACACCGACCCTCCCCTCCCTACCTACCTGCCAGTCTGCCTACCTATCACCTACATACGTATCTAACTACGTACATAACTACCTACCTACCTATTTACCCCAAACTCACCTACACTCCAACACCTACCTACCCGAAACGTACCCGCCTGTCTGTCTACCAACCTACCTGTCTGCCTGCCTACCAACGTACCTGTCTGCATGCCTGCCAACTTACCTGCCTGCCAGCCCGCCTACCAACGTACCTGCCTGCCACAATACTGCCTGCCTGCCTACCCGTTCTGCCTGCCTGCCAGCGTACCCGTTCTGCCTGCCTGCCTATTGGCTCTGTCTGCCTACCTACCCGTTCTGCTTGCCTGTCTTCCTACCCGTTCTTCTTACCTGTCTGCCTACCCGTTCTGCTTGCCTGCCTACCTACCTGTTCTGCCTGCCGACCTGCCTACCCGTTCTGCCTGCCTGCCGACCTGCCTAACCGTTCTGCCTGCCTACATGCCCACTCTGCCTGTCTACCTGCCTGCCCGTTCTGCCTGCCTGCACGCATGCCCGTTTGCTAGCCTGTCCGTTCTGCCTGTCTGCCTGCCAGTTCTGCCTGCCTGGTCTGCCTGTCCGTTCTGCCAGCCGCCTGCCTGCCCGTTTTGTCTGCCTTCCAGCCAATTCTGTCGCCTGCCTGCATGCCCGTTCTGCCTGCCTGCCCGTTCTGCCTGCCTGCCTGCCTGCCAGCCCGTTCTGTCTGTCTACCCGCCTGCCCGTTCTGCCTGCCTGTATGCCTTCCCGTTCTGCCTGCCTGCATACCTGCCCATTCTGCCTGCCTGCCCGTTCTGCCTGTCTTCCTAACTGTCCGTTCTGCCTGCCTGACGGCCTGCCTTCCTGCCTGCCAATTCTGCCTTCTGCCTACCTGACAGCCCGTTCTGTCTGTCTGTCTGCCTGCCTGCCTGCCTGCTCGTCCTGCCTGCCTACCAGCCCGCTCTGCCTGCCCGTTCTGCCTACTTGCCTGCCTGCCCGTTATGTTGCCTGCCTGCCCGTTCTGCCTGCCTGCCTTCCCGTTCTGCCTGACTTGCCGTTCTGCTTGCCCGTTCTGCCTGCCTGCACGTTATGTCTCCCTGGCCTGCGTGTCCGTTCTGCCTGCCCGGTCTGCCTTGACTTCCCGTTCTGCCTTGCCTGCCCTACCCTGTCTGCCTGCCTTTAACCGTATACTACTACTGTAGGAAAGTAAGTATGTAGATGGCTAGGTCCAGAAAACTGTACACTCCATGTTTTCCAGTTTTGTAGTGTATTCCTTGCTTCCAAAGGATAACCCTTTCTAGAACATATTTAGATCCTCTAAGCGGTTTACGAGTACTCTTGTATGGTCGGTTTCAGCCTTGCGTGGAAACATCATGCAGCCAATCTATTCTTCATACCCAACGGACAAGGGCCGATGTGGTAGGGTAGGGTAGGGTAGGGTAGGGTAGGGTGGGTAGGGTAGGGTAGGGTGGGTAGGGTAGGGTAGGGTAGGGTAAGGTAGGGTAGGGTAGGGTAGGGTAGGGTAGGGTAGGGTAGGGTAGGGTAGGGTAGGGTAGGGTAGGGTAGGGTAGGGTAGGGTAGGGTAGAGGGTAGGGTTTTAGGATATTAGGATATTAGGGTAGGGTAGGGGTAGGGTACCTACCTACTTACCTACCCACCCGTCAGATACGCCCGCCCGACTGCAAGCCCACCCACCCACCAACCCGGCGACCCACCTCCCTACCTAAAATCTACCTACCCACCTTGCTACCTACCTAACTTCATACCTACCTACCTACTTGCCTTACTAATTACCTCCCTGCTCACCTACCAACTAGCCTGTCTACCTGCCTGCCTACCTACTTACCTTCTGAACCTCCCTACCTACTTACCTGCCTGTCTACCTTCCCTAAAGACCTGCCTACCTGTCTGCCTGCCTACTTACCTACCTATCTGACTACCTACCTTCCTAAAACCGTACACTACTACTGTATGCATGTAAGTACGCAAATAAGTAGGTAGGTAAGTTGGTGGCAGGCAGGCAATCAGTTAGGTATGTGTGTAGGTAGGTAGGTATGTAGGTAGGAAGGTACGAAGGAACGTAGGTCGCCCAAAAGATTTATAAGCATAGATGGTCCAACTCGCACCACTTCTACCCGTACACTACTACTGTATGTATGTAGGTATGTAGGTAAGTAGGCAACTAGGTTGGTAGGTAGGTAGAAATCACTATTCATTGGCGTTTCAGACCCTTACTGCAAGAACTGACATTTACAAATAATAGTTCTTCCCCCGAACCATTAGAGATTGGAATGCTCATCCCGATTCGATTATTTCGACAGCTGAAGGTGCCGATAACTGTGTAACTAAGTGTACCTATTTGGTTAGAG
Organism: Lucinisca nassula; assembly: GCA_963580285.1. NCBI lineage: Eukaryota > Metazoa > Mollusca > Bivalvia > Lucinida > Lucinidae > Lucinisca > Lucinisca nassula. Next base: position 122,608,240 of record OY757025.1, on the reverse strand, counting down.
CTAGGACCTAACTTCCCATATTACATGTCCTGGTGTATGAATGTCATTTGACGTGCCAACTGTAACAATTCTGATTCCGATATTTTGCCTTGGCAACTTTAGATCATCCAAGCTGTTTACCAGTACTCGTGTGCGGTCGGTTTCAGCTCTGCGTGGAAACATCATGCAGCCCATCTATTTCGTGAAGCCCCAAATGGGCGGGGGCCGGTAGGTAGGGCGGGCGGGCGGGCGGGCAGAGAAGCAGGCATGCAGGGGTTAGCAGGTAGGTAAATAGGGAGGTAGATATGTAGGTAGTTACCTACCTGAAAAAGGCAGGTGGGTGGACACGTAGGTATGTAGGTAGGTTGTGGGGGGTTAGTATTTGGGATTGTAGGAAGGTAAGTTGGTAGGTATGGCGGGTGGGTAGGTAGGTAGGTAAGAATGTTGGTAGTTAGGTAGATAGGTAGGTTGAATAGGGTGGATGGGTACCTACCTACCTGAAACCGAGCATTACTACTGCAGGCAGGCACACACGCACGCACCTATCTACACAAAACACACCGACTACTCCCCTCGCTACCTACCTGTCTGCCTGCCTACCTATCACATACATACATATCTAACTACGTACATAACTACCTACAAACCTACCTATCTACCCCAAACTCACCTACACTCCAACACCTACCTACTTACCTACCTACCCGACACGTACCTGCCGGTCTGCCTGCCTATTGGTTCTGTCTGCCTGCCTTCCTACCTACCTGTTCTGCTTGCCTGTCTTCCTACCCGTTCTGCTTACCTGTCTGCCTACCCGTTCTGCTTGCCTGCCTACATGTTCCACCTGCCTGCCTGTTCTATTTGCCTACCCGTTTCTGCCTGTCTGCCGGCCTGCCTAGCCCTTCTGCCTGCCGACATGCACGCTCTGTCTGTCTACATGCCTGCCCGTTCTGCCTGCCTGCCATTTCTGCCTGTCTGCCTGCGCGTTATGCCTGCCTGGTCTGCCTGTCCGTTCTGCCTGCCGCCTATCTGCCCGTTTTGTCTGCCTGCCAGCCAATTCTGCCGCCTGCCTGCTCGTCCTGCCTGCCCGTTCTGCTTGCCTAACTGCCTGTCCGTTCTGTCTGCCTGCCCGCCCGTTCTGCCTGCCTGCCTGCCAGCCCGTTCTGCCTGTTTACCTGCCTTCCCGTTCTGCCTGACTTCCCGTTCTGCTTGCCCGTTCTGCCTGCCTGCCCGTTCTGTCTGCCTGGCCTGCGTGCCCGTTCTGCCTGCCTGGTCTGTCTTGACTTATCGTTTTGCCTTGCCTGCCCTACCCTGTCTGCCTGCCTATAACAGCATAACACTACTGTAGGTAGGTAATTATGTAGGTGGGTATGTATGTAGGCAGGTAGGTAGGTAGGTAGATTGGTAGGTAGATAGGAATGTCGTTTTTTGTATATAGGTATGTGTGTGGGTAGGTTGTTAGGTTTGTAGGTAGGTAGGTAGGTAGGTAGGTAGGTAGGTAGGTAGTTATGTAGGTAGTTACGTTTGATTTGAGGTTTAATGACCCCATAAACACTTTATAGGACATTTTGGAGACGTTGTTTCCAATTTTGTGGGACTGTTGCCCGACATTGAGATGAAATGACATCTCAAGCCCTGTCGCCAAAAGGATTTATAAGCATGATTGGTCCGACTCGCAGCACTTTGCCCGGGCAGCCTTAGATCTTCCAAGCGGTTTACCAGTACTCATGTGCGGTCGGCTTCAGGTCTGCGTGGAAGCATCATGCAGCCCTTCTATTTCGCGAAGCCCCGATGGGCGTGGGCCGGTAGATAGGGCGGACGGGCAGACAGGCAGGCATGCAGGGGTTTGTAGGTGGGTAAATAGAGAGGTAGATAGGAAAGTTGGTATGTAGGTAGTTATCCACCAAGAAAGGTAGGTAGGTGGACACGTAGGTATGTAGGTAGGTTGTGTCGGTTAATATTATGGATTGTAGGAAGGTAGGTTGGTAAGTAGGTAGGTATAACGGTTGTGTTTGTACATAGGTAGGTAGGTAAGAATGTCGGTAGTTAGGTAGATAGGTATAGAAGCTGCAGATAAGATTGACAAGGCGGAGCTATCGTTTGTACCTGCCTTAGGAATATTCCATTAACAAAAAGGTAAACCAAGTCACCCGATTGTGTGAATTCAACTGTAACACAAGCATAGCTGCGGCGTATATGACCATTTTGTCCGCTTGTAGAAAGCGTGCGAAAGGCACTACCGAATCTTCTGGTGGACTCAGCGACTTTGACACATATTGACAACACTTGAATAGCCCCGCCAAGTCAATCTTATCTGCGACTACTATAGGTTGAATAGGGTGGGTGGGTACCTACCTACCTACCTTAAACCGTACATTACTACGGGAGGCAGGCACATATCTACACAAAACACACCTACCCTACCCTCCTTACCTACCTGCCTACCTACCACCTACCTAGGAACCTAACTACGTACATAAATATCTACCTATCTTTCTATCAAAATCTCACCTACCCTCCCACACCTACCTACCTACCGGTAAGCCCGCCCGCCCAACAGCCATCCAGCCACCAACCCACCAACTCACCCACCCACCTACATACTTACCCAAAACCGACCTACCTTCCTACCCGCCTGTCTTCCAACGTACCTTCCCGCCTGCCTACCAACGTACCTGTCTGCCTGCCTACCAACGTACCGGCCGGCCTGCCTACCAACGTACCTGCCCGCCCCCAACGGACCTGCCTGCCTCTGTACTACCTGCCTGTCCGTTCTGTCTGCCTGCCTACCTGTTCTGCCTACATGCCTACCGACCTGTTCTGCCTATCTGCCTGCCTACCCGTTCTGCCTGACTGCCTTTCTACCCATTCTGCCGGCCTGTCTGCCTGCTTTTCCGTTCTGCCCGCCTGCCTGCCTATTCGTTCTATCTGCTTTCCTACCCATTCTGCCTGCATACCTGCCTCCCTGCCTACCCGTTCTGCCTGGCTGCATAACCGTTCTGCCTGCCTGCCTACCGGTTCTGCCTGCCCGTTCTGCCTGCATGCCTGTCCGTTCTGCCTACATGCTTGCCTACCTTTCTTCCAGCCTGTGTGCCTGCCTGCCCGTTCTGCCTGCCTGGCCTGAATGCCCGTTCTGCCTGCCCGGCCTGTCTTGCTTGCGCATTCTACCTTGCCTGCCCTGTTCTGTCTGCCTGCCTTTAAACGTTTACTTCTACTGTAGGTAGGTTAGTAAGTAGGTAGGTAGGTAGGTACCTATCTACACAAAATCCACCTACCCTCCCTAACCTACCTACCTACCTACCTACCTACCTACCTACCTACCTACCCATAGTCCCGCCCGCACGCCTGCCTGCCAGCCCGCCCACCCATCAACTTAACCACCCACATTCCTGCCTTAAATCTACATACCTTCCTACCCAACTACCTACCTTCCTACCCAACTTCCTACCTTCATACCTACCTGCCTGCCTACCTGACAACTAACCAGACCCTGCCTGCCTGCCTGCCAAAGACCCAACTGCCATCCCACACCTACCATCCCACTCCAACATATCTACCTACCTACCTTTGCCGGCCTCGGTAGCTCGGTCGGATGCGCGTCTGACTGGTGATCAGGAGGACGCGGGTTAGATACCTGCCGGGGTCGGCAACATTCTTTCGGGGAGATTGATCATGAAATCTTTTCTATGGTCATTCTCTTCCTTCCGCTGTTTCAAGAAGGGCTGTTGTCAGTTTATGGCGAAAGAATGTGCACTGTACTGAATAACCGCTTACGTGTAAGTCTGTCCAGGAAAAGTGTGGCTGGGTAAACTGACAAATACTGCCTACCTACCCCTACATACCTACCTACATACATACAAAAAAAAACCTTCCTACCTACCTACCTACCTGCCAACTTACCTACCTACAGTAGTAGTATGCGGTTATAGGCAGGCAGACCGGGTAGGGTAGGCAAGGCAGAACGGGAAGGCAAGGGAGGCCGGGCAGGCAGAACGGGCACGCAGGCCAGGCAGACAGAACTGGCACGCAGGCAGAACGGGCAAGCAGAAGGGGCAAGCAGGCAGAACGGGAAGGCAGGCAGGCAGAACGGGCAGGCAAGCAGCAGAACGGGCAGGCAGGCAAGCAGGCAGAACGCGCAGGCAGACAGGCAGGCAGAACGAGCAGATAGGCAGGCCGGCAGAGCGGGCAGTGAGACGGACAGGCAGGACGGGCAGGCAAGCAGACAGAACGGGCTGGCTGGTAGGCAGAAGGAAAGAATGGGCAGGCAGGTAAGCAGACAGTCAGGCGGGTCGAAAGGGCAATTGGACAGGAAGGCCGAACGGCCAGGCAGGCAGAACGGACAGGCATGCCAAAGGCAGAATGGGCATCAAGGCAGAACGGACAGGAAGTCAGAACGTGCAGGCAGGCAGTCTGGCAGAATGGGCAGGCAGACACCCAGAACGGACAGGCAGGCAGAACGGGCAGGCAGACAGAACGGACAGGCAGGCAGAACGGGCAGGCAGTCAGTCTGGCAGAATGGACAGGTAGGCAGGCAGACAGGCAGAACAGGCAGACAGAACGGGCAGGCAGGCAGAACGGGCTGGCAGGCAGAACGGGCGGGCAGGCAGGCAGTCCGAAAGGGCAGGCAGGTAGGCAGGCAAAACAGGCAGGCAGGCAGAATGGTCAGTCAGTCAAGCTGGCAGGCGGCAGAATTGGCTGGCAGGCAGACAGCACGGACAGGTAGGAGGCAGACAGAATGGACAGGCAGGCAGACCAGGCAGGCAGGAAGAGCGAGCAGGCAGACAGACAGACAGAACGGGCTGTCAGGCAGACAGAACGGGCAGGCAGGTAGGCAGGCAGTCAGGCATGCCGAAAGGGCAATTAGACAGGCAGGCCGAACGGCCAGGCAGGTAGAACGAGCAGGCATGTCGACAGGCAGAATGGGCAGGCAGGCAGAACGGATTGGCAGACAGAACGTGCAGGCAGGCAGTCTGGCAACATGGGCAGGCAGGCAAGCAGACAGGCAAACGGGCAGGCTTTCAGCACGGACAGGCAGGCAGATCGGGCAGGCAGTCAATCTGGCAGAATTGGCAGGCAGAACAGGCAGGCAGGCAGACTGGGCAGGCAGAACGGGCTGGCAGGCAGAACGGGTGGGCAGGCAGGCAGTCCGAACGGGTAGGCAGAACAGGCAGACAGGCAGAACAGGCAGGTAGAACGGGCAGGCAGAACAGGCAAGCAGGCAGAACGGGCAGGCAGAACGGGCTGGCAGGCAGGCAGAACGGGAGGGCAGGCAGGCAGTCCGAACAGGCAGGCGGGTAGGCAGGCAGAACAGGCAGGCAGGCAGAACGGTCAGTCAGTCAGGTAGGCAGGCGGCAGAACAGCCAGAACAGGCAGGCAGAACGGGCAGGCAGGCAGAACAGGCAGGCAGAACGGGCATGCAGGCAGAACGGGCATGCATGCAGGCAGGCAGAACGGGCAGGCAGGTAGACAGGCAGAGCGGGCATGTAGGCTGGCAGAACGGGTAGGCTTTCCGGCAGAACGGGTAGGCAGGTAGAGCAGGTAGGCCGGCAGATCAGGTAGGCAGGTGGGCAAGCAGAACGGGTAGGCAGAAAGGCAAGCAGAACGGATAGGCAGACAGGCAAGCTGAACGTGTAGGTAGGCAGGCAGACAGAACCAATAGGCAGGCAAGCAGAACGGGAAGGCTGGCAGGCAGGCAGAACGGGTAGGCAGGCAGGCAGTACGGGGGCAGACACGTACAAGGCTAGGAAGGCAGGCAGGTACGTTGGTAGGCAGGCAGGCAGGTACGTTGGCAGGCATGCAATCAGGTACGTTGGTAGGCAGGCAGACAGGTACGGTGGTAGGCAGACAGGCAGGTACGTTTCGGATAGGTAAATAGGTAGGTGTGGGAGTGTAGGTGAGTTTGGGATAGATAGGTAGGTAGTTATGTACGTAGTTAGGTACGTATGTAGGTGGTAGGTAGGAAGACAGGTAGGTATGGAGGGGAGGATCGGTGTGTAATGTGTAGATAGGTGCGTGTGTGCGTGCCTGTCTGTCTGCAGTAGTAATGTACGGTTTCAGGTAGGTAGGTAGGTACACACCCACCCTATTCAACCTACCTATCTACCTAACTACCGACAGTCTTACCTACCTACCTACCCATCCGCCATACCTGCCAACTTACCTTCCTACAATCCCAAATACTAACCCCCACAACCTACCTACATACCTACGTGTCCACCTACCTTCCTTTCCAGGTAGGTAACTATAGACATACCTACCTTCCTATCTACCTCCCTATTTACCTACCTACTAGCCCCTGCATGCCTGCTTGTCTGCCCGCCCGCCCTACCTACCGGCCCCCGCCCATCGGGGCTTGACGAAATAGATGGGCTGCATGATGCTTCCACGCAGAGCTGAAACCGACCGCACACGAGTACTGGTAAACCGCTTAGAGGGTCTAAATATGTTCTGTAAAGGGTTATCCTTTGAGAGCAAGGAATGCACTACAAAACTGGAAAATATGGTTTTCTGGACCAGACTAACTAGTTTCGGCCAATTATGCCTCATCAGTGGCGCTCAAATATTTTCAATAAACCGCTTGGAAGATCTAAGGCTGCCAAGGCAAAGTATCAGAATCAGAAATGTTACTGGCGACACGTAAAAAAGGCATTCATACACCAGGACCTGTGATATGGAAAGTTAGTCCCTAGCTCTAACCAAAGAGGTAAACTTAGTTGCACAGTCATCAGCACCTTCAGCTGTACAAATAATCGAATCGGGATGAGCATTCCAATTTCTAGGTTCGGGGGAAGAACGATTCTTTATAAATGTCAGTTCTTGCAGTAAGGGTATGAAACGCCAATGAATGGTGATTTCTACCTACCTACCAACCTGCCTACCTACTTATCTACATACCTACATACATATAGTAGTAGAAGTGCTGGAGTCGGACCATCCATGCTTATAAATCGTTTGGGCGACAGGGCTTGAGATGTCATTTCATCTCAATGTCGGGTAAAAGTCCCACAAAATTGGAAGCGACGTGTCCAAAATGTTATATAAAGTGTTGACGGAGTCGTTAAACCTCAAATCAAGCCTACCTACCTACCGACCTGCCTGCCTGCATGCCTAACCACATACATACCTACATACATACAGTAGTAGTGTACGGTTTTAGGTAGGTAGGTAGTCAGGTAGGTAAGTAGGCAGGCAGACAGGTAGGCAGGTAGGTAGATAGATGGGTAGGTAGGCCTTTAGGGAAGGTAGGCAGGCATGTAAATAGGAAGGTAGGTTCAGAAGGTATGTAGGTAGGCAGGTAGGTAGACATGCTAATTGGTCGGTGGGCAGGGAGGTAATTAGAAAGGTAGGTAGGTATGAAGTTAGGTAGGTAGCAAGGTCGATTTTAGGTAGGTAGGTGGGTGGCCGGGTTGGTGGTTTGGCTTGCAGGCAGGCGGGCGGTCGGGCGGGCCTGACGGGTGGGTAGGCAGGTAGGTGGGTTTTGTGTACCCTACCCTGTACCCTACCCTACCTACCATACCCTACCCTACCCTACCTGCCTTTCCAGGTTGGTAACTACCTGCATACCTACCATGCCCTGTCCTGCCCTGCCTACATACATACATCGGCCCTTGCCCGTTGGGGCATGAAGAAATAGATTGGCTGCATGATGCTTCCACGCAGAGCTGAAACCGACCGCACAAGAGTACTGGTAAACCGCTTAGAGAATCTAAATATGTTCTGTAAAGGGTTATCCTTTGACAGCAAGGAATGCACTACAAAACTGGAAAATATGGTTTTCTGGACCAGACTAACTAGTTTCGGCCAATTATGCCTCATCAGTGGCGCTCAAATATTTTCAAAATTTCACAATCGAATCAATGATCCCAAAGGACAAGAAAATATAAACTACACTATGGTGTAGGGCGGGAAGACTTTTTACGGCCGCCACACATTCCCAGACACCAGCTGTAGTGACGTTAAATATGTTCTAGAAAGGGTTGTCCTTTGGAAGCAAGAAATACACTACAAAACTGGGAAAACATGGAGCGTACAGTTTTTCTGGGCCAAACTAGCTAGTTTCGGTCAATTAGGCCTCATCAGTGACCCTAAAATATTTTCAAAATTTCACAATGGAATCAATGATCCCAAAGGACAAGAAAATATTAATTGCACTATGGTGTAGGGCAGGGAGACTTTTACGGCCGCCACACATTCCCAGACACCGGCTGAAATGACGTTATATATGTTATAGAAATGGGTATCCTTTGGAAGCAAGGAATACACTACAACACTGGAAAACATGGCGTGTACAGGTTTTCTGGGCCAGACTAGCTAGTTCCGGTCAATTAGGCCTCATCAGTGGCACTCAAATATTTTCAAAATTTCACAATGGAATCAATGATCCCAAAGGACAAGAAAATATAAACTACACTATGGTGTACGGCAAGGAGACTTTTACGGCCGCCAAACATTCCCAGACACCAGCTGTAGTGACGTTAAATATATTCTAGATAGGAAGCAAGGAATGAAAACATGGAGTATACAGGTTTTCTGGGCCAGACTAGCTAGTTTAGGTCAATTATGCCTCATCAATGACCCTCAAATATTTTCAAAAGTTTCACAATGGAATCAATGATCACAAAGGACAAGAAAATATAAACTACACTATGGTGTAGGGCAGGGAGACATTTTACCGCCGCCACACATTCCCAGATACCAAATGTAGTGACGTTATATATGTTATAGAAAGGGTTGTCCTTTGGAAGCAATGAACACACTACAAAACTGGAAAACATGGAGTGTACAGGTTTTCTGGGCCAAACTAGCTAGTTTCGATCAATTAGGCCTCATCAGTGACCCTCAAATATTTCAAGTTTTCACAATGGAATCAATGATCCCCAAGGACAAGACAATATAAACTACACTATGGTAAGCCTGCCCACGCACAGGGGTGCGAGTCGGACCGTCCATGCCTATAAACCCTGTTGGTTTCTTTGGGCGATAGGGATTGAGAAGTAAGGAGTTAGACATTATAAGTTAGAATGTTAGAAATACCTTGTGCTAACAGGTATACTCAGCACATGTAATAGAGCCACGTCCATCGGGGCTTGGAGAATAGATCGGGCTCCATGGTGCTTCCACGAAGAGCTGAAACCGACCGCACATGAGTACTCATACAGCGCTTACGAGTGGCAAAGTGGTGCGAGTCAGACCGATTATGCATATTCACCCTATTGGTTTCATTGGGCTGCAGGGCTTGAGATGTAATTTCATCTCAATGTCGGGAAAAAATCCACAAAATTGGAAGCAAGGTCTTCAAAATTACCAAAATAGTGATGACGGGGACGTTAAACCTCAAATCGAACAATCAAGTCTTGGAGACAGACGTCATTATCCATCTGTGGGACTCTTGGTCTTACGACATATAGAGTATCTTTCATGAGTATTCATGCCTTTCATAAAAAGAGTATCTTACAGCCATGTAGCTTACTTCTGCGCATCTGCGAAATCTGCGCACTAGGATAAGATTTAGTCATTGAAGTTCGACGACAGCAGCATTACTGCTACTACTACCAGCATCAGCAGTCACACTTATTCAGTCCTTTTAATAAATCTGTTTTCATTGCGCGCATCTTTTATGAAATGAGCACCCACTCTATATACCGTGAGACCAAAATACCATTTCACATCGCAATGGTCCGAGTCTGGCTCGGATCACATGTGAGATGCCAAGTTTTGCAACGGAATGTCAGGTGGTTTGGGTCCGGGTACTCCGGTGTTTACCCACCTTCTGAATAAACTTTCGGCTCAATATACGTGAAATAACCCTGAAAGGGTCGCTAAACCAAAGCAAAACCAAGAGACAATTGATGGATAATAACATCTATGTGTAAAGCTATTACTTGTACTCGGTATCGATTGACTACGTCACGCTATTAACCTTCCCGGCATGCTTATGCATCTAAATGATTTTTTGTGAATGTAAATTGGCGTGTTTTGAAAACTTAACACAAGGTTATGCATCTACATGCTATTTTAGCATATGAATATACTTTTACACACATAAAACATCTTAAGCATTTAAAGCGAAAAGTTCATGCATCTAAAATCATTTTTATCATTTAAAGCTAAAATATAAATGTAATTATATTTTGCATTTAAAACAAGTCTATAGCAGTTAAACAAACATTTGTACATCTGAAACAAAAAATTATTGAACCTTAAACATTTTATACCATTTAAAGCTAAAATAAAATTAAAATTAAAGTTTGCAATTAAAACAATTTTATAGCAGTTAAAAAAAAAAATCACATCTAAAACAAAAAAATATTGCACCTACATAACGATTTTGCATTCAAATAATTCAATATATCATTTAAATGTATTTTATGCATATACATTTTATTTATTGAATTTTGCAACATATCCCACGCCATATTTTATACCCTCCATTTAAACAGTCCGTCAAAAGATCATTCGCTTAACGAGCTCCTAGAAAGTACAGTCTCAAATTGTTTGGTTCTATTGCTAAAACAATGTATAAAGCTTTTGCATTTGCAAAGGGTACTGGCATTTTTGTCAGCGTAAAATTGCCAAACAACACTCACGCCATCTACCATCACGTCCTCGTGAAGAAAAGTTCTTTTAGGTTGGATGGCTTTTTTACGAAGTTGGGAAAGGAGAATGCGGTTCACACATGAATGGTTTACCGCGTTGCGACCCGACAAACGCGTCATTTGGTGGCAGCTGTGGGATGGAAACTGTACTCTGGTGTGTTGCATATACTCCAACCTCGGATAAGTTTATTGAGGTGTGTGTGACTTCGGGACGAATTAAGTCATTAGATGAGGGGAGAAATGAAGCTGTTGTTGATATATACCAGTTCTACAGCCGGCTCTTTTAGCGACGCGGGCAAAATGGTTGGCTTTTTGAAGAAGTTAAGCAACGGATATCGCGGTTAGTAGCTGGATGGGTGACGCAATACTTGACTTCATGAATAACCCGACAAACCCTACACTGGGTTAAGAAGAACTTTTCATTTTAGCTCATCGGAATGAACCCGACGGTGTCGGTGTCGGCGTCGGCGTCCGCAAATGTTAAAGTTTTTGCGCTAAACATTTTTAATTGCTCATTACTTTTTAAGTGTGCATGGATTGAGTTAATATTTGGTACTGTGATAGATACTGAGCTAAAGGTTTATCTGCATTACAGCACCCATGACCGTGACCTTGGGGTCAAGGTCACAGACTAAGAATTTTAATGTTAAAGTTGTTGTGTTAAAGATTTTAGGAGCCCATGTCTTCTTTACCTTGGATGGACATAGTTTATACTTAATATGGTAATAGATACTGGTCTAAAATTTATAGCAGCATCAGCTCTCATGACCATAACCTTGGGGTCAATGTCACAGACTATGAATTCCTATGTTTACGTTTTTGTGTTAAAGTTTTTAGGATCTCATTACTTTTTTACCTTTTGATAGATATAGTTCATCCTTCGTATGGTGATAGGTACTAGTGAAAAGTTTTATCAGCAGCATCACAATCCATGACCGTGACCTTGGGGTCAAGGTCACAGACTTAGAACTTTTATGTTAGGTTTTGTACTAAAGATTTTAGATAATTACTTGGTTGTCTTTCGATAAATTTGGTATGGTGGTAGATATTGCTTTAAGATTTTATCAGTATCATCAGCTCCTATAACCATGGCCTTGTGGTCAAGGTCACAGACTTGGAATTCCAATGTTTAAGTTTTTGTGTTAAAGTTTTTGGGATCTCATTACTTCTTTACCTTTTGATAGACTCAGTTCATACTTGGTATGGTGATAGGTACTAGTCAAAAGTTTTTATCTGCAGCATCACTATCCATGACCGTGACCTTGTGGTCGAGGTCACAGACTAAGATTTTTTTATGTTTTTTCACTGAATATTTTAGATCATTACTTGGTTGCATTCAGATGAATTTATTTGAAACTTGGTATGGTGAGAGATATTGCTTTAAAGATTTTATTAGCAACATCAGCACCTAAACCATGACCTTGAGATCAAGGTCGCAGACTTTAAATTTTGGGTTAAAATTTTGTGTTAAAGTCTTTACGAGCTCATTTCTTCTTTACCTTTGGATGGATTTAGTTTATACTTGGTATAGTAAGAGATAACGGTCTCAAGTTTTTAGCAGCAGCATCTGCTCTCATGACCATAATTATGGGGCCAAGGTCAAAGACTTTGAATTTTTATGTTAAAGTTTTTGTCTTAAATTTTTAGGAGCTCATTACTCGTTTATATTTGGTATGGTAATAGATACTGGTCTCAAAGTTTTGGCAGCAGCATCAGTTCTCGTGACCATAACCTTTGGGACAAGGTCACAGACTTAAAACTTTTATGTTAGTTTTTACACTAAAGATTTTAGATAATTACTTGGTTGTCTTTTGATGAATTTGGTATGGTGACATATATTGCTTTAAGTTTTTATCAACAACACCAGCTCCTATAACCATGACCTTGGGGCCAAGGTCACAGGCTTAGAATTTTAATGGTATGGTGATAGGTACTAATCAAGACTTTTTATCAGCAGCATCACAGTTCATGACCGTGACCTTATGGTCAAGGTCACAAACTAAGAACCTTTATATTTTTGCACTGAAGATTTTAGATCATTACTTGGTTGCCTTCAGATGAATTTACTTGAGACATGGAATGGTAAAGACATTGCTTTAAAGTTTTTATAAGCAACATCAGCACCTAAACCATGACCTTGAAATCAAGGTCGTAGACTTTTTATTTTAATGTTAAAGATTTTGCGTTAAAGTTTTTAGGAGTGCATTTCGCCTGATTACACTCTTCTGGAGTCCATGTCTGTTGATCTGAACATTGATATTTGCCATTTTGTCTATGGATTAATGTTTTTGGATTAACGCTTTGGTACTACGACCTAAACTACTTACCGTATGATAGATTCCGTTCATTATTGCCGAGGTGATAGATACTTGTCTCAATTTTATCAGCAGCATTAGCTCCCATGACCGTGACCTTGGAGTCAAAGTCAGGGTCACAGACAGGCTGTTTAGAGCACATGAACAAAAGGTTCTACTATCCCTGCATATGCTGTTTGTCGCCCGTGTTGATTCATTGAAAGCATGTGAAATGGTTTCAATATTGCCATGAAAATCTGTCTGTTTACATGGATCTGGGTTAACTCTTATCATGCTGTTCACAACAACCCTTTTCTTTGGAAACAGTGCAGATCCAGATCTGATGGCTTCTGAAGAAGCCATCTGATCAGGATCTACACTGTTTGGCATTCAGTTTATGAATTTGTAGGAATAAATTACATCAAGTAATCTGATTGGTTGATAGACAGAAATGGGTGTGGCTTACATGAATATTCAGCAAGATAAGGGTAATGTGGAATAAAAAGGGATACTCATGTTACAGACTTGAATCATTCATGATCCCTGATATTGATATAGCACTGGATTCTCTCTTTGTGACTTTGTTTCTGTTATGGGTCTGAAAATTTGCCTTTGCGTAACAAAGTCAAAGCGCGAGACCGGGTGAGCTATCCTGTCTGGCGACAGATCTTATTTTAAACATGTTTTTCATCTTGGAACTGACTGAATACATCTGTTCATAGGACCAATTTGCACTTTAAAATGTTATTTTGTATCAGTCTGAAAGATATCCCACTGTACCAAAGCAATAACTTACTTCAAATTAGATTTACACGATGATTTTGACCTGGCGATTTCCGTCTTATATTTTCTATCTGCCATTTGTTAAAAGCTCTTTAACTACTAGATCTAGCACTCAAAACACGCATTTTGGTAAGAAATAACAAATTTAACACAGCGCGCCAATAATGGTTGTTTAATTCTGCAAGAAACCACTGTGCTGACGCGAAAAGCCGTCATAAATATAACGTCATGCGTAGACTTTTAACGTGAGACGGTGTTTCGCCATTTTCTGTCCTCCAAAAGTGGTGCTAGAAAAATTGCCAACATGGATTATTTTACATTTATGTCTTGGTGACCATCTTGTCTATCAGACGTGGCCTTCAGCAGTTCTCATCACGTGAACAAGTCCGTGAAATGAGCACCCCCATACACCCCACTTTATATAGAGAAAACTGGGGTTTACAGGGGTATTCATTATTTTTCTTATTTCTGCTCCAAGACATAGGTTGTGGGTACTCGTTAGAACCGCCTCAATGAGGCGGTTCTAACGAGTACCCACAACCTATGTTTTGAACATTTATAAGAAAAATATAACGGAATTTCATCAGAAAAGTAGCTATTTTGGAGATGTGAAAAATGCACTATGTCGCACGGGTGTGTTATCGTAATGTTAATCTGCTTGTTGCCTTGATGCCACCGAATAAACTTCTGACCAGCCAAGTCTAATTTAGGATTCAGGAAGGGATGATTTTAATGCAGGGTGGGGGTGAATAGTTCGGCAGGGCAGAGCTATCGTTTGCGTCAGGTAAATGTGAATTCAACAACAACCCAAACAAGGGGCTTGCAAAAAGCATGCGGAAGCCACTCTACCGAATCTTCTTGATGACACAGCGAATTCGTCATTAACTGACAACACCTGAAATGGCCCCGCCCATTGTGGTTTGAAGAAATAAATGGGCTGTCATGATGCCTCCACGCAGAGCTGAAACAGACCGCACACGAGTATTGGTAAACCGCTCAGAAGGTCTAAGCCTGCCCAGGTAAAGCGGTGCGAGTTGGACCGTCCAGGCGTATAAACCCTATTGGTTTCATTAGGCGACAGGGCTTGAGATGTCATTTCATCTCAATGTCGGGTAAAAGTCCCACAAAATTGGAAGCAACGTCTCCAAAATGACCTAGACAGTGTTGACGGGGACGTTAAACCACGAATCAAACAAACAAACAACACCTGAACTCCCAGTCAATCTTATTTGCGACTACTGTACAGGTGCTCAGATGGCCGCCATCTTGGACATCGTAATGCAACAATTTTAGCAATTCTCCATGTCATCTAAATGCCGTCCACCAAATTACAACAAAATGTGACTGACAATTCGTGAGTAGATGTGATTTGAAGATTTTCAAGACGGCTACCATCTGGGATATCAGAAGAAAATGTTTCTGACAAATCTTAAACTACATGTCGCCCAAATGCCTCCCATCAAGTTTCGGCTTATTTGATTTGATGTGGTGTGAAACTTTTCAAGATGGCCACAATGGCTGCAATCTTGGAGATAGGACAGAATAATTACAGCAAGTTTGAATCTCCTTGTCGCCCGATTGCCTCCCATCAAGCATCATGTGAACAAGTCCTTGAAATGAACACAAACACCCCTAAACCCCAATTTATATAGAGAAAACTGGGGTTTACGGGGGTATACATTATTTTTCGTTTTTTTCTGCTCCAATGCATAGGTTGTGGGTATTCGTTAAAACAGCCTCAACGAGGCGGTCCCAACGAGCACCCACAACTTATGTTTGGTGTGTTATCGTAATGAGTTTCAGTTCAATCAGACTTTCTGTTCGGGAGGAGATGGTTTTTGAAGAATTTCAAGATGGCTGCCATGGCAGGCATTTTGGATATTGGAATGTAATGGATATAATAATTCTGATTCAGCTCTCTTCAAGTTTCAGCTTTATCTGACATTCAGTACGGGAGGAGATGCCCGCTATATAGAGAACATCAAGTTGGTCACCATGACGTCCACCTTGGATATCGGAACAGAACAATGTTACCAAATCTGAATCTCCATGACAACCCAGTGCCTCCCATCAAGTTTCAGCTTAATCTGACTTCAGTTTAGGAGCAGATGTACTTTAAAGCATTCCAAGATGGCCGCCATCAGAAAGGAACGATTGAAACAAATGTCGCCCCGATTCCTTCCATAAAGTTTCAGCTCGGAACAAATCTTTGTTGGCCATCTTGGAAATCGCTGTGTTAGAAATAGGTAAGAGTATTTGTTTTATTGCTTTTAGGTAATCACTATTGAACACCCATGTAGCAAAGTGAATATTTACATGACATTTATTTCTAATTAAGTATACATAGATCGTTGGTGCTCGTTAGAACCGCCTCAAATGAGGCGGTTCTAACGAGTACCAACAATCTATGTTTTAACAATAATAATTTTAACAATATGTTTGGTTGATTCTTTTGATTTTCATTGGTCATTTAGTGTCGTCTCCCAGACAAAGGGAGAAAAGAGATAGAAGAGATAGTAGAGGAGATGAAGAGGGGGGGGGGGGTACTGAATGGAAGTGTAGAAACAGAAGAAATAAACACATTCCCCCTCTACCCTTAATACCTGATGCAAGGTGAGTAGACCTTCCAATATCAGATGGACGCCCCAGTGACGCAAGATACACGCCACCTTTGCCTCACCCAACCATCGAGCATGCTGATAGCCTCCAGATCCTGTCGGCGCATACAAAGGAAAACATTCGGTATGGGTACTCCTACAATGTGAGACTTTTACCGCCTCAATTGTATTTGGGTTAGTCTTTGGGTTATCCAGAATGCGGCAAGCAAAGACTGCACAAGCATAGACGTAGACTGGCGCAGACTGATCTAAGTGTTTGGTTGTCGCAATGCCCTTTTTCTGGTATTGCTGTGTACGAAAACGATTTTATACAGGAACTTCACAATTTTCGATCCTAGTCCGTCTTGCAATCCGCATTTAATATAAAATATTTCATTTTTATGAAGATGAAGACTCATTGTTGACGAATGGACTCTCTGGTCAAGTCCATTGTGGGTATTTGGTTTATTGTATTTATTGCGAGTTTTATGTAAATCCCTTTTGTAAAAGACAACGGTGTATTATATCAATAAGATGCGGTGTCATGTGGCGTTTGTGCTTGGGGTCTGCAATCTCCGTTACTCTTTCCATCAGAAACTATGCATTTATGGGTTTTCATGGCTTTATGGCAATAAATATGCCCGTGAACGAAATGAAATATTATCCGAGTGTCCAATCTCATTATTAACCCATTGCAAACTAGTGGACTCTTCCATTGCTATATGTTGGACAAGTCCATTTGTCATTTAAGGGGTGTCAGGCTCAGTTTTCCGTTTTTATTATGCTTTTGATGGGAAATTCTATTAGCAAATAGTGCAAGCCCTGATCAGACGCCGCGTTCTGCGGCGTCTGATCTGGGCCTGCACTGTTTGCCAATGTACCCCTTTTAGGGGTTTCCCGCATAGAATGGATTAATACATCTAAGGCGGTCGTGAGCCATGAAGCTGCGAACGTTTATCAAAGCATTCCTTTCCTACCCAGCAGGAACGAAGCGTTGTATCAACGTTGAAAAAACGCTGAAAACGTTGTTTCAACGTTGATACAACATTGATTAAATAGTTGAGTGCCTCCAGGGTTCCTATACTGAACGGAACTGAGATGTGGCCTGCTGTAATTGGCTGATTTAACAACATGGCGGAAGCATCCCAACTCACTGCGCTGCAGGCACCAAAACCGGCCCCGATAGCTCAGTTGGTAGAGTGTCCGCTCCGGTGAACGGGAGGTCACGGGTTCGATCCCGGGCCGCGACATACCAAAGTTGTTAAAAATGGAACTAGCTGCTCCTCGCTTGGCGCTCAGATTTACGGGGTAGAGCTAGGACTGGTCGACCCAGTGCCAGGATAATGTGACTTGGTGTGGTATCATGTAATGTGTCTGGAACATGAAACTTCAGTGAGGCAGCACTATAAAAGTGAGCATTGAGCTCCCTGTGGCAACCAGACACCGTCGTGATATGACTGAAAAATTGTTGAATGTGACGTTAAACCCGAATTCACACACACAATACAGGCACCAAAGCGTTCACACCACGTTAACAACTCTTTATATCGTGTTCCCTTGGTAGGCCACTTCCATATAGTCTAGCTACTGATATTATAAGAAGCATTTCATCTGCATTCATCTGCATTCCAGCGTCGATCATCTCTTAAAATAATGTCTATCAAACGAACCTTTTAAATTGTGTTTTTGAAAGTCTGGCATTCTGAGTATTTCAACGGAAATATGTTTCGCAAAATAAATACATTTGGAGAATTTTGCATACATGAGGAAACAGGATATATATATATATAACTGCCATATCTGTGTGCCGGAATGACCTCAACTTTAAAATCTAACTTAAAATGCAATGAAATTCCGCTATTATTATTATTATCATCATTATTGTTGTTGTTGTTTTCCTGGCTTGTGGGTGCCTATCATACATCGTATTACAGTCGAACTTCAATGGCTCGAACATCTTTGGGACCTCGAAAATCTGTTCGAGACAGGGGTAGTTCGAGCCACTGAGGTTACTGTCAGGAGGCATAACGAGATACTTTTTGACATCTTCTCGGTGTTCTATAATGAATATGTATGCTGTGTGTACTCATTAGAATCGCCTCATCGAGGCGATTCTAATGAGTACACACAGCATACATTTGCAAGATAAAAGACGAAAATATCCTATTTTTACCCTTCCTATTTCTTATGTACAGAAACTCCCTAGTGACTGAAGAATGGGTTCGACTCAGCCATGGTAAACGAGCCATCGGTGTTCGAGCCATCGAAGTTCTACTATATAAAGTTTGTTAACATGATGGTATGTGGCAGTTCTAACAAATACCCTCCCTCAGTCCCTGCTTGGATTTAATTGATTTTGTTTGTTTGATTTGTGGTTTAACGTCCCCGTCAACACTAGTTAGGTCATTTTGGTGACGTTGCTTCCAATTTTGTGGCACTTTTACCCGTCATTGAGATGAAAATACATCTCAATCCCTGCCGCCCAATGAAACCAATTGGGTTTATAAGCATGGAATATGGTTTATAAGCATGGACGAGCCGACTCGCAGCAATTTTCCTGGACAAGCTTAGACGTTTTAAGCGGATTACCAGTACTCATGTGCGGTCGGAACATGTATCAGCTCTGCGTGGAAGCATCGTGCAGCCCAATCCCGATTGATCGTTTTGTGGTTAACGGCACATCAGCTCTTGTTGGCTCATTTTGTGTCGTCTGCCAGAGAAATGGAGAGATAGTAGAGGAGATGAAAATGAGGGACAGAGGAGAAAGAGGAAAATGAATGGAAGTATAGAAACAGAAGAGAGTAAAGAGATAGAAGAGACAGTAGAGGAGATGAAAGTGAGGGACAGAGGAGAAAGAGGAAAATGAATGGAAGTGTAGAAACAGAAGAGAGTCAAGAGATAGAAGAGATAGTAGAGGAGATGAAAGTGAGGGACTGAGGAGAAAGAGGAAAATGAATGGAAGTGTAGAAACAGAAGAGAGTAAAGAGATAGAAGAGACAGTAGAGGAGATGAAAGCGAGGGACTGAGGAGAAAGAGGAAAATGAATGGAAGTATAGAAACAGAAGAGAGTAAAGAGATAGAAGAGACAGTAGAGGAGATGAAAGTGAGGGACTGAGGAGAAAGAGGAAAATGAATGGAAGTATAGAAACAGAAGAGAGTAAAGAGATAGAAGAGACAGTAGAGGAGATGAAAGTGAGGGACAGAGGAGAAAGAGGAAAATGAATGGAAGTGTACAAACAGAAGAGAGTCAAGAGATAGAAGAGATAGTAGAGGAGATGAAAGTGAGGGACTGAGGAGAAAGAGGAAAATGAATGGAAGTGTAGAAACAGAAGAGAGTAAAGAGATAGAAGAGACAGTAGAGGAGATGAAAGCGAGGGACTGAGGAGAAAGAGGAAAATGAATGGAAGTGTAGAAACAGAAGAGAGTAAAGAGATAGAAGAGACAGTAGAGGAGATGAAAGTGAGGGACTGAGGAGAAAGAGGAAAATGAATGGAAGTGTAGAAATAGAAGAGAGTAAAGAGAAAGAAGAGACAAGAGGAGATGAAAGTGAGGGACTGAGGAGAAAGAGGAAAATGAATGGAAGTGTAGAAACAGAAGAGAGTAAAGAGATAGAAGAGACAAGAGGAGATGAAAGTGAGGGACTGAGGAGAAAGAGGAAAATGAATGGAAGTGTAGAAACTGAAGAGAGTAAAGAGATAGAAGAGACAAGAGGAGATGAAAGTGAGGGACTGAGGAGAAATGGGAAAATGAATGGAAGTGTAGAAACAGAAGAGAGTAAAGAGATAGAAGAGACAAGAGGAGATGAAAGTGAGGGACTGAGGAGAAATGGGAAAATGAATGGAAGTGTAGAAACTGAAGAGAGTAAAGATATAGGTGAGACAGTAGAGGAGATGAAAGTGAGGGACTGAGGAGAAAGAGGAAAATGAATGGAAGTGTAGAAACAGAAGAGAGTAAAGAGATAGAAGAGACAGTAGAGGAGATGAAAGTGAGGGACTGAGGAGAAATGGGAAAATGAATGGAAGTGTAGAAACAGAAGAAAGTAAAGAGATAGAAGAGACAGTAGAGGAGATGAAAGTGAGGGACTGAGGAGAAAGAGGAAAATGAATGGAAGTGTAGAAACAGAAGAGAGTAAAGAGATAGAAGAGACAGTAGAGGAGATGAAAGTGAGGGACTGAGGAGAAAGAGGAAAATGAATGGAAGTGTAGAAACAGAAGAAAGTAAAAAGATAGAAGAGACAGTAGAGGAGATGAAAGTGAGGGACAGAGGAGAAAGAGGAAAATGAATGGAAGAGAAAGCAACAGCCCCCTCTACCCTAAACCTGCTGCAAGGACAGAAGGCCTTATCCAATTGTACGCCAATAGCCGTTGGACGCCCCAGTGACGCAAGGTACACGACACCTCCGCCCCATCCAACCACGCCCCTAGGGTACTCGTTAGAACCAGAAAGGAACAAATATTTTTTTAAGCACAAATAAGAAAATATCACAACATTTCATAATAAAACAAACGAAATCATACTTCTGGCACTATGCATAACAATAAGTTTAAAAAAAGATATCCGTGACATATAGCTCATTCTCATACAATTTTAAATGAAAACTTGTGATATTTCTCTTAATTATACTTCAAACATAGATCGTGGGTACTGGTTAGAACCGCCTCATTGAGGCGGTTCTAACGAGTACCCACACCCTATATCTTACAGTAGAAGTTCACCACTATAAATCCCAATTTAAAACATAGATTGTGGGTAATCGTTAGAACCGCCTCATGGAGGCGGTTCTCATGGAGGCGGTTCTAACGAGCACCCACAATCTAAGTTGAAAGCATTGTTATCATTTTTACCTAATATTTATCATATTCTGACACCATGTTGGACGCCATTTTTTCTCACGGACATGTTTATCTAATGGTATACACAACATACTTCTGTCCTACCGGAGATCAAAAAGGTATCCTTAAGTCGCCCCACCTGTCGCTGTGACAAACTCTTAATAAATCCAACTACCCCTATCTCGAACATAATATATGATCCCAAACAAATATCAGGAACCATATGGCATTACGAAAACGCGCCTTTACAAATACATTGCCAGGTTTTTTTGGCCAAAAATTAGAAATTTTAAGATGAAAAATTGTGATATTTTTCTTATTTCTGCTCAAAACATAGATTGCCGGGACGCGATAGAACCGCCTCGTCGAGGCGGTTCTATCGAGTACCCACAATCTATGTTTTTGAGCAGAAATAAGAAAAATAATGTATACCCCCTTAAACCCCAGTTTTACTATTTAAAAATGGGGTATGTGGGGTATAAATTATAAAGACGTGTTCTCGTAATGGGGCACCGTTTCACTATTTATTCCCTATTTATAGATATCCATAATTATTTTTGGATATCCATGATTTGAATTATGGATATCCACAATTATTTATGGATATAAATAATTATTTATGGATATCCTTTATTCGAATTAATGATATTCATATTATGGATATCCATTAATCGATCTGAATTAATGATATCCATTGATCGAATTATGGATATACATTATTCGATTTATGGATATCTATAATTCGAATCATGGACACCCATTAGTCGGCTGATTTATGGATATCATTGGTTCGAATAATTGATATCAATAAATCGAATTACGGATACATTTATCCATAATTCGATTTATGGATGTCATTAATTCAGGTCAATTTATGGATATCCATTATTCGAATAATGGATATCAATAAATCGAATTATGGATGTCATTAATTCGGTCCATTTATGGATATCATTACTTTGAATTATGGATATCAATGTCGTCTATGCAAATAAAACAAATAAAAATGACTTAAACCAAGAGATTTAGCGGTGAATAATGGATATCCATAATTCGAAGTATGGATATCATTAATACAATCCAATTTATGGATATCCTTACTTCGATTTATGGATTTTTATAATTCGAATTAGTGATATTCATAAATCAGCGGTATACTGGATATTCATATTTTGATTTATTGATATCCATAATTTGAATTATGAATATCCATAAATCGATCTGCATTAATGATATCTATAATTTGTCGATTTATGAATATCCATTATTCGAATTGTGAATATATATTAATCGGCTGATTCATGGATATCACTAATTCGAAGTATGGATATCCATAAATCGAATTATGGAAATCTCAAAATATGGATAAAATAGTAAAACGGCGCTCCATAAAAACATGCCCATATAATTTTGACGCCCTTAAATCCGAATATTATATAGTAAAATTGCGGTGTACTGTGTTAGAATGATAAATTATACCATATATGACAATGAAATCGTCCACTTAATGACTTTGGAGTGGCCCATTTCCAATTATAGGGGTGCCAGGTTTTTTGTTGTTGTTTTTTGTGGCAAAATTTTACAAAAATGAATGCTCTTTAAGCAAACAGTGTAGATCCAGATCAGACGCCGCGGAACGGCGTCTGATCTGGTTCTACACTGTTTGCCAATGTCCCCCAAAATGGCCGCCTGGCATATAGGAGTTAATAAACCAAAACCAAAAGGCCCTCAAATTAATGACAGCAAATTTCTGGTACCTGTGTGAAATATCCTAACAATAATAGAAAACACCTTTACAATAAGACAAGATCAAACGTGTTTAATAGTTGAAGCCAGTGGCAGCTTCTTCGAATATCAATAGCATGCTACGTCTTCAATACTATATGGACGAACTCGCAACAAAACCAACTCGCGATAAAACCAATAAAGGAGAAACCTTAAGACCACCCTAAAGTATTTTAGAGACCGTCTTCTTGTGCAGTGTATCGACAATGATGCCCAGTTGACTAAAGCCAAACTTCCGGGTCAGTTCGGCGAAAAAATGGGGGCCAATTGTCACAGTAAAAACTGAAATCTAGATAGTTATGCCCGCTTTTTTAAACCAGAGGACCATTGGTCCTGAATCGCTCACCTGACTTTTCTGAGGAAGTCCTCAAAGACTTTAATATGTGATCTTTGGCCAAGAGGGACCGAAGGTCTGTGTAACTGGGTGGGGATCTCAACTGTTTCCGAGATATTAAGCATTCAATGCAATAAAGGGAGTTGGCCCCCAGCCCCCCCCCCCCCCCCCCCCCCCCACTGGAACCGTAGGTCCAACGGTCCATTACACTGAATGCGACAAGAATATATATGGTTTATGGGTGGGGATCTTAACCGTTTCCGAGATATTAAGCATTTTGTGGAAAAAAGGGGGTTAGGCATGCCCCCCTCCCTCACCCAGGGACCCCCCGGGTCCAAAGGTCCATGTCACTGAATGCGCCTTATCATAAGGAACAAGAATATATATGGTTTGTGGGTGGGGATCTTAACCTTTTCCGAGATATTAAGCATTTTGAGCAAAAAAGGGGGAGGGGCATGCCCCCCCCGGACCCCTGGTACCCCAGGGTCCAAAGGTCCATGTCACTGAATGCGCCTCATCATAAAGAACAAGAGTATATATGGTTTATGGGTGGGGATCTTAACCGTTTCCGAGATATTAAGCATTTAATGCAAAAAAGGGGGTGGGGCATGCCCCCCTGGGACCCCCGGGTCCAAAGGTTCATGTCACTTAATGCGCCTTATGATCAGGAACAAGACTATATATGGTTCATGGATAGAGATCTTAACCGTTTCCGAGATATTAAGCATTTTGTGCAAAAAAAAGGGGTGGGGCATGCCCCCCCCCCCCCCGGACCCCTGGTACCCCATGGTCCAAAAGTCCATGTCACTGAATGGGCCTCATCATAAGGAACAAGAGTATATATGGTTTATGGGTCGGGATCTTAACCGTTTCCGAGATATTAAGCATTTTGTGCAAAATAGGGGTGGGGCATGCCCCCCCCCCCCCCAGGGAACCCCGGTACCCAAAAGTCCAAAGGTCCATGTCACTGAATGCGCCTTATCATAAGGAACAAGAATATATATGGTTTATGGGTCGGGATCTTAGCTGTTTTGGAGATATTAAGCATTTTGTGCTAAAAAGGGGGTGGGGCATGCCCCCGGGGGGGGGGCCAGGGTTCCAAAATCCACGTCACTAAATGCGCCTCATCATAAGGAATAAGAATATATATGGTTTAGTGGCATTATTTGTAACAGTTTGCAAGATATCAGACATTTCTACTTTTTCCCATACAAATGCCCATGTTCCAAATTTAACCTTGGCGTAAAATAGGTCAAGGTCATCCCAGGGACACCATTTATGCAATTTATGATGGGCCCATGTCCCAGGTGGTACATGCCAAGTTTCATGCAAATCGGCCCAGTGGTTCCGGAGGAGAAGATTTTCGAAGGGTTTTTACCATATATGGGCATGGCGGCCATCTTGGTCATGTGACCTAGACCAAAAATGCAAACTTTCGTTCCCCTACCCCATGGAGCCTCCACATGAAATTTGACTACAATCGGCCCAGCGGTTCCGGAGGAGAAGACGTTTGAAAATGTGAACACACACACACACACAGAATTTTTGCCTGGCCATACTATCAGCTCACCAATGAGCCTTCGGCTCAGGTGAGCTAAAAAAAAGAAGGTATACCCGCTTTAAAAAAAGGGGGTATATTATTTTCGTCACGGGTGTCCGTCCGAACGTCCGTCCGTCCGTCCTACATTCTGTCTGAATCCAATTACTTTTTTATTATTTGCCCTGTGGTGACCAAACTAGGTACACATATTGCTTAGGGACTGCAGATGTGCATGAATGTTACTAAATTTTAATCCGACCCAAGGGGGCCATGGGGTGAGATCAAAGGTCGATTTTCAGGTAAATGCTTGTGAATGCAACTACTTCTTTATTTCATGGCCTATGCATGGTGACAAAACTTGGTTCACATATTGCTTAGGAACTCCAAAATGACATAAATGGTGTTGGCGGGGCGTAAATCTTCAATTCATACAAACAAAATATCGTTTTTATAGCAGGAGTTGTCCGCTACATATGATAAACATGATGATCAAAATTCAATTTGTTTGTTTGTTTGTATTGGAGTTTAACGACCCAGTCAACGCTATTTAGGTCATTTTTAACCGTTTAGTTTACCTATCTACACTTATCCTGGGCAAACTTATACGAAAGCGGTTGACCAGCACAGTGCACTGAAACCAGAAACTGACAACTGCCCTTCTTGAATCAGCGGAAGGTTAGAATGACCGCAGATCAATTTCCACGTCAGAATGTTGCCGAGCCCGGCCAGTGTCGAACCCGCGTCCTCCTGATCTCCAGGCAGACGCGCATCCGACTGAGCTACCGAGGCCGGGTCAAAATTCAATAATCAAAAATTAAAGAATACTCTAACTAGAGATATCGATGATGCATCATCTGCGCGCTGATGCCCTTTTTTCTAAATTTGACCTTTGACCTCGCCCCATGTCCCAGGGGATCAGATCAAAATTTGAATAACGTTCATGAACATTTGCAGTCCTTAAGCAATATGTGTACCAAGTTGGTCACCGTAGGACAAGAAATTAAGAAGTAGTTGCATTCACAAGCATTTTCTTGAAAATTTTACCTTTGACCTCATCACACGACCCCCTGGGGTCGGATCAAAATGTGGATGCCATCATGCGCATATGCCGTCCCTAAGCAATATGTGTATCAATTTTGGACACCATAGGCAAATTAATAAACAAGAGGCCCATAGACCACTACGCTCACCAGAGGTATACAGGCATGGTAACCATCTTGGTCATGTGACAACAAAAGGCCACAATGCAATCAGTAAAATACACTGTCTTGCCTTTTTTTCCATACAATTGTCCATGTAACCAAATTCGACCGTAACGTAAAAACAAGTCAAGGTCAACCAAAGGTCATCATTTGAAGAAAATTGGTAGGGCCCGAGCCCCCGATGCTGCATACCAAGTTTCAAGGTCATCGGCCATTTGGTTCCTTTAAAGGTTTTACCATATATGGGCATGGCAGCCATATCGGTCATGTGACCAAGTCCTTACGAAAAAACTTTCATTCCCCCTTCCCATAGAAGCTCCACAATAATTTGGTTTCAATCAACCTAGCAGTTTGAGTAGAGAAGAAGATAAAAATACTGAATCTGAGGCATCCAGGATAAAGGTTGGCAAATGACCTTGACCTTTGGAGTTGAAAAACTTCATTCAGCTGATTGCAAATATCATTTCTGATGCCACAGGTTACCATGCAATCAGAAAAATCCACTGTTTTGCCCTTTTTCGTTACATATGTCAAAGTGACCATATTTGACCTTGACGTAAAATAGGTCATGGTCAATCAAAGGTCATCATTTGAACAAACTTGGCAGGGCCCGAGGCACCGATGCTGCATACCAAGTTTCAAGGTCATCGGCCATTTGGTTACTGAGAAAAAGATTTTTAAAGGTTTTTACCATATATAGGCATGGCGGCCATATTGGTCATGTGACCCAGTCCTTACAAACACACTTTCGTTCCCCCTTCCCATAGAGGTTCCACATGTAATTTGGATTCAATCGACCCAGCAGTTTAAGTTGAGAAGAAGATAACAATACTCGATCTGAGCCTTCCCGGACAAAGGTCAGTAAATGACCTTGACCTTTGGAATTGATAAACTTCTATTCAACTGATTGCAAATATCATTTCTGATGCCACAGGCTACCATGCAATCAGAAAAATCCACTGTTTTGCCCTTTTTCCATATAAATGCCAAAGTGACCAAATTTGACCTTGATGTTAAACAGGTCGAGGTCAATCGAAGGTCATCATTTTAACAAATTTGGTAGAGCCAGAGTCCCCGATGCCGCATACAAGGTTTTAAGGTAATCGGCAATTTGGTTCATGAGAAGAAGGTTTTTACCATATATGGGCATGGCGGCCATTTCGGTCATGTGACCCAGTCCTTACGAACAAACTTTCGTTCCCCCTTCCCATAGAGGCTCCACATGTAATTTGATTTCAAAATACCCAGCAGTTTAAGTTGAGAAGAAGATAAAATTACTGAATCTGAGCCTTCCTTGACGTAAAACAGGCCAAGGCCAACCAAAGGTCATCATTTGAACAATCTTGGTAGGGCCCGAGTCCCCGATGTTGCATACCAAGTTTCAAGGTCTGCCGCCGTTTGGTTCCTGAGAAGAAGATTTTTTAAGGTTTTTACCATATATGGACATGGCGGCCATCTTGGTCACGTGACCAAGATCCCATGAACAAACTTTCTTTTCCCCAACCCATAGAGAACCCACATGTAATTTGGTTTCAATTGGCCCGGCAGTTTCTGAGGAGAAGTCATTTGAAAATGTTGACGCAGACGCAGACGCGGACGTGGACGCGGACGACGGACGGCGGATCACTGCCTATACTATAAGCTCCCCCGGAGACTTCCGCTCTGGTGAGCTAAAAAAGTAGTTGCATTCACAAGCATTTACTTCCAAAACATAGGTTGTACGTGCTGGTTACAACCGCCTCATTGACGCGGTTGTAACCAGCACCCACAACCTATGTCATACAGTAGAAAATAAGTAAAAATAAATGTATATCCCCTGAACCCCAGTTTTCTCTTTCTCTATTTAAAGTGGGGATAACGGGGATGTTCATGTACATTTCATATTGTATCGCGAGCTGCGCCCAAAAAAATGAAAGATATGCCCATTTAATATTAATATGTCATATATGTCATATATTAAATGAATTTTGAAAAGTCGGCGTCTTCTCAAATTAAAAATAGTATTGGCCCTTGACATAATCTAGACACCTTGACCCCATTACATGTTACCATGTCAGATTGTATTATTTCAGCTGATTGCGACCTGAGCGACCTTGACCTCTCATAATCTCATATGAGCACTGTGCCGAGAAAATCTATCTTCAGGACTATCGACCCATTAAGACACAAACCAACCTGCTCAGTTACACTGACTAGCAAGAGTCTTGCAATTTTACACATACAAGCTTGAGGTATTGTCCAACACAAATGTCCTGATCAGACTGCGCGCATGCGTTAAATAAATCTCCATTTATATAATTTATTACTTATATCTATAAATAATTTTATACGAAAATTTGATGAAAAAGTCTGAATTAAGCCCACGGTTTTTCATATTAACGGCGTTGTTGATATCAAAATACCATATCCACCAATAATTATGTGATGTCGTGTGACATAAGTGTAGTCATTTAATGGGAATGGGAACACCTTCAGGGGAGGCAACTCCTGCCAACGTATTTTTGTCCCCCATGCCAATAGGGGTCAACTATTAAAGGAAAGAATTTGCTCCTAAGGAGCAAATTCTTTCCTTTAAGAGTAGACCCCCTTTTCAGTGAGACAAGGCTTATAGAAAAACAAACAGGAAGTCCCGAAAGTTGTCTCCCTTTGAAAAATGGCGGAAAATATCTGCCAGGTGTTCCCATCCCCTTTATGTATGAACATTACGTCCCGAACAACATCACGCCCCAATATTTACAATCTCAGTGCATTTACAGAAAATCCCCTTTACAGTTACTGCAGGGACGAACGGCCCCTGAAGAAATAGATGGGCTGCATGATGCTTCCACGCAGAGCTGAATCCGACCGCACACGAATACTGATAAACCGCTTAGAGGATCTAAGTCTGCCCAGGCAAGGCGGTTTCGAGTCGAACCGTCCATGCTTATAAACCTTATCGGTTTCATTTGGCGACAGGGCTTTAGATGTCATTTCAGCTAAATTTCCTTTAAAAGTCCCACAAAATTGGAAGCAATGTCTCCAAATTGAGCGATACAGCGTTGGAGGGAACGTTACACCTCCAATTAAACAAACTACAGGTACGA
Organism: Lucinisca nassula; assembly: GCA_963580285.1. Lineage (NCBI taxonomy): Eukaryota > Metazoa > Mollusca > Bivalvia > Lucinida > Lucinidae > Lucinisca > Lucinisca nassula. Next base: position 122,579,216 of record OY757025.1, on the reverse strand, counting down.
TTTGTTACGTGTACCTCAATGCTCAATGAACATTCTCTCCATTGTGACTGGATGATGGTGATGTTATGACGTATGTAACTTCAATGAATATTCTCTCCATTGTGATTTGATGATGGCGATATTATGACGTATCTTACATCATTGAATACTCTCTCCATTGTGATTGGATGATGGTGATGTTATGACGTATGTAACTTCAATGAATATTCTCTCCATTGTGATTGGATGATGGCGATATTATGACGTATCTTACCTCATTGAATATTCTCTCCATTGTGATTGGATGATGGTGATGTTATGACGTGTGTTAACTCAATGAATATTCCCTCCATTGTGATTGGATGATGGAGATGTTATGACGTATGTAACTTCAATGACTAGTCTCTTCATTGTGATTGGATGATGGCAATGTTATGGCGTATGTTACTCAATGAATATTCTCTCCATTGTGATTGGATGATGGAAATGTTATGACGTATGTTACTCAATGAATATTCTCTCCATTGTGATTGGATGATGGCGATGTTAAGATGTATGATACCTCAATGAATATTCTCACTATTGTGATCGGCGATGGCGATGTTATGACGTTAGTTACCTCAATGAAAATTCGCTCAATTGTGATTGGATAATGACGATGTTATGACGTATGTAACTTCAAGGAATAATCTCTCCATTGTGATTGGATGATGACGATGTTATGACGTATGTAACTTCAATGAATATTCTCTTCATTGTGATTGGATGATGGCGATGTTATGACATATGTTACCTCAATGAATATTCGCTCAATAGTGATTGGATGATGACGATGTTATGACGTATGTAACTTCAATGAATTTTCTCTCCATTGTGATTGGATGATAGCGATGTTATGACGTATGAGGGCGATGTTAGGATGAGGGCGATGTTATGACGTATGTTACCTTAATGAATATTCTCTCCATTGTGATTGGATGATGGCGATGTTATGCGGTATAATACCTCAATGATTTGTTTTGTTTGTTTTATTTGAGGTTTAACGTCCCCGTCAACACTGAAAAGGTCATTTTGGAGACGTTGCTTCCAATTTTATGGGACTTTTACCCGACATTGAGATGAAATGATATCTCAAGCCCTGTCGCCCAATGAAACCAAAAGGGTTTATTAGCATGGACGGTCCGCCTCGCACCGCGGTTCCTGGACAGGCTTAGATCCCCTAAGCGGTTTACCAGTACTAGTGTGCGGGCCAGATTCAGCTCTGCGTGGTAGCATCATGCAGCCCCTATATTTCTTCAAGCCCCTATGGGCGGGGGCGAAATACCTCAATGAATAGTCTCTTCATTGTGATTGGATGATGGCCATGTTTTGACGTATGTTGGTCAATGAATACTCTCTCTATTGTGATTGGATAATGGCGATGTTATGACGTATGTTACTCAATGAATATTCTCTCCATTGTGATTGCATGATGGCGATGTTATGACGTATGTTGCTTAATGAATATTATCTACATTTTGATTGGATGATGGCGATGTTATGACGTATGTTACTCAATAGATATTCTCTTCATTGTTATTGGATGATGACGATGTTATGATGTATGTAACTTCAATGAATATTCTCTCCCCATTGTGATTGGATGATCGCGATGTTATGACGTATGTTACTCAATGAATATTCTCTTCATTGTGATTGGATGATGGCGATGTTATTAAGTATAGTACTCAATGAATATTCTCTCCATTGTGATTGGATGATTGCGATGTTATGGCGACAGTTGCGCTCTTCTATGGAGTGCCGATTTACTATTTAATTTATATTTATAGATATCCATAATTCGATTTATGGATATCAATAATTCGAATTATGGATATCCATAAATCAGCCGAATAATGGTAATCCATAAATCAGCCGAATAATGGATATCCATAATTCGAATCATATATATTCATTAATCGAATGATGGATATCCATATTTCGATTTATGGATATCATTAATTCAGAGCGATTTATGGATATATATATAATGATATCACTAATTCCAATTGTGGATATCAATAGATCAAAATATGGATATCCATTATTCCACTGATTTATGGATATCCATAATTCGAATTATGGATATCCATAAATCATGGATATCTATAAATCGGACTGAATTATGTACATCTATATTTCGAATTATGAATATCCATAATTCACCGCAAAAGCATTTGGTTTCAGCCATCATTAATTGTACTTATTTGCCAAGACGAATTATGGATATCCACAAATAATTATGGATATCTATAAAAAGGGAATAAATAGAAAAAAGGCGCCCCTTACTCTTCCGCTGTTCCGTTACAATAATACACCTATACAAATACATTATAAACTTTACCGCGGAAAATACTGAAATTTTAAGATGAAAGATTTTGATATTTTTCTTATTTCAGATCCTCCTCAATGAGTGCGGTTCAAGCGGGTCAAATTTATATAGACGTGTTTTCGTGATGTCATAAAAAAAGCGTGCCTTGAAACCTGGGGCCAGTTGTTCAAAACTAACGACGTCATTAGTTAACGTATCGTTAAAACTTTGATCATTAAATGTGGCAAATATGCAAATATTTTTGCTGAAAAAATGTGAGCAGCTTTTGCGGACGCAAAAGCTGCTCACATTTTTTCCGCAAAAGTACCAAAATTTTCGATATTGTTTTTGCTAGAACAGTTAACAATATGACCACTAACGAGCTCGTTAAGCTAATGATGCTTTGAACAACTCACCCCAGAATATTTCATCTCAAAATGGTTGGAAAATGATATAATTACAAGTAATTTTGTTTGATTTGAGATTTAATGTCCCCGTCAACACTGTAAAGGTTATTTTGGAGACGTTGCTTCCAATTTTTGTGGGACTTTTACCCAACATTGAGATGAAATGAGATCGTGACCCGATATTTTATTAAATAAATTACATTCATTTCATAAATAGATAACTACAGTAGAACCTCGATGGCTCGAACACCGATGGCTCATTTACCATGGCTGAGTCGAACCCATTATTGAGCCCCTAGAGAAATCCTCTACAAAAGAAATAGTAGGGATAATTTAAGAGATTTTCGCCTTTTTACTTGCAAATATATGCTGTGGGTACTCATTAGAATCGCCTCGATGAGGCGATTCTAATGAGTACACACAGCACACATTTTCATTATAGAACACCGAATAATGTCGAAAAGGATCTCTTTATGCCTCCTGGCAGTAACCCTGAGTGGCTCGAACTACCCCTGTCTCGAACAGATTTTGGAGGTCCCAAAGGTGTTCGAGCCATTGAAGTTCGACTGTATATGATTTTTGTTCTGTAAATGCACCGAGAGTGAAAATAAATGTTGTTGTTTGAAAAAGATTACTATTTGTAAATAGTAGAAGCTCCCGTGTGACGAAAGCTCACAAAAATGCATTTTGAGTGGCCACCATAGTACCAAAATTTTCTTTTGTATATTATTTTAGTACTATATCTGGGCAGTATGAAACACAATATTTCCCATTTTTTAAGTCTTGCAAAACATGTTTTATATCATGCCAACATGTGGTACGCAAGTTCACGAATGTGCCAGTTATGTAATAAGACTAACATTAGGACAATGTTGAAATATTAAGGTCTTTTCAGATGTAGTCATTAACAGTGGTGCAATTTACATTTGTTCAACTTAGTTCATGCAGGAAACTCATTAATGAAGTATAAATATGATACACACCATGATTTTAACCAGTAGAATGGTCCAAAATGGGACTATGGTAAGCATATTTGGGGCAAGCTTTTCACAAAAAACTTGTTTTAAGTTAACATAGGCAACTGGTATATTGCTAAATAGTAAATACATTATAATGTGTTTTTGTAACCAGCATATGCCATGCACACACCCCTTTCTGGAATTTTTAGGAATAAAATAATAGATTGTTTGAGAATTGAGAATACTATTCTCTATTTGGCATAGAATGTGTAAGTATAGCCGCTCCAAAAGTGGTACAATAGTGATGGCTGCTTCATAGAAATATTTTCACACAGGATTAGATCAAACTGTGTAGTTTAGCTGCTTAACATTCATACACTTTTATCATTTAATATACTATATAGACCATAATGAATGAGCCTCATCATGAGAAAACCTGCAAATTTCATGTATGAACGATAAATATGCAGATAAGCCTGTGTGTACACACAGTGTAATCAGCATCTTTGGCATTAGCACAGTCTTGTCTGGTCCTTCCCTGTTGAATCTCATGGGATGGAAACCCTCTATGAAATTTACAAACAAAGGATCAGACCTTTGACCCAGGTGTGCAATTAGTGTCCCAAAACTAAATAATCCAAATCCTGTTTTTGCTAAATTATATTGCTCATATTGGTGCTATAAATGGTCATGATATTAATATTGTGATTGATGCCCTGGATAGAAACTGATTGTTTAAACATATGGTGTTTATATACTAAATGCTCATATTTTAAATATTTGGATTATGGCACCGACAATAAATACTGTAAATGATGATATTGCCATTGATGACAATGATGATGATGATGATGATGATGATGATGATGATGATGATGGTGATGATTTCATCAAAAAGTTTAGCTCCATATACACCAGTAAGGCCTTTTCATTTGAATGTGAATTGTATGTTAAACAGTGAACATTTTTAGCTCACCAGAGCCGAAGGCTCGGGGGGAGCTTATAGGATAGGCAGTTGTCCGTCGTCGTCCATTGTATGACGTATGTCGTCTGCGTCAACACTTTCAAAACGACATCTCCTCTGAAGCCACTGGGTCGATTGGGCCCAAATTTTATCTGTATTATCCTTGGGCTGGGGGATTGAAAGTTTGTGTTTTTTATCAAAATCGGCTCATTAGTTTGGTTGCCAAGTAGTTTCCATAGACTTATAATGGGGAAAATTGAAAAATGGCATTTACTGCCAAGCCTCTGCAGATATTTTGACAAAACTTTCATAGAAATGTTCCATAGGCAATCTTCTATCTGCCATATGATTTTAGGCCTTCTGCCCATTTTTATTGGTTGCTATGGAAACCAAAATGCAAACAAATAGACAAAAAATACTTAAAAAATCATCTCCTCAGAAACCATATGCTCTAGGAGGCTGCGACTTTATGAAAATATTCACCATATTTGCCTTTACAGGTTTTGTGTTTTTTTATGAAATTTGGCCTTTCAGTTTTGTTGCTATGGCAACTTAGAGTTTCTATAATGGGGAAAACAGAAAAATGGCATTTACTACCAAGTCATTGCACATATTTTGACAAAACTTACATTAACATGTTCCTTGAGTAAACTTCTCTCAGTCATATGCTTTTATGTCAACCTGGGGGGCCCCTAGGTTGTGCCGGGGCCATGCCCCACCCCCTCCACTTCATAAAATGCCTTATATCTCAGAAACCTTACAGATCCCAACCTCTAAACCGTATATATTCTTGTTCCTTATGATAAGATGCATTAAGTGACATCAACCTGGGGGTCCCCCGGGATGTACCGGGGACATGCCCTGCCCCCTCTTTTTCATAAAATGCCATTTATCTCAGAAACCATTCAGATCCCAACCCCTAAACTATATATATTCTTGTTCCTTATGCTAAGATGCATTAAGTGATACCAACCTGGGGTCCCCCGGGATGTGCCGGGGACATGCCCCGCCCCCTCCACTTCATAAAATGCCATTTATCTCAGAAACCATTGAGATCCCCACCCCTAAACTATACATATTCTTGTTCCTTATGATAAGATGGACTCAGTGACCCCAACCTGGGGGTCCCCTGGGATGTGCCGGGGCCATGCCCCACCCCCTCCACTTCATAAAAGGCCCAATATCCCAGTTACCTTACAGATCCCCACCCCTAAACATTATATATTCTCGTTCATTATGATAAGACGCATTCAGTGACACCAACTTGAGGGTCCCCAGGGATGTTCTGGGGCCATGCCCCACACCCTCCATTTCATAATATCACAATATCTTGGAAACCTTACAGATCCCCATCCCTAAACCATATATATTCTTGTTCCTTATGATAAGACACATTCATTGACACCAACCTGGGGGTCTCCCAGGGCCTTGCCTAACCCCTGCACTTCAGAAAAGGCCTTATATCTCAGAAACTGGTCCAAGCCCCACCCCTAAACCATATATATCCATCTTCCTTATGATAAGACGCATTCAGTGACACCAGCTTGTGAGTCCCTGGGGCATGCCCGGGCCATGCCCCACCGCTTGACTTCATTAAAAGCCATATATCTCAGAAATCGTTCAGCTCCCCACCCCTAAACCATATATATTCGTGTTCCTTATGATAAGACTCGTTCAGTCACACCAGCTTGGGGGGTCTCTTTGCGCTGAGGCAATGTGCCCCGACCTTCCACTTCATAAAAGGCCATATATTTCAGAAACCATTCAAATCCCTACCCCATAATCATATATGTTCTTGTTCCTTATTACATGTATTAGCACACCTACTGTAGGGGTGTCCGCAGGGGCCTTTCCACTTTATAAAAGGGCCTCATATCTCGGAAACTGTTCAGATTCCCACCCCTAAACCATATACATGTATATACTTGGTCCTTATGATAAGACACATTTAGGGACAACAATCTTGGGCTTTCCTGGGATCGACAGGGCATGCTCCAACCCCTCCACTGTTTAAGAGGCCTTATATCTCCAGCCATACAGATCCCCACTGCTAAACCATCCTAGTGTGATATGACACATTTAGTGATACCAACCAGGGCTCCATTGGGTCCATGCACCCCCCCCCCCCCCCACTCTACTTCATAAAAGGCCTAATGTTTCATATACTGAATCCACATGGGTGCTCATTTGGATATTGGGGTTCTCTTGGCAGTTTAAAATGATACCATGTTAAAATACATGGCTGCAATAGGGCAGTGCCCACCTGAGCTCTGGTGAGCATAGTGGCCCATGGGCCTCTATGTTTATATTCTGACAGCAATTCGGGACTGTGTGTATGATTCATCAAAGAGTTCTTCAGCACATCAGAAATGACCAAAATAGTTTTTGACTTTGCAAATACTTTGTTTGCTGTGCATATATCATAAATCATAAAATATAAAGACATTCTGCACTGGAGAAAAAGCATAGCTTTCCACAGCATTCTGTCACACAGTGATATAAGATAAATTAAGGTACTTTTTACCATGTCTCGACTCAGAAATGCCACTAGATATTGAAAGCATGGTAAATTTGCCATAACCTTATATTGTGGTGTCAGTTATGGTTAATAAATGCTTTTTTTGAGTTGTCAGTGTATCTTAAATTTCGAATCCTGTCATTTAACATGGCCATTCAGCAAATTTCGAATAAGTGCAACAGTACCTAAATGTATCCCATAATTTCAAAGCTTTTGCAAGACGTAAAAGTTGGGAAACATCTGTTTTCTACCTTCCAATATGTTGATCTTAAAAGGGTTATGGCTTAAATTTTTGGTACTTTCAGACCACCTATTGCTCAATCTCAATAGCTTGGAGCTCTTACTAAAAGGTTCAACCTGTTTAGGTCACGATTGCGTGCCACCATGTTAAATGTTCTTTATAAATTATCCCTTGATGTTGTATCAACCCAGGCGTGAATAAAGGATATGTTATACATGTTATGTGCCTTTATGCTGAGGAATGAAAAGATAAACCAAGAAACTTCTGAGACAAGTTTACTCAAGGAACATTTCTATAAAACAAATTGTCAAAATAGCTGTAATGACTTGGCAGTAAATGCCATTTTTCAATTTTCTCCATTATAATAAGTCTATGGGAACTATGAGTTGCCATAGCAAGCAAACTAAAAAGCCGAATTATAAAACAAAAAACACTCAAACTTTCAACCCCCCCCCCCCCCCCCCCCCCAAAGGAATAAAGGATGCTTCAGATGAAATTTAGGCCCAAATGGCCCAGTATCATCAGAGGAGATGTCGTTTGAAAGTGCTGATGTCACAAAACAGCCGTCAGATGACGGACAACTCGACTCGGGTGAGCTAAAAAAAACTTAAGATGGGAGTCTCTCAAGAAAAGGAGGAGAGACAGTAGGCTTATACTCTTGTACAAAGGTCTACAAGGTACAGCTAGCATTCCAACAGATGACCTTATTCTTCCAATAATGAGCTGCTTTGGCATTTGAGCCAGCGCACGACAAAACCTACAATAAGACAAAAGCGCCAAGCGAAGAATCGGATCAGCCTGCGCATCCATATATCCTAACCAGAGACTTCTCTTCCTGCATGGAGGAGCATTGGACCCTTAGCTATCCTCGGAGCTTACAACGATGACCCTGATCAGACTGCGTGGATGCGCAGGCTGATCTGGGTCTTCGTTGGGCGCACATGTCTTATTGTAGGTTTTGTCATACGCTGGCTCATTTCAGACTTGATATTCACAAACGATCCTTCTTCCCTCGGACCATTAGATTCCAGACTCGGTAGTTTCATTCGCTGAAGGGATAAAGTAGCGACTTTTTTGGCAAGAGCTATATAGGGACTAACTTCCAATTTCACAGGCCCGCGTGAATGAACGTCATTTGATATATCACAAGCCGAAATTCTGCTTGTGACAGCTTTTTACCTCAAGACATTAACTTATGTTCAAATGGGATTAACCCCCTGCAGGCGGGAAACCCCAAAAGGGGTACTTTGGCAAACAGTGCAGGTCCAGATCAGACGCCGCAGAACGCGGCGTCTGATCAGGGCCTGCACTATTTGCTAACAGAATTTTCCGTCAAACATAGGATAAAAACAAAAACAAATAGGCCTGACACCCTTATATGACAAATGGACTTTCTTTCTTTCTTTCTACTGATACTGCGTCGATCACATTTGGCAATTACCGCAGGTATACATTATATACACTCCAGGTTTGCAGGATGAAAGCCTACACAGTAATCATGTAATTACGGTAGAGATCTTTAACCTGCACAGGGGATGGTTCTCCCTGCACAGGGGGCCTCCAGTTAACGTCCCGATCAGAAGGACGGTACACTTTATGACATTCATCCCTGCAACTGATGCTAATGGGGCGTGTTCGGATACCGAAATTTTATCGCTGCTGCCGGGGATCGAACCCGGGACCTCTAGCATCAGATGCAAGTGCACTAACCACTGAGCTATCACGCTCCAACATATAGCAACGGAAGAGTCCACTAGCATACAATGGGTTTAAAAGAAAGTCGTCTGATCTTTTTTTTTTTTTTTTTTTTTTTTCATTGCACTTTGATCATAGTAACAGATATAGTGCATATAATACCTGATTGCACTCTGCAAACAAGACCCCAGGCAAATAATTTAGTAAGTGTTTTATATGTTTCAACTTTCCTTAAGGGTAATACAGCCTATTGCTGGCTCCACAGGGAGTGGATATTGTCTCGTTCTAATGCATTTTATTTTGCCGAAAACAAAGAGAACTTTACTTCCTTACATTCGAGTGCAAACCAGAAAGTTTCTGGTCTAACAGTATAAACAAAACCGTTCAAAGTAACCACCTGCAATTTCAAACATTTGTTTCCAATTTAGTTATGCCATTCTGAAGGAGAACTTTTACTTTTGTTTTCTTGAAGGGACAAAACATTGCCCTCGCAGTTCTGGATTTACGTTTTATTAATAGGCAAACTAGAAAAACGCAGGGGCTGCCAAATCAGGTAAATTCGCGGAATGAGACAGAATTTCGAAGCCTCTGTAAGCAGCTGCAACTACTGTGTCTTGTCTTTCGTCCTGCATTTATCTAAACCGCGACGCAAAGAAGTGGGCGTAAAATCTTCTTTCGCGGTTTCATTCTGTTATGGTTTGTCTTTGATTGTGTGTATCGCTAATATCTCTTTTCTGGGGAAGCCAATTGGTCATTTTGTGGGAAAGTAACTGTCCTTTTGGCCTTCCGCTATTGATAATTCCATTAGGGTCTATTTATTTAACCCTTATCTTGCTGAATATTCATTTAAGCCACACCCAATTCTGTCTATCAACCAATCAAATTACTTTATGAAATTAATTGCCACAAATTCATAAACTGAATGCCAAACAGTGAAGATCCTGATCAGATGGCTTCTTCAGAAGCCATCTGATCTGGATCTACACTGTTTCCAAAGATAGGGGTTGTCGTGAACAGCAAGATAAGGGTTAATGTTTGTGTTTCTGTCCCTTTGGTATCCCTAATGGGTGGTGTGGGATAATTGTATCGATTCCACTTCTATATTGTGAGATGTAATCAGGTGCATTGTCATGGGGCAAACGTTTAGCTTTCACTTCTCTTTCTCTTAATTTAACTCTTTCAGTTGTCTTAATATATCGGCATAGTCCACGGCCCCCGCCCATCGGGGCTTGAAGAAATAGATGGGCTGCATAATGCTTCCACGCAGAGCTGAAACCGACGGCACACAAGTACTGGTAAACCGCTTAGAGGATCAAAGCCTACCTAGACAATGCGTTGCGCGTCGGCCCGTCCATGCGTATAAACCCTATTGGTTTCATTGGGCGGTAGGGCTTGAGATGTCTTCATCTCAATGTCGGGTAAAAGTCCCACAAAATTGGAAGCAATGTTTCCATAATGACCTTTACAGTGTTGACGGGGACGCTAAACTTCAAGTCAAACAAACAAACACCCTTACAATCCAAAAAGAGGCAAAAACAAATGCTATATGTCTGAAAATGAAAAGTCTTGATGCATGGTTACACTGTTTGCTGTACATTTTTAACACAGGATCAAATTGAGGGGCGCACATCTCAGTCTTGATCACAATTGTCTTCAGACAAAATATACTGGCATGTGCATTAACTGTACCAAACGTTGTTTGGAAACAGTAAATGTTCTGGTAAACCATCTTGTCGGCAGTTTATTCCATTTAAGGTCTATAGACAAAATGGACTGAACTAACCTAAAATTTATCTCCAAAATATGAACAATGTGTTGAACGCTGACATGTCTATACTGTATACCGCAGCAGTTTAATATTATCTTTTTGAAAGAACCGCTTTCAGCAAACTACGTTTTTCGCTTTACCATCACAAGCGGAAAACCAAAAGGACAGTTAAAGGGACCGCCATTACACTTAACTTTAATACTATCTTTTTGGAAGAACCGATTGAAGCAGAAACGTTTGGAAGGTCGTTCCAATCTCGAATGACAGTTGGCAGAAAAGAGTTTTATACGAGTATATATAGGTACAAGTGACAGTGGAAAGCACTGATGTCTGATGCAAGCAACAGAAGATGGCTCTAGGGTCCGAGGGTGGTAAAGGTCTTCAGGAGCTAAATCAACTATTTTTATATTGTAAACCTTAAACAGTAAAAAGCCAAAAATATTCCGACACTTCAATTGAATCCGGGACGTTTCGCCCCAAAACCGTCTCCCCCTAAAACAAAACTGGTAAAGGTGCTTAAGCGATAAAGCGCATGTTTTCACACCTTATCATTAAGGGCATTAATTGCGTGATTAATGTGTCAAATCAAATAAACAATGTGATTAATGGTATTGATCAAAAACAGATATTAATTCCTAATTAACATTTTCATTCAAAGGACAGGTTCTTCTCTTTCTCTCTGTCTCATATATGAATCTTTTTATATAAAATATTGTAAAATAGTTTGGGGGCGAAACGACTAGGGTTTGGGGGCGAAACGACTAGGGTTAGGGGGCGAAACGACTAGGGGCCAAAAAAGGGGGCGAAACGACTAGGGGGGAAACGACCAGGGGGGAAACGTCTTGGGGGCGAAACGTCTTGTTACCCTTCAATTCTCCTATTTTTTTTTTTTTTTTTTTTTTTTTTTACAAATTTGTTTCATGATCCAGCGAGGAGTCCACAAGGTGCAGACTAAATGGCAAACAGTTTAGACCCTGATCAGACTGCTCCTTCAGGAGCAGTATGATCTGGGTCTGCACTGTTTGCTTAGGCCTGGCTGTCCAAATACTTAGGATCATTATGAGTATCTATAAATACGGATTAAATAGTAAAACGGCGCCCCAAAGAATTAGTCTTAGGCGGTCTAAATCTAGGAATTTCACTGTACAATGTAGATCCATATAAAGCCCCCGCCCATAGGGGCTTGAAGAAATATATGGGCTGCATGATGCTTCCACGCAGAGCTGAATTCGGTCCGCACACTAGTACTGGTAAACCGCTTTGAGGATCTAAGCCTGTCCAGGAACCGCGGTGCGAGGCGGACCGTCCATGCTAATAAACTCTATTGGTTTCATTGGGCGACAGGGCTTGAGATGTCATTTCATCTCAATGTCGGGTAAAAGTCCCAACAAATTGGAAGCAACGTCTCCAAAATGACCTTTACAGTGTTGACGGGGACGTTAAACCTCAAATCAAACAAACAAACAAAGATCCATTTTTATTGAAATAATACGGTGCAGAGAAAGCAAAGAGAAAGTCAAGAAGATTTTGTTCCTTGTCAATTTTGTTGTGGTTGTTTTGTTTTGTTTGTTTGTCTGTTTGAATTAAGGTTTAACGTCCCCGTCAACACTGTTTAGGTCATTTATGGAGACGTTGCTTCCCATTTTGTGGGGCTTTTACCCGACATTGAGATGAAGCAACACCTCATGTCCTGCCGCCCAATGAAACAAAAAGGCTTATACGCATTGGATGCTTTGACTCACACAGGCTTAGTATTTCTAAGCGGTTTATCAGAACTCGGGTGGCCAGTTTCAGCGTGAAAGCACAATGCAGACCAATCTATTTCTCCAAGCCCCGATGGGCGGGAGCGATATGATTAGAGGCATTATCCACTGCTTATCAACGACGTCATATGATAACTAATATTTAACTATGTTAACGTGAAGTGCGGCCGCCAACCCAATGTGCAGTAGATGAAAACGAAGCCCAAAACATAAAAATAATAAACTTACCAAAAAGACAACTAAATGAGGCAGAAATATCTTTATTGGACAAAGGGCTTAAATTCACACCCACCCCACCAATAGGCAACCCTGAACAATTAACAGAAGATTTGAAAGAATTTAATAGAAAGTTACGTCTGGCCGAATACTTTGATGGCACGGAAGATACAGATGAGTCTCTGGTAAGAAACAAAAGTAATTTTATCCCACCCCCAGAAAGAAATAGTGCCCTAGATAGGTTCATTTATACCGTAGAAGAATCCCCAAAATTAAAGCCAAATTTTAAGCCAAAGCCAAATATTAATAAATCAGAAGCAAATGCAATAAATTCATTACAAAATGACAACTCAATTATCATAAAAGAGACTGACAAAGGGGGCGCTACAGTGATTTTGGATAAGGACCATTATAGGGAAATGATTGAAAATATTCTAAATGATACAGAATACTACGAGAGGTTAGCCATCGAGCCACATAAGGAAACAAAAACTAAATACAATAAGTTCTTAAAGAAATACGAAAGCAAACTAGGAAAGGAATATGATTATTTAGAGACTTTTGAGATAAAAGGAAGTCAAATTTATTGCTTGCCAAAAATTCATAAGAGCCAGGAAATAAATAAACAATGCAAACAAGCAAACACTTCTTATGTCGAGGTTAAAAATGTTCGGGATTTAAAATTACGCCCAATTGTTGCCGGTGTAACGGTCAGTTTCTTCCCCCAGCCCGGTTCTTCCCCGGGGAAGAACTGGGCCGGCCCGTTTCTTCCCCGGGGGAAGAACTGGGCCGGCCCGTTTCTTCCCCGGGGGAAGAAACTGACTAGTCAGTTTCTTCCCCACCCGGTCAGTTTCTTCCCCACCTGAATTTTTTTCAGAATCATAGTCAACGAATAATTTTCAGCTCACAATTTGTTATAAATGAGAAAATAGACCATTCTGAATAAGTTCAGAGTCCATTAAGCTTGGATGACAAAATTTGCTCTGTGCTACACCATTCATGGAGATACAATAAAATATGCGCCCCAATTCAAGCAACTTTGATGGATTTTCTTTGCTTTCTAAGACATAAATTAGTATTAACTAAACAGATATAATAAGCCACAAATGTTTGACGCTCAAATCTAAATTGAATTTGGAGACTGGGGGTGGGGAAGAACTGGGCCGGCCCAGTTCTTCCCGACCCCAGAATTTTCTGTCTACTTATAATTCTTTTGATAAATTTCCAATGCTTTTTAAGACAAAAAATGGTATAAACTAAAAAGATATAATGAGCAACAAATGTTTGGAGCTCAAATCTAAATACAGTTTGGAGACTGGGGGTGGGGAAGAACTGGGCCGGCCTGTTTCTTCCCCACCCCAGATTATTCTGTTTACAAAAAAAATCTTGTGATAAATTTTCTTCGCTTTTTAAGACAAAAATTAATACAAACTAAAAAGATATAGTATGCAACAAATGTTTGGAGCTCAAATCTAAATACAATTTGGAGACTGGGGGTGGGGAAGAACCGGGCCGGCCCGTTTCTTCCCCACCCCAGATTTTTCTGTTAACAAAAAATTCTTGTGAAAAATTTTCTTTGCTTTTTAAGACATACATTGGTATAAACTAAAAATATATAATAAGCAACAAATGTTTGGAGCTCAAATTTAAATAGAATTTGGAGACTGGGGGTGGGGAAGAATTTGGCCGGCCCATTTCTTCCCCACCCCAGATTTTTCTGTTTGCAAAAAATTTTCTATGCTTTTTAAGACAAAAGTTGGTATAAACTAAAAAGATATAGTACGCATCAAATGTTTGGAGCTCAAATCTAAACAGAATTTGGAGACTGGTGGTTGGGAAGAACTGGGCCGGCCCGTTTCTTCCCCAACCCAGAGTTTTCTGTTTACAAAAAATTCTTGTGATAAACTTTCTTTGCTTTTTTAGACATAAATTGGTATAAACTAAAAGGATATAATAAGCCACAAATGTCTGGAGCTCAAATCTAAATAGAAATTGGAGACTGGGGGTGGGGAAGAAATGGGCCGGCCCATTTCTTCCCCACCCCAGATTTTTCTATTTACAAAAAATTCTTGTGATAAATTTTCTTTGCTTTTTAAGACATAAATTGGTATAAACTAAAAAGATATAATAAGCAACAAATGTTTGGCGCTCAAATCTAAATAGAATTTGGAGACTGGAGGTGGGGAAGAACTGGGCCGGCCCGTTTCTTCCCCATCCCAAAGTTTTCTGTTTACAAAAAATTCTTGTGATAAATTTTCTTTGCTCTTAAGACATAAATTGATATAAACTAAAAAGATATAGTATGCAACAAATGTTTGGAGCTCAAATCTAAATAGAATTTGGAGACTAGGGGTGGGGATGAACTGGGCCGGCCCATTTCCTCCCCACCACAAACAACTTAAACATCATGATTTAATTGTACATCACTAGACAAGGGTGGGGAAGAAACGGGTCGACCCAATTCTTCCCTGCCTCAGACATCCTCTGATATGACTGACATAACTGTACAACACTAGCCAAGGGTGGAGAAAAAACGGGCAGGCCCAGTTCTTCCCCACCCAAGACACCTTCAACGTCATAATTGACTTAACAGTACAACACTTACAAGGGTGGAGAAGAAACGGGCGACCCAGTCCTTCCCCACCCAAGACATCTTCAGCAATATAACTGAAATAACTGTACAACACTACCGAAGGGTGGGGGAAGAAATGGGCCACCCCAGTTCTTCCCCACCCCAGACATCTTCAGCAACATAACTGACATAACTGTACAACACTACCCAGGGGTGGGGAAGAAATGGTTCGGCCCAGTTCTTCCCCACCCAGACACCTTCAATGTCATGATTGACTTAACAGTACAATACTTACCAAGGGTGGGAAAGCAATGGCCCAGTTCTTCCCCACCCAAGACATCTTCAGCAATATAACTGACATAACTGTACAACACTACGCAAGGGTGGGGAAGAAACAGGCCGGCCCAGTTCTTCCCCACCCCTGAGTCTCCGAATTCTATTGAAATTTAAGTGTCAAACATTTGTTGCTTATTATATCTGTTTAGTTAATACCAATTTATGTCTCTAAAAGTGAAGAACATTTATCACAAGAATTTTTAGCAAACAGAAACAATTGGGGTGGGGAAGAAACGGGCCGGCCCAGTTTTTCCCCACCCCCAGTCTCCGAATTTTATTAAGATTTGAGCTCCAAACATTTGTTGCTTATTATATCTGTTTAGTTTATACTAATTTATGTCTTAAAAAGCAAAGGAAATTTATCACCAGAATTATTAGTAAGCAGAAACATCTGGGGTGAGGAAGAACTGGGCCGGCCCAGTTCTTCCCCACCCCAGCCTCCAAATTCTCTTGATAATAAAGCTCCAAACATTGTATGCTTATTATATCTTTTTAGTTTATACCAATTTTTGTCCTAAAAGCAAAGGAAATTTATCACAAGAATTATTAGTAAACAGAAACATCTGGGGTGTGAAGAACTGGGCCGGCACAGTTCTTCCCAATCCCCAGTCTCCGAATTCTATTGAAATTTAAGGGCCAAACATTTGTTGCTTATTATAGCTCTGTAGTCAATACCAATTTATGTCTTTAAAAGTGAAGAACATTTATCACAAGAATTTTTAGTAAACATAAAAATCTGGGGTGGGGAAGAAATGGGTCGGCCCAGTTCTTCCCCGGGGAAGAAATGGGCCGGCCCAGTTCTTCCCCACCCCCACTTTCCAAATTATATTTAGATTGGAGCACTAAAGGGTTGTTGCTTATTATATCGGTTTAGTTAACACCAATTAATATCATAAAAAGCTAAGAAAATTAATCATAGATACTGGAATTGGGATGAAAATTTCCTTTGATCTCCATATATTGTATGGCACAGAAAAAATTTTGCAATTCAAGCTGTAAAGACTCAAAACTAATTCAGAATGGTTTCTTTTTGAATTTTTAACCATTTGTGAGGCATAAATGACTCGTTCTCTATGGTTCTAAAAAATTTCAGGTGGGGAAGAAACTGACTGGGTGGGGAAGAAACTGACCGGTCAGTTTTTTCCCCGGGGAAGAAATGGGCCGGCCCAGTTCTTCCCCGGGGAAGAAACTGACTGGGGGGAAGAACCGGCCTGTTACACCGGTCCATCATGCCTTACACACAGACTAAGTATCCTCTTGGATATTATCTTAAGGCCATTCACAAATTATGTAAAAAGTAATTTACGAGATACGACCGATTTTTTAAACAGTCTACCAAATAATGTCCCAGCCAGTACTGTGTTAGCTTCATTTGACATTGAAGCACTTTATTCTAACATTCCACACGATCTAGGAATCAAGGCAATCCAGTTCTGGCTAGAAAAACACCCAGAATTAAAAGCATTTGTATTAGAAGGAATTAAGTTAATTCTTGAAAATAACACATTCTCGTTCAATGAAAAAGGGAGACAGATAAAATGGAGGAAACTTGAACATGTCTATGTACGGGTTACCGTTTATGTATACACCTGTCCGGGATAAGTACGGCGTTCTTACCTGAGTGACTGGGCATGACCTAAATAAAGTTGACTGGGCCGTTAAACCAAAACAGCAATGACATAAGGTATGTCAGTATATCGATTCCCAAAAGCCCGCGCTATCTTCGTAAATTGAATGAATTAGTCTCACGAGGGTAATATTAATTTAAAGCGTGGAGAAAATTTCGAAACAGAAGCTGTTTTTCATTTTAACCTGATATTGACATGTATTCCGGAGAAATGTGGTATAGTGTTGGATGTGAGAAGCGATTTCATCTCTCTGAGGGAAATTTTAATTGAGTCAAAAATTTTAATTTTCACAGAAAGCGTGAACTCTGTTTGCAGTATAGAAAACATATTAGGAGTGGTAAAAATAATTAAAGGAACACAAAAGTCAAAACATACAGAAAAAAATTCCGCTATTAAGACCATCTAAAATTAAGACCAAATCTGATTTTAAAAGCTCATTAAGAACGTTTCAGCTATTCTTTCTTGTTTTATGACCCAGTGTTTGCTTATCAGAGACTATCTTCGGGACTGTTCAAAAGTGGTCTCAAAGCGAAGACCTCATACCGATCCTGATAAAGAATCGTTTGTGATATTTCCGCAGAATTCAATACTACCCTATTGGGTCCGTGTTACTACTTGAATCGGGGTTTAACGTCCCCATCATCACCACTTAGGTCATTTTTGAGACGTTGCTTCCAATTTTGTGGGACTTTTACCCGACATTGAGGTGAAATGACATCTCAAGCCCTGCCGCCCAATGAAGAAACCAGAAGGCTTCTATGCATTGGACGATCTGACTCACACCGCTTTGCCTGCATCACGTGAACAAGTCCGTGAAATAAAGACCCCCTAAACCCCACTTTATATAGAGGAAACTGGGGTTTAAGGAGGTAACATTATTTTCCTTATTTCTGCTCCAAAACATAGGCTGTGGGTACTCGTTAGAACCACCTCAATGAGGCGGTTCTAACAAGCACCCACAACCTATATTTAGAATATAGATAAGAAAAATACCGCATGTTTTCATCAGAAAAAACAACATTTTTTGAGGTTTGGAAAATGCAATATATCAGATGAATGTATTATCGTAATGTGGGCAGGTTTATTCATTTTAAGCGGTTAACCAGTACTCGTGTGTGGTCAGATTCAGCTCTTCATGGAAGCACCATGTAGCCCAATCTATTTCTCCAAGCCCCGATGGGCGGGGGCGAGATACTACTTGTAACACAACCGTAACTCGGGTCAGTGAGTAGTAATTTTAGGTCGATTGACTAAAGAATCGACCCTATAAAGGAGTCGATCGATTTACCTGAATTTTAAGATAATTTTGTTATTTCTTCTATTTCTGTCTATTTCGAAAATTCTGAACCTTTAACGCGTCGCCTTGTTTGTAGTGTTACAAGCCAAGCGAAGCAGCCAGGCCTTTTAGTAAAAACAAGATGTGTTTGTGAAACAGTGATGGCCCCGGACAGCGTATGTTTAATATGAACGCAGTATCACTAAGCAATCAAAAGGTATGGCCAATGTTCAAATCTTAAAAAAGTAGGTCAAGGTTACAAGGTAAAAAATTATGGGATTGTTGAAAAGGTCTTGTGACATAGTATGCACATGTGAAATATAATAG
The DNA here is from genome assembly GCA_963580285.1 of Lucinisca nassula. Taxonomy (NCBI): domain Eukaryota; kingdom Metazoa; phylum Mollusca; class Bivalvia; order Lucinida; family Lucinidae; genus Lucinisca; species Lucinisca nassula. The sequence continues at coordinate 122,560,217 of OY757025.1, read as the reverse complement.
GCCCTATCACTTACCAATTGAAAGTTATGGCCAATGTTAAATTTAAAAAAAGGTCAAACATCAAGGTAACGAGGTACAACTAGAGTGATGACAATGTTTCTCTAAAAATAGCCATAATGACCTTGACCGCGAAAGTAGATCTTGCTCAAGATATTATCATAAGCATCTTTTGTGTGAAGTTATATTAAAATCTGTTAATAAATGTAAGCGGTAGAGCGATGACAAAGTTTTTGTAAAAATAGCCATAGTGACCTTGACCTTGAGGTCATGACATTGAAAGTCAAAGCAACTCGAGATGTCATCATAAGAAACATTTGTGTAAAGTTCTATTAAAATCCATCAATAAATGTAGGTGCTAGAGCGATGGCAAAGTTTTTCTAAAAATAGCCACAGTGACCTTGATCTTGAAAGTCAAAATCGCTCGAGATATTGTCATAAGGAACATTTATGTGAAATTATATTGAAATTGGTGAAAAAAAATGTAAGCGCTAGAGCAATGACAAAGTTTTTCTAAAAATAGCCACAGTGACCTTGACCTTGAAAGTCGAACTCGCTCGAGGTATTGTCAAAAAGGAACATTTATGTGAAGTTATATTGAAATCAGTGAAGAAATGTAGTCGCTAGAGCGATGACAAAGTTTTTTCTAAAAATATCCACAGTGACCTTGACCTTGAAAGTCGAAATCGCTTGAGATATTGTCATAAGGAACATTTGTGTGAAGTTATATTGAAATCGGTGAAGAAATGTAAGCGCTAGAGCGATGACAAAGTTTTTCTAAAAATAGCCACAGTGCCCTTGACCTTGAAAGTCGAACTCGCTAGAGATATTGTCATAAGGAACATTTGTGTGAAGTTCTATTGAAATAGGTGAAGAAATGTAGTCGCTAGAGCGATGACAAAGTTTTTTCTAAAAATAGACACAGTGACCTTGACCTTGAAAGTCAAAATCGCTTGAGATATTGTCATAATGAACATTTGTGTGAAGTTATATTGAAATCGGTGAAGAAATGTAGGCGCTAGAGCGATGACAAAGTTTTTTCTAAAAATAGCCACAGTGACCTTGACCTTGAAAGTGGGACTCGCTAGAGATATTGTCATAAGGAACATTTGTGTGAAGTTATATTGAAATTGGTGAAAAAATGTAAGCGCTAGAGCAATGACAAAGTTTTTCTAAAAATAGCCAGAGTGGCCTTAACCTTGAAAGTGGAACTCGTTTTAGGTATTGTCATAAGGAACATTTGTGTGAAGTTATATTGAAATCAGTGAAGAAAAGTAGTCGCTAGAGCGATGATAAAGTTTTTCTAAAAATAGCCACAGTGACCTTGACCTTGAAAGTCCAAATCGCTCGAGATATTGTCATAAGGAACATTTGTGTGAAGTTATATTGAAATCGGTGAAGAAATGTAAGCGCTAGAGCGATGACAAAGTTTTTCTAAAATTAGCCACAGTGACCTTGACCTTGAAAGTCGAACTCGCTAGAGATATTGTCATAAGGAACATTTGTTTGAAGTTATATTGAAATCATTGAAGAAATGTAAGCGCTAGAGTGATGACAAAGTTTTTCTAAAAATAGCCACCGTGACCTTGACCTTAAGGCAATGACCTTGAAAGTTAAGTTTGCTCAAGGTATTTTTATAAGGAACATTTGTGTGAAGATATATTGAAATTGGTGAAAAAATGTAGGCGCTAGTGCGATGACAAAGTTTTTCTAAAAATAGACACATTGACCTTGACCTTGATGTCATGACCTTGAAAGTCGAACTCGCTCGAGATATTGTCATAAGGAACATTTGTGTGAAGTTATATTGAAATCAGTAAAGAAATGTAGGCGCTAGAGCGATGACAAAGTTTTTCTAAAAATAGCCACAGTGACCTTGACCTTGAGGGGGGGGTTGTCTGGATGGACAAAAATTATGGTACCACTAGAAAGGTCTTGTGACAAGGAGTGCACGTGTGAAATATGAAAGCCCTACTACTTACCAATCGAAAGTTATGGCCAATGTTAAAGTTTATAAAAGTAGGTCAAATGTCAAGGTCAAGGTCACCAGGTCAAAAATTATGGTACGACTAGAAAGGTCTTGTGACAAGGAGTGCACATGTGAAATATGAAAGCCCTATCACTTACCAATCGAAAGTTATGGTCAATGTTATGTTTTTAAAAATTTGGTAAAAAATAGGTCAAAGGTCAAGTTCAAGGTCACGAGATCAAAAATTATGGTACCACTGGAAAGGTCTTGTGATAAGGTATACACATGTGAAATATGAAAGCTCTATCTATTACCATTCAAAAGTTATGCCCAATGTTAAGGTTTTTGTAGACAGACAAACGGAAAATTTTTGTAAAAAATAGGTCAAAGGTCAAGTTCAAGGTCACGAGATCAAAAATTATGGTACCACTGGAAAGGTCTTGTGATAAGGTATACACATGTGAAATATGAAAGCTCTATCTATTACCATTCAAAAGTTATGCCCAATGTTAAGGTTTTTGTAGACAGACAAACGGAAAAATTGTGTAAAAAATAGGTCAAAGGTCAAGTTCAAGGTCACGAGATCAAAAATTATGGTACCACTGGAAAGGTCTTGTGATAAGGTATTCACATGTGAAATATGAAAGCTCTATCTATTACCATTCAAAAGTTATGCCCAATGTTAAGGTTTTTGTAGACAGACAACCAGACAAACAGACAGACAGACCAAAAACTATATGCCCCCGAATCTCTTAGATTCCGGGGGCATAAAAATAACAAAATTTATTTATCAACTATTTTACCCCATTGTTATTTCTGTAATGAAGTAAGAAAGAAACATATACATGCACTTAGCTCTGCAATAACTTTTTTCTTGCACACCAGACAAGGAAACCCGTGAGTTTACCCTGGGATAGAAATTTATGTTCTGACCCTGGTGTTCCGACCCAGGCAACTAACATAAATGCGCTTCAATTCTATTCAACTGCCGGAACTACTTCCGCACTACTTTTATTTTGTAAACACTATACATGTACATGTCAAAACTAACCGGAGGTGTTGTGCAAGAAAAAGAATCCAATATGGGGTTCTGTTGCTGATGGGCATTTCCAACCCTCGGGATGACAGTGCTGAGCGGAACCTCGGCGTAGCCTCGGTTCCGCTCAGCACGGTCATCCCTCGGGTTGGAAACGCTCATCTGCAACAGAACCACATATCAGATTCTTATAGTTTGATCCCACTAAGTCCTACATGAATAATAATCCACAAGTAATCCAACACAGAATTTAGAATGAAAATCTTAAAATAACCAAAACTTTAAAACTTTGGAAATTATGATCCCTTTTATGTAGTAAAGGAAGATTTTGGAAAATTGTAGAATGAAATTACCTAAAATGCTAAAAACAATGTGATCTGGATTATAAAACAAAATGAGACTCATTTTCTAGAACCTACCCCTTAAGAAGTTAGTGGATAAACCTACAGTATATAATTGCAACACGCAACACTATGACCTTGTCCGGAACAGTCCTTCGTGGGCACATACTGTCCGTGTTGGGGACATTGCAGTTACACTTAGAAGTTGGCGTGTCATACTAAGTTATTTATAAGACTTTCAAGGGGCGTAACAAATCAAAACAAACAAAAAAATCAACACTCTGCATATTTTGCAATAGTTTGGTTAATCACTTTAATTTTGATTAAAGGATTTCAATTAAAAAATACATAAAAATATGCCTAACATAAAGTTTTATGAATCTATTCCAGTTTGTATTGGTGTCAAAATATTTGCTGGTAATAAACCTTTTCATAGCTGAAATTATTTTGATACTAATAGTAAGTTGCGGTATATCTATTTATTTTGTTGTGGGGCAATGCTAACGCGCCTGACCGTAGCGGACGTAAAATGCTTAAACTTTACAATACAATACAATCTATTTATTTTGCAGCAGGACAAAGAAGAAGAACAACGTTGAATTCGAAGGGATGTTTTTTATTGTATCGTGATCCCAAATGAATATCAAAGGAGTCAGTAAAATGTCCATTTAAAGAAGCATTTAACCCAGCTTATTAAGAATCAGTTAGTCCTTACAAAAGAAACATTCTGACTAAAAGACAAAAATTATTCTATTGTGGAAGCAGGCTACAAACCGCATACAAATCCATGCACTTTCCACTTGTCTGGAGCAAAATAATCCGTAATCAAAATTTGCCGCATGACGTTACATTAAACTGGAAATTTCTTCTGACGTAACGTCAACTTTCAACGTCATTTTCCACGTTTTACGCTGATACTCGTAACCGCTGATACTCGTTTTCAGCATTTCTTTTAGGGCTACTGATGAGGCCTTGATGGCCGAAACAAGCTTGTCTGGCCCAAACAACAAATGGATTCTGCTATTTTCGTTTTTGAATGCGTTCATGGTTCATGGTTCTCAAAGGGCATCCATTTTAGCCTTATTTAATACACATGATTTAAAGCAAACTAGACATTTGAACAATTTCCTGCAATTGTTTTTAGCGATTGGTGGATTCTATACATGGACTCCTTTAATAGATTGTTCCCAGCAAGGACAATTTATATAGGTATGTTTAATATATAGAATATTACACTGTTATTTTGATATCGGCCCTGGTCTCGGCCCGAGTTGCCTGTCTCAGCCCGAGCCGGAACGGCGAGGGCGGAGACAGGCCGAGGGCCGAGGCCCAGGCCGATATCAAAATAACCGTGTAATATTATTTTTATCATGTACTTATTTCCGTAAAAAATATTCTAAGATATAGTAATTCTAAGATATAGTAAATACGTGGTTAGTTTCTTTAATAATAAAATGTAATCGGTGAGCCTTAGATAATTTTATAGTGGCGAGCTTCAGCGATCCCCTACAAAATTAGCGCAGATCTATATTTTATTATTAAAGACACTAATCATGTTCTTGTATTTGGTTTATACTGCAATTCGAAACAATCAAGGGGTTTTGCAATAATTTAGCAAATTTAAGCATAAAGACAGCAGACAGTTTGGCATGTAAAACGACATTTAGTGCCATGGCGCGCACACGTACATGTAGTTTAACGTGACGTCAACGAGTGCCAAGTTTCTGATGTCACCGCGCCACAGAGACATAGGAAACATCATGGAAGCTCGAATAAAAGTTTCTAAGCGCTTTACATTCTGTATGAAAATCTGCAAATAAATAGTTAATTTTAGCTTTAGAAATTATTTTCAAGATTCAGGCGCAACCGCAGTAGCAGTGCGCAATTATCCAACAGATCATTCAAACTAGGAAAGCCAGAGAAGGTAAAAATTTAGCTGAACTTTATATCAAAATAACACAAAAATGAATAAAAAACAATGTTTTTTGGCTTCTCCAGCTTTTTATTATTGTCATTTGAACATTTTTATGCCATTTCTCATGCATTATTATTTACAGGGCCGACAGGTTGTCTCAAGGGCGGGACAGACTTCTGTCCCGGCCCTCTAAAGTCTGTCCCGGCCCTCGTGTCAGCTAGTTAGACTGTGTAGGCGAGATGTCTGCCACTAACATAGTGAGATAGGGGGTGCAAAATCTGTTGTCTCAAGGGCAATACAAGAATAAGTATATGATAAAGGCTGTTCCCACCAAGGACACTTTCTGTAGGTATGTTTTATAGACTGTTCCAAGCACAGACACTTCTGTAGGTATGTTTATAGACTGTTCCCAGCCCGGACAGTTATATAGGTATGTTAAATAGTCTGTTCTCACCAAGGACACTTTTCGTAGTTATGGTTAGTAGACATTTTCCAGCACGGACACTTTCAAAAGCTATCATTAAAAGACTGGTCCCAGCATGGACACTTTCTATAGGTATATTTAAACGACTGTTCCCAGCACGGACACTTTCTGTAGTACGCTTCATAGTCTGTTCCCAGCACGGACACTTTCTGTAGCTATGTTTAATAGACTGTTCCCATCCAGGACACTTTCTGTAGGTATGTTTAATAGATTGTTCCCAGCACGGACGTTTCTGTAGATATGGTTAATAGACTGTTCACACCAATGACACTCTCTGAAGGTATTTTAATAGATTGTTTGCAGCACGGATACTTCTGTTGGTATGTTTAATAGACTGTTTCCAACAAGGACTCTTTCTATACGTATGTTTAATAAGAAGTTCCCACCAAGCACACTTTCTGTAGCTATGTTTAATAGACTGTTCACACCAATGACACTTTCTGTACCTATGTTTAATAGAATGTTCCCAACAAGGACACTTTCTGTAGCCATTTTTAACAGACTGTTCCCACCAAGGACACTTCATGTAGCTATGTTTAATAGACTGTTCCCAGCATGGACAATTTTTGTAGCTATGTTTAATAGGCTGTTTCCAGCACGGACACTTCTGTATATATGTTTAATAGACTGTTTCCAACAAGGACTCTTTCTATACGTATGTTTAATAAACTGTTCCCACCAAGGACACTTTCTGTAGCTATGTTTAATAGAATGTCCCCACCAAGGACACTTTCTGTAGCCGTTTTTAACAGACTGTTCCCACCAAGGACACTTCATGTAGCTATGTTTAATAGACTGTTCCCAGCATGGACACTTTTTGTAGCTATGTTTAAAAGAATGTTCCCACCAAGGACACTTTCTGTAGCCATTTTTAACAGACTGTTCCCACCAAGGACACTTCATATAGCTATGTTTAATAGACTGTTCCCGGCATGGACACTTTTTGTAGCTATGTTTAATAGGCGGTTTCCAGCACGGACACTTCTGTATATATGTTTAACAGACTGTTTCCAACAAGGACTCTTTCTATACATATGTTTAATAAACTGTTCCCACCAAGGACACTTTCTGTAGCTATGTTTAATAGAATGTCCCCACCAAGGACACTTTCTGTAGCCGTTTTTAAATGACTGTTCCCACAAAGGACACTACATGTAGCTATGTTTAATAGACTGTTCCCAGCATGGACACTTTTTGTAGCTATATTTAATAGAATGTTCCCACCAAGGACACTTTCTGTAGCTATGTTTAATAGAATGTCCCCACCAATGACACTTTCTGTAGCCGTTTTTAACAGACTGTTCCCACCAAGGACACTTCATGTAGCTATGTTTAATAGACTGTTCCCAGCATGGACACTTTTTGTAGCTATGTTTAATAGAATGTTCCCACCAAGGACACTTTCTGTAGCCATTTTTAACAGACTGTTCCCACCAAGGACACTTCATGTAGCTATGTTTAATAGACTATTCCCAGCATGGACACTTTTTGTAGCTATGTTTAATAGGCTGTTTGCAGCACGGACACTTCTGTATATATGTTTAATAGACTGTTTCCAACAAGGACTCTTTCTATACGTATGTTTAATAAACTGTTCCCACCAAGAACACTTTCTTTAGCTATGTTTAATAGACTGTTCCCAGCATGGACACTTTTTGTAGCTATGTTTAATAGGCTGTTTCCAGCACGGACACTTCTGCATATATGTTTAATAGTCTGTTTACAACAAGGATTCTTTCTATACGTATGTTTAATAAACTGTTCCCACCAAGGACACTTTCAGTAGCTATGATTAATGGAATGTCCCCACCAAGGGCACTTTCTGTAGCCGTTTTTAACAGACTGTTCCCACTGTTCCCACCAAGGACACTTCATGTAGCTATGTTTAATAGACTGTTCCCAGCATGGACACTTTTTGTAGCTATGTTTAATAGAATGTTCCAACCAAGGACACTTTCTGTAGCCATTTTTAACAGACTGTTCCCACCAAAGACACTTCATGTAGCTATGTTTAATAGACTGTTCCCAGCATGGACACTTTTTGTAGCTATGTTTAATATAATGTTCCCACCAAGAACACTTTCTGTAGCTATGTTTAATAGAATGTCCCCACCAAGGACACTTTCTGTAGCCGGTTTTAACAGACTGTTCCCACCAAGGACACTTCATGTAGCTATGTTTAATAGACTGTTCCCAGCATGGACACTTTTTGTAGCTATGTTTAATAGAATGTTCCCACCAAGGACACTTTCTGTAGCCATTTTTAACAGACTGTTCCCACCAAGGACACTTCATGTAGCTATGTTTAATAGACTGTTCCCAGCATGGACACTATTGGTAGCTATGTTTAATAGGCTGTTTCCAGCACGGACACTTCTGTATATATGTTTAATAGACTGTTTCCAACAAGGACTCTTTCTATACGTATGTTTGATAAACTGTTCCCACCAAGGACACTTTCTGTAGCTATGTTTAATAGAATGTCCCCACCAAGGACACTTTCTGTAGCCGTTTTTAACAGACTGTTCCCACCAAGGACACTTCATGTAGCTATGTTTAATAGACTGTTCCCAGCATGGACACTTTTTGTAGCTATGTTTAATAGAATGTTCCCACCAAGGACACTTTCTGTAGCCATTTTTAACAGACTGTTCCCACCAAGGACACTTCATGTAGCTATGTTTAATAGACTGTTCCCAGCATGGACACTATTGGTAGCTATGTTTAATAGGCTGTTTCCAGCACGGACACTTTTGTATATATGTTTAATAGACTGTGTCCAACAAGGACTCTTTCTATACGTATGTTTAATAAACTGTTCCCACCAAGGACACTTTCTGTAGCTATGTTTAATAGAATGTCCCCACCAAGGACACTTTCTGTTGCCATGTTTAATAGACTGTTGGCACAAAGGACACTTTCTGTAATTATGTTTAATAGACTGTTCCCGACAAGGATACTTTCTGTAGCTATGAATATTAGTCTCTTCCCAGCACGGACACTTCTGAAGGTATGTTCAATAGACGGACGGACACTCCTGTAAGTATGTTTAATAGACTGTTCCCACCAAGGACACTGTCTGAACCTATGTCAATTAGACTGTTCCCATCACGGAAACTTTCTTGAGCTATGATTTATAGACTGTTCCCAGCACGTTCACTTCTGTAGGTATGTTTAATAGACTGTTCCCAGCACGGACAGTTTCTGAAGCTATGTTCAATACACTGTTTCCACCAAAGACACTTGTTTCATATGTCGGTGGCTGGCAAAACGTATATGTGACGGGACAACACGAGGGAACCTCGAATCTATGTCCACTTGTGGGGCATTAACGCAAAGGAAATTCTAAGATACTTAGAATCCTTTACAATATTTATATGGAATAAGTCTAATATTTATAAACAACACTGGTTACATAATTTTACAAAGACAAACTTAAAGGGACAGTTGACTCGCAATCTATTCCACTTAGGTTAAGACAGAATGAAAATTAGTCTGGGTCCAATTAAATTTCTGTCTTCATACAAGTGGAATACACTTGAATCACACTTGAATTACACATGAAGTACACACACTCATTCACACCCTCACATACTTAACATAATGTTCTTTCTCCCTTCCTGTTGATGATAAGGACCTGATGAGTGTTTATGGCACCATAATGTTTTATATAAACTTTATATTAACCAGTTTATTCACAGTAATGACTGTTTCACCAACCAGTTTTTGCCTCTGTGTTATACCGTGGCGATTACATCTCTAGCTGCTCACCGCCGAATAAAATGTAGTAGCAGGGGTGGGGGACACATAAACCCCTTTACATCATTCTATACTCATCATCCATATCATCACTGCCTCATATCACTGATGCCTCATATCACTGATGCCTCGTTTCACCGTTGTCTTATATCAACGACGCCTCATATTAACGATGCCTTATATCAACAATGCCTCATATCAATGATTGACGTCAGGTGAGCGATTCAGGCTGCAATGTTGATATTCTATAAGTGTAACTGCAATGTCCCCAACACGGACAGTATGCGCCCACGAAGGACTGTTCCGGACAAGGTCATAGTGTTGCGTGTTGCAATTATATACTGTAGTATAGAATATTAACATTGCAGCCTGAATCGCTCATCTGACGTCAGTCATTGATATGAGGCATTGTTGATATAAGGCATCGTTAATATGAGGCGTCGTTGATATAAGACAACGGTGATACGAGGCATCAGTGATATGAGGCATCAGTGATATGAGGCAGTGATTATATGGATGATGAGTATAGAATGATGTAAAGGGGTTTATGTGTCCCCCACCCCTGTTACTACATTTTATTCGGCGGTGAGCAGCTATAGATGTAATCGCCACGGTATAACACAGAGGCAAAAACTGGTTGGTGAAACAGTCATTACTGTGAATATACTGGTTAATATAAAGTTTATATAAAACATTATGGTGCCATGAACACTCATCAGGTCCTTATCATCAACAGGAAGGGAGAAAGAACATTATGTTAAGTATGTGAGGGTGTGAATGAGTGTGTGTACTTCATGTGTAATTCAAGTGTGATTCAAGTGTATTCCACTTGTATTAAGACAGAAATTTAATTGGACCCAGACTAATTTTCATTCTGTCTTAACCTAAGTGGAATAGATTGCGAGTCAACTGTCCCTTTAAGTTTGTCTTTGTAAAATTATGTAACCAGTGTTGTTTATAAATATTAGACTTATTCCATATAAATATTGTAAAGGATTCTAAGTATCTTAGAATTTCCTTTGCGTTAATGCCCCACAAGTGGACATAGATTCGAGGTTCCCTCGTGTTGTCCCGTCACATATACGTTTTGCCAGCCACCGACATATGAAACAAGTGTCTTTGGTGGAAACAGTGTATTGAACATAGCTTCAGAAACTGTCCGTGCTGGGAACAGTCTATTAAACATACCTACAGAAGTGAACGTGCTGGGAATAGTCTATAAATCATAGCTCCAGAAAGTTTCCGTGATGGGAACAGTCTAATTGACATATGTTCAGACAGTGTCCTTGGTGGGAACAGTCTATTAAACATACCTACAGGAGTGTCCGTCCGTCTATTGAACATACCTTCAGAAGTGTCCGTGCTGGGAAGAGACTAATATTCATAGCTACAGAAAGTATCCTTGTCGGGAACAGTCTATTAAACATAATTACAGAAAGTGTCCTTGGTGCCAACAGTCTATTAAACATGGCTACAGAAAGTGTCCTTGGTGGGGACATTCTATTAAACATAGCTACAGAAAGTGTCCTTGGTGGGAACAGTTTATTAAACATACGTATAGAAAGAGTCCTTGTTGGAAACAGTCTATTAAACATATATACAGAAGTGTCCGTGCTGGAAACAGCCTATTAAACATAGCTACAAAAGGTGTCCATGCTGGGAACAGTCTATTAAACATAGCTACATGAAGTGTCCTTGGTGGGAACAGTCTGTTAAAAACGGCTACAGAAAGTGTCCTTGGTGGGGACATTCTATTAAACATAGCTACAGAAAGTGTCCTTGGTGGGAACAGTTTATTAAACATACGTATAGAAAGAGTCCTTGTTGGAAACAGTCTATTAAACATATATACAGAAGTGTCCGTGCTGGAAACAGCCTATTAAACATAGCTACCAATAGTGTCCATGCTGGGAACAGTCTATTTAACATAGCTACATGAAGTGTCCTTGGTGGGAACAGTCTGTTAAAAATGGCTACAGAAAGTGTCCTTGGTGGGAACATTCTATTAAACATAGCTACAAAAAGTGTCCATGCTGCGAACAGTCTATTAAACATAGCTACATGAAGTGTCCTTGGTGGGAACAGTCTGTTAAAAACGGCTGCAGAAAGTGTCCTTGGTGGGGACATTCTATTAAACATAGCTACAAAAAGTGTCCATGCTGGGAACAGTCTATTAAACATAGCTACATGAAGTGTCCTTGGTGGGAACAGTCTGTTAAAAACGGCTACAGAAAGTGTCCTTGGTGGGGACATTCTATTAAACATAGCTACAGAAAGTGTCCTTGGTGGGAACATTCTATTAAACATAGCACAAAAAGTGTCCATGCTGGGAACAGTCTGTTAAAAATGGCTACAGAAAGTGTCCTTGGTGGGAACATTCTATTAAACATAGCTACAAAAAGTGTCCATGCTGGGAACAGTCTATTAAACATAGCTACATGAAGTGTCCTTGGTGGGAACAGTCTGTTAAAAACGGCTACAGAAAGTGTCCTTGGTGGGGACATTCTATTAAACATAGCTACAGAAAGTGTCCTTGGTGGGAACAGTTAATTAAACATACGTATAGAAAGAGTCCTTGTTGGAAACAGTCTATTAAACATATTTACAGAAGTGTCCGTGCTGGAAACAGCCTATTAAACATACCTACCAATAGTGTCCATGCTGGGAACAGTCTATTAAACATAGCTACACGAAGTGTCCTTGGTGGGAACAGTCTGTTAAAAATGGCTACAGAAATTGTCCTTGGTGGGAACATTCTATTAAACATAGCTACAGAAAGTGTCCATTCTGGGAACAGTCTATTAAACATAGCTACATGAAGTGTCCTTGGTGGTAACAGTCTATTAAAAATGGCTACAGAAAGTGTCCTTGGTGGGAACATTCTATTAAACATAGCTACAAAAAGTGTCCATGCTGGGAACAGTCTATTAACATAGCTACATGAAGTGTCCTTGGTGGAAACAGTCTGTTAAAAACGGCTACAGAAAGTGTCCTTGGTGGGGACATTCTATTAAACATAGCTGCAGAAAGTGTCCTTGGTGGGAACATTCTTTTAAACATAGCTACAAAAAGTGTCCATGCTGGGAACAGTCTATTAAACATAGCTATATGAAGTGTCCTTGGTGGGAACAGTCTATTAAACATAGCTACAGAAAGTGTCCTTGGTGGGAACATTCTATTAAACATAGCTACAAAAAGTGTCCATGCTGGGAACAGTGTATTAAACATAGCTACATGAAGTGTTCTTGGTGGGAACAGTCTGTTAAAAACGGCTACAGAAAGTGTCCTTGGTGGGGACGTTCTATTAAACATAGCTACAGAAAGTGTCCTTGGTGGGAACAGTTTATTAAACATACGTATAGAAAGAGTCCTTGTTGGAAACAGTCTGTTAAACATATATACAGAAGTGTCCGTGCATGAAACAGCCTATTTAACATAGCTACAAAAAGTGTCCATGCTGGGAACAGTCTATTAAACATAGCTATATGAAGTGTCCTTGGTGGGAACAGTCTGTTAAAAATGGCTACAGAAAGTGTCCTTGGTGGGAAAATTCTATTAAACATAGCTACAAAAAGTGTCCATGCTGGGAACAGTCTATTAAACATAGCTACATGAAGTGTCCTTGGTGGGAACAGTCTGTTAAAAACGGCTACAGAAAGTGTCCTTGGTGGGGACATTCTATTAAACATAGCTACAGAAAGTGTCCTTGATGGGAACAGTTTATTAAACATACGTATAGAAAGAGTCCTTGTTGGAAACAGTCTATTAAACATATATACAGAAGTGTCCGTGCTGGAAACAGCCTATTAAACATAGCTACAAAAAGTGTCCATGCTGGGAACAGTCTATTAAACATAGCTACATGAAGTGTCCTTGGTGGGAACAGTCTGTTAAAAATGACTACAGAAAGTGTCCTTGGTGGGAACATTCTATTAAACATAGCTACAAAAAGTGTCCATGCTTGGAACAGTCTATTAAACATAGCTACATGAAGTGTCCTTGGTGGGAACAGTCTGTTAAAAACGGCTACAGAAAGTGTCCTTGGTGGGGACATTCTATTAAACATAGCTACAGAAAGTGTCCTTGGTGGGAACAGTTTATTAAACATACGTATAGAAAGAGTCCTTGTTGGAAACAGTCTATTAAACATACCAACAGAAGTATCCGTGCTGCAAACAATCTATTAAAATACCTTCAGAAAGTGTCCTTGGTGTGAACAGTCTATTAACCATATCTACAAAAATGTCCGTGCTGGGAACAATCTATTAAACATACCTACAGAAAGTGTCCTTGATGGGAACAGTCTTTTAAACATAGCTACAGAAAGTGTCCGTGCTGGGAACAGACTATGAAGCGTACTGCAGAAAGTGTCCGTGGTGGGAACAGTCTTTTAAATATACCTACAGAAAGTGTCCATGCTGGGACCAGTCTTTTAATGATAGCTTTAGAAAGTGTCCGTGCTGGAAAATGTCTACTAACCATAACTACGAAAAGTGTCCTTGGTGGGAACAGTCTATATAACATACCTATATAATTGTCCGGGCATGGAACAGTCTATAAACATACTTACAGAAGTGTCTGTGCTTGGAACAGTCTATAAAACATACCTACAGAAAGTGTCCTTGGTGTGAACAGTCTATTAAACATACCTATATAAATTGTCCTTGCTGGGAACAATCTATTAAAGGAGTCCATGTATAGAATCCACCAATCGCTAAAAACAATTGCAGGAAATTGTTCAAATGTCTAGTTTGCTTTAAATCATGTGTATTAAATAAGGCTAAAAGGGATGCCCTTTGAGAACTTGAGAACCATGAACCATGAACGCATTCAAAAACGAAAATAGCAGAATCCATTTGTTGTTTGGGCCAGAAAAGCTTGTTTCGGCCATCAAGGCCTCATCAGTAGCCCTAAAAGAAATGCTGAAAACGAGTATCAGCGGTTACGAGTATCAGCGTAAAACGTGGAAAATGACGTTGAAAGTTGACGTTACGTCAGAAGAAATGTCCAGTTTAATTTAACGTCATGCGGCAAATTTTGATTACGGATTATTTTGCTCAAGACAAGTGGAAAGTGTATGGATTTGTATGCGGTTTGTAGCCTGCTTCCACAATAGAATAATTTTTGTCTTTTAGTCAGAATGTTTCTTTTGTAAGGACTAATTGATTCTTAATTAGCTGGGTTAAATGCTTCTTTAAATGGACATTTTACTGACTCCTTTGATATTCATTTGGGATCACGATACAATAAAAAACATCCCTTCGAATTCAACGTTGTTCTTCTTCTTCTTTGTCCTGATGCAAAATAAATAGATGACTGACGGATGTTTTTAAGGTAACCGGGCGCCAAGGGCTACCTACCCCCATTTCGCCAGCTGGGATTAGTTGTAGGTACTGCTCTTTTCCCTAGGCTGCCAATATGCTGACTCCTGTCTGCTTGACAGATATCAGCTAGCCGATTGGGAGTTATGTGACTTCCTTCGCGGAGGACCGCAACTTACTATTAATATCAAAATAATTTCAACTATGAATAGGTTTATTACCAGCAAATATTTTGTCACCAATACAAACTGGAATAGATTCATAAAACTTTATGTTAGGCATATTTTTATGTATTTTTAATTGAAATCCATTAATCAAAATTAGAGTGATTAACCAAACTATTGCAAAATATGCAGAGTGTTGATTTTGTGTTTGTTTTGATTTGTTACGCCCCTTGAAAGTCTTATAAATAACTTAGTATGACACGCCAACTATTCAACAAAAATGCGAGGCGTTATCAAATTTCATAGCAGTCATAAAAATAAATAACTTTTAATAAACGACGACTGTTATTCGCTTGACCCAAATGAAGAGAATAGAACACGATACATTTAAATTAATATGCAAAGATAACCCAAATTTTATGGTTTTCTGTATCTACAACTGCTTATTTCCAGTGTCCCCACCACGGACACTTTGTTCCGGCGAACGACTGCTCCCACGAGCGACATCATGTTGTGTGTTGCAAATATACCCTACTCGGATAAACATTATTTATCATATGACGTCGCGTCTGAGAGTGTAATAACGCCATGTATTATTTTCGATAATCCACTAGTGGATTAAATATGCAAATTAGCTAGATACGTCCCGTAATGTTACATGTACGACGTCCTTAACGACGTCGCGTGAACTAATGGCGGAATATTGGTATTTTTGCAAACAATCGTGAATAAAATGCGTTTTAAATGTCATATGATAAATAGAATCTTGCCACCGTGCTCATGTATTATTGAATTTATTAAACTCGTTGGGGAAAAGGGATAAAATGCTCGGCAAAGCCTCGCATTTTATCCCTTTTCCTCAACTTGTTTAATAAATTCAATAATACATGAACACTCATGTAAGATCCTCTATATTAATAACTCAGTGGGGTGAATGTGAGAATCAGAAAAAAAAATATCCTAAACATAACAGCAGACATAGAGAAACAATCTTGAGGCAGCTTCAAGAAAACACCAAGTTTTCTGGCCTGCGGCTGTGCCTAAACATTCCGACACCTTGAGGACTTCGTGTAATTCTCCTAAAGTATTAACCCTTGTCCTACTGAATATTCATATATGCCACACCCACTACCGATTATCAACCAATCAGATTACTTGATGCAAATTATTACAACAAATTCACAACCGGAATGACAAACAATGTAGATCCTGATCAGATGGCTTCTTCAGAAGCCATCTGATCTGGATCTACATTGTTTCAAAGAAAAGGCATATCCGGGTTCAGCAGGACAAGGGTTAACATTTTTTCACGATCCAGCAAGGAGTCCCCAAAAAGGCGCATACGGAATGGCAAACGGTGAAAACCGTGTTCAGACTGCTCCTTCAGTATGATCTGGGTCTGCCCTGTTTCTAAGGCCTATATTTGAAGAATTGTAAAACGGTGAATTCTAAGTGTCCTTTTCCTGTGAGCCGGCAGTTTAAATTAGTATGATCTGGGTCTGCACTGTTTCTAAGGCCTACATTTGAAGAAGTGTAAAACGGTGGATTCCTATGAGCCGGCAGTTTTAATTGAAACACTAATTTCTGATCAGATTTAGACTAGGACTCTTGATTGTTGAGAATGTAGTCATCCATTATTTTGTCTATGAGGCCGCTGGACCTGCATTTCGGGCAATTTTATAATTATAATTATTTCGGATTCTAGAATTAGTAAAAACCTAAAGGTCTAAAAGACAGACATTTTATCGGGAAGAAATCACCGGCTGTTTAGAAGAGTACTGCAAGCATCAATGGACACGAGCTCATTCTTTTAGAACATTGGCAAACAATATAGACCCAGGCCAGACACCGCTAAACGCGGCGTTTCGTCTGGGTCAACACTGTTTGCTTTAAGGACATTCAGCTACAAACAAAAAACAAATCGTACACCCCTATACTTTGCAATGGACTACCCCAAACGTAGTAAGTAAGTTCGTAAGTAAGTAAGTTTTTTGTTTGGTTGTATTGTAGTTTAACGGCCAAGTCAACACTATTTATGTCATTTTTGAGCCAGTCAGTTTACCTATCCACACTTTCCTGGGCAGGCTTATACGTAAGCTGTTAACCAGTACAGTGCACATTCTTTCGCCAGAAACTGACAACTGCCCTTCTTGATTCAGCGGAAGGGAGAGAATAAGGAACTCATTTTTGATTTTTATTTTCCTTCACTGCAGCTGGTGTTGTGTCGTGTGGCGGCCGTAAAACGTCTCCCCGTACATCAACCATAGTGCAGTTTATATTTTGCTTTTTATCCTTTGAGATCAGCGTGAGTGAGTGAGTGAGTGAGTGAGTTTTAGTTTTACGTCCCACCAACAGCTATGGTCATATGGAGACGGGACCTCGGTTTAAAGACTCATCCGAAAGTCTGGAGAAGCCCGGGATCGATCCTGCGATCCCTGGTTTACAAGGCGAGTAGCGTAACCACTGCGCCACGGAGGCTTCTGAGATCAGCGTGAATATTCTGAGAAATCAGAAATAAATTATTAGTTTAGACTCAAATTCTAGACAGGTATTTAATCATTTGGACCTCATTTTGATTTATTTCAGTCTTTGAATCGACTGCCTATTCGAAATTTGCAAAATTGCAGTATGCTTACTCTGGCTTTCGTTGCCGGATCATTACAGGGTCACTGATGAGGCTTTATTAGCCGAAACTACGTAGTATGACCCATCTTCTTTCTTATGATTATTTTCATTGGTCTTAAAGGAACTCATTTTTGATTTTTAATTCGAAGCTAATCTTCCATGAGGCCCTAAAACAACAACAATAACAGCAACAAAACAATAAAAAAACAACAACAAACAAATAAATATACATAAACATATATGTGACAAAACATGCAAAAATATCATGGTTTATGCGATTACACTATGACACATGCAGCCCGCCAATCGGGGCTTGAAGAAATAGATGGGCTGCATGATGCGCGCTTCCACGCAGTGCTGAAACCGACCACTCACGAGTACTTGTAAACCGCTTAGAGGATCTAAGCCTGTCCAGGCAAAGCGGTGCGAGTCAGACCGTCCATGCTTATAAACACTATTGGTTTCATTGGGTGATAGGGCCTGAGAAGTCATTTCATCTCAGTGTCGGGTAAAAGTCCCACAAAATATGAAGCAACGTCTTCAAAATGACATATACCGTGTTGACGTGGACGTTAAACATCAAATCAAACAGACAAACACAAACAAACAAACACACACACAAGCAGCTCTTGGAAAATGCTTACCATATTGATCCTAAGTATTAGGACCAAGCACACAGCGCAGACCCAGATCAGGCTGTCTGATCAGGGTCTAGATTGTTTGCTACTTCGTCTGCACCTTTTATTAGATGACAAATTCCATTGTCATTTATGTGTCAAACGAGACATTGACATTTTGATTAATATTTAATTTAAAATCAAAACGCTGTTGCAATTTAAGACGAAATGATCATCTCAGATTTCATAAATGATTTCTCAAAAGGAAGTTCGTATTCTCTAGTCTTGAAACAAATGCTCTAGCCTCCTATAACTTTGACATTATCATGTGCTCATTAATGTCTATGGGAAGACCTGATTGCGTTTTGAGCAGGCAGATGAATAAACCAGAATTCAAACACAGCACGCCTATATTGGCAATGGAAAGGAACCGCGATTTATAAATCACAGGGAAGAAAAGCGTGACGTGAATAGCTGCCGTCTTCGTTTCTTTGGCGTTAGACGATGTGACGTAATTTTCTCGCATCGAAAACGTCACAAAAGGACTTAAATGCATGTGTGACTGTCAATAATGGAGCGTGATAGCTCAGTGGTTAGTGCACTTGCCTCTGATACTAGAGGTCCCGGGTTCGATCCCCGCCAGCGGTGTCTTGAACATGGTATCTTGAAAACAATCACGTGTCTTAGGGAGAAATCATTAAATCAAAAGCTTTGGCGGTGGTTTATGGATATATCTATAATTCGAATTATGGATATCCATAAATCGGTCTGAATTATGGATATCCATAAATCGAATTATGTATATCCATAAATCGAATTATGGATATCCATAAAGCAGGATATAGTGGATATTTATTAATCGAATTATGGGTATCCATAATTCGTTTTATGGATATCTACGAAAAAATACGGATTAAATATGAGGACTGTTCAAATATGAATGCAACGAAGCACATAAACATGTTTCCGTGATAGATTTCGATGAAAAATTTATTTTGTCCCCTCAAAGTATTCCCCTTTAACAGATATAAAAGCTTTCAGTCTTCTGATCCAATCATTGAATGCATTTTGGTAGTCTTTTCGAGGTATACTATGAATGCACTGGAATATTGCAGAACCGAGGTGTTTGCGCTGTACAAATTTTCGACCAGAAAGGTATTTTTTCAGCCGCGGGAACAAAAAAGTCACACGGGGCAAGATCAGGAGAATACGGGGGGTGAGGGAGTTCAACAAACTTTTCCTGCTTCAGATAGTCTTGCACAATGAACGCCTTGTGCGATGACGCATTGTCATGTAGCAATCTGACATTGGCCACACCAGTTGCGGGGCTTCGTTCTTTGAAATATTTCTTCAATTTTCGAAGAACTTTATTCTTGTAAAACTTCGCATTTACAGATTTGCCTTTTGGCACAGCAACCTGAATAGCAGGGCACTGATTTGAAAAGAATATGGCATACATTACCTTCTTGACGCTCATGGTCCGCTTTGCAATGCATGCTCTTTTGCAATACTTTGTTGCCCATATTTTGTTCTGAATCTTTCGTTTTGGCTCAAAAAAGTGAACCCATGTCTCGTCACCTGTGACGACATTAACAAGACCGTGCATTGTAATTTGGAAACTTTCAAGCAACTTCTTGGCGCACTGAACGCGTGTCTTTTTCTGCTCATCTGTCAACACATGGGGAATCCATCTAGCACAGATCTTTCTCATTTTTAAATCCCGTTTCAGAATTGTATGAGCTGCTCCTAATGAGATGCCAACCATACTAGCTATTTGCCTAGTGGTGTATCGTGCATCGATAGCAACTTTTTCTTTCACTCTAGCAACCATCTTGGCAGAAGTTGCTCCTTTCGGCCGACGATCATGTGGTGCATCTTCTGTTGAGCCTAGCCCACAGCTGAATTTCTTACGCCAACGAAAAACTGTCGGAAAAGACATTTTATTATGCCCATGAACCGAACATATTTCATCAAAAATGTCTTTGCACCGTATACCAAGAATACAACGATTTCTTAATATAGGACCGTATTTCAACGGCGTACTCTGACCTTCTTCCAACCATGTTTTATATTAGTATTCAAGAGTAGACAGTGTTTATCGGACGAAATACATGGCTAAAGTGGACGGATTTTAACAGGTTTGGTATCAATGTATAGGTAAAATGTTTTTCTACGCTGTGATATTTATTTCCAGGTGATTTTCGCATTAGTTCATGAGAAAACGTTCTACTTGCATTCATATTTGAACAGTCCTCGTAGTAAAACGGCGCCCCATATAATTCTGCTTTTAAAAGGTTGAGTTAATATTTCTCTTAAATACCACTTTGTTCAACCACTTTTGAACGTCCCAAAGGCATTTTCAAATGTTTTTTGTTTCTGTTTGTTAGGTGATTCACATGAAATGCTAAGCTTTGTCTTTTGAGAAAAAAAATTCTTTTCCGGAATTTAGTCTGACGTTATAAGAGCTAAGCCCCCTTGTTAGGCCGATAAGAAAAACAAAATATTCTCAGAGGATTTGTCTCTCTGAAGGTGAAACTGTTCCCTGAAATTGCACAAATATACGAATTGTCATCTGTACCCGTTCTCGGACTCATTTTCTTATCAATCTGATGTACACTAATAAGAAATATAAGCGCTAAACGAAATATCAAGATATGTCAATTACACGTTAACCTAGCACCATAATCTTCTATATGATGCGGTACAAATAGTCCTGGTAAATTTTGTAATCATATTCTTTTTTTTTTTTTTTTTTTTCGAAAGCCTTTTAAGGTGACATCACAAGTCATGTCAGATTTCTTACGACAACAAGACCTATTCAAAGACAAAGATTATGGATGTTCGTTAGAACCGCCTCAATGAGGCGGTTCTAACGAGCAACCATAATCATTGTTTGAAGCCAACATAAGAAAATTATCGCAGGTTTTCATAAGAAACATGTCATGAAAGAAAGCATTTTCTCATATGGGGCTTCTATGCTAACATAATAACACATGGCTTTCCATTTTTATCACAGGAACCCATTTTGGGTAGATGCAACCGCGCAACTAGCAGTTCAGCAAAATGACATCTGTCGTCTGGTCATTAAAGTGCATTGAAATACGTCAAATCACATTGTCACGCCTAAAGAGAATCTGCGTCACAAGTGGCATGTTTATCAAAGTACAAAAGAATCGTAATCCATATTTAGCATATTTAGTAACGGTAAATTCCGCATCTCACAGAAAGTTGGGCGGAGCTTATCGATTGTCAAAAAATCTATACCACTGCAATCCGCCTTCTTCAGATTTGCGCTGCATATTCAGAATGTTTATTAACATAACGTCAGTTGTCTAAAAGTTTTGGCCAATCAATTGAGACGGACTAGATGCGCATGTCAACCTGTCCAGAAGTTCAACAGGGTGCGACAAAACTTTCTGTGCGTCTTTGCAAACAGCATTAAATGTGTGACGGGGAGAAGTTTTATTGCTAAACTGCTGGTCGCGTGGTTGTGATACTGAAGCAAGTTTATTGCTGTTGTCTAGGTGATTGTCACTGACCAATAAAATTTTGCCGCGTGCAAATTAAATATAAACAGGGAACAACTAAAATAAGGGATATGTGCCTAGGGTCCACAAAATTGGACATTGCCAAACAGGGTATACCAAGGTCATTACGCGGAATCTGGTCAAGTTTTATTATGTTTTGCCGAAAGCATGCTCGGTAATTAAAAGGTTACTGAAACAAAAGAGTAACATACTGGGGTTGGGGTGGGGGGTCATTTGTTCAAAACTGACGATGTCGTTAGTTAACATATCGTTAAAATTTTGATCATTTAGTATGGGAATTATTTGGTCCTCGTCCATCGGGGCAAAGAGAAATACATTGGGGCAAGGTGCTTCCACGCAGAGCTGAAACCGACCGTACATGAGTACTGGTAAACCGCTGAGACGGTTTAAGCCCGCCAAGGCCAAGTGATACGAGTCGGACCAGACCGTCCATGCATATAAACCCTATTGGTTTCATTGGGTGGCAGGGCTTGAGATGTCATTTCATCTCAATGTCGGGTAAAAGGCCCACACAATTGGAAGCAACGTCTCAAAAATGACCTAAATAGTGTTGGTGGGGACGTTTAACCTCAATTCAAACAAACAAAATACGGGACATATGCTAGTATTTTTGATGAAAAAATGTGGGCAGTTAGCAGCTTTTGCATTTGCAAAAGCTGCTCACATTTTATCAGCAAAAATATCGGATAATTGGTTGTTATACATGCTTGAACGCTTCACAATATGACTACAGTCGAACTTCGATGGCTGGAACCCCTTTGGGACCATGAAAATTTGTTCGAGACAGCGGTAGGTTGAGCCAAGGTGTGTTACTATTAGTGCCATACCAGGAGGCATAATAGAAATAATGTGGGGCACCTTTTCGGTGTTCTATATTATAAATGTATGTTGTGTGTACTCATTAGAATCGCCTCATCGAGGCGATTCTAATGAGTACACACAGCATATATTTGGAAGATAAAAGAAGAAAATGTCCTTAAATTATGTCTATTTCGTATTTGGAGGAATTCCCGGCGGACTCAAAAACGGGTTCGACTCATCCATAGTTATCGAGCCAACAGAGTTCGAGCCATTGAAGTTCTACTGTATTAACAATGTCGTTAAGCTAACGATGATTAGAACAACTGGGACCTGGACTATTTTACCAACCTAACCTAGGAGCAACCGGTGCCCTCAATGCTCTGATTATATTAGTGTGACACATTAAACTTTCGTTTATGACTTTCGAATAGCAATGCCTCCAGGCGACACGTTATAGTGTAACATGTGGGTATAAATAGAACACATGACCTGGCCCCAAGGTATAATAGAACTTTCCTAAAGGTCAACTAATTTGACCTGGTTCCGAGGTCATTAGGATGAAACACCCATGTCGCACTGTCAATTCTTTCATGGATACAAAAAAAAAAAACAAAAAAAAAAACGATTTTTTATTTAAAAAAGTTACATCTTTTCTTGCTTCTGTGCAAATATAGATTGATATTGTGGGTGCTCGTTAGAACCGCCTCATTGAGGCGGCTCTAACGAGTACCCACAATCAACAGTTTTGAGCAAAATTAAGTAACATAATGTATACCCCTGTAAACCCTACTTTTCCCTATATAAACTTGGAATTTAAAGCGGTGTTCATTTCACGGACTTGTGAACGTGACACTCCACAGGTACTCTCCTACTGAGTTATTTTAGTATGGCTCAATTTAAGGGAGCTTACTGACCTCAATGTCAACTCGACTAAAAGTGAAATTTGTCTTGTTCATAAATATTAAGTTATTCAAAGGCGATCCGCGAAGGCTGGGGCAAGCCTTTATATCAGCTCTGTCCCGCTGGAGCCTGTACTGCTCGGTGCAGAAAATTAGAGGCATGGAGTAGCCTTAGGAAGAAGCCATACGGTAGCATTGCACTTAATACTGGGAGGTGCCGGGATTTATCACCTTGGAACCGAGCTTTTAGTTGCGTTCTAAATACCAGACTTCAACACTCGTAATAAATTATTAACGGCTAAACTCCTTAATCAGGGTTATCGGTACAATAAACTACGCAAAGCCTTTTCAAAATTTTATAGACGCCATTCTGATTTAATTTCAAAATTCAATATTGGACTTAAATCTCTTCTGCAACAAGGTCTATCGGAACCCGAATTTTATGGTGACTTAGTATATAAATTCAGAAAAATATATAACCGCAATGACTTCAGCACCCAATTTCGTAAAATCATTCGTCGATACAAAAAAAAAAGATGGATATTATACGACAGACTGCATGCATGGTAGTTAACCCAATCACGGTTGGCAACTTTGCTTCCCTCTTTAATTGCACGCCGGTGGGTCAGGCCTCAGATTCTATGACGGCTCCAACGTAAAGGCTTATTGAAAATTAGAGAGATAATGTTGGTTGGTGCCTGATGCTCTGTCTCTGGTCGGGCTCATCGGAGTCTAACTGTTGGTTTTCTTTTGCTCCAGCATTTTAGTGGTTTCTTGCTGTCGAGTCCTCACCGTTGTCTCGCCACTGTGGTTCTTTCATTTTTGTGTTCACGGAGATGTTGCACTGATGAGTTAGGAGGCCTTCATGCGGACTGAACAAATTATTTGTCTAAATCGCGACGGAAGTAAGGGCGAGGATTGTGGCCACGTAAAAACGATTTAGGCCCTCCAGTGGAAATCTTCCACTGACCGTTCCAAGGCGGCTCTTCTGTGGCGATTTATTTATGTTGTTGTTTGTTACTTACTGTGTATATCACTTGTGTCTTTTGGTTTTGGATGGCCATATGGCCATTTTGTGGGAAAGTAACTGTCCTTATGGCCTTCCCTTGTTTAGGTTTCCATTATGGTCTGGTCGCTTAATGTTTGTATTTCTTTCCCTTTGGTGTCTTTTATGGGTGGAGTAAGTTAATTGTATCAATTCCTGATCTTTGTTTTACTTCTACTTTGCTTCCACTGGATATATATCCCATGTTTAATTTCAATGTGAGAAAATGATAGGTATAGAGGACCTAAATGATGCATGGTTTATAAATATATCTGCAAGCTCAAAGAAAAATTTTGCTTGTTTTATGGGTCACCCCTCCTTTAAAAATGTTGGTTTGTATTGACTTCATTCTAGTAGGTAAACAAACATGGCTGACTGTAACTTGCAAAGGAGGAGGTCAACCTGTGGATTTTTTTCTCATTAACTTGTTGGACTAGGATGGCTCTATAAACAAGTAAGGTTTGAAAAGTTTTGTATGTGTAGTTTTTGTGGGAGCAGGTAAAAGGTTACTATTGTCGCCTATGGAAAGCATTCAGTGGAAAGCTCCCATACGTCTAGTCCTATTAACTAGTTGAGCAAGCGCATTTGAAAATAAATAATTTGAGAATGCTGAAAACATTTGCTTAATTATTATTTTCTACGGATCTGAGCATGTGAATCTAATTTCTACCCAGCCAGCAAAGATTGAAGGGCCAACGTCGGGCCAACAGCGATACGACGTGGAAACGTCGTACCGCTGTCGGTCCGACATTGGCCAGCTGTTGCATACTATCTGGATAGTGTTTTCATATTTATGAGCAAGACAGATTCCAAGCCTTGGCGTAAGGGAGTATAGCAGAATTTAACAGACGGATTTTTTTTAAATATTTTTCTTGACGATTCGCATAAAATATCAAGTCTGATTTTCACATGAAAGTATATAAAATTACGATGTCGTCTGCTCCACAATTCTGCATGGCTTGTTAAGAGTTAAAGTGACATTTAACATAAAATCACCTACCTCATGTTGCATTTAAGAGAAATTGTATAATCCAGGATGTATAAAAAATGGGCAACAATCTATCTGGTTAGTTTTTAAACCATGATACAAATGTCATAAAATCACACAAGCAAATCTTACTTGAGGGTCGTTTAAACAGTCTCCAAAACACGTTAAAAGTTCACCTGCGATTCCTTTTCGACCGCTGTGACGTCTTAACCCTTTTTGTACCAAATGGAATCTCCCTCCTTATATATAGCATGGGTCCATTTTAAAACTTAGGGGTGTCAGGTTGTGTTTTCATAAAAATTTATTTGGAAAATGGCTGAACCAACGTTTAAGCAAACAGTGGAGGCCCAGATCAGACGCCGCGTTCTGCGGCGTCTGATCTGGGCCTGCACTGTTTGCCAGGGTACCCCTTTAGGGGTTTCCGGTACAAAATGGATTAATGGTTACAAGCACACTAGTGACAACAAATAGATCATCTTTAACCATAAAATTCCGATCACCACAATTGTCGTCTGCTTTGTCGTCTGCCGGTTACTTTAAACTTCATTTTTGCAAACAGTGTGGACCCAGATCAGACTGCTCTAGGAGCAGTCTGATCAGGATCCACACTGTTTGCCTGTATGCAAAAATACTTTTAAAAAGTTCGCAAAAAGATTCAGCAGACGACATTTTCAGATGTAGTTTTTCTCGGCGTCTTAAGGGTTAAGCGATTTAACTACATTTAGGGGTCAAAAAGATATACAAGAGATTTCTACGCCATTTTTATAAGGGAGAAATTTTTAAAACTTCGTGTTTGTTTTCCCGTGAACTCGGACCCTTTGTAAAAGGGACCTCATTTTAAATGGAAACACCGGGTTAACAATTTCCGTTAAATGAACATCCCTCTAAAATAATTTATTATAGACAAGTGAGGTTAAGCAGGTATTCATATTTTTCGGTCAAGAAACACACTATGGGTACCCGTTAGAACCGCCTCAATAAGGCGGTTCTACGAGCACCCAAAACCTATGTTTGGGATTAGAAATAATGAAAATATCATTTTTTTCCGTCTGAGAAATGCTAGTACAAGAGATGAAAAATGCTTCATATTAGTACATGGGTTTATAATTGCGTGCGTGCGTGCGTGCGCGCGCGTGCGTGCGTGCGTGCGTGTGTGTGCGTGCGCGTGCGTGTTCGAGTTTTACGCCCTACCAACAACAAACATCATATGGAGACGGGACCTCGGTTTAAAGACTTTCTCGAAAGTCTGGAGAGGCCCGGAAGATATCTGGAGAAGCCCGGAGAGGCTGGTTTGCGAGACGAGTAGTTTAACCACTAAACCACGGAGGCCTCTGGTTTATTATCTTTATTAAATGAGCTAATGGTTAGGGAGGCAAAAATCTCTTGAAAAAGTTATCGCTCATCAAAATGGATACATTCCCCTGAAGTAGTACATGTACATTTATAACCCCGATCTGAGTTTCTGAAGTGAACTCTTCAACCTTTAAATTTGGACACATCCATCCTATCAAAGGTAATGGGAACACCTGGCAGATTTTCCCGCCATTTTTCAAAGGGAAACAACGTTCGCGACTTCCTGTTCGCTTTTCTTATAAGCCCTGTCCCACGGAAAAGGGGGTCTACTCCATCGGAGCAAATTCTTTCCTTTAAGAGTTGAACCCTATTGACATAGGAGACAAAAATACTTTTGCAAGAATTGCCTCCCCTGGTATATTCATTCTATTAAATAGGGAGATTTAGTAAATGACCATCAGCAGGTTGGCAAGCAGAGTAGATCCTGATGAGTTTGCTCAAGATGAGTCATCTCATCTGGATCTACAATGTTTGTCGGTTAACCGGGTTGAAAAGTTTAAAGTTTCAATATAGGTGAAAAATTGAAACCGTGTTTTATACATTATCTCGCAGGCATATACTTTAATTTACTTTGAAAACAAAAATCCCCCTAAGTAAATAAGATACTTGAAAAT